>OX031010.1:87841310-88583815 GCA_943735925.1 Pollenia amentaria | reverse complement strand
TTCCAAATTAAATTTATTTAAATTATAACTGATTGTGTCTGTCCATAACTCAACATTTTTCGATAATTGTATTATTATTAATTGCTCTAAAGTCTTCATAGCAAAATATGTATGTTAATTAGGCTTCGTAATAGGCCTCGCAACCGCAGATTCCTCCCGCTGAGAGTGTAAGAGACAAGAGTAATCGCACCAATACAATCATAATTGACACCACTGTTTAAGACGTACCGAATTATATGCACAAAGTAAAACCGTCTTGTTGTTGTAGATAATTGGTATTATGTAAAGAAAAATTTTAATTTATAAATATAAATAAAAACAAATTTTAAACTTGGTGCGTCAAACTAAACTGTTGAGTCAAAAGAAAAAGGTAGACTGCTGGTAAAAATTGATACTTGCTGAACAAAGTGCAAGCGATTATAAAGGAAGATGGATGCACAACACCATTTAAAAATTATCGTCCTGTAATCGGTATTTAAGCTTAGCTGCTAAGACAGCAGAGGGAATTAGTAAAGTCGAGCTATAGTCACTGAAGGAGGAATCAGCAAATGTTTAACTGATTTAAAAACCATATCATTAAACAAAATGATGTTGATATTATAGATGATCCGTCCAGAATATTTAATTGCAATAAGAGAAGTCCCAATGGTTGAATTTCCATATGTAAGATTTTAATTTGAAATCACACAATCAATTTTTCGGATTTGATTGTAATAAGTTTTTTAATTTAATTTATGTTTTAATTAAAAAATTGCATTGAAATTCAGTAATTGCAATAAAAATAAAATCAGAATCAAAGTTTTCGTTTCCTTCAAATGAAACTCCATCTTCTAGAAATAAACCTGACTCTTATGATTTTGAAATGCCAACAATATCAATTTTTGTTTACGACCGATTTATTCCAAGAATATAGTCATTATTTCGTTGGACTTTCACTAGTTGTTGTATTTTCAGAAAAATGGGTTGCACTCGCAATATTTCAGTTAAAACTTGATTGCAATCGAATTGAATGCATTCAGTGATATGTAAAAAGAATGAATTAAAAAAGATTACAATTAAAAAGTATTGTAATCTTACAAATGAAATTAAGTTGGTTGCAATCAGTTTGATTGTAGTTTTTACAGCTCTGCCTCAAATAAAAACTAATTGTCATCGGTGATTTTGGTTAAAGTAGTCCTCCATCAAGAAGGCACAACCACATTATGGTTGCCTTTGAACATGTTTTGGGTAATAATAACAAAAATATATTAAGAACTTATAATAGCATGGTTAATTTTCAACCATAACATGTTGATCTTGGAAAAGAGGAAAATACTATTGTTAATTTATATTCAAAAAATTATTGATGGTAAACAAATTATTGTCATATATAACCATTAGGTTAGGTTAGGATAGGTTAAGAAGGGCTATGGGCCGAAGGGCGCATATCCACTCGGAGATCAATGAGGTCCATTGTGAATCCCTTCAGTATAGGAGAAAAGAGGAAAAAGAGAAGTAAAGAAGAAAAGTGGAAAATAGACCTAAGGTTTGGTACAGATAAATAAATACCACGTAGGACAAATCACCCTTATGGTCCCCCAACAGAAACAGCCGTCCTATTTCCCTGACAAACCCCAGTAGATCAGTTGGATTACATCCAGCGATACACCCAAGTTCGTCGTGAAATCTAGGCCCTAGCCATTTCTGCCTGTGGTCCTGCATCCTAGGACAGTGGCACAGTTAATGCTCAACCGTCCCTAGCTCCTCGGCATCCCGGTACAGCCTACAGAAGTCCGGTATCGCATTGTCCAATTTACCCATAAAAGCCCTAACAGAACAATGCCCCGTCAGGAACCCTACAAAGGTCTTGAGACTATTCCTATCTAGTCCTAATAGAACCCTGGTTGCACCTGTGTCCAATGCGGGCCATTAGGCCCTCGACACCCTGCAATCCGTTCTATATATAACCATTACATCCAAATATGGTTGTGGCGACAACAATATGGTAAAAATAACCATAGTAGGTTTTCAAATTTTTGTTTAACATGGTTTTGTTGGAGGTGCCCATATTGAATAATTTTTTTTTCTTCGCGTGTAGTGCCTATATAGACCTACAAATGTACATTTTAAGCATTTAAGTAAGTAAAGTGCATTAATTTTCAATAAATGAACAATTGCATTCCTGTACGAATTGGTTTTTTCTTTAAAAAATAGCCATGCAGACAATAGGATCATTACATGCCGAAGACTGGTACATCGTATGCCGACTACTGGCAAATGAGCTATATTTTAGAAAAAAGTAAAATTGCTCAAATTTAATAAAAAATTAGTCTAAAAACTGTTATATGAATCGAACGAACACATACACATTACTGAACTGTAGTGAATAGTTGCCATCCCAATATCACGTTTATATACGTAAGGGCACCAGTTTGAAAATTTAAATAAATTAAACTGCCGAGTACTGGTACACTTACCCTATGTAGGTATATGTAGACAACACAATTTTTGCACAACACTGTAGGACTCAACCTATTGTACATATTTGTAAAATATTAATGTATGTAGATATGTATGTATATAGGTACCTATGTACATACATATTTATTGAAATACAAATTATAATAGTGAAAAGGGCGTTCTGTCAGAAACAAAGTTTTTATATTTTTTTTACACCCCAACAAAAAAAGAGAAATATGAATGTAGGTACCTACATATATGTACAACTCTTTAAGTGTGCATGTTTTCATCCAGATGTAGCTACATACATTACTTTTTAGCTGAACATACTACTAAGCACCGTTTGATTGGCACGAAAAAAAAACCACTAACCAAAAAACAGAGTCAAAACAGTTTACGAAAGAACTAACGAAGCGCGCGAGGCGCATAATCGTGAGAGAACAAAATTTATATTTTATTTTTTGTATTCAAGCAAAGATTACAATATCCAATTTGAATTGATGACGCGGAATCAAAGGCAAGTAGAAACAGATACATATAAAGCAGCGATAGCAACAACAAAAGCCAACCAACTATCCCAACCACCACCTGGCTGGTAAACGAACTCCGATTGGCTGTGCAACGATGAAATATATTTTATACAACAAACACAAAATAAACCGAAATAATGACAAACTCATCAAGAAAAAAAAATAAATATGACGAAATGAAAGAGCAGACATTCGATTAACCATACGAGTAAAGAGAGCGAACAGAAATTAATTTATAACAAAACAAATTGTATGTGTAAAATAATAATAAAACAGCAACAACACAAACGATATTAAGCACCGATTCGTACATTTTTTAATTCTGGATGGCAGTGGTATCAAAAATTTACTTCTTCTCTGCATTCAGTTGGTTGTTAAAATAATAAATAAATAAAAAACAAAACACAACCTCACTTTCCCTAATATATATGTAGTTATACACACATACACATTTGAATGAGAGTAGAGACATGAAAAGAGAAATACTAAAAATTTGGGCTTTTAAATGAGTAAATAATTGGCAAAGATTAAATAAACGAAACAATATGAAATCGAAACAATTGGTCGTGCAAATACATAAACAGGTTTTTTTATCCGGATTTTGGATTATTTTTTTATATTTGATAAAATTGGGAATTTTTGTGTGAAAGCCGCTGCGTAAAATAATTACGCGGTATGTATGTATGTATGCCGTTTGGCTTAATTTGTTACATATTTTGCAACTTTTGGTCAGTAAGACCAGATTTTAAAAATTTTTACAGCTAAATCTGGCATTAGACAAGACCAAAAAACGCTAAAGCATAATGCGAACATTTTTCTAGGGTTTTGTTAAACATTTATTAGCAGTATGAAATTTTACTCGAAACTAAATACATTTAAGTGACTTATTTTTTAGAAAATGTGAAATAAATGGTTATATTTAAACAAGTGGGTAGATTTTGGTAAAACATCAGATAAGTGTGACCAGATCTTGTGTAATGTAATGCCACAAGGCCAAAAAATGCTAAAAATAATTTAAAAAAATGCTAAAAATAATGCTAACATTTTTTAAAGATTTTTGCTAAAAATTTATTACCAGTATGAAATTTTATTCGAAGCAAAATACATTTTAGTAACTTATTTTTTAACGAAATTGAAATACAGTGAACTCGCGATAATATGATCCCCCTAATATACGAACACCCCAAAATATGAACACTAATATTCTTCCATTGACTACCTATGTACTCTAAAATATTAACTTGCGCAAAAGTTTTAAAATATGAACAACTTATAATTATATTTTTAACGTATTTTATCTACGTATACAGTGTTTAAGTCTAAATCAACAGGGTTGTGGATAAATTTTGATTCAACTGTATAATACCTAATTGGGGAGTTTTTCTAGCTGCTTGCTTTAAAATTGTCTTTACATTTCAATCAAAATGTCTTGCGTACACGACTTAGTTAGTGCTCACATTCAACTAGAATTCCATATTCATCTTTAAACATAATTTGAACGTGAATAGTTCTTAAATATGCATACAAAAAGCATAAGTTTTTAACTTAAAAAGTCAGAAATTTTAGAAGATTTAGAACATTTAGGAGAAGGTGTCAGTGTTACTTATTTAGCTTATAAATTTGTGGTGAAATATTCTACAATATGTGGACAAAAAATAAAAATGCTAGCAATACGTTTTTTTGACCTGGAAAAAAACCGTGCGGCTTCCGAGTACCCAAATATTGAAAATGCGTTCTCCGGATGGTTTTTGAATATGAGAGACAAAAAGATAACCGTAAGCGGATACAGAAAATGTTTTTGATTGGAAATTAGTTGCCATTCGTAAATATGAACAATCTTGCAAAAGCGAACTGGCGTGGTTTTAGTTAGTTCATATTATCGCGAGTGCACTGTAAATGGTTATATTTAAACAAGTACCTAGATAGATTTTGGTAAAACATCTGATACACTTTAATATGAAGCACATGTAGTTGAGATTAAATTTTAAATTTGGGGGCCCGCAAACCCCTCATACATGCTAAATGTAAAAGATTCATTTCTATGATAGGTGTACAAATTTTTTTAGATCATTTAATTTTTTATAGTTTAAGAAAAGTTGAAGCTCTAGAATTATTATTCTTTCATCGTTTTAATGCAAACAATTTTTTCACACATTTACACTATTGAATTTTTATCTTAATACAAAATGAAATTTTCTTTTACTTTTATATTGTAATATCAAAGGGCAAATAATATTTAGACCTGATAAGGGCATTTATAATATTCCCTGAATATTTTATTTCTGTAACAAGACAGGTAAGATGATTCTTAACATAAGAATTATCACTTTTCATACGAAATTATTTTAGTTACAACTATTTTAAGTCAAAATTTATTATAATTTAAAAAAAATTTAAGTGAAATCAATAGAATATTCGTAAAAACTTTTTCAAATTAATAATGCTAAAGAAAGCTAAAAACATTTTCTAAAAATGCTTAATAAAATGCCAAGTGCTAAATGAAAACTTTGCAGCTAAATAAAAAATTTTAATGCAAAATTTAGCTGCAAAAATGCCAAAATGGCCACACTGCATCAGATACATACATCTGTATAAATTTTAAATTGAGGTGGCCCGCTATCCATGTTATAAAACCTGATATTAATGGACATTTTTTAGAAAGTGATTTACTTTCGATATAAATTCAACTATATTTACATACTACCCAGTGTTCATTATAATTGTTAAAATTTTAAAAATTCAACTTCATATGCAATCAAAAACGATTCAGTTATTAAAATATATTTTCTATAATAAATTAAATATGTACTAATTTTTCCGTAAAGAGCCGATGATTGATAAGAAAATTATATCAACTCGAAACATGTTATATCTTGTGTTTGGACAAATGATAACTTGTGATAATAAAAATGTCTGAAAATCAAAAATAGCTTATACGTTATTCTGTATTTCTATACCACTAATTTTTTTATGTTTTTAAGACAATATTTTTAATTTATCATGTAAAACATTCGCATGGTTATTTCAATACTATTTTTAAATTTATTAAAAATTCAAAGAAAAAGCTCTATCCTCACGCATAAAATTTTCATATACATATATAAGAAAAAAAGAAGCTTGAATTCGTTAAGAAATCGCCGAAATTATAGCGAAATTTCTTGAATATCGTCAAACAAATTGCCATGTCGCTAAACACAAAATTTTATCGCCATATATGTTTATAAATCGCTACGGTTGGCGAGAAATCGTTATTTCTGAAGCTACCTGTCAAAAGCAACAAGTTGGCTTTCACTTAACCATTAGTATACACCATAGATAAATATTGCGACATATATTGCAGCAAATATCAAAATTATGGTTTCTTTAATGTAGACACCACTTTTTTGTACATATTTATTGCCGACATTTTATGTTGCAATAATTGTTAGTCAATTTTCGTTGACAATTATTGCTTACATAAAACGTCAAATATGGTTGTAAATTGAAAAAAGAAGCAAAAAAAAAAATGGAAGCAAATTGTATGGGAAAGAAATTAATCTTGTTAAATGATAGCAAATTATTATTAAAGTAAAAGAATTATATAATTAAAAATATGTAACTAAAAATAAACACAAAAAAATTGCAAAAATTTTTTTTAGTTAATATAAATTATTTCTTATTCGATCTTTAAGCTTGACATCTTTTTATATAAAAATATTAATTTAATTTTAAAAAGAAATATGTTAAATTAAATTTATATTTTAATATAAATATGACCTTAAGCTTAAAAAAACTACTGTACATTGCAATAATAAAGGTCAAAAAAGAAAAAATTTATATTAACAAAAATTTTTGCAAGATGTCGCCACTTTTTACACTGCACCTTCGTCCTGGCTCTTTTTCAAATTATGAGTTAACATAAATACGTTTTCCCATGCCTTTAACATAAGCTAAACAATAAGAAATTTTGCTCTGATATTCTGCCGACGTTATTGCCAAATTACTGAGATTTGGGTATACCTGGAGTAAGTGATGTGTACACAGAACTCTAGAGCACTAACTACAGTGTTTTGAAAGAGTATTTCCGCTTGCAATTTCTTGAAACCCTTACCCATAGTAGAAACAATATATTTCCAATTCTTTTTGCCAACAAAGCATTTCAAGCAGAAAACCCCCTTCAACATATTTTACAGCACTCCGCACGTGGCTGAAAATTCAGATCTATTTTTTTGTTATTGTCGATTTCAAAATTGTTAATGCCATTCGATAGCGAACATATTAAAACTAAGGTATCCAAAAAACTAAATAAAAATATAGGTAATTGTGGGTGTGGCATGCTGCCTAAAACAAATATTTTACGTTATTATAGAAAAAATTTAATATGTTTAAATTTTATGAGAATTATATTATGATTTCCCGCAAACTATAATCAATAATGGGTTCAAATTTTTTATTATATAAGTGGGATAGTAGTCTTTATTAATGGTTCGTTGTATCACTACTATTTATACCCGATGTATTATTAAATGATTTTCCAGGATCTATATTTTAGTTAAATCCGATTTTCAGGGGAATATAACTTGTTGGCAGGGCTGCCAGGTACTTTTTTCCTTGTCCCCAAAAAATATAAAAGAAATCCCCGAAAATCCCCAAAATAAAAAAAGTTTAAAAATTAATTCTTGTTTGTTTTTTTCTGACGAAATTTAAATTTTTTTTAAAAATTATAACAAATCCCGAAATAAAAATTTTTAGTAAAAAATTTATTTTATTTAATATTATTAGTTTAAGTGAATGAGATATATTTAAGATATTTTGTACTTTTACATTAAATAATTTAAAGGAAACACTTACTTAAAATTTAATAATTCAAAAATTTCGAAATTTTTGAAAAAAAGTCTAAAAGTCGATCTCCCCAATTCATATGTATTACCTTTAGACGCATATACTTTCACTTCGAATATACCACTATACTAATAGAAAAATGCACACGCATTTAAAAATACAACATACCATTGCTTAAAGTCTGCTTTCCTACTAACACCGCGTTACACCCATTATGTCCTATGAACCAAATTAACTTTTTCGGAGAGGGGAGAAAAAATATAAATACACGTGTATCGGCGATTTTCATGTACACGTCAGAATTTTTTTTTTTTAAGTATAAAGTATAAAGCTGTCCGTCTGTCCACCTGTGTGATAGACTTTGGATCGATTTTTAACCCTTTTTCCGTGATCCAATGGAGCTGAATTTTTTCAGGCAGACTCGTGGAAATGTCTGTATCACGTCAAATTTTTTAATAAATAGATTTTTATCAATTCTCAGATTTTCCTGAATTTTTTTTTGAAAAAAAATATTTTTTTTTTTCATTTTTTTTAGCATAACTTGAAGAGACTCCAAATTTTTAAACTACTAAAGCGTTCCGAAAAAAAATATTTTTTTTCGACCTATCCTACTCCATATACATATAGTATGTAGTTTATCAATAGTAACTTTCTAACACTAAACTGTTTATGACTTTTACAACACTTACAACTGGTATGACAGATGAAACATTGAATTGCACAATTGTTTTAAGTTCGGTTGTGCGAAAACGTATTTCTTTATATTTCATCTGAGAAAAAATGCAGTGCCCGACTCGAAATAACTTAAGTTACGTTTGTGGCTTATTCGCACCAAGAAAACATTTGAAAAATATTACGAAAACAGTGGCTAATTCGTTTCAGAAAATATTCAAGACTGCTTATGTTCCTTACTTGTGGTATACTCCGGAAGTCGTGTGCGACTATTGCTATAGAAATTTATGAAAGTTTACTAATGGAAGGTCAACAATAAAGTACGATGTACCAACAATTTGGCTAACACGTACGGAGCACTGCAATGAATTGTGCTACTTTTGCGTAACTTTTACTCAAACTAAAGGGTACCAATACTTTCGCCGCAACAAAATTCGCTATGCTAATGAAGAATCGGTTATTCCCGCGGTTCTGTACTCACCAAAAGAACGTATAGCGGCTTCAGTGGAGATTTTTGATGATGTTCCCGAAATAAGCGATGGAGAATCAACAGTAGTACCAAAATGCTATCAACATCACGCTTTAAGCAGTAGAATATAGTGGCGGCTGATTTTAAAATAACAGCCGCTCGTGATCGAGGTAGCACTATTCCATAAGACGAATTTTTTAAATTGCACGAACGTCGAAAAAAAACCTGGATTATTGTTATAATATTGATTCGATGTTTGCAAAAATTGGTTACCCTCATATTTCAGAGGAGTGGCGACTTTTCATAGCCTTAAAGTCGTGCTGCTTCATATCGGTAACAAACAGCCATCTTTCCCGACCGCATATGCCACAACCCTCAAAGAAACATACGTAGGCATGGAATTAATATTACATCTGATAATGTACCAAGAACATAATTGGAAAATATGCTGCGATCTGAAAGTGGTCGGATTACTCATGGGTATTAAGCGTGGATTTCCAACCCACCAGTGCTTTTTGTGTACATGGGAAGGTCGCAAAAGAGATCATCATTACACTGAATTTAATTGGAAGCCGCGAACATGCTACATAGTAGGCGTAGAAAGTATAGGGAATCTACCATTGGTGAACCATCTTAAATCATTTTGCCACCCACCACTACACATTAAGCTCGGTCTCGTATTAAATTTTGTTAAAAAAAACTGGATCGTGAGGGCGAGGCGATTGCAAGTTTGCGCAAAATTTTTCCGAAATTGAGCGGCGAAAAGATTCATGCAGGTATTTTTTTAAGAAGCCATTCAGTAACTTTATTTGTTTTATGATGTGTATGATTTAAGGTGCTTTCAATGGTGCGCAGATAAAAATATAATTGCAAGTTATGAATTTTCATCAAAATTGAATGCTATCGAGCAACGTGCATGGAAAGGCACAGTTGCGTTATTGAGCAGTTTCTTGGCAACAAACGAGCTGACAATTATAAAAATATTTTCGCAGAAATGATTTCGGCATATGGCGAAATGGGCATATTAATGTCGCTAAAGATCCATTTCCTTCACAATCATTTAGATTTTTTTCCCTGATGATTTAGGAGCTTGTAGCGATGAGTATGTCGAAAGGTTTCATCAGGACATTGCGGCTATTGAAAGGCACTTTAAAGGACAAGACATTACGCATAAGCCTGGCGAATACTGTTGGTCTATTTGTCGCGATACTGACACACATGCTTACAAACGCAAAAATAAAAGGCCTAAGTTTCTTTAAATGAGTTTTTATTTGTTTGTGGTTAAGCATGTCTATATACATAAATCAGTAGACTACAACCATATTTTTGAAAAATTGCAAACAAAACCTCTTAGCCAGTATTATATATTTCAAATTCTTTTGTTTCATCATTATATAAACGAAGAGTGTATGAACGTGCTTTTTGTATGAAATATCTGTCCATTCGTCGACCATAATTAAAAACCTTCCATGACATTGTTTGCTTGCTTCAATTTTGTTTTTTAGTTGTTCGTGTTTTAATAAATAATACTGATGAATTTTAACCGTATCGTTGATTCCGACGGAATGTTATACACAGAAAAAAACCAAACAAAACGTTCAGTATTACGATGAATGTGCGTTCAGTTTTTTACTGTTCAGAATTCAGCTTCTGCAAAATTTAACGCGCGTTCAGTTTTTTACTTTTCAGAGTTCAGTATCTGCAAAATTGAACGTTAATTTAGGTTTTTACTACCCAGAGTTCAGCTTCAGCAAAATTGAACGTGCGTTCAATTTTTAACTATGTTCGTTCAGTTTTTACAATGCTGAACGTGAGTTTAGTTTTTTATTCGATGCGTTCAATTTTTACAAAGCTGAACGTAAGACGGATATTTTCCAGCTAATATTAGAAAATTAGATAAAAGATTTTCAATTATTTTTAAAATTAAGTATATTTATTTGATTTTTGTAGTTATTAAATATGTACAATTGGGGGATTCACAAGGTGTCATAAAGTCATATGTCTTAAAATAATAACATGAAAAAATACGACTGTTGTGAGCAACCCCTCATCATTTAATGTGCTATTAATTACGACAGCACAATAAACATAGCAAGCAACGTTCTATTTATTTAAGACACTTTTTGTTTACAAACCAACAACAATATTTTTAAGCCATTGTTAAATGTTAGAACATTATGACAATAAACCATGATAGCACACCTTGTGAATACCCCAAATGTATATAAAAATTATACATTATTATATAATGTAATTATAAGAACAATTATAAAATTTAAAATTGTACATACAAATTTAAATTTTATTGCTGTTGGTAGCGTATATACATTTTGACATTATTTGCATATATTATAGTCATAGGCTTGGAATTAAAAATGTCTATATCAATAATATAGAATAAATTATCATCAATATTTAACACTTCATAAGAATTAAAATGTTCGCTGAACTCAACAACTTTGAGCTTACTACAAAGTACAAGAAGTTTCGAATTATTTTTTATACAAAACAGAAACTTAAAAATTTTAATTTCATTGATTTTCTTTACACCTAAAATAATATTTTTTTCATAAGATATATTTTTATAGGTTATGCAATCAGTTGCTAGGACATTTTTAAAATCAATACCATAATGGTTATTTGCGAATTTTTTTGCACTTATATCTTTTAATATAAAAGAAGAGCCACTATACAGTTCTGGAAAGCCATATTTGTACTTTATAAGCAAATTTGAAAATTTAAATGAACATTTCTTAGCAATTGTCTTTTCTATGTTTTTCCGCGATGTAATACTGTGTGCATTAATTTTCATTTCTTTGGGCTTAGATTCAAAACGCATAGCCCACATATATGTATTTCAAAGGTCCGGTTTTCAAAATAGCTCTTTTATAGTGAGTCATGAAATGATGTTTTGGCTTTAAATTATCAAATAATTGCAAATATAATGCATGATGTTCATTTATCAGGTGATTCAACTTTTCAAGATTTTCTTCATTAAACTCGCTTTCCATTAACAGGTCTATTATTTTCGACAATAGTATTACAATACCCCAATGTTTGTTTTCTAAAGGAATTAAATCTCCAATCATAAGTGGAAGAAAAGTTATAAAGCATAACATTTCACTTGCGGTCATTTTGAAATGACCATTTTTAATATTGTTGATTGTTATGTCAGGAGATCTGTTGGCTATTTGAAATTCGCCATAAGGAAAAAGACGTTTTCTTCTGTTTAAAGAGCGCAAACTTAAAATATTTTCATCAATTAAAGCAAGCAAAACACGAGAAAGATCATAATGACACACTCCTTCAAAAATATCGTGCATTATGTCGAATGACATATTTTCAACTAAATGAAAAGACGACAACTTATTAAAGATACATTCAGTTTTTACACCGGTTGGTATATCATTTTTCAATAGATCTGATGTGTAATATATCATCGTTCGAAAATTGGCTTCATAAGTTCCTATATGTGTTTGGGTTTTATTTCTCTACAATATCTGCAGAATCTCACAGAATAAAAAGATTGTGTGAGTCCTAAAACTGAGTTTAGAGCGAAGTTATCCCCTATTATTAACCCCAAAATAAAACGAACTCTTTTACAACATACAGTAATTCCATTTTCCAACCTTTTCAAAACTTCTATTAGTTCTTTGAAACATATTTCAACACCGAAAATTTTTAAGTGGTTACTAGAGCAAAATGCAGCTGGAAATATAAAATCTAGTTTTGATTGTAGAAATTGTGGAAGAGTTGGAAAATTATAATAGCAAGCGCAGATTGAATAAGTGTGGGTTCCTTATGCATTATTAATTTGAAAATCGTCAAAATACATGTTGTAAGCAATTACAATTTCTGAGTCATTTAAGTACTTCTGCATGACTTCTCCATTAATGAGATTAGATATAGATTTTTTTTCTCTTAGCAATTTATAGTTCTCTTCCACAGTGCTCAAAACATTTGGCAATTCAAAAAACTTTTTTATTTGAAATTCTAAGGGCATGATATACAAACACTTCATTTTTGGACCTAAAATAGGATACCCATTGAAACTGTTTCATCAATTTCATTGCTTATGATAACTGCATCAGATGCTTCATACAAAACTAAACTTCTTAAAGTTTTTATGAACTTAAATTCAGTTGTGTAGTTTTCAAATGGAACTTGCAATATATTTTTTATCTCTTCAGTTAAAACATTCGATCGTTGCAAATGATCAAAAGTAGATTGCCAAATATTTTGAAATTTATTTAGAACATATTGGGAATCCTTCCGAGAAAAAGAATTCTTGGAGTATAAACTTGAAGTGAAATCTAGTATATCACATTCTACATTTTGCACCAAATTCTCATTGCTATCTTTAATATCATTACATTACTTTGATTTGTATCCAAACAATGCCTCTCAGTCGAAGTTTGTTTTGCTGTAATTGCTTGTGAAATTTCATTGTCAAGATTTATTGGTTTGATATAATTTTTTTTATGTTGTGTCAAGTGGCGTTTTAAAGAAGAAAATCTGGAAAAAGTTGCGTCACAATTACGTACAGCGCAAGTTTTTGAATCGGCGTTTGTTAAAAAATGCATAAATTTGAGATGGTGTAGATATTCATCAACATCTTCAAAAAACTTTTTGCACTTAACGCAATTTAACATTTTTGACCACACAGGGAAAAAAATTTTACCAATATACTTATTTATAAACTTTTAACTGCGTTTATTAAAAAATTAATTCATTGAAATAAGAATTTTATTATTGAAATTAAAAAAAAAATTTTAATAAAAGACATCTAAATAACATATTATTTGAGTAATTAAAAATTAAAAGTAATTTATTGAAATTTTAAAAAGTTTGCTAAAAACTGTAATCGATGAAATCTTTTTTCCGTGTGGAACTTTTTAGCATATGATTTAAGAAAGTACCCAAAGATGCTGAATGAATATCCTGCGGAGTATCAATTTTATAAAAATACTTTTGTACAAACGACCAAACTTTGATACAAGGATCTGGATATTTCAAGTTAAGTACAAAGAAAAGCTTAAAAGCACAATCAAAGGCTTCCAAAAACGACGAAAATTTTAAAAATGTTTTATCAAAATAAGTGTAAAAACTTCTAGCTGTTTGCATACCTTCAACAATAACAAACGTCTGCAATGTACTTTCCAAGGCTCTGCATTTTTCCCGTAATTGCTCTATCGTAATTTAAATGTTGTTTATGTTATTGAATATAAAAAATTTTTGAGCATCCAAAATGGTGTACGTCTTTCCTCCAAAACCAATAGGAATCAGAATAGCATTTAGCAAATTTAACAAGGTACTGTCCTGAAAATCTGAAAATTTAAAAGTGTTACATGCGTACGGAAATTAATACCATGACACATATTACCTTTGTTGCTAGATTCTAAGGCAATTTTAAGCAACTCTCTACAATTTTGATTTAACTGTTTAGCTGAATAATATTTATTGATATCTTCTTTGAAATTTGGCCAGTTTTCAAAAAATATGTTTTTCTTTCCCGGAAAAGCGATATCAAAATCGATATTTATCTAAAAAATATAAAATATTTTTTCAAGTGGACAAACTTAGTAGCTTTCAAATATCCTGCATTGTCATAATACATGAACACTCACCAAATCAATTGTTCTCGAATCTTTTATAACCGGCCATTCCTTTAAGATTGAAATATTGTCAAGACTTTTAATGTCTTCTTTTCTCAACAAATATGTCCGCGACCAACGATCGCACACAGTTTTTCAACTTTGCAAAGGCCACAGTAAATCTTGTTTTAAACGTTTAATTTCGTCGTCAACTATTTCCACTGATGTTTCTTCTAAACACTGGGTTTCTACTTTCCTATGTTTCGCTTTATAATTGTGGTATCGGTGGAACAGTTTGCCGCCTGGAGCGTTTTTCCCACTGCGTGGATAGTAATAATAATCCTAAATTAATAAAATAAAAAAGAATTATTAAGTGTATTTTAATATTTTGTTAAACAGCCACTTACGGAAACTGGTTCTTCTTCAGGAAATTCTTTGCAAATTTCGTCGACAACTACTTTAAAATCCGATGGTGCTAATTTTTTTTCATTGACGAAGGCATTTTCCAATATAATATTAATCAATTTGTCTCTATACTCAGTTGTCAACAATTCATTTTTATCGTAAAATTGTTTAATATTGATGCCAGCTTCAGTTGACGATAACAACTCACTTAATGACTGAAAAGACAAAACATTAATTAAGGAACAAATAATTATATAATGACTAACTCACCTTATTAGAAGATATGTTTTTATTTTCCACCTCTTTTTAACGCTATAAGGAAAATCTTTACTTTTAAAGAACAACAAAGTTTTAAAATATATGCTCACTGTATTTTTTCTCCACATAAAAAGTTTTTCTCTAAATTCTGGCCTCGGCCCAATTTTTTTTATTGCATCAGCTATGTCCCTTTCATTTAAGTATTGCAAATGCCTATATTCAATGCCAGACTCTGTAATAAGCGCATATTTGAGTTAAATTATATTTATTATAAATCAAATCACCACTAATTATTAATTAATTACTTACCTTCCAACTCCGGTAGCAGAAACTGAAGATTAAATGTCTCTAATAAAACTTTCATTATATCCATTTACTTCAACGATAAACAAACAAATGATATTCTATGAAAATGAACACTTGTTATTTTCTTTGTCCGTACGAAGAATGAACTTATGAATA
The DNA here is from genome assembly GCA_943735925.1 of Pollenia amentaria. Taxonomy (NCBI): domain Eukaryota; kingdom Metazoa; phylum Arthropoda; class Insecta; order Diptera; family Polleniidae; genus Pollenia; species Pollenia amentaria. Next base: position 88,568,165 of record OX031010.1, on the reverse strand, counting down.
TTTTTTAAAGCAATATTTTTTAGCCCACTGCATTATTCCTCTGTTTTTTTATTTTTTAATTAAATAAGGAACATATTAAAATAAAAAGATATATATATGAACATAAATATATACTCCCCCTTTGATAATCTAAAGATTATTGTTAATTTGTTTCAAACACAGAACTTTTATTTTGAAGCCCAATATTCAAATATTCAATTTGCCAAAATTATTTAAATTACGGGTTCATTTACAACAAGAGTAAGGAAAACGTATATACATATATTACACTTTATTAAAATAGCCGGTTTATTATATCAAAATAACCGGTTTGTTCGTTATTCAAAAAATTTTAATATAACCGGCATGGGCCATACTAAAGTAACCGGTTAAAGCCGAATAATAACTGTCATTCACCCTAATATGAATAAAAATTTTTACTATTTCACCAAAAGAAGGCTATGATTTTTCGCTGATACAAAATATTTTCTGCAGAAATATGTTCATATGTATATAAAAATGTTTATATTGTTCGAAAGACTTGAGTATGCTTGTAGAAGCAATTTTTTGTCAATTTGACATTTGTTTCTCCCACATGCCCTATCAAAATTAACATTAGAACAGTAATGTTTTTTAATATGTACATAAATTTCTGGAAAATTTTGATCAATATCGAGTGGTAAATAGTGACAGTATTGCCAGTTTTGAAAAAAATAATTTTTTCAAAAGCGTTTTTCCGGAATTGGGAATTTGGGGTATTTCTTTATGAAAAATGGGGATGCTTTTTAATCTCTTGTTGTAAGATCTTTTCGGTATACATAACTTCAAAATTTCATTATGATATTTCTATCCATGTCAGATTCATGGAATGCCAACCATTAAAATAATTATTTCTGTAGCGTAAATGAATGAAAGGGCTTTCAATGTGAGTACAAATAGTAATTTATAGACATTCTATAAATCTGACATTTATAAAGATATCGTAATGAAATTTGGCAGCTATGTAGATTAAAAAGTGCTATAAAAAATGCACTTCAAAATATCTCTTTTTGAACAAGAAAAAAATACAATAATTCTCATACTCAATTAAAAGCAATTGCATACTAAACACTAAAAACATCAAAAGTTCAACTTGGACCTCAAATTCCTCAACAACTGCTAAGCCAATTTTAAAAAAATTAAAAATGTAGGAAAATCTTCTCTCCAGCAAAAAAAAAATTTAAAAATTAACTGTATCGGTTCAAAAGTTACAGATTTTTGGCAATTGAAAAACGATTTTCAGCCATTGTGCGACGTTAAATAAATTAATAAAAACAATTGCCAGCAACTTTTTTTAACTACGCAAAACTAACTGATGCCTTCAAAATTGAATTTTTAAACTCACATTACTTTTTACCTATAGAAAAAATTTATCTAGGAGCGTCAAGTTCCGGATGAAGTTTATATATAAAGAAAAAATTGTCAATCATTTTATACTGAATGGCTAAATATGAATACATATTGTAAATTTCGACATGAAAGATTCAATAATAAAAAAAAACTATATTCAAGCCTTAAAGAAAATACGGCCCAAATTTGACAAAGATATTTTAAAAAAGGGTTAAAACAGTAAATCCTATCTAAGCCGAATCTGTTTATCAAAAAGATTTCACTTATTTATTAACATTCACAATGGTTCTATATGAACGTATGTATATTCGGTGTCGTCCGTTCTGTATCGTACAAATCAGTACTGTATTTTATATATTTGTTCCTGGTGAATTATTGTACAGTAAAAAATCTAAAATTGTTCTGTATTTTATTTAATATTCTCTATTTAAACTGGATTATAATTTCCAAACTCGTTTATTTGCATATGACATTTAGATCATATATATAAAAACCATTTTACTTTCATCGGATATGCACTTACACATTCAAACCCTTATTCATTGACAATATTTTAGGTTTACAAAAGGATTATAAAACGAATATCATATGAAAATTTGTTAAACGAGGCTCATTTATACCTCATTTAATACCTGAAATATTTTTTTTGAGTAAGGGTTTTAACAGAATTTAGCAAATTTAGTTTTTATTAAATGATTTTTGTATTATTTTTCGGCATTGAGTAGTTTAAAGCTATGATTATCTGAGAATATTTTTTCAATGATTAAACTGTTATTATATTGTGATGCATACCTTCATGTATGTAACAAGCTTAACAAGCTGAATTTTAAAACAGAGTACTTTTTAGGATTTCAGTACATCTATTGTTCATAACTCGGCAATTTTTGAATCGATTGGACAGATTTATATACCGACGAGTTAAAGAAGAAATATGTCACATGGGGATTTCCATGAGAATGTCAACCACGACTAAAAAAATAAACACCCTTGAAACTTTTTTCAAATAGGGTATAAAAGAAAAAAAAAAAAAAAACACTCAACCTTTACTATGCAGCGGTACTTATAGCTTTTACAATTTGTAAAAAGCAAAAAATTAAAGTGAATTTCTCTTTGATTAATTTTAAGTAACTGCAATCAACAATTTTCACTTCTCTGCCGATAAAATACAGATAATGGTATCATTGAAATTATATTTTAAAGTTAAAACAATAATGAACAATATCCATGAGGAAAGACCAAATATATAGTTTGATTAGCGGTGTATTTTTTGGCTTGTTTTGGAGGCTTTTCTAATTTCACGTAAGTGATGCAAAAACATCATTTCGCTCATTTACTTCAACAACGTCATAACTCAAAAAATGAAATTTTGGAGTTAGTGATGCAGAATTGTTCGCTATGTTTTTCTTTATATTGTGTATAAAATTCATCTGTATATATTTTATACTTTTCCCGTTTGAAGAGAATGTATCTTTATTTTTTCTATGTGGTTAATGCAAATTAAAAACTTTAAACGCGTTTATCTCAAAATGGATTTTTGAGTTATGACGTTGTTACAGTTGTTTTCGAGCAGGCGTAGGTGTTTCAAAATAAAAGTTCAGAGCAAGATATTTGTTGCCAAAAAAATACAGATCGGAATTATTTTTAATTGGTATAATAAAAATTTTATAAGCGTTTAACGGTCGTCACGTACGATATTGAAAGAACTACAAATGCAACTAAATGTATCATCTTATTATGTTGGTATTTAGTTAAAATTTCGTCCAGACTTATTTTCCGTATAATCCGTCCATATTTGACCATAGCTTCCATACAAATACTACACCCGAAAATAGGGTTTAATGTCATAACTTCCTTATAAATGTTGGTATTAACATAAAAATTGGCGACAATTTCTTTTACAATAGGCCCTATGTCTTGACAAAATGTTGTGCTTGCAGATCCAAAATTAACCATAGGTCCTTAGAGGAAGGGGGTTTATATGGGACCTACATATAAAAAGATATCGTATTAATATTCGGCACAAATAACTTTACAATAATTCTTAACCTCATAGCATAAATCTGTTCTTGCAACCATGATTCGCCATGGGTCCCAAATAGGGTACGCTCTCAAAAATTAGTTTTTAAAATATTATGGTGTAGGGGATCTAGACCGACTTTACTTTCTTATTTATTTATTTTAAGTTTGTATACATAAATTAAAAGAATAAAATATTTCATATCTTGTATATACTTTAAGAGAAAAATCTGTCACGAACGATATTAAATTTTGTTCATTATAAAACTATCAAAAAAAATTTTTTTTGTTATAATTACGGATTATACAGCAAAACTATGTGGCTTAATGTAAAAAATTAAAAAAAGAAAAAATACCTTCCACAATGCTCAAATTTTCGCATTTTTTACATTCAGTTCCGTTTTATGTCACGTATGATAGGCACCTATTTTGCTTGATTTTTTCGGACAACAAAGTTCCGAATGTGATAATATTTTTTCATATATAGTACCCACCAAATGAAACATTATGATAAAAACATTTCCAGTAGCTACAATTTTTGCAAAATCTCTATCAAATGTCCATATACCTGGGTTACAAAACTTGGACTGGGAAAGTTCTATGGTTCCAGAAAAAAGGTATATTATATTTTTAGCATAATTCTTCTATTTGTGGACCGATTTTTCCACCTTTTAGGGATTGTATTTGAAATTTCAATCCAAACTTTTGATGTATAAGACATATCCATAGGGCATATCAGAGTCCTAAAATTTAAGTTTTTGCAAAAATGTTAATGTTTTTTTAACCCATTTTTGGAGTCTTTTGTTCATCGACGGCCATTTTTAAAACTATTTGACAGATATATATATTGACGTGCACTTCGCCAAGCCCGCCCACATTTTTCCGATGTTTTATATTGACAACCAAAATGCGTGTACAAATTTAGAAACTTCGGTCCTTTCCGTTCTCTAGATATATAGAAATCTATAATGTCTTTGTACCGGAGGTAACACGCCAAGTTTTCAAATCCCTTCCATTATTTCAGTGAAATTGTATAAAGATTACCCAGCTCTGTGTTTCAAAATCTATTTTTCTCTTGCCGTTCTTAAGATATAAATAAATCTATTCCTTAATCTCACCCACATTGCGTGGGATGTTGTGTATTGATAACCAAGATGCTTGTACCTAATTTGGAAACTTAAGCTCTTGCCGTTCTCGAGATATACAGAAATCTATAATGTCTTTATTCGGGAGGCGCAACGCCCACTTCTCCAATCATGCCCATATTTTTACAGAAGCTGTGTATTGATAACCCAATTTCAACATACAATAAATATACCCTCTTACCTTCCTTCGGTGAAGGGTATAAACAGACTTCCTAATTTTGCTAATTTTGTTGACTAGCTTATCTTTCATAAAAAATAGCGAGAGCACGCACTTCGCAACCACGAAACATTGAGGGCCTATGAAACGGGTTTATGCTTTATTTTTAATAACTTAGGCCGTTAATTTCCAGCAAAAATATTTACATATGAAATTTTAAATAAATACGTAATAAATATGTTCAACTTAGACAATAGACCAGACAATTCACTGTGCTATAGACATTTTGCATAAGCTTGTCATTGAAAATCCACAACTAGCTTTAGAACTATGGACTAGGTACTTCTTGCGGAACCATATGATGACAACCATTAATTCAATAGTTCATTTTAATAGTTCAAGTCTACATTGAATTTTGAATATTGTTTATATATTGCATATATTTTGATGATATAAGATATTAGATTTTTCAAAAGAACCAGTAATTATTTTATAAAAAATTATTTTATAAAGTTTTCACCAATTTAAGTTAACAGTTGTCAAAAAATTACTCTCTTCTCTCAAAGGCAGACAAAAGCTTAGACGTTTTCCACAAAGGTTTCCCAGGTTTCCAGCAAGGTATGTATGAACTTGACCCTTACACGGCTGTACGTTCATATCTCTTATTTTAAGATTTACGTGTTCACACGTTCATCTGTTTCTATTCTAAGTAATGTTTTTGTTGAATAAATGAAGGTGATGTTTTGTTGTTATCACTTAACTGGGCATTTACACATGAAAGTAGTTTCTTGAAAGTCGCAATACACTCACACTTTTTCACTAACACATTTACATTTTTTTACTTTCAGTCCAACTTTCAGCTAGCTTTCAATGAACATTTCAAGAAAGCGATTTCATGAAAATAAATGACAATAACTAAGCAGTGTTAGCAATTGAAATTTTTTTTTTTCGTATTTATAAAGAATTTTAATATATTTTTTCAACTAAATATTAAGAACACAATGATTCTAATTAAAATTTATAAATATCATGAAAACAAATAAAAATAAATATTATTTTGAACGAATGCCTGAAATTTGGCGTGAATAATTGGCTCGGCAACTCTTAAGCTTGAAATAAGCAAAACAATAAAAGAAGAAGAAGAGAAATTTTTGGTAGAAGTTTGCCCTTGGACATTTTGAAAATGAAATTTCATTTTCATGAAATTTTATTATTTTTTTGTGAAATTTGTGGTGAAAATACGTATACAGAAATTTCATGAAAGTACTTTCATGTGTAAATACAGCGTAAATATGGAATAACAATATTTCTTTTATACCTATATGTACATTAATTTACTATTTATTCAAGGAATACTACAAAATTAAACTTTTGTCGAAAAACGTAAATTTTTTTTAAAAGAAAAGCGCAACTTTTTGTATTCATTCCCTGGCAAGAATTGTATGTTTGTACATATGTATATCATTTCAAATCAAGCGAGTTGAATGGTTTTATTAAAGGCCAAAATAAACTACACAAATGGCTTGGAAAACATTTAAAAATCTTGTACATTTGTACAAACATTTTGTATTGTTAGTTTGGATAAACATTTGAAGCATGTTTGCAGATAGAATATAAATTTTTAATATTAGATAGGCATGTTGGATATTTGTCAAACTTTTTGTGTTGCATAATGCTATATGTAATAATTTCAGTGAAAACTTTGCAGAGTGAAGCAGTAGAAGAAGAAGCATTACAATCATTTTCGGTCGTTAATTCTAGTTCTTTAAAGGCTAGTTTACATGTTAATACAATGTATTACGACTTTGTGGAATCAAAATATTATGAAATTCTCTCCGTGTTTAAAATAAAAAAATAAAAATCTGTTGGTAAGTAATTTTCATGTTTACACGGATGGTTTAAGTAAAATAAAAGCAAAGTGAGTTTATAACAAAAAAGCAGATGGTTGCAGTTTTACAATATTTACAAAAACAACATGAACATTTCCTGAGTTGATTCTGCTTGTTTTTGTAATTTTATAAAAATGTTACCACCTTCAATATACTCTGTTAAAATGCGACTCTGGTGTGATGAGAATACATAAGTTTCTAAAATGGTTTAGAAAATGAACATTTACCGACCGATTGTCATATTTTTATCCGTATTCTCTCTTACTCAATGCATTTTGCTTTTACATGATAAGATTTTTCTCATTCTACATCATTTTTTGACATGTCGTAACACATTGTATTACCGTGTAAACTAGCCTTAAGCAGCATGAACACAAATTTATGTAGTTGAGATTTTTTGCAACATTGTTGTAAAAATTAATTTTTAACAATATTTCCAAGTGGCTGTTTTTTCAAAATAAAATAAAAATTTTGCTTGGGAATTTATATTGAAACAAAAATAAAAAACTCAAATTTGTTGTTGTTTTCAATATAAATTTCTAAGCGAAAATTTTTATTTTAGTTTGAAAAACAGGCAGTAAATACATTTTGTTGCACAAAACAAAGAAGTTGACGCTTTTTGTCTCTTTCTTTGAAAGCTGCCCTCGCACATGGCCTGTTTAATACTCTGTGAACAAAACAATAATGAAAAATTAATGTTTGTACGAAATATGTTTGTGTTGTTAATTTTGAAATAGAATCAAAGTGTTTGTTTGCCAGGCCATTTGTGTGGTTTATTTAGCCCTTAATAGTCACTTTTCCAATTCGGAATATTGCGAATATCGATATAGGGAATGTGAAAATGAATAATAAGTTGGTGGTCAAAACATAAAAAAACTGAGGTTACACTTCAGATCTTAACTAATTTTAAATTTTAGGAGTATATAAGTATTCTTAATTTTACCCTCCACCGAAGGGAAATGGGTATAAATAAGTTTGTCATTCCGTTTGTAAGGTCTACAATATTGATGTTAGACCCTATAAAGTACATATATATATATCTATAATGAGTCCTTATGAGGAACTCGATTTAACGATGTCAGTGTGTGTGTTAAAATTATGGAGACTAAGTTGTCACATATTTATACGAAATCAAAAAACGTTGATTCCGTTCGAAATGTGCGATCAGCGTCCCTCTTTGCTTAACCTAATCACATTTCATAAAACGTAACGAAAAGTTTTTTTAAGTTCAGAATGGTTTGACACATATGAATAACATGGCTTAAGGCATTTCATTTCAAAAACCTCATTTCTTCTTTTCTAGATTTTTTTTTGGAAAATAATTTGTTTATCATTAATTTTAACTCATTTAAGGCTAGTTTACAATATTATACCTACTTTTTATTACATAAAACATGTGAAAAACTCAAGTAATATGTATAAGTGTGATAGTGTGAATGCAATGTGTTATGGTAATGGCAAATATTGTGAAAAAATGGACATCCCATACGACTTCATCGTTTTTTTTATTTTGAAATTTTTCTAAACAATAATACTTTTCAATTTATCATAGTTGCATTGTAACAAAAGCTTGTTCATGTGTTAAAGTGTGAATACAAACTGCAATGTTAAATTAGATTTTTGAACATACACAACAAAACTCGTTAGATTTTTATCTTACAGAGTATTATGTAAAACGTAAGACATGTGTGATAGTGTAAACCAATAATGATAGAAGAAAGATTACGACAACACGAACTCAAAAATTGAATTTTCTGCGCAGGTGGGTCAAATGACGTCACGAAACATACACGAAAAGGTAACCCTAGCTTGGGTTAAGCTACGTCATCTAACGGGAAAACATGCGCATGGCGTAATCTCTTTTTATATCTTTCTTGGTGTAAACTAGCCTTTAAGGCCGTGTCAGATACAACGTTATCGCTTTGCGTGACATTTCTACCTTCGGCAGAAAAACGCAAAGCAAAAGGTGTATGTATGCCACAATGAAAACTTTGACAACACTCACGCATTGTTTGTTTACTTATAAAAGCGGTTGGTAATTTGTACATTTAATTATTTGTTACAAAAATAAAATTAAAAATTTAATTGGACGGTTTTTTGGAATTGAATTTGGCAAAAAAAATTTAAAAAAAGAAAATTATACTAGCCAATTGTCAAAGCGCGCAAAAAGATGAGAGTTGGCTAACTTTTTGCTTCGCTCCGCTTTGAAAGTACTTTATGTGACATGTTTCGTATAAGTACGTATATTTTATCTTAGATGTCAAAGCGAATCGGTAACACAGGGTCTCCACCTGAGATAATATCTGATATAATATGTGAGAAAACGTCGGCAGAATGAGAGAGCACATTTCTTCATGTTAATCTTAATATTAAACAAGGGGAACACGTATCTTATAAGATTTCATAATCGACTGATTCTCGTACAGTAAACTTGCATCGTTTTTATTATTTTTTATTCTTTTTATGTTGTTATTTGATTTTTTAGTTTAAAATATTGATTTTTAAGCACTTTTTACAAGATTGGCACTATTTGCATTAATAAATTACAGATTTTAATAATGGTGGCTTATTATTGTTTTATATGTGTGTATGCATGTGTATTTTTGACAGCTCATCTTATAAGATAATTGTTATAAGATTTCTCATAACAACTGTCTCATAACATTTATTATAATATTAATACTAACACTATTTGAGAGTCCACACGTAAGATAATACTCTCTGCGATTGAATTTGACGTTTGCTGATATAAAAATCTTATATCTTATCTCAGGTGGAGACCCTGTGTAACGCAACGCGAAGCAAAAGTTTTATCTGACATGGCCTTTATAATCAAATTTCTTCACTTAGCACCTTTAAACGAATGTTAATACTGAAATGCAGTAAAACGAAACGTAAGCAATAATTGAAAAATTTTGTTCGCAGATATGAAATGGAACGACATTGAAAATTTGGAACACTTTCCAGACGACAAAATAAAAACTTAAAAATAAGTAACAAAACAACAGCAAAATTAACGCAAATCTATATGAAACTTTATTTAAGGATTTATTTATCGTAATGTAACATATGTTTTTGTTGTCGTTATTGGGATTATTGTTATTTAGTTTTATTTAAATGTTCCAGTTATCGGCACTACGAGTATTCATTTATTTATTTTTGCGTCACTAACTCAATCGTCATCATACACCATCCTTATCCAAAAACATAATGAATACTACAATAACACGTTGAACTACTCACTAACACCAATCCGATAAGATAGAACTTGAAAAGAGTGTAAATAAAGGCACATGTGTGTTTCATTTCTCTATTTGATTCCAATTCGAACCAAATTGAATTCTTATTTCCCCTTCTCACTCCGACCAATTAATTTGATTGGGTTTTTTGCTTGTAGTTTCGTTTGTAGTCTGCTTCAATTTTTCATTCGGTTTATCATCGTCGTCGTATATGGAAGGGCGTCGTTCAGTGCGGAATTTATAAGACGTTTTTATTCAAAAAATCAAATAAATTATAAAAGACAACTGAATAATAAATGAATTGTACTAGATTAATTTTATTAATAAAAACCCGCTAAGTATTTAAAAATTAAGAAAAAAAATACATACACTCGTGAAAGTGATAAAAATACAATAGTTAATAAATGTATATAAAATATTTAACAATTTATGGAAATTTCTATCATGCATTATAAACAACAAAGTACCTATGAAATGTTAATAATAATTAGGTAATATACATACAAGAACAAAAAATTAAACATTTTATGGAAAAAATTGTGTTCTTTTGAAATAATTTTTTTTATGCCGACGGTATTTTGCAATCAAAAATTAAAAACCAATAAAGTAGCAAGAAAAACAAATAAAAATATTTAGATCTTGTTCATTGCGTTTTAAACGTGTCTTTCTCATTAAAAAAAAAATTAAAATTTGTAACGGTTTATTTTACTTGTTCATATAATAAAATAGTTACTGTGATCCATTACAATTTACCTCTCTTCCCCCTACTCTACTGGTGAGCCCTACTTACATATTTACGATATAAGTTTCGATCAGTATAAAACATATTAGTACAAAAAAAAAAATATAAATTGTGTTGACAGTGCTAAAATTTGGCGGCACCACTTTGAATAGTGTTTTAGTCAGTGGGTCGGGCTAGCCGTGCTTGTTTTATATTTTAACACAAGTTTTTAAACTAATCTATCAAAATTTTGCACCTAATGCTAATAAATACAATGGACTGCAACGGGCGTTTAAATATAAATGAACCCGATTCGGAGCTAGGAGAAGTTCTGGTAAGCAAAATAGGTTTTTCCTAATTAGATTTGTGTAAATATTTACCTATGTAGTTATTGGTACATATACATACATATAAACAATAACAAACAACAATAAAAATAGGCGTTCAAATAATAATTATGTTTATAAACGTCTGATTTTTAAAATAAAAATTTGTCTTATCCGTCGCAAACTGCAAATTTTCACTTGTACAGAAAAAATAAACATTAGGGCCGTAACTTTTTTCGATTTTTTGTAAATAATGCTAGCGATTCTGAGTAGGGCGCTAACAATTATTAATATTTTTATTCTTATTGACGAGACTTTAAAAACGTTCATCCACACGGAGCTTCCATTTTTTTTACCTTAAAACATTTGAATGTTGAAAAATTATTTTATCATATTTTTTTTTACCAGTATTTTGGTTTACAGTAGATGTCTGATATAATAAACTTTAAAAATGTAACAAAATTGTGGCTTAAGTCTTGTTTACACTTTCACACAAGTCTTACGTATTCCATGATACTTTCTGAGATAGGAATCTAATGAGTTTTGTTGTAACTGTCAACAAATCTAATTTCACATTACAGTTTCTGTTCACACTATCACACGTGAACATGCTTTTGTTAAAGTGCAACCCTGATCCATAAAAAGTATTATTGTTTTAAAAATTTCAGAAAACGGTGAAGCCGTATGGGATGTTATATTTTTTTCGTAATACTTGCCATTTTCATAATACATTGTATTCACCATATCACACTTTTACATTTCTAGAGGGAAGCGAATTGACACTAAAGTAGTTGGTTCTGACACATTATATGAATGGGACCTATCACTTTTACATGGGGTTGTCATTGGAGGAGGTTAACACCTAACAGCCGCCCATATCTATTTTCAATAAACGTGTTATGTGTTAGTTACTACAACACTAATCCTTGGTATTTGTCCAATAACAGTCCTAGAATTAATTTTAAGAACACATTTTTAAATACTCTCAAAGAAATGTACTACACCTCACTGAACCTGTAACAAAAACGGTCTGAATAAATAAATAAAAAATCATTTCTATAAAAAAATCATTAAAACAAAATTAATACAAAATTAAAATTTGTTCTCACTTAATATACCAGTTAAGTGATTAGTTCCCTTTTCACATGTCATTAGTTATTTCTTTTTTTTTCTTATTCTATTTTCACAAATCCTAGGACCAGTTCTATTAAAACAATTGACACAAATTTCCCGCGGGGATATTACTTTAGTAGCCTTTATGCGGTTCTTTCTTATAACCATTTATTGTTTATATTTAAGAAGGTTATTTCTTATAAGCATAGATATGGATATAAGAAGCATTTTGCTTATAAGAGCTGCCAAAATTGGTAATTTTTGTTTTCAACACGTACGAATATTATTCATTTTTCTTGATAAACTTTTAAATCACTTGTTTTTATTTATTAAATTTTTACTAACCTGTTTCATTGCGCTTGTTGCACAAAACAAATTAAAAATCGCCATATCTGATTTTTATATTACAAACGGCCATGTTCTCGAAATCAAATTTAATTGAAGTTGAAATCGATGGAGAGTTGCAATATATTTTTTTATTAACGTTGTATCTAATTTTAAGAGTGGTATGAAATGTATAAAAATGTTTATTTTTATGTGCTGTCAATACAAGTACTTTTTAAAATTTCTTTGATTTTAATATCACTCAGAATTATTTTCAGAACTTGGTTAGAAAAGTAAACAGAAGTCATATTATTGTTTCTAATAACCCGAATAAAGGTAAAGTGTTCTAAATTTAGATAATTTCCAGTAGTATATTTTAATATTTGAAAATGCACATAGAAATTTTAAAGAATTATCAAAAAATTGTCCATACATACACACATACATATATATAATTTGTTACTGTAAGAAAAATGCTGTGAATTTAGGAAAATTCAAATTTTATTTTATATAACTTGTAGGTATAAATAAAAGAATTCATTCTTTTAACCGACTAATTACTACCCGATTAACTGATCGGTTAATTCAAAATTGGCAATTTTCGATTAAAGATTGTACTGGTTAATTTTAGTCGAATAACCGGTTAACCGATGTAACATATTATAAGATATTTTTTGTGTTTTAAATTAATTCTATCGTCTCATATACAAAAGGTTATTTGTTTCTTCTCATATTTTCTCATGTCAATATTTTAACAGAATTAACCAAAACAATTAAAAGTGTTAAAAACATTAAAAATAAAACAGGACTCTAATGGCATAATCGAATTTTTACATGTTTAGATATCCAGAAAAAAGAATGAGAAATTAGATATTCTGTTTATGAGTTGCCTTCAATTTCTCCAACATCTACGACAAACAAAAGAATTTTTCCAATTCAAGTTTTATCAAAACTAAAGAAAAGCATCGCTTAAATCCTTAACATACAAAACAAATTATTTGTCAAAACGTCTATTTTTTAATATCTCCTTAAACTATTGAAATAACTAATAAAATTATCTCACAGTTCATTTTTTAGTTTATACATAATACCTATGTATAAATTAAAAAATATGTATTACATATTTATGAATTATTTTTTTGTTTGCTCAAGAACTGTTATGTTTGTCATGTTATTGTTTTTTTTTTCTAAGAAACTCTAAATAATAAGTAATGAAACTATGCATTTTTATTTATTGAAATAACGTAGTTTATAAAAAAAAACTTTATTAATCGGTTAACCGATCAATTACAAAATTAACCGATTAAACCAAAACCTACGTTAGTTAATCGATCTATTAACCAATTAAAGATATTAAATGAATACCCTAGTATGTATATATTAATGTTCTTAGATAACTATTTTGCAAAATTTTTAATTTAAGATTAAAAAAAAAAAATGACTGACAGTCATTTACTTCTTACCTGATGAAGAATGTACGTTCCGAAATGTGAATTTATATATGTTCGCCAAAGTATTATACAATGGTTCACAATATATATCGAAAAGAACAATTTTGGAACAGTAATAAAAACAATTATTTTTTAAATAAAGTTTACAAAAAAGAGAAAATAAATTTTTCCCTTTTTTTTATATGTGTGTAAATTAGAAAATATTTTAAATTTTAACAAAAAAAAAAAAAAAAAAAAAAAAAAATTGACTTATCGCCAAACGTCAATTTCCATTGGATTGAAAGGATTGAAAATCGCCATGTTTTTTCATTTCCACGTTGTCCACTTTGAAATTTTAAAACGCACTGGAATGGAGAAAAAACGCACCGAGCTTTAAATTAATTTTTTATTTGAAATTATAAATTAAAATTTTTCTTTACTTAATACTAATTATCCACAACAACAAGTCCGGTTTACTATGTGCATATGATTTGGTACGTCTTAAACATCATTACTTGTTGTTGTTATTGTGGTATGTAAAACTGTTAGTAAAACTTTTGCACTCAAGGCTGCCAGATTTGACGATTATCGTCACTTTGACGATTTTTGGTTCCAAAATTAGCAAAGTCCCGAGTTGCTGATTTTTTTCTAAAAAATGACGATTTTATTCAGTCTTCAAAATAAGACAATTTTACATCATTTGATGTTTGTTATTAGACAGCACAGAAAAAAAAACTTGTTTGTAAACAAGAAAGCTTAAATTTTTATATTCTTCCCTATTGTAAATAAAATTATACTACAAATTTTGGCTCTGTTCCATAAAAAATTTTATGGGCAAAATCAAAATTTTGAGTCAAGTCAATTTAAGTAAAAATGTGTACCAACGTCTTGATTTTGAGATTGAGAAATCAATCGTGTGGGGAGCAGCTGAAGTTATGGACTGATTTGGCTAATTTTTAACATTAAATACACCATATATTTAAAAAAATTTTAAGCCAAATTTTATTCTCCTAACTTGTATGGGTGCCATGGTGCCAAAACTATAATTTCGTGAAGAAAGATTATATCAGGTAAAAAAGAAAAAATAATTATAAGTTATAAGAAGATTTAAAGCAGTTAAGGTTTACAGTTCAAAATAAGAGATTTATGGGTATAAATTACAGGCAGTCGAGGTGTTTTGTTCATATCTTAGGCATTTGTAGACCGATCCGGCTGGAAGATAATAGCTCACTATTCTGTACTATATCTAATATATATGTTTATATACGAGTCTTCGGAAATCCCATTTCCACAAACACATGGTTAGATTGACATCGTTAAACCAACTTTGCTATTCATAAGGACTCAGAATATACATACATACTTTATATGGTATAACATCAATATTGTAGAAATTACAAAAAGGAATGACAAACTTATATAAAAATGAACTTGTATATATAAGAATTACATTGAAAGCAAAAACAATGTCATAAATATTTTATAATATTGTTATTAATTTATGTAGAATTCATGTACCGTTTTAAAAATTTCAACGCCTGAAGCTATGCAGCGTTTGAAATTGTAAAACGCAATGTGAATTACTGTAGAAAGCAACAACAAAATTACAAAATATTTATGAAATTGTTCTTGTTTTCAATATAACTCTTTGGCGTTGCGTTGCGTTTTACATGATTAGTGCCTAAATTTTGTGTGGAAATTTGACGGATTTACTCTTATTAAACAAACATATTTTTATGAATAAGGGGTCTCTTATTTTACCAATACATTTTTATATATCTATTATACAAATCTGTGGTTTTCATGGGTAACCGCGTATGTCCATTTTTTCGATTTTGAGATGTTGATGCCATATTGCTATGCTTTAAACGCTCTTTATATGGTTCTTAAAATTTCTGAAAATATATTGACCAATTCCGATTTTTTAACGTAATGACCAATTTAAAAAAGTTCAATACCTAGTCCTAGTTCGATCTAGAATGTTTTTTCCACTCTCTTGAAAAATTTGATTTTAAGACATACGCGGTTACACATGAAAACCACAAATGACATTTGAAATTACAATGCAACTTCAAACAAATTTTTTTGTTTTTTTTTTTGCAAAGGCATTTTAAATTTGGCTACAATTGTTCACATTTGGTAACTTTTTCAAAAATATTGGTTGTAATATTTTTTGGTCGTGGCATATCTAGAAACCGCTCAATTTTTTATTAAGCGTAAAATGGCCTAAATATTTAACAAATGCTTATACAAATCAACACATATTGCGCTTTTTCGAAGGTTTAATTAAAACTATATTCCTAGCAAGGCTTTTCATTTCCAGACTTTTTTAAATTCCAGGAATGTACAAAATGTTTATTTTATAAAAATGCTTTAAAGTTAATAAGATGGAATATCATACTTGAAAAGTATTAACAATCCTAACAAATGAATAGGTAAATGATTTTTGTTAAACTCCTTTTTGTGCTGGTTGTGCTTATATATTTCATCATAACTTGAGAATAATTTGTCCGACCATGATCGAAACAAATGATTAGGAGTAATATTTCCTTAAGTCATCCAAATAACCTTTTCTTATATTTCCAACTGTTTCGAAATTAGTTGCGATAAATTTGGGTTTTCATGCAAAATTAGTGCTATTTTTTTTTCAAAAACTCATAAAAAATTATAAGGGCAAAAATTTTATCATTTATCAAAAAGCCAGGTATATTTTGAATAAAATAACTGAAATCTATCGATGGTGATACGATAGTCAAAACCAATCGATAGTATCGATAGTGCTATCGATTGTTTCAAACCACTACCTACGACCATACGAGCAATTTCTGATATCTTAGTGTTGTGTCAGACAAGGCGATTTTTATTGCGCAACTCTTGAGTTTTTAGAAGAATATGAAGAGGGTAATGCAAAGTCTGCATTCACACGTTTAATTTTTTGATAGTGAACTCTTGTGTTTTTGGGAGAGGGAAGGGCTTGGTACGGAGATGCCTGTACTCGATTAGTACGCCTTGTGTTACCATTCGTAGGTATATGCTAACCAATAGCTGCATGTAAATTTGTGTGTTTCCTTTTTTAAGTAAAAAAAGTTCAAACCGATTGCTGCGTGTGATCATATTGGCATCTTCAAAAGGGGATTGAAAAGCAGTTGGGCATCAAAAGATGAAACGTGTTAATTCAGACAAAGAGAAAAATAGTTGCAGGTAGTCGGTTATAAATTTTGTTCTGCTATTTGCTTTTTTGACGATTAATATTTCACATTTGTTCTCATTTGTTGTTTCTCTTCTTGGAGTTTTGCGGTTTAAGAAAAAATTTAAAATCGCTATATAAAAAAGAAAACATTTGGTGAAAATAAGAAAAATTAGTGTTTATTGAACTTTTAATGGCTTTTAATCCGAATTTCGATATATTAATCAGGCTAAAGTTCATCGAATTTAATTTTTATTAAATTATTTTTTATGAAGAAAGAAATTTTACAACATGAAATAATTTAAAATTTATTAATAATTTTTCATTCTTGACTGAGCTGGGAATTGAACTCAGGCTTTCACGGACAGGTTTCCCTGACTAGTTTCGATTGTAACCACACAATCTCTTCAGAGGGGTTTGCCGTTTAACTCTAACCACCATTGACGACGGATGACGTCAATAGTCAAACATCAATCTTTAAACCAAATGTTATTTTACCTTGGCAGATCGAAATTTTCTTTGAATGGAAATGATAAAGAATATCCGATAAATATATCATGTACATACATATAATCTATGTCATTATTATATAGTTTTTAAATTGTTTTGATAAAAAGCATTTTGAAGATACTGAAAATGTATTTAATAACGTTTTAAATTCAAGCCGTATTTTTACAATTGCCGCAAAATCCTTTACAAATTTTTTCAATATAATTTTATTATTACACAATTTTTTATTTTATTTTATTTTTTTTAAAAAAAAAAAAATGTAACTTCTACAACAAAACATCAGTCTTAAAGAGTAGAAATCTTATGGTGTTATTTTGGAAAAATGGAAAATAATAAAGTTAAGTCTAGGTATGGTTATTACAAAATTGATATAAATAAAATTATTGAAATTAAACCAAACAAATAAATAACGAAAAACTACATATCAAAATAACATAAATACATTTATAAAAAATCAAAAAATATTGAACTATAAACAAACTTGTTGACTACGAGTAATATTTAAATATTTCCTCCTTAAATTGTAACGCATTGCTGATTTCTTTTATTGTTGGAGTAGTAATATTATTCCAAAGACGTATTGCAAATATGAAAAATTGCCATTCAGATATTAATGTGTGATGTCTGATTTGAATTAAATTTCTATTTCTTCTGAGTCGACTGAATTTTAAACGATTAAAAAGATGACCTGGCTCACGGGTGGTTATAATTTTGTGAAGAAATACTAAAGTTCTTATTTTCATTAAATCTTCAAAAAGTACCCCGAATATTGTTTTAGAGTAAGGTGTAATACTAATGTGAGTACCATTTATGTTATAATTTCTGATCCCATAAACGTACCTTGCAATGTTGTTATATGTGACGTTCAATTTAGATTTACTGGTTTCATCACAACTTGCAAAAATCTCACATCCGTAGGTTAAAATTGGTATCAAATATGTCTTAGCAAGTAATAAGCGTATTTTCAATGGGGTGCAATATTGAGTAGGCCATAGGGTTCTTAGCATCGAATATGTTTTACCACAGGCAGCTATAACGTGATCAGACCAGGTTAGAGTGTTATTAAAAATTACACCAAGATTTTTTGCTTTATCTACGATTTCAATCCGTTGGTTTTTAATAAAAATGTTGGGATAATCAATAATTTTCTGTGTTCTTTTGCGTATTACAATGCATTTCGATTTGGTAGGATTTAAACTTAACCCGTTAACATCAGCCCAACGTGAAACCCGTTGTAAGTCTTGATTAAGTCTTGCAATACATTCATCTAAGTTCCCTTTTTTGTTATTTATGTACAATTGTACGTCATCGGCATACATTCTACTGTTGCAATGGAGCAACAGTTCAGGAAGATCGTTTGCGTAAATGGAGAAAAGGAGAGGACCTAGAATGGATCCCTGGGGAACACCCCTGACAACAGGAAGAAAATTTGAGATAGTTGAAGGACTAGTTTCAACACACTGGACACGATCTTTAAGATATGAATCAATTAATCTAATGGATGTTGATGAAAAATTCATCATTTTCTCCAGTTTTTGAATAAGTATTGTGTGGTCGACGGTGTCAAAAGCCTTTGAATGATCCAACAGTACTAAATATGCAACGCACCTATCGTCAATTTCCTTTCTAAGATCTTCTGCTACATCAGTTAGAGCAGTAATACAGCTATGTTTGGCCCGAAAGCCAGATTGTTGATCGGTCAAAAACTTACTATCATTTATATAATTGGTTATCTGTATATGTAAAAGTTTCTCGAAAGCCTTTGAGAGATAAGGTAATATAGCTATAGGTCGATATTCAGTGGATGATTTTGGTATTGGAATAATTTTTGCCTGTTTCCATCTTAGTGGATAAGTGCCTGCCATAATTATTTTATTGAAAATATGAGTGATAAATGGTAGTAATGACGGAATAATAATTTTAAGGAAAGCGGGGTGTATACTATCAATTCCTGTAGCTTTAGATTTGTAGCTTTAGTTTTGGTCACGATTTTTCTAGCATTGCGATCATTTTCGTGTAGATTATCAGTTTTAAAGCGTTTCCATCGAGAGTAAGCGTTGTCACGATCTACTATAAGGCGCTTTATTTCAGATGTGAACCACGGTTTCTGGCGGTTACTCATTTCCTTCGTTTGAATTGGTACTATTACGTTACACTAGGGCGATCGATTATTCGACTTTTTTCAAAAACCGGTTTTCGAACATTCCGAATAGTTGCTATTTTAAAAACACGGTTTTCGGTTTAGGATTTTAAGGCTAACTTAAGACTAAAGTTAACCGGTTTTAATTCGAATACATAAAAACACAAAAATAAAATTGGCATTTGTAAGAAAAAGTTAATTAGAATAAAAACAAAACATTTCATAAAGGTAAGAAACCAACAAAATAACATTTTAAATTTACCGCTTACCGAAAATTTTTACATGCTACTGCAATTTTTTTCAGTAACCCGTAATTTATTTATTAACCAGTAAAATTTAATGTTTTTTTAGTTAATTCCCTTGGTTTTGTTTATTTTTGATTATTTTCCAATTAACATAATTTTCTTATATTTTTGATTTTAAATATTCGAATATGTGTCAATTATTTTCTTTGGTCTCTTTTAATTCAAACGTTTAAAAAAAATATAATAAAGTGAATTTTTTTTTGTATGTAAATTTTGTTTAATAAATGGAATTTGTAACACTCCTGAAGCTTGTTTTAAGCGAATTTGGTTTACACGTGCTTTCTTCGGTCCCAACAGACCGCGTAAATTGAGGGTTACCTGTATCAGAGCCAGTGCTGTCGTTTTGGGTTATTTCTAACCAAAGTTTGTAACTTTTGCGAATATTTTTTTTATTTTGGTTACTTATTTCCTAAAATAATAATACTTTTAAAAGGTTTTTTATTTTTCTCGATAATCTTTTAAATAAGGTTTGATTAATTTTAAAAATTTTTTTAAGATTTATGTTAGAAAAAAATCAGCAAATATAATTTGTATATTATAATCGACAATGTTTTTGATATCGAAATCAATTGGAGTTTAAATCGATGCAGATTTTAAATTAATTTTTTTTAAATGAGCGTAGCTTTTCTTACGTGGCACCTAAAGTATGAGCGCGTTTTTTAATGATCTTTCCAAATCAGATCTTTTAAAAATTTGTTCAATTTTAGTACCACTCGGAATCGATATAGCATTATTTTTAATTTATAATAATAATAAAACTTTTGACTGTTAGTCACATAAATACTAAATTTATTTATGATCGAAATAGTAAATATAAAGAAATAAAAAAATAAAATGTATTTTTCCAATGTCACAAAAAAATCGCCATATGTAAATTTCCATCGCCAAAGGGATTACAAAATTGCAATTTGACAACTCACACACTTTCCGTGAAAAAGCCTGAATCAGAATCCGTATGATGTACAATGTTTGATCTTACATTTTTACAAAATTATCTTTTAACCGATGTGGCCATTAACGTAGTCCTAATAGGGTCCAGGGACGGTAAATTTGGTACAATTGTCCTTTTTTGGTATTATTTAAACTTGAAAAGTACACCATATGGCAACTCATAATTTCTGTCATATTCCACTTTGATAATTAATCTTTAAAATAGCTTAGAAAATTTTGCACAGATAATGTAATCAGTGGAAAAACTAATAGCAGCGGTTTTCAGGCTTGATAGTAAAGGACGTAAGATATTCAACACTGCAACAACAAAATAGCTGTTTTTCTCCTTTTATACTTACTGTAAAACTCTGTTTTATTTAATATGATTTTATACTACAAAGCGTGAGTATATTTTTCGTATGTATTGTAAATTAATGAAGCGGCTGAGTGAAATAGACTTTCTTCAACTGTTTATTTTGGTCAATTCAACACACGTGTTTACTACAGCTTTTGTTAGATTTTTCAACCACAGCGTAGTAAATTTTACTCTAATACATTTTGTTATTGCGTTGTTGTAAATGTTAGTACTTTTACTATATTAATAAGATTAACAAGGTCTACAAGGGTATTTACTACCAAGGGTGAAAACCGCTAATGTATTAGACTAAAATTTACTACGGTGTGGTTGAAAAATCTCATAAAAAGCTGTAGTAATCACTTGTGTTGAATTTACCAGAATTACACTCAGCAGATGCATTAGTTTACAATAGGTTCTTACGAAAAAGACACTCACGCTTTGTAATATAAAATTGTATTAAATAAAACAATGTTGTGCACATAACACAAAGGGTGAAAACCGCTTGTATAGTACGAACAATAGTAAAAATAAATTCCTAAAGAATACCAACATTTTGATAAGATAGATTTTCAATTTAGATATCTTGCTGACATTGAAATAATTAAATCTAACAATGGATTATTATCAATTCCACATTCATCTGCAAATATGGGAAGAATCTTTTCTTAACAAAATATTATCAAAAAAAAAAAAAAAAAAATATTGACATACTAAAAACCTCAATTCTTTGCGGCTTAATCCAAGCAAAGGATTCATTGAACTTACAAAATGCAATTTTTATGATGTAAATTTAACAAATAATTTATTATTAAAATTGTAATTTGCTATCGAAATCTAGTTGAAAACCAGTATGTACGTTCTTTATCTTAATAAATCCTACTAATATTATAAATAATAAAGTTTGTATGTTTGGATATTTGGATGTTTAGATGTTTGTTAAGGAATGTTCAACAAATATTTGCCGAAAACATTCATAAAAAGCGTGACCAGTAAATTGATCAAACTTATGCTTTATTTTTAGCAATTTCTATTGATAAACTAAATCTTATTTGTAAGAAGAAAATTGTTTAATGTAATTTAGAAACTGTTAAAGGATGTTTGATCTAGCCAAACGTTTTGGGCGTTTTAGGACGTCAAATATTTAATAGGTGTGAACAAAGATTTAGTTTGTGGCTCAATCACGCGGAACGCGCTTAATGGATTTGGATGAAATTTGGTTAACGGATAGCTTCAGACTCAATACATATTCAAATATAGGGTACTTTTTAAGGCGAAATTCGGGTATGTTGAAAACGATCTTTTGGTATGGGTATTTTGTGAACTTTGGACTATTGACAATTTATACACTCTTTCGACCATTGGTTTGTTTGCTTGCTCATATTTAACCAAAAATATTTTCGAGTTATTAAACGTTTTGTTTTGTAGTTTTTAAAATACAACTTTCCTAAGACTTACAGGCACATAGCGTCTAGTATTATTATGTGATATATCACACCAAATTTCTGAGTTAATTTGCGGTACTTTTATTAATATAAGATAACATGATACGTTTGTATTTTCTGTTAAACTTTTTATTTCTGAATCGTTTAGTTGTTCCTCGTGTAATATTCGTTAATTTAATTCACCATCATCTATAATATCAATATCAAAAGGTCTGGAAACACTATCGGCTACAACATTTGATTCAACCCTTATATAGCAAATATCTGTAGGAAATTGTGCAATATATTCTAGATGTCTAGAATAGCACACGTTAAGGGGTTGTGCTCTGCGAAAACCACAAACGAGCGACCATAATAAATACCTTAAATATTTGATTTCAGCAGGGGTAAGTTTTTTTTGAGAAAAACGCTATTCTTTCTATTTTACCATTAAAAATGTAAGACACCCCACACTTCAATATTCGAAGCGTCGACGGTTAACGTTGATTCTGTATCTTTATTAATATGATTTAATAATAAACGTGAGGCAAAATTATTTTTAATTTCATTGAAAATGTCAATAGCGTTATCAGCCCATTCTATATTCCTATTTTGGTTCTTAATAGCTTTGTACATTAATTCATATAGAATAATAGTTTAGTCAGCTAATTTTGGTATATAATTTCTGCATTTGTTTAACCGATAGTGTCCTTAAGAAAGCTCTGATAGCAGCTACCTTATCCTCTGAAGCTTTTATGCCTTTCCCTGATAAATAATGACTAAAAAAATTTATATTGTCCACTCCAAAAATGCATTTCCCTGGTTTAATATGTATGCCATATTCATCCAGTATAAACTCACAATAATTAACCAAATATTGTCCTAATGCTTTATTTTATGTCCTGCCAGTGTCAGACAAAAAAGATCGTCACCACGGTTTATGTTCGCATATGTAAATGCTTATCGCTCTTCTTATTGGGTGAGTGCTGCAGTGTCTCTTCTCCTTAAGCGAGTATGGCTGCCATAATTTAAAAAGAGAATTTTATTTAGCCGTCATAAATTAAAACTCAGTTAAGGAATAAAATATCGAAAAAATCTTAAAACGACAATTTTATTCAGCCGTCAAAAAATAAAACTCACTTGAGGAGTTTTATTTTAACCATCATATATGTTAATTGATACCCAAAACTTGCCGCTGCACAGTATGGTAGATCGCAAATCTAACTGGACAAAATTCATAAATCGCGTTCGGTTCACTTCTCACTTATGAATTAAATAAAAAATTAGTTCAAATATATAAATGATTATAAAAAATCAATTTGTTTTTAAACAGAAGATTTTTTTTTAATAAAATGAGGCAGAAGATAAACAACTCTCACTGTCAAGAAAAAAAAATGTAAGATAAAAAATCTTGTAGATGAAGGAGCATGATTTTTACATACTGTTATTTTTCTTTATGTACAACTAAAATTCATTTGAATAAAAACCATTGAAATACTTAATAAACTTTCATCTGTATGGCCCTCCTCCGAGGAAAACTTCTGTTAAAACTGATTTTATAACATCGTATTGATGTTTCGACAAATTTGCATCAACCATTAAAGATAAGGCTTCATCGGGAAAAAGGCTCCCTAAAGGCTTCATCGGGAAAAAGGCTCCCTAAAGGCACAGACTCAGAGTTGAATCTCTTACACATTTTTTTTTCGTTTCCGTACTTTTACTGGATGAAACTTCCGACAGATCTTTCACAAGTCTGGCTGAATCTCGCTTTCCCATTTTGCGAATCACTTGCTTACTACCTTTAATAATTTCTCGATGATCAGTTGAATCTAAAAGAATTTATATCTTTCTTTTTTTCGATTTTTCACTATAGTCAACAATGTTTTTAGGTTTTCTTTCAGCTTTTTTACAACTTTTCGCTTGTACACTTTCATGCAATACATACGGTTCATCAAGCCAAACTGAATTTGATGTTAAGAAACGGTCACAATGTATTCCACTTTTTATCCATTTTTCGGCTAGCTTAAAACAAATAATATTTATATTTGCCTTAAGATTTGTTTTCATGTCTTCTGGTATATCTTGAAGAGCATATCAATCCATTATTTATGTCAATAAGAAGTCTTTGCGGTGTATTTTGGGAGTTTTTACCCATTCTTCAAAAATTTCCTTTCGCGAAAGAGTGGAGGTCATACTGGAAAAGTGAAAAAAAATGTATGGCGGTCGCAAAAATGCGCTAGATGTATTTGATTTACCTTAAAGTAAACACTTGAAAGATTAACTCAAATATAGCTTTACACCGGAACTATCCGGAATAAACAGCTTTAACTCTACTTGAAATAAGGAAATATTTTATTTTTTGCACTTTCTGAACTTCTCAGAAAAAATTTTTTTTTTAATACATACAATGGAAATAATTTAATGAAAATTGTAATATATTTCCTTGAAATAGAGCTTATTAACAATTAAAAAAAAATTATGACAATAAAGTCACCGTCAGACGCAGATCCAGTTTAAGTCTTAGGGGGGGGGGGGGGGGGGGGGGGGGGGGAATTTTGTATGATACAAAACAATTCAAAAATTTGTTTTTAAAGTTTATTAAAAACGAAATGTTTATATTGTATTAAAAAACAACAATAAGGTTAAATAAAATATAAGATCAGTTCAAAATAAATTAAAATAAATTAATCTTTTTAAATAACGTTTTTGCAATAAAAATAATTTTATTTATTTTAAATGGTTTTTTTTTATTTTAAACAATTTATTTGACCACATCATACTAAATTGTTTGAACAATTTTTCGACAAAAAAAAAAAACATGCAATTGTAAACAAAATTTTAGAAGAAGGAATATGCTTCACTAATTTTAAAATTAAGGTTTGAATTTTAGTCGAACTGTTTGGGGTTTAATCTAAAGATACATATATCATTATTCTGATTTAAGTTGATAACACTGTGCAAGAAATTGACACTTTTTTTTCGTGACAAGCTGGGCACCTAGCGTTTTAACATAATTCGGGTACGCTGAATACAGTGGTGCCCGCGTTTTTTAAGATTGGCTCTGGTTTTCGAGATATACCGTTATTTCGAAAATGGAGGAGGTTGCACAACATATGCTCGCGTAACTCAAAAACCCTTTAGCTAATTGAAAAAACTTAAAAAACCGAAATTCCGCAATAAAATTTCCTTTAAGAAAAGTGAAACTTCTTTCTAATATCCGCAGTCGTTTTAGAAACAAAATATTTTTGAACAACATTTCGAAATTTTTGTTTTTAAAAATTCATAAAAAAATAGGAAAATGCAGCTATGCTTCTAAGACGTACATATATAAAACGAAATTCCAAACAAAACAAGCCATAACTGATTAAAATCTGTTTGCAACTTTTGATTTTATTCACAAAAGTCGACAAATTTTAATTAATTTAAGAATTTCATAAAACGCAATATTTGTATGGGAGCCCACCTAAGGGATGGTGATAAAGGGAAAGTATAATTTGAGAAAATGTTAAGAACAAAAAACTAATGGAGGTCAGTCATACATTTTATCCCCCTAGGGGCGATTCCTGGGCATTTATGGGACTTTTTCTTCAATATATTTCTAGTCTGCATTGAACATTTTGTATGGAAGCCCCCTTAAGGAATGGAGATAGCGGATGGGTATGTTAGAAATAAATGATTGAGATGAAAAATAAAGTGGGGTTGGTCATACATTTAACCCATCTAGGGGCATCCTAGGCGCTGCAGGGGCCAAATTTAAGAATTTCATTAAACGGCAATATTTGTATTGGAGCCCCCCAAGGGGTGGAGATATAGGCAACTATGTTTTAAGAAAATGTTAAGAACAAAAAACATTGGAGGTCGGCCATACATTTTATCCCTAGGCCTTAGAAACAAATGATGGGAATGAAAAATAAAGTTGCGCTGGTCATACATTTGGCCCGTCTAGGGGTATCTCAGGCGCTGCAGGTGCAAAATTTAAGGCTAGGGTTCTACGCGTATAAAAAACAAAGTTCCAAATAAAATAAGCCATAAGTGATTAAAGTCTGTCTACAACTTTTGATTTTTTCAGAAAAGATGAAATTTTTTTATTTTTTATAATAACCAAACTTTAAAATTTTAAAACATTTATTTTTGTTGTTAATTAGTTAAAGTTAAAACTTTTATTTAGCAAATTATTCTTCTTCCTCCTGCAGATTCCAACAAATATCCCATAATAGCGAATCAAGTTGTTTGCCGCTATACCAGTGTTCGAGCCTGGCTGTTACTTGGTGAAATCTCTCGCCATGTTCATCAGACTCGGCTGGTGATTGTTCATTAAATTTTTTGGCAATTTTTTGGTAATGCAAAAAATGTATTTTCAATGACTTTCTAACGTTTAAGTTTCTAAATGCGGTTAGCATATTTTTGATTAAAATTCGCCAGTTTTCGGACCGATGATTTCCTAATACATTTTCTATAACGGATTTCACACAATTCCAGGCCAATAGCTCGATATCATTCAATGCAACCTTAAATTGATGGTCCTTCATAAGACGACGAATGTCCGGTCCATTAAGAGTTCCTGTAAAATAAAAACATTATAATATGAAATATAAATCTAATTTAATAAAGTAGTAAGAGTTCATAGCTTCTTTTACTTTCATGCCGCTTAATCGTGGAAAAATTCGTCGCAATTCGGTAAAAGCAACACCATCTGGGCTCAATGTTTTATAAAATTTTTTACAATACCCAGTTTGATGGGAGCATTTATGACTTTATTTCTTAATTTTAAGAATTTTTTAATCGGTAACTGTGGATTTTCCAAAATTCCTACCGCAAAGTAAAAGTGTGGTAATAATGCATGCATATTTCTTTGGAATAGCATAAATTTGAATATTTGCTCTTTTGTTTTGTATTGTAAATGGCACAAAATCCGCATTCAAAAAATTTTACGTCAATAAGTCATTGAAAATAAATTTTCTGCATTGGCACATTCTCCATATCGGCCCTTTGCTGCAATAGAGTCATAACTCAAATTTGAATTTCTAGCATCTAAATATTTAATTCTTCTCTCTAGAGTTGAATATAGAAGATATTTGTATGAAATTTTTACACAATATGAAAAAGCATTATTAGCTAGTAGGCGGCCCCATAGCTGCCAGATTTGACGATTTATCGTCATTTTGACGATTTTTAGGTACAAAATTGGTCTATTGACGATAGGACGATTTATACCCCAAATTTGACGATTTTAACCCCAGGATTACCGTCTTGGTCTGCCAGACCAAATTTGTGTTTTACTATGTTCTGAATCGAATGAAACCAATTTGGATGCGATTGGAGCAAATAAGTGGGGTTAAATTCCATTTTGATGTAAAAGTCTATGAAATTACCCTCTTGGTCTAGCCAGACCAAATTTTTTTTTTCCTTGAAAGATATTTCAAGTAGACAAAAGATTAAAAAAACAGATACGTGAATTCTAGAAATGATATCTTCTAAATCGAATGAATCAAGTTTGAATCAAAGCAGAAAACTACGGCCCATTATGCGCTTAGTTCAATCTAACTACAAAAAACTAACGCAAAACTCGTTTCAGGTGTAGTAGATGCGAAAAAGCCATGTGCGAAATCAAAGACTAAATTTTCGATGGCTTGCATATGGAATAAAATTATATAATACATTTGTATAATCCAAAGTAATTAGCATACGTTCAATAAAAAATATATTTATTTACTTTTTATTTAATTGGGGGTTTTAGCTGTACAAATTGTGGTCTGGCCAGACCAAGAGGAGAACTTAGTGGTTACCGAGTTACCGAGAATCCTAGTGTTAAAATGACAAATTTTGTTCAAATTTACAAATATTTTTAAAAATAATTCACATTTTAGTTAAGCTTCTAATATAATTTTATTTGAATTATTTGATTGGCAGTAACTTTAATGTCTTAGCTGTTCATCATATTAAATACGATTGTTTTTTTAGTACGATGCATATTTTTAAGAGTTTTAGCATAACTTGTAAACTGATAGAATTTTTGTGCAAAAATTTTTTTAAAAACACAAATTCGTATTTTGATACTTATTTTTAAATTTGATTTTAAATAATTTATTTATAAATTTTTTACGGCCATGTTCTGGAACTGGAAATCACGAGAAATTGAAATCGAACAAAATTTTAAATTTATCCTGTGTTTAAAGTTTATAAAAATATTTTTTTTATACGCCTCATATCTTGAGGTCCACTAACCTTTACCACTACCTCTTTTCAAATTAGGAAAACATGCGTGCAATTAAAAAAAAATTTATTGAAAATATCCAATTGGGTCCAAGTGTACTGGTACACGACTAGAACCAATAGTACTAGTGATTTTCTAAGAACACACAATGCTAATTTGAGCATTAAGATAGTATAGAAAAGTACAGTCGAGAACTAGCACTGGTGATCTTTGTACTAGTTTAGTACTAGCTAGGTACTAGTTCGATCTCCAGCAGGTAAACTTTTTTTTCAGAAAGTCTGATTTTATTTGTGTTTACCAGACTTAATTTCTTAAGCAGGATTTTCGACGTGAAAAATGGGTGTTTGATATACTTTGGTTTTAGTTTATTTTATTAGTTTTCTTATGAATGCCAATACCCTTGAAAAATGTTTGGTTGTGTTACTTCAATAATAAGTTTCTTAACGAATATTTTTATTTAATTTCAAAAATAGGCGGAATATATTAAAATTTTATTAGCAACGAAAACTAAAAATAACAATTAATTTTCAAAACTTATAAAAATTGAGTGGTTTTTTACAATGACGATTTTTGTGACGATTTAGCATAGTCAATTTGACGATTTTGACGATTTTTTCCTCAAAATTTTACGATTTTCGACCAATTTTATCTGGCAGATATGGGCGGCCCTATGTTCGACTGTGAGCTAAAGCATTAAATACATTAGCTCAAAAATCAGCGTTTTTGAGTTATGACTCTATTGCAGCAAAGGCTCGATATATACATTATGTTGAATAAAGAATTTAATAATTAAAAAAAATCCTATGAAATGCTCCATATAAATTATATTCTTCATATATATTGAAGAAAAAGTCCCACAAATTCCCAGAAGTCGCCCCTAGTGGTATATAATGTATGACCAACCTCAATTAATTTTTTGTCCTTAACATTTTAAGTTTTTAGTTTTAGGTGGGCGTGGCACTTCCCATAAAACACATTTTCTCGAGACATACTTGCCCCTTATCTTCACTTCTTAGGGGGGCTCCCATACAAATATTGCGTTTGATGAAATTCTTAAATTAATTAAAATTTGTCGACTTTTGTGAATAAAATCCAAAGTTGCTAACAGATTTATGACTTGTTTTGTTTGCAGCTTCGTTTTTGATATTAGAAGCCTAGATGCATTTTTCTTTCAAAAAAAAAAAAAAAATTATGTTTCAATAACTACTACTCATATTAGAAAAAAAGTTTTACATTTCTTAAATGAAATTTTATTACGTAATTTCGGTTTTTTTAGTAATTTCAATTAACTAAACGGTTTTTGAGTTACATTTTCGAAATAACGGTATATATCGAAAACCAGAGCAAAACTTAAAAAACCGCGGGCACCACTGGATTCAGCGTACCCGAATTGTGTTAAAACGCCATGTGCCCGGCTTGTCTGTTTTTTCAACTAGCATAGTGTAACAGTTAATTTCTTTGTTTAAATGGTTTTTATTTAGAAAGGAATTTTAAAGCTTATAACAATGGAGAGACCAAAATAATTTTTAATTTTTGAAAATTAAGTTTTTGATGCAGTTTAATAGAGTAAACAAAAATACATCGTTTGTGGAAAAAAATACAAAAATTTTTTTCTAGTTCTTGTTTTGCAACGATATGTAAAAGTTCTAAAGCCTATAGTACACGGCATGTAAAAAGACACATGCGCATGTGGTTCTGACGTAATTTTGACGTCAATGCAAAGCCACAATAAACATTGCATGTTGTGTGATGACGTCAAAATTACGTCAGAACCACATGCGCATGTGTCTTTTTACATGCCGTGTACTATAGGCTTAAGTCTAAAAATGCTAAGGAAAAAGCGCTAGGGCCCATTAAAATGTGAAAATTTAAAAAAAAAAATTGTTAATATTTGTAAATAGTCAACATTGATATAAATAAAATAATTTTATAGTATATTTTATTTTTTGCAAATTGACATACAAAAATATACATTAAAAGTATAAAATATATAATAGAAAAGGTGATAAGTCACAAAAAGCTATGTAAAACATAAATGTATTATTTTTAGTTAGTTTGCAAGCCAATAAAGGGTCGGCAATGAAGCAAAACTGGATTTACAGACTTAAAATATATTCAGAACTAAAGACTTAAGAAAGGTTTTTCTCTCTCCTATAAAATTTATACATTGGACTTACATCCTTTACGACTAAATTATATATACTTATATAGGTACATTATATTAAAAAAAAAAATACGGACTCACCATTGTTTCACTAATTTTTATGTATTTCTGTATATCAAAGAACTTTTCTTATTAATGCACTTGAAATTTAACGGTTATATAATTCTTCTTTGGTGAACTTTTACTAGACCAATACATATATTCATTTGTATATATGTGAAGGTAGAATGGCAATGCATATAAAATTCAAATTCAAAGCCTACTATGATGAAACTATGATACAAAAAACGGTTATATTCAAATGCATATAATAAATAATTATTATAACACAAATAAAAATATTGCGTATACTAAGCTTATTAATAATTCAACCGCTCGCATTTTCAACCCAACCGTTTATTTTTCGGATATAGATGGCACTTGCTGGGATTGAATGTATAATAATATGTATTTTAATACAGTAAACTACACCATATTTCATTGAAATTGAGAAAATTCCATATTGAAAATGAGAATTTCTATTTGAAATTGAGAAAATTCCAATTGAAATTGAGAATATCAATTTGAAATTGAGAAAATTCCAATTGAAAATGAGAATATCAATTTGAAATTGAGAAAATTCCAATTTAAATTGAGAATATCAATTTGAAATTGAGAAAATTCCAAATGAAATTGAGAATTTCAATTTGAAATTGAGAAAACTCCAATTGAAATTGAGAATATCAATTTGAAATGGAGAAAATTCCAATTGCAATTGAGAATATCAATTTAAAATTGAGGAAATTTCAATTGAAATTGAGAATATCAATTTGAAATTGAAAAAATTCCAATTTAAATTGAGAATATCAATTTGAAATTGAAAAAATTCCAAATGAAATTGAGAATTTCAATTTGAAATTGAGAAAATTCCAAATGAAGTTGGGAAATTTTAATTTGAAATTGAGAAAATTCCAAATGAAATTGAGAAATTTTAATTTATAAAATTGAATTACATATAAAATTTTTTTAATATTCATACATCGAACGTACATAATGATGGAAAAAATTAAAATAAATACAAATCGCAGTATTATCACTTGGAATTTTCTCATTTACAATGAAAAATGGTGTGGATGTTTCATTGGAAATATATAATAAATAACTATTAAGAAAAATACTTGGATACTTATTGAAAACTCGATTAGAGATTCAGTAAAAAACAAGAAAAAAACTTGATGGGATTTCCAAAAAATTTGTACATTCGGAAATTCGTATATTATCGAAATAAGCGAAACATATTTTTATAATTTAGGGGGGGAAATTTCCTTTTTTCCCCCGCCTTTAATCCGCGCCTGGTCACCGTAGCCTTTTTAATCATAAACCAAAGTCACACAAAAAATACGCCTCTCTTTGAAATCTGAATGCACGTGTTGACAACAACTGACTTTAAAGCTTACTTTTTCCTAATCAGAGCTAAAAACAAAAAAAAAAAAAAAACATGAATAACAGTTACATATTGTATTGAGAAGCTCATTAAAAGGTCGGAAGGAATGTAGCCAGCCATTTTTTTTAAATTTTTTTCCAGCTAGATGTGTGATTTACCACAGTGTGCTCTGGTCAGATTACTACAATTTATAAAGCAGTGTGATCAAATCAGCAATTAAATTAATCGTCATTAAAAAAAGAAAATAAAAAACGAAACAAAATGGGTGTTTTTTATACTTTATCAAGTTATATTAATTTTACTTGGGAATATTTTGTAATTTATTTATAAAATAAGTTTTGTTTTATCTTTAAAATATGATTATTTAATTTCATTTTTAATTGTTAACACGATATTAATTGCTTTTTTACTAAATAAAATTAAAATATATTGCTGCCATAAAGTTGGCTATCCTGCCATAAAAGAAATATTTAATAAATGAAGCGAACAATGCAAAATTATAATTGAAAAAAAAACTCAAACATAAAAACACAACAACATCAATTGTGCAACAAATCAGCAATCATCATGCAAATTTTAAACAAGATTTTTAATCAAGATGATACAGTTTTAGTCAAAATACTGCAAAATAATTATTAAAGTAATCAAAAAAATGTGAACTGACAATTTTCAAAGTTTGCTGTCCAACAACAAAATTGAATATTATTGAAATTGGGTTATTTTGGAAGCTGCATCCGTAAATTGAGATTAAGGTATTGGTATATATATACTCAAAATATAATATAGCTAAATTTAAAAGAAAATTAATTTTAAACCACTAAAAATTTATTTAAAAACCAATCATTTACAATAAATAAATTTTACATTAATTTTTAAATTTTCGTTTATGAAACAACATATTCCGCAAAATTTAATAATTTTTACTTTTAAAAAATATATTTTAACCGACAAAAAATAAACTACATAACAATAATTATGGAAAAACATTATTTTTTGGTAGTTTGTTTTTTGAATAACAAACATAAATTTTAAAAAATAAATTTATTCGTAAAATAACTATATTTTTTATTTAATTTGAACAGTACGAAAAACGAATTTAATAACCCACTGTCAGTTACTGTAATAATTTTATGAATATATATATATATATAGGGGATTTCATGTCAAGTGACCCAACTTTTGAAAACTAACCAAGGTTAGTCCTATTGGATAGTAGTTAAGACACAAGTTTTCAACAAGATCGGATTCTGATTCAGCCTTTAATATTCCGAAGAGTTTACAAAGTTGTAAATTTGTAAATTATCTTTACAACAACCATATGAAGAGCCATACAAAGTCGTAGAAAAAGGCATGAAAATTTCTAAGATTGAGTAAGAAAGAAAAATAATAATAGCAGTACCAATTGGTCGACTTAAACCGACTACCCTAGGGGAAATGGAACTAACACCAAACCTGTCATGTGAAAGTTGTAAAGTGGTAGGGATCGGTTCTAGTTCTAACACATTATATTAAGGGCACTTGTCTCTTTAACATGGCGATGTCCTAGGAAGGGGTTAATTGGCACCTTTCTGACACATTGTAACAGATAACTGTAATTACCGAAATTGACACATTTAATGTTGGGTGAAAATAATGCGTGTCGCAGATGTTAACACGATAAATCCCCTTCATATAAAGTAATAGAACCAGATAGAATCAGCCACTTCCCACACAATCCAGTTACATGGCTAGTTGTTTGTCAATTACCTTCTAGAGTAATTACTCGTTAATCACATTATAACTAGTTAAGTGATATGTTCTGTTTCCACCTGCCACAAATCGTTCCTTTTTATTATTAAACTGTGTTCACTGGTCACAGGATAAGTACAGAAAAGAGTTTTAATATATAGCAACCAAGTGTCCATAATTGTTAATGTCTTTGGAAAATATATTTCAACAAACGCACGGAAAGATGGCCATCGTTAAATCAATTTTACTACTCATACTGCATAAGTTTTGTTTGAAAGTTCTTGCGTAAAAACTCTGCTTATGAGATCTCAAAAATACTTATATTACGCTTTGAAAACTGAAATGATTTACGAGAATAAAATAAAGTGAGCGAAACAAATTAAGCATTCAAAAAATTTTTATTCTAGCGTTTGCAAAACTTTTCATTAATGTAAAATATTTTTTTGGGAATAAGAGGGCTTTAAGTTAATGTACAATTAAATTTAATTGCTGTAAAAGTTAATAAAAGTTTTTTTATTTTTTATCAAAAGAATAAATGATTTAACTGTTTCAGTGAAGCAGTAAAAAATGTGCTCTAAAAAAAATAAAAAGCGATTCTCTTCTAGTATTTAGCACCGCATTTAAAAATGCAGGATTGTATGTCTCATCTTGCAGCAGTAGAGTAAGGCAGTAATATTTAGAAGCAGTATGGATATAGTATACGTATTTGTTGCTTCCTAATCTTGAATTTGTTTCTGGGATGCTAAAGGGTCGTTTAATTAGACTACGTACATTTATGTTTAATTTATTAATTCCTTTAATATCAAGCACCTACACAAACGCCTATAAATATATTCATAGAAACATTTGGATACATTCCAATATATCAAATGAATAAATGGTTGACAGAAACTTTAATGTTGTATCTTATACGTTGAGTAAATAACAATTCTCCATAAATCAAAATCGATTTAAAAATTCCCATATAATTAGCAATAAGAGTGTATTGTTACGACATTAAATAAAAATATTAAATTATCACTTAACTAAATTAGTAAACAAAAATTGATTTCTATGAAAATGATCATGGTAAATATACTCTTGTATTTTTCTACTTTAGTCCCATTACCTTTATACATTCACAACAACACAAACTTTATAAATTCCATCTAATGTATATATTTATTGAGAACCGGACAAATAAACAAATCTATAAAATAGTGACGGTTTAAACACAAAATAACAAAACATCACAAGTCCACACACATGCATGTACCTTAATATTTACCCATATACTCTGCAGCTAAAATCGTTACTAGTAACGTTTAGGACTCATTTATTACTAGTTGTGAGGTGTCCACAAATTAGAAAGATGATAAAATTGCGACTGCAAAGCTTTATACGTAGCGCCGCACAGTGGTTGAAAAGTCCGGTAAAAAGTAAGGTAGCCAAAAAATTAGGTCCAAATATTGGTAATTGTGGTCGTGACATGTTGTTCAATTCAGATCCGAAAGAAATTATCATTGCTCAAAAACTGTCATTGATAATGACCTGCTAGCTTTTTTGCTAGGTTGGTAGTCTTGTTATCTTTAAAAAAGTAATATGTGCGACTATTGTGTTATATATATTTGAGATGTTAAGACATATTTTCTAAACTACTATACTTTTGTCCAATTTCAACTTTAGTAGAACAGAACTTTTTCGGATCAAAAGGAATTAAGAAGGTTAAACCACTGAGGGAAAGGTGAAAGAGTATTTACTCTTGTACCCGTCTGTTTAACACTTTTTTAATTTTAATGAAATTACTCCAAAAAAATTTATTTTAAAATTTTTTTTTTTACAAATTTTCTTATTCCGCAAAAATGTTTGCAGAAGTAACAGAAAACATGTGCTATTGCCTTAAAAAAATTTTACGATATAAGGAATATTGATCGTGATCGAACAGAATACAGGTAGTACATACATATATTATTTTACACAATCAGAAAAACGTATACCTGCCCTGATTCATCCTTATCCGTTACACTACGTTCACAGTAGCGTATTTTATAGTAGAACAAAGAGCTTAAACACGCGGTTACGCTAAACAGGTATATTGTGAATCCCACCTTAGAAGGAATTTTTAAATTTTTTTGGTCTATTTATTTTATCTGTTTTTATGACTTATAATATTTTATAGCATATAAATAAAAGGATTTTAATTTTGTTAATCCTTTTTATTCTACCTGTATTTGGTATGGGAAAAGGTTTAAAAGCAAGTGACATTCGGATGCAAACTCAGTGGATATAATATATCCGAGCAATAACAACGTTTTTCATAAAAACATGGAGAGCTTCAGCTATAAAGAATTGGCCGGAGAGACTTTAAGAAACAAAAACGAGGAAAATGTTAAAAATTACATTCGAAAAAAGGAAACTTAAATTCCTATAGCACTGAAATACAATTGGACTTAATAATAAAAATAAATTATCTGTTTTCATCAAAAATTTAAAACAGCGATACAGGAAAGATGATCTTTGCTGTAGATAGATTTAAAAGGAGCTTTGCAAACTGGTTAGAGAATAAACTTTCTGTCCAGATCGCTTCAGAAAATACAAATCAAAAAACTCGCGGGAGACCACAAAAAGATACCTTCCTACATCAATTACGATCACAGAAACAATTGACAAAAGTGGATATCATTGAAAAAGTTGTTAAAGCTAGTCCATTGAGAACAAAACGGATTCTTAAAAGTATACCAACTCCGAGCGATGCAAGACAATTCAAAAATGAGGAGGCATTAGCATTATTTCTGAATTTGAAATTAACAAAACAGCAATATATTCAGTTCAGATTGCGTGCGATTGAAAAAGGCTCAAATCTGTATCCAGCATATCATCACATAAATATAAAGGACACTATTACAATCACACCAATTTCGGCAGAGGTACAACTACAATCTCTACATGATCACACAGCCGAACGCTTGCTACAATCAATAAAAGAAAATGAGTTAAAGAAATAATGAAAATAGAGTTAATTATTTTTTGTAAATTTGGATGTGATGGTTCTTTCGGACAAAAACAATACAAACAAGTAGTATGTGAAAATATTTTGGACTCAGATATGTTCATGGTATCATTTGTACCATTGCGATTAAAAAAGATTTTGGAAGATTCAGAGCCTTCGAATAGTACAACGCAAACAAAGGATATTTGGAAAAATGAGATAACATGTTCTACGAAATACTGCAGGCCTATCAAATATGAATTTAAAAAAGAAACCCATGATGTCATTCACAAAGAAGTTAGTGATATCAAGGCCCAAATTGCAACACTACAGCCATTACAGTTAGATTTAGATGGGCAGCAAATTGAAGTTAGTAACCAATTAGTGCTACTAATGATAGATGGAAAAGTAGGCCACGTTTTAGCTAACACGAAGGATGCATCTAGCTGCATCATATGCCATGCAACATCAACTCCCGACAAAATCATAAGATAATACCGATGCATATGAATTTGGATTATCACCACTTCATGCAAGAATACGACACTTATGGAACACATACTAAAAATCAGTTATGATTTGAATTTCGGATCTTCAGGATCAATAAGAAACAACGAAACCAACAAGGTGCTAAGAAGGTCAAAAAGGAAACATGTTCAAGATGAATATCGCAAATTTGGGTTGATTATAGATCAGCCAAAACAAGGGTCAGGCAATACAAATGATGGCAATACCGGAAGAAGATACTTTTCAGATCCAGAAAAGGCATCTGAAATAAAAGGTGTTGATTTCAACCTCATTTTTAGATTTAAAATAATCCTAAAAGTACTTGCGTGCAATGAAGAAATTGACTCTAGAAAATTTAGAGATTATGCTAAGGAAATTGCAAAAATATATACAACCAAGTACCCATGGAGAAATGTCTGCTGCAGTTCACAAAATACTTTATCATGGAGAAGATGTCATTAAATATCAGATGGTGCCACTTGGAGGTTTATCAGAGGAACCTCAGGAAAAAAGGAATAAGGATTACAGATTTTATAGTGGGCACAATACTAGAAAAATTTCTCGAAACTCCACAAATGAATATCTATTTAATATATTATTGGCAACGTCAGATTCGTTCATCTCAGGTATTCGAAATCAATGGAAAGTGGAACATCGGGATTTCGATGAAGAAGTCAAAAAACTACTAAAGAACAGAAATAACACAGAACATAATATGGAATATTTGCAATCAATCTTTCAATTAAATGAACAATAACATTAGATCTAAGACAGACATTGTATTAGTAAAAAATAATAATAAACAGAACCTCACATTGTTACAAAAGCTATTTAAATCTATTGCGGCTTTTATTTTTTAAATAAAATGTATGAAATGTTTTCAGCGGATTTATTTTGCTAATATTAACAAATTTTAC
This sequence comes from Pollenia amentaria, assembly GCA_943735925.1. Taxonomy (NCBI): domain Eukaryota; kingdom Metazoa; phylum Arthropoda; class Insecta; order Diptera; family Polleniidae; genus Pollenia; species Pollenia amentaria. The sequence goes on along the minus strand of OX031010.1, from coordinate 88,529,665 downwards.
AGCAAAAAATAATAGGTCCTTCTGTAGTAATAGCAAGATTTTAGATAATATTTCTAAAGTTTTTTTTTTTTGACAGTAAGAAATTGTTAATTTTTCAGTAATAATAGCAAAATTTCCAGTTGATTTTACTATTTTTTTATGTAAAATTTTTTTTTTAGTGTAAACATTAAATTTTTTTAAGTGTCCTATTATTACAAAAAAATGTTAATGATTATTATTTAAATCCAAATATGACATTTTTAAATAATTAAAAAAAAAACAATATTTCACGCTAAAGTTAAAAAAATCTACATGTTGTCCTTAAATTTTCCAATAACTACTAAACCGATTTTAATGAAATTGAAAGTGGAGAAAAGCTTAGAAATCTATCTGTCGATTAATTTCACTAAAATATCTCCTTCGGTTCGAAATTTACAGAATTTTCGCCAATGAAAAACGATTTTCAGCCACTGTGCGCCGTTAGATAAAGAAACAACAAAGATTTTAGCTGTTGTGGAATTGTACTAAAATAAATACATACACTTTAAAACAATAATTAAGTATGAAAAAATATTGAGGGAAATTGTTAATATTTAGTTTTGCTTTTACTAGTACTTATACTGTAAATAAAGCAACTAGTTTTAAACTGCTATAAAAATAAAGTATTTGGGCTCTTATGATAACCCAACGTTAAATACGATAGTTTGATATACAAAAAATTATCAAAAGTTCAACTAGTATAAAATAAAAACCAACCCGTACATTTCGGGCTAAATACTAGTTACTTTGTTTGCAGGGTAATCACGTGCATATGTATGTGAGTGGATGCTTTCTCAAATCGATAAATAATGTTTAAAATTAGTTGGCTTCTTATTAACATTAAACAAATTTGATTGTGTAGATTAATACTTTAAAAATAAAGTTATTTAGATATTGAGACCGATATTTGTGTATTTGGAAATTCCAGTAATACCAATCTTCTTCAGTGTGGAGATTTGAGCATTATAGCTTGTATTTAGTTTAGAATAAAACTTCATACTGGTAATAATTTTTTAACAAAATTCTTTAAAAAAATTTAGCATTATTTTTAGCATTTTTTAAAATCATTTTTAGCATTTTCTGGCCACGTCTAATGCCATATTTAGCTGTACAAATTTTTAAAAGCGGGTCACACTGACCTTATTCTATACGAAATTAAAAGAAATTGTTATCAAATATAGTTTCAATAATACTTACTGTCTTTGACTCTGTCTTGGGAAAGATGAAGCGCTAAAATTTTGATATGTTTTGTGTTGCATACAACTTTATGTGCATCCAATGAACTATTATGAATGATTTAACTGTGACTCTAGTTACGCAGTATTTTAACTTCTGAATTGTTCACACATTCCGCACCATCCATTCCATTCTATCCAACCAACAAATTAATCGTCAAACAATTTTTTTTAAAAAACTAAGCTCAGCAGCTATTTGTTCGACTCAGCCAGCATTAATCGAAAATTTTTTAATGAAATTTAATTCTTTTAACTGGTTTCATTGGTTTTGCTTTGTACTATTTTATACATACTTAGATACATACATACATATTCTTTGTATACTTTTATTAAGAGTTTAAAGGTTTTCATTTTAATAAAAAATTTTTTTTCGATTTGCTTTTGTTAATGGTGTTCACACGTAAATTTATTGTTCAAATATTTGAATTATTTATTAGCAACTTAAATGAATATTAAATGGGAATTGATTTTTGTTTCCTAATAAAATTTTAGCGCAGTTGTTGTTTATCAAATTCTAATAAAAATTTAATAGGTTTTTTTATCCACTTCTTCTTTTTTCACTTTTAGTTTGTATTTTCGTTTTAATTGATCAGCATTCAGAAATTTAATTTTAAAGTGGTTGTCTTGTGGTTAACTATAAATTAAAAAAAAAAAAAATATTTCTTGTTTAGAATGCATATTAGATGAATTATAGATATTAATAGTTTTGTTAATATGTAGCGAGACAATAATTACAAATTTAAATTCGAAAAAGGCTTTGATTATTTTTAACGAAAAACTTTTTCTACCTCTTGGAAAATTGCATCAATTTGGACTTGCCTAATATAAAATCCCTCAAACAAAGCCTAGTAGTCACTTAAATCAAAGAATTTTAAAATATGTTGTTGTTTTAAATGTTAATTAAAGGAACGAAATCTTCGTTTGAAATCGGTAAATAGGCAGTTACTAAAAAAGTCTCGTATAAAAGTATTAACGGACTCCAAATTCATTCAAGTTGAATTTCTTAAGAAACCTAAAGCTCTTTAATTGTTTGAAGCTTTCACTAAGGCATACTCGCTTTATGTATCGGGTGGTTCATCGTGAGGTTTCATTTATAATGTAAAATAAAATACACAACTTTGAAAGTGAACTTAAAATTATTATTAACGGTTAAAAGAATAATTTATGGCATTTACTGTTTGAAAATGATATCTTATAAATGTTGGCCATGACTACGTGGTCCATTCCGAAGGTCCATATTTGGTCAACTAGTTCGAGCATAGCGACTGAAATCTTGGTTGGTCTCCAAAGCGTCGATTGTAGCTGGCTTATACCTGTAGTCCTCAGGCTTTACATGTCCCCAGAGAAAATAGTCAAAGGTGTGATGTCGCACGATCTAGGTGGCCAATTTACCATAGCAAAACGTTAAATTAAATGTTCAACATAATTATTTTTCAACAAGGGTATGGCTTTACGCGCTCTATGGCTTTTAGCGCCGTCTTGTTGAAACCAGAGCTCACCGAGCCCTTGCGCTTGAATTTCAAGAAGCACATAGTCCGTTAGAATAGAGAGATAACGGTTACCTATGTGGTAACATTCTGATTTTCCTAATTCTTGGTACCCTTGGGGTTGCTTATCTGCTCAAATACGGCAATTTGGTTTATTAATGTATCCATTGGTCCAGAAATGTGATTCATAACTACACAAAATTTCAAGATAAAACACCGGATTTTCATTGAGTTTAAGCTGAACCATGTAAAGACGCTATTGTGATGTGATTTTTTTTATGATGACTTGCTAAACGATACTGAACAAAAATGACAAAGCAGTTTGATATGAGTCACGTGTGATATGTAATAAAAGCATATTGAAAATCAAACCTCACGAAGAATCACCCTTTAAAAGCAATGGTATTGGCCCAAATCACTTTAACATTTATACCATTAAACCTTAGAACATACAATCTTTCGTTGCGAATGTCAGTCAGATTTAACTTGTTTTCATCGTTTTGACTAATTTTTTATACCATTCACCAAAGGTAAAGGGGTATATATAAGTTTGTCATTTCGTTTGTAATTTTTTCAATATTGACTTAGACCCTATAAAGAATATATATTCTGGGTCCTTATGAGGAGCTTAGATGTTTTAACGATAACCGTCTGTCCGTGGGACCATTGAAATGGATTTTCCGAACCCCCAGATATGATGGGGACTTGGTAGTTATATATTTATGTCACATATAGTTAGGCTTGGCAGACGGTCTTGAGTTTTTTGATTTACAAGAACTTTTAGAGGTCGTCAAAAATCAAGAAACATGTTTTGTCAAGTTTTTTTTAAAGCCCAGCCAAAAAATACGTTATTATTTATCGATTTTCTTACAGTTTTCCTTATGCAAAGCTGTGTAAAAAGCAAATAAATATTTCATCATTTTGTTTTAGTGTATTTGTTTAAAAATCTGTCAAAACTACGTTTCCAATATCCAACATTTGAAATATTTCCCTCAATTCTCAACACTTATAATTGAGTGCCAATTAAAATTTCTGAGTAATTCCGTTATAATATAAAAAAAATAAAGAAGGCGAAACTCAATTTTTGTAAAAACAGTTTTTTGAAAATAAAAAGTTGGGGCTCGAGACCAATTATTTGTAAAAAATATATTTTATTTCTTTATTAATTTTCTCCAATATATCTATATACATCGGATATCATTACCAAGGAATGACTTACAAATATATATTTGTAAGCGATTTTTGACTATCTCTACATTCAATATTGTAATTGTAATTGGCATCCAGCTCGAAAAAACTTTTATTTTTAATAAAAAAAAGTCGAAGAAATTTTGTTTATTCTGGTAGACAAATGCTAAATGCATAATGCTTAAAAACTTTATAAGGTATAGTATAATATTTTTTGCATCATTTTATAAAAAATTACATTAAAACTTTTCTTTTATCTTAAGTTTTACAGATTTCATTAACTTCACAATAACACAAGAAATTTTCGTAAAAAATTATTTAAGGAAGTTTTTAATTGTCAACAATTCTTTTCGAAATCAATATTTTTGAGTGAATGTCAAGAATTTTGCAAACTTGAGTCTGGCAACCCCACATATATTGTCCGGAATGGTTTGCTATTGCAATTCAGGCTGATCGGTCAACACATGGCTGGAATATGATAATTTGAACCAAATATCCCTTGTTGTTGTTTTCTTTTAATTTTATTTTTATGTATATTTGGAGAACGGCAGAAGCCAAAGTTTCCAAATTAGGTACAAGCAAGCATCGTTGTTATCAATTCACAACATTCGGCAAAATTTTGGCGGGATTAAACAAGTAGACGTGGCACTTATCATACAAATACATTATAGATTTTTTTAAAATTGGAGAACAGCAAGAGCTAAACTTTTTAAATAAGGTACAACAAATTAGGTATACAATTTAAGGTATTTTGTAATCAATACACAACTTCCGACAAAATGAGGGAAGGTTGGACAAGTGGGCGTGGCACAAATTTGATTTATTTATATTTAAAGAACGGTATTTATATAACTTTCTGTTGTTATCGCACCATAGTGAAGGGTATCTAAGATTCGGCATATCCGAATATATCACTATTAATTGTTTTTGGATATGACTGCTTTAATATATTTGGTATATATTCTAAGCGCTGTTGATAATTTGCTTTAGCGTGGATTTTACTAATGGATTTCGTTTTAAGCATTCAGATTATGCTTTTCTTAAACGTAATGAAACTATTTTTGATCCTTGGTCACCAGCGGGTTATTCTGCTGCTATTTTTTATTTTTAACATAAAAATATTAATCTAAAGGGGTCATATCCAACCTCTACATATGTACAAGGTGCGGCAGAAGTGCCGCTACCATTTTTATTGCCTATAACTTTGTTTAAAGAAAAGATAAGAAAGTTTGGGCTTTATAAAAAGTTTATTTGGTCTTTTCATTTTTTTTCGCTATAATTTGAAAATTATATCGGCTTAAATGTGACCATGATTTGCTACGCAACTTTCGGCTCTTTTTAGGACTGTTGTGTTTATTGACGTTGCTACTGAGAAAAAAATTGGCTTCATCGCTCTTTATCAATTAAGACGAAAAATCTTCACTTTCACCAGACAGCCTTAGGATTGCATTACTGTACTGAACTCGTTGATCAGGATCTCTCGGTAGCAAAATTTGGAATTGTACACAACACAATGGTTAAGGCTAATCTCAGCTAAACGTCATATAACCAATATGGCGCGCAACCAAAATGGTAGCGGGACTTTTACCCCACCTTGTATGTTAACAAAAAAAAAAAAAAAAAAATATGTTTGCTTTAAATTTTAACAATACTTTTTTTTGTTTAAATAATCAATACAGTTAAAAAAACCCATTATGCATTGAATATCGTTGCCAGATATCTAAACTCCTTAACGAAAAAAGTAAACAATATATAACTAGCGAGATCTTATTTAAATATTTATATTTTCAATATTTAATATATTTATCCATTATTAATTTTTTTGCCATATATATTTAATGTTATTGCATAGGCAAGTTAATAAACTTTTTACTTAAAAAGTATATTTTTGCATTGTTTACAAGAATTTTTGAAAATTAAATTTTTACCATTTAACAATTAATTTCTTATCAAAGATATCGTTTAACACGTTCTAAGACTAGCTGGGGGCCATAAACAAAAATGCTGCGAAATGCTACTGTCAACGTTTGTTGCAATACTGATATAACCCGGCGTTTACACATGCAAGTGCAAGTTCGAAAAACTCAATACACTCACACATTTTTACTTGCACCATCACATTTTTCGCACTTGCAGCCCAACTTGCAAGAGAATTTGCTTGCAAGTAAATTTTTGACACTTGCAGCAAGTAAAACGACAAATAAAGAAACAGTGTTACCGTGGATGCCTTTGGTATCAATTTACTAGTACTAAGTAATATAAAAATTATGTTTATTCAAAAACACTACTACAAAGCAACACATCTTCATTGTATTTTAAAACATAAATTACAAGCATTTAAAAAAAATTTTTTTTTATATTTACTCAGAAATTTTAAGATATCGGTAACTACGGCAATACTGGATTCACATATTTTAAAAATAAACATAATTTTTTCATCAAGATGGACCAAAAATAAAATAAAGAAATAATTAAATTATTTATATTTAATATTATTAAATTCATTTCGTGATAACATTAACATGATAATGTTTTTTTAACCAAAAAATGAAGCTTTTTCATAAGATGTTTTCGCTTCGAGAACATATGAAAAACAAACTTACAACTGACTTTGTAAGCACTCAAGTTACTTGCAAGACTTTCGGCTATTTCTTCGACATTTTCGTTGATAATACATATACACTACTTGCAAGTAATTACTTGCATGTGTAAAGGCAGGGTAAACGAATACATAGTTTCAATATGTATCTCTTCATCTGTGCGACAACTGGAATTATGAATGCAACATTTAGAACAAATTATTGTATTTATATTTTGGCCGACACAAAGTAGATTTTTGTATATCCGCAGGACAGTAATGCTTTAAACACATTCGAGACAGCAGGCTACCGAATGTTGAAATGATTATTTTAACGACGACACGGCTTTATGGCTGCAGGTTGTTGTCTATGCTAATTTTGTCGTTGTAGTCAAATTGGTTTAATTTTTCTATTTTTCCGCTACAAAGCAGAAACAGTGTTACTAATATAATAAAAAATTAGAAGGATTAGTGCTTAAAAAAAATAATTTTTTTTTTAAACAGCAAAAAACCGGATTGAACCAAGAATATAAACTCGGCTCACCACCAAATATTATTATTACTTTTTAGTATCCTTAAAAGAAGTTATATAGGAAGATATTTGTCACGCCAACGCTCCTAGTTTAAGAGCTTTAGGTCGTAAAAGTATCAAAATACTTTATCCATATCTCTTAAGGTATAAAATTAATCTTAGCAGTGTGGATATCAAAGGGCGTTGACATGGTGCTTAAAGCATACCGATTTATTAACCCTTTAAGAGCCCATTTCAAATACTCTTACTTATTGACTGACTTTTTTTTTACTAAATTGGCTTTATCTTTAAATTATGTCGATGTAACAATAATTATTTAACAATAATGTACACATGTTACCAAAGTTTTTAGGGCTTTTATTAAAAAAGTTCTTCAAATATTTACATATTACTATAATTAAATATGTAAAAAGTGCATTAACTATTACCACATATATATTTTTACTTAAACTTATTAGTTCATTCCAAAATGAAATTTTTGAACCCTAATAACTTTATATGATGGAGCTTCTAAAAATATAGCATACAAAAACTTGAAGTGTTCTCTATAACATATTATATTTATTTGAATAAATATTATTATACATATCGACAACATTTTAAGATAAATGAAATTTTGTAGAAAAATCTTTTAAGAAATATTAATTTTTGAAATTGGCTCTTAAGGGGTTAATAAATTGGTATATTTAAAACATCATGTGAAATGTATTTCGAAAGACTTTCTTATGATACTAAAACTTTTAAGAGCTAGTTTTTACCTAAAGAGATATTGATAAAGTGCTCTAAATCTTTTACGACCTAGAATTTATAAACTTAAGGGCATAATAAACCACACAAATTGATTGGCAAACATGCAGTTTGTTTATGATTCTTTTTGCCAATAAACACCACAATCATATTTCGTACAAACATTAATTTTTAATTTTTATTTCGTTTTTCACTGGCGTATTATATCAATGAATGCAGATGACGATTGTGCTGCGGCAATTTTGCTCGCTATTTGTTTAAAACGGAAAAGAAATATAAAAGAAAGAAAAAGAATTTTGGAGTAAAGAGTACTCTAACGACGAGCTGTTTTGGAGCAAACAATGCTGTTAAACAATTAGAATTTACAGCTGAAAATGATTTTATTGCTTCTTCTTCTACGTCTTTACTCTGCAAAGCTTTCGCTGAAATTATTACTTTTAGCACTAGACAACACAAAAAGTTTGACAAATATCGAACATGTCTGCCAAATATTAAAAATTTTGAATATTTCTATGAACATTGCTTCAAATGTTTGTCCAAACAAAATATTAATATATTTTAAATGTTTTTTTAATAAATTCATTTGTTTTTACGTTCCAAAATGTATAATAAATAAGTATTTATATATATGTAGGCTTAAATTAACTCTGTGTACGAGTCTGCAATTATGCATGTTGTTCAATTCATAAAAAAACTTATATGTAAATACATAACAAAAACACAGCTGTTTATAGTTTTTCAATTGTAGCTGTCGTCTTCAAATTAATTCAGTGGCTGATTACGCAACTACAATTGCAGCCAGCGGCATTTCTAGTCGTGTGTTCGTATTGCCTGCTGTCTTGAATGTGTTTAATGCATAAGAGTAAACTTGTCCAAATTTTTTTCAAATAGCTTGGTTATCAATTCCCAACATCTGTTAATTGGACTTAATTGGGAAAGTGAGCGTGGTACCTCCCATACAAAGACAATATTCATAGATTGCAATATACATATATGGATATGGAGTCCTGTAACAATGAAAGTATTCCAATTTTGTACAAATCGCTAAGATATAAATACATAAACATATTTGTGGAACGTTAAAATAAAAGCATTTAAATTTAGTACAAATCGCTTCCTTATCAAATAGGGAGATCGATCGGTTATTGTTTGACCAGTTTTAACCGCTTTTTAAAGCTTTGCTCAGGCCGGTTGTTTTAAAATACCCACTTTATAAATATCGAATAATCCAGCTATTTTCTTATAATAAACCGGTTATTTTAAAGATGTGTAATTTATATATGCTTTTCTGTCTTTTGTTTTAAATATGCCCGTAATTTAAGTATTTTTCTAATTGTAATATTGGGCAAAACAGAAGTAAAAAACACAATGAACTGTGTTAGTGCAAATCGCTTAAAAAACTGTTAAAAGAACTTAAAACAATTGATAATATTACCAAATAAACCTCTACATCTAATTTTAAGCATAAGTCTTGTTGTTATGGATTTTTGTATTCCTGTTTTCTAACTATCTGGAGAATGGAAAGAGCCAAAGGTTTCCAAATTATGTACAAGCATCTTGGCTATCAATAAAAAATGTGTGGGATTGGAGAAGTGGCCGTGGCATTTCCCATACAAAGACATTTTAGTAAATCTGGGAAACGGAAAGAGCCAAAGTTTTCAAATAAGGTACAAACATATCAGTTAGCAGATATAGATATGGAAGGGATTGTAGAAGTGGGCGTGACACCACCCGTACAAATACATTATAGATTTCTGAATATCTGTAGAATGGCAGGGACCAAACTTTACAAATTAAGTACAAGCATATTGTCTATTAATACACAATATCCGACGGGATTCTGGGTGGGATTGGAGAAGTGGGCGTGGCACTTCAAAGTCTTTAATATGTAGTTTTAAATTACATTTGCTGAAGAGAAGTTAAATCTGAATATTTTAAAACAATGAGTCGAACAAGAAAGCAAATAAGCTTAAAAAACTTTAGATTTTGAAACGTTATAAATCAGGTAAAAATACTGTTGATATTGGAAGATACCTTGGACTAGCCCCTTCTACAAAAGAATCCATTTCTTGTTCCAGAGACGCTAAAATGAAAAAAAAAAATTTGAAACCGCAACATCGCTACAAGATAAACAGGATACAAAAATGAGAAGCCTTTTAATTAAAAAAATGGAGTCACTTCTTAGCATTTGGATTGAAGATCAAAATCAGCAAATAATGCCCTTAAGTCAAATGGTAATTCCAAAGGTAACTTTAACTTTATTATGCTTACCTTTAGACCTTAACTCAAGTCTTTCATGTCAAAATTAATTTTCCAGCTTAAATTATGAATCTCGGAACCAATTAAATGTAAATCCACAAAAATGTGTGGAAAATCGCGCTTTGGGGTGCGTCGCGTTTCTCCGGTCCCAATTATCGACGCAAACCGGGGCGTTGGCCTATATAATCTTATATTTTTTTTAAATGAGAGGTATTGTATGTACGCACGTTATTTAAGGCGACAGGTTTTGCAAAATTGTACTGTGTCAATTAAAAAATATCCCATTTTTATGTATTATGTATATGAACTAAAATTTAATTCAATTGCTGAATAAAACAACGAAATAAAGCCCGAATAAAAGTTTTTTTTGTATTTGTTACATATCGTTGGTCTCAAGTAGAAAGGCCCTAACTCAAATAATTGTAACTGTATAGGAGAAGGTAAAAACATAATTGAAACTGTATGTATCATAATGTAAACGTGTCCATACAACTGCTTGTAACGCCGCTATTCTTTACAATATTGCAATGAATTTTTGCGACGAGGTGTGTTTGTGTAAAATGTATTGGAATCACTGGAAAACTCAATTTCGTAAAAAACGCGAGTTAGGGCCTTTCTACTTGAGACCATCGATATGTACATATCCCACTTGTTCATCAAAAATCACTTTTTAGAAAAAATCGACACGTAATATTCGTATCTTTCTGTAAAAATATCGTGATATTAATTCTACTTTTTGTTTATGAAATGGTTGGTTTAAGAATTCTTTGGCATATGCCGTTAATGTAAAATTAAAAATTGTTTTGCTTCTAGTAAAAACTGTCTAATTTTGAGTAGATATAGTATTGTTGAAAGAGAAGAATTGACGGACAGATTTAGAATAGTTAACAGAAGCCACAGCACAAAAAATTACGCCTACAGTTCCCTCATAAGAAAAAACCGTACCACTTCCCTGACAAACCCCAGTAGATCGTCTGGATTAACTCCAGCGTTCGTCGTGAAATCCGTCTCCTAGCCATTTCCGCCTGAGACCCTGCATCCTAGGATAGTGGAATAGTACATGCTCAATTGTCTCTAGCTCCTAACCATCCTCGCATAATCTGTAGAAGTCCGGTATGACATTGTCCCATTTGATCGTGAAAACCCTTACAAAACAATGTCCCGTCAAGAACGCTATTAGTGTCCTATGACCTCTCATATCCAATCCTAAAAGAACCCTGGTTACCCCTGCGTTTAATCCGGTCCATAATGCCCTGTACACCCTGCACTCCGTTCTATTCCTCCAGGACCGGTTGAGGGCATCACGGAATCTTTCCCGTATTACCCCATAGTAGTGACACAAGGGAGGTTCACTTGTTCCTTACCTCCAAGTCCAGATCCGAATTCTCTCGTGCGAGTTCGTCCACCACCTCATTGCTACCTTACACTGTCCAAGTACCAAACACAGCCTCACCGTAAATGCTTCCATGAGTTCCCTCAGAGCATTCCTACACCTTTCGACCAGGCAATGCCTGGTTGTGAATTTAACGGTTAAATAAAAATATTATTTATATTATAAATTTGAACGCAACAAAAAACAGTAGTTAGCAAGTAAATAATGTTAATGAAATACATATTTATGTACTATATTAAGTATGTGCGTAAGTATGAATTTGTTCATATTCACAAAAAAAAAGACATTAACTATTTGATAAGAAATACATTTTTTTTAAAAAAAAATACATGCAAAAAAATGTGATAATAGCTCCTGTTACACGTTTTCACGACTGTACTTTAAATAATAATATCGTTATGGATATCTTCCCTATTGATTATTTGAGGTTTTAAAACTATCGATAGTATCCCAGCACTACTCCGCTGCAAATAATATTGGACTACTTTATCCATTTCAGATAAAATGGACTAATTACAACATAATCCAACGCAATGAATCACGGGCCATGTCATGTAGTTAAAAGACATGTTTTCGTTTTTAAACGATGTCAAAATTAATCCACTAGAAGTATGTATGATCATGGAGTAGTTTTAAGACAACTCCCTTGTAAGGCAAACCTGGATTTTATGGTCCAGACTTAGGACATCGTAATGTTAAACATACCATATTTTTTCAATACATTTGGGTTACCTTTGGACTAGTTGTAGTCACTTATGGGCTATATTTTAAATGTGTGTATGAACTAGTCGTATTATTTGCACAGTTATATATTAATATGTTACTGTTTGTGTCTGTTTATCCTAGTAAATTGCAATGTAATACTATCGCACGCTAATATTGGGTTAAATATCGTCCACAACCTAAAAATATAATAAATAAAAACTATTTTCTATCTTTATAACGTCTATTTACGAACTCTTAATCAAAGATAATTTACAAATAATTCAATAGCAAAATTATTCAATATAATGGTGACATTAAATATATTCCAATAAAAAACCATTGCAAGGGATATAGCAACTAATCTGCAGTCGTAATCAAGCATGTCTCCCATATGTATATAGATTTAATTTTTAATTTTTTAATTGATAACCTTTTGGATTTTGTGGGAATTTGGAATTTTTTTTTCAATATACGGGCAGAGTAAAATAGACATAAATAAACAATAACCCTGAGTACTTGTAAAATCACGATTTCTATAATATTTGGCGGACACACTCACAATGATATTTAATTTTGACTCTTAGTGGATTAAAATCTTTTTTTGTTTTCGTATAAAATCACTAAAATCATAAATGTTCTTAGTGATTTTTGGCAAAAAGAATTTCATTTAAATTTAGACAAAAATACCGGCACTTAAAAATCCATAAATTTTTATGGTGGATATTTCTTTCATAATTTCTTAGAAATTATAAAGTTAAAATAAACAAAACTAAAATAATGAAATGTACTGCTGAAAAAGTCTTGTTAGTGTTGCTATAATTTATTATTTCAATCTACTAAATTACTATTAATGTGCGAGTATGTTCAATACAAATGGCTTCAGTATCTGGCACTGATTTGATTCGAATAATTTATTGCTCAGCTCTTAAACTTGTGCAGTATAAGTGTGATATCAATCAATATAATAATTAGAATTATATTCGGTTCTTTAGATCACTATTTAATTGCTTTGTGGGTTTATCTTTTATTCTTCTTCTTTGTACAAATAAATTTTGGAAATAAAAAAATAATAAAAAAAAACAATTGTAAAAATCTTTTTGTTGTTAGAAGAATTTCCATTTGACTATTTAAATTATATGTTGGCCAGGAAGAAACGCCATTAAAATTCTTAGGCTGTGAGAGTCGAGTCAACTACAGTAGAAAGCAATAATTTTGTTTATTTTAAGAGCAACGTTAACACTTGCTGGGCGTCAGTGTAAGCTAGGCTTGCCTGACGGTGTTGACTTTTCTTGATTTGCAAGAATTTTCAGGGCTCTTCAAGAATCAAGAAAAAATGTGTTTTGTCAAGATTTGTTAAAGCCCAACCAAAGACCACAATATTATTTTTCAAGTTTGTTTACAGTTTTCCCTAAACAAAGTGTGTAAAAAGCAAATAAATAGTTCATCGTTTTGTTTAAGCTAAAGCTTAAAAATATATTAAAACTATGTTTTCTTTATTCAACAATAATAATTTGACAACACTGGAATGCTGATTTGAAATATACACCTGTATCTACACTTGTATGTTATTCCCTCTATACTTAACAGTAAAAACACTGGTCGGGAAAAACCAAACAAAATCGGGAGCAAGAACTTTGAAACTTAACTTGACTCTAGCGCGCGATTTCCACAACTGTTCACGGATTAATTCTATCATGTAAATAAAATTAACATTTGTCTACCGATTTTAATGACTTATGGCTTATTTAATTCGTAATATAGCTTGCCTCCCGATATGTTATAAATATGTAAGATTTTGCCCTTATATTTTTTTTATGAATTTTGGAAGAAAAAATAGCACTAATATTGCATGAATAAAATTGTTAGTGTTTTGATCCAAATCTGACATATCTAAAAAACTAGACGTGATAGAAAAAACTGAAAACGGATTTGAATTGAGCGACTTATATTCCATATCAGGGATGATAAAGTTAGTACAATTGCACTTTTTCAGTACTATTAGCATTGCAAAAGTACTGAAGTACTCCAATGACATGTTTAGTACAATTTAAGAATTTTAAACGCTTTAACATTGAAGCTTTTTGGTCTATAAAATCAAAGCAATGAATTCTCCTTTATGTTAATACTGTGTCGAATTTTGTGTCGAATGAATCTTGTTGCTATAGTCTTAAATTACCAAAAAAAATTATCTTTCCTTTAATTTAAAAAAGGCATATCTAACAAAAATAATTTTTTAAGCAAGGCCCGATTGATGTAGGAAATTTCTACATTACCTTACATTTAACATATAATTTTTTAAAATTTAAGACACTAAACTTGATAAAAAAAAAGCTTATGTAGAGTTTTAGAACTATAATAAATGTTGAGCATTTCATAAATTTTGTAGTACCTTTTCTACATTTTTTATTGTTCTAAAGCTATATATAATCTCTCTTATATATACTTCTTTATCAAGTGTTTTATGGCTTAAATTAAAAAAAATTATATGTTAAATACGCCTTTTCTAAATTAAAGTATCGTTATATAGAAATTTATCACTCAACTAATTTCCTTCATCAACCGGACTTTGATCTCCTTAAAAAAAAATAATTTTATGTTCCTTATTTTACCTGATCTTTGTAAGTTTTTTGTTAAATTTTTAATGAATATAAAGGGTGAGTCATCGTGAGGTTTGACTTTCAATATGATTTTTTTACAGATCAAGCGGTACTCATATCAAACTGCTCTATCATTTTGGTTCCGTAGCGTTTGGCAAGCCATCAAAGAAAGAACATACTACGACGTTTTACCAATCTGCTCTGTATCTGGAAGATATGCCTCTTGGTCAATAATACTGCTATTTATATTTATTTTCATTTTTTTCATCATTATGTTTGTTATGTACGTTCGTTGCATGAATATTAAAAAAATTATATATATAAATTATATATATAAATTATATATATAATTTTTTTAATATATACATTAGTTAAAATTTCTCAATTTCATTTTGAATTTTCTCAATTTCAAATTAAAATTTCCCAATTTCATTTGGAATTTTCGCAATTTCAAATTGATATTCTCAATTTCAATTGGAATTTTCCTGATTTCAAATTGACATTCTCAATTTTAATTGGAATTTTCTCGATTTCAATTGGAATTTTCTCAATTTCAAATTTATATTCTCAATTTCAATTGGAATTTTCTCAATTTCTAATTGATATTCCTAATTTCAATTGGAATTTTCTCAATTTCAAATTTATATTCTCAATTTCAATTGGAATTATCTCAATTTCAAATTGATATTCTCAATTTCAATTGGAATTTTCTCAATTTCAAATTGATATTCTCAATTTCAATTTGAATTTTTTCAATATCAAATTGAAATTCTCAATTTCAATTGGAATTTTCTCAATTTCAAATTTATTTTCTCAATTTCAATTGGAATTTTCTCAATTTCAAATTGATATTCTCAGTTTCAATTGGAATTTTCTCAATTTCAAATTGATATTCTCAATTTCAAATTGATATTCTCAATTTCCATTGGAATTTTCTCAATTTAAATTGGAATTTTCTTAATTTCAAATTGATATTCTCAATTCCAATTGGAATTTTCTCAATTTCAAATTGATATTTTCAATTTCAATTGGAATTTTCTCAATTTCAATTTTATATTCTCAATTTCAATTGGAATTGTCTCAATTTCACATTTATATTCTCAATTTCAATTGGAATTTTCTCAATTTCAAGTTTATATTCTCAATTTTAATTGGAATTTTCTCAATTTCAAATTGATATTCTTAATTTCAATTGGAATTTTCTCAATATCAAATTGAAATTCTCATTATGATTTGGATTTTCCCAATTTCTCATTTTCAATGAAAAATGGTGTAGGTAAATATAAATATATATTTGGGTTTTAGTACAATTAGGGTCCAAAAAGTACAATTGTTTACTGTATTACTGTGGTTGTCCGCACAAATTTAAGACTTTACATATCCCCACATGAAAAAGTCTAACGGTGTGATATCACACGATTTTGGTGGCCAATCGACCGGCACAAAACGTGAAATTATGTGCTCACCGAAGTGTTCTCTCAATAAATCCATTGATTGATGCGATGTGTGGGAAGTGTCGCCGTCTTGCTGCAACCAAATGTCACCGAGATTATGAGCTTCAATTTCAGGCATCAAAAAGTCGGTTATCATGGCACGATAACGGTCCGAGTTGCTGCGAACGGCGCCGAATCGACTCTCCACGGTATTCGTGTACACTCTCAGCTACGGCCGCTATATTTTCTTCAGAGCGTGATGAACGTGGTCTATTCGGTCGAATATTATCCAATAATTAATGCTGGGTCTCAAAATGGGTGATGGTGTTGCGAAAAGTACGCTCAGTAGGCCGATTATATTGATCATAAATTGAGCGAAGAGCACGAAACACATTCCTCACAGAACGTTAATTTTCGTAATAAATTTGAATGGTGACAGCATGACACGACTCACACGTGATCTGTCAAACAAGGCTATTGAAAAAAGTATCTCTACTTGAATCACCCATTACTTTTATTCAAAACAGTTTTTTGCAGCCAACTGTAATAAAAAACGGTAAACTTAAAACAAAAGCGAACAGAAATTTTTGGTGCAAATAGTGAGTTCATTTGCTGGTATTTTTTTTTTTTTTTTTTTTTTTGCTTTAAGTTAGTTTTAGCAATTGTGTTATTTTTATACAATATTAATCAGGAAGTTTTTAATTGTCAAGAACTATTTTGAAAATCAAGATATTTTTTAGTGAATGCCACGAAATTTCAATCGGGCAAGCCTAGTGTGAGTGGTTCCCACATCAAATCATTCGTAAAAAAAAAATAAAAAAAAAAACAGAATGGGTTTGTGTACAACATACATTGGAGAATGTACATATATAAATATGTCCATACACATGCATATTTTCAATGTGAATTTTATTTAATTTTTTTCTCCTTAATTTTCGTTTTACTTTCTTAATTTTTGTCTTTGTTTTTTTTTCTTTTTTTACGAAAAATTAATCACATATAAATTTTTTAGTGAAATTGTGGTCAAATACGGACATACAATCCATGTTAGTCGATTGAGTTTAAATATGTTTATGTAATGATTTTTCAGGACGTACATAAGAGTAAGGGATAATGTTAGGAACCAGAGTGTCCAGGTTAGTGGGTTTCCCCCCAGATTTAGGGGGCTTTTATTTCATTTAGGGGCAAATTTAGGGGGTGCGAATTTTTAGAGGGTTTCATTATTTGCTTGTGTGTACATCACAATAACTAAGAAATAAAGCTGGTTTTTGGTTGAGCAAAAATCGTTTTTGAAAAGATATAAAAGAAAGCGTTTTAAGGAAATAAACGTGTTATAACTTTAATCTAACATCTGAAATGCTCAAACTTTTTAATGCCGTTAATATGTTCAAAGTTAATAAACATGATTTGACAACACTCGATATTTTTGAATAAACTTTATTCCAATATTAAAAAAAACTGTTTTCTACTAACTCTATTTTGTTTTATGTATGTATTTACATTAGTGTGTCCCAAAAAAAAATTTTTTTTATGCACCACCTTTTTTTGAAAGCCTATAGTGTTAAGTATTTTGTGATTTCTTTCAGATTTTTCGGAAGAGGTTTAGAGGTCGCTAAAATCGAATTTAACCCAAAAATCGGGGTTTCTCGACTTTTTTGAATTTTGCTGATTACTCGGCCCATTAGCACGATTTTCTTTGCTACTAAGTCCATTTTTTTAAAGAAAACTTCTCAAACTTTACTTCTCTGTGCAGATATTAAAAGTTTCGGTTATTTTTTTGCTCATTTGGGTCCCCCTTATCACATTGTTTTTGTAAATTTAGCATAAATTTAAAAAATAAAGCTTTGTAACTTTTAAAATTTATATTGAAGTTAAAAAAATTAATGATTCAGTTTAAAAGGTGGATAAATTCTGAGCCACGCCGCGTTCTGCTACATCATTTACCACGTGCAATTGCTGAACTTTTTTCTTTGCTTCATTAAATGATTTGTTTGTATGCCATTTTTCCAATTGGATGAATACAAAAGCTTTAACGAACCAATCGTATCAAATCGTATCAAACGTATCGACACCAAAACTTTGCGTTTAATGGTCCAAAATCTTCACGCACCAAGCAACGATAAAGAATGAGTAAAAGCTGAATTATCCGAAAACATGCTTAATAACAAGCAAATTCAAGATTTAATATCCGAAGCCAGCCTAGCCTTTCTTAAAACCTGCAACATTTCAGTTGATTTTTTACAAACAGATCCGGAAAAATGGCATACAAACAAATCATTTAATGAAGCAAAGAACAAAGTTCAGCAATTGCACGTGGCTAATGATGTCGCAGAACGCGGCGTGGCCTTAGCTAATACTAACATTACTCTAACAACCTCTTCAACAGACTTTCAGAATTTATTGCAGGGCATAGAGCTTCATCGTAAAAGCTCTAACAAATAATTGAAAGCTAAAAAAAATAGTTTTTTAATTTTTTTTTGGGTATGAGAAGTAAGCTGCCTAGAATTTTTTGGACTCGCATTGCTGAAGTCTGTGCAACAGAACAAAAATCCACCCATATTTAATATTTTGAAAGAATACCTAATATCTAAATATTTAACATTAAAACAAATCCGAAGCAAAACTGGCAAACATATTACAATATTTTTAATTTCACAAAATGGGTACAAAACTTAAAAAGGGTATAACTTTGGAACAGTAAGAGCAAATTCAATTATTTTTTTTTTTGCAATGACTCAGAATTTATCCATCTTTTAAACTGAATCATTAGTTTTTTTATCTTCAATATAAATT
Source organism: Pollenia amentaria (assembly GCA_943735925.1). Lineage (NCBI taxonomy): Eukaryota > Metazoa > Arthropoda > Insecta > Diptera > Polleniidae > Pollenia > Pollenia amentaria. The sequence continues at coordinate 88,510,700 of OX031010.1, read as the reverse complement.
TTAAAAGTTACAGAGCATTATTTTTCAAATTTATGCTAAATTTACAAAAAAATGTAATTAAAGGGACCCAAATGAGCAAAAAAATAACCGAAACTTTTTATATCTGCACAGAGAGGTAAAGTTTGAGAAGTTTTCTTTAAAAAAATTGACTTAGTAACGAAGAAAATCGTGCTAATGGGCCGAGTAATCAGCAAAATTCAAAAAAGGCAAAAAAAACTAAATTTTTGGGTTAAATTCGATTTTAGCGACCTGTAAACCTCTTCCGAAAAATCTGAAAAAAATCACAAAAATAGTTTACCCTATAAGCTCTCAAAAAATGCTGGGGTACCTATAAAAATCAAAAAAAAAATTTGTACATTAGTGTGTCCCAAAAAAATGTTTTTATTTTTTTTCATGGGTGCTCAAGCTTAATTATAAGCTTATAGGGTAAAGTATTTTTGAGATTTTTTTCAGATTTTTCAGAAGAGGCTTAAACTAACATCGGAGTTTGAAAGATGAATTAATTCTTTATAATCTAGAAACAAATATTTTTTGAATTTGCTCTTACCGTTCTTGAGTTACACCAGTTTTCAGCTTTGTACCCAGTATATGATATTATTACTCATAAACAACAAATAAATTAAAATCAAACTTTTTGTTTTAAAACTATTTACTGGGGTTCTTACGATGTAGTCAATGCCCTGCAATAAATTCTGAAGTTTCAGAAGTTGTAACATTTAAGTAAGTGTTAGCCAAAGCCACACCTCGTTCTGCCACATCATTTACCACTTGTAACTGTCAAGCTTTGTTCTTTGCATCTTGAAATGAATTGTTTGCTTTCCGATTTCATGGATATGTTTTTTTAAAATCAATTGAAATATTGCAAGCTTAAAAAAAGAAAACTGGTTTTGAAAATTAATACTTGAATTTCTTTATTTGTAAAGTTGTCTACTTTTGAAATTTACTATTTCGTTCTTGCTACTTGGCGTATGTAAATTTTTTGCCATTTAACTTAAAGTTTTGGTGTCGATATATGCACCAAAAAAATACTAAGGCAGCCAATTTTGGGGTTAAGTACCACTGATGACCTAGAATTGTTTTTATTGTGATACGTGCTAAACGAATAATTTTGTAATTATCCCACCGCTTTAATGTACTAAGATCATTGAGAGGAGTGTATCGAGGGCACTGACAGAGGAACCAATTTTTGATATTTATTCTTAAAATAAATGAACTGAATTCTAGCAAGGCATTAATTTTGGAACTGCTCTTGTAAGATTACAGCTGTTTCGAAAAATGCATATTTTTAAAGAATATATAATTTTCTTCATCCGATTAATAGCCCCTAAAGCTTTTACTGTTGGATAGGGCTTAGATCTATCCCCCAAAATGAGCTGAAGCAATTCTTAATAGTCTTCTCCGGTTTGCATGGCTTTAAGCTAGCCTTTAATAGATTTGCTCAAATGTTTACGTATTTGTAATGGATAGCACTTACATCAATTTCACTACTTCTAAAAATTATTTTCAGAATTTATTGCACGGCATAAGGCTACATCGTAGGAGCCGTAATAAGTGATCTTTATTTGTTTGTTGGGTATGAGTATTTTTATTTGTTTGTTGGGTATGAGTAATAAAAACATTGACTGGGTACAAAGCTAAAACTGGTATAACTCAGGAACAGTAATAGCAAATCCAAAAAAAATTGTTGTTAAATTACTTAGAATTAATTCATCTTTCAGACTGCGTTGTTAGTTTGTTTGTTTTTATAAAAATTGTAAAACTTATAAAGCGTTACTTACAAAATTTATGGGAAAATTGCGAAAAATTGTAATAAATAAAGCTTGGACATTTTTCATTTAAATTAAAAGTGAAGAAATTTGTAGTTTTTTACAAAGTTATGAAGAAAACTCAAAAAAGAACGGCCAGCCCGATTTTTGATAAAAATTTGACTTGAGCGACCTCTAAACCTCTTCCGGAAAATCTGAAAAATCCTTACCCTATAAGCTTTTTAATTTATTTTATTAAATAAAAATATTCAAGAAACTATGAAAAAAGTTGTTTTTGGGAATACATAATTTTTCATTAAAAAATTTTATTTGCTGTGCTTAATTCCCTATCAAGAAACTTTTAAAAAAAATATATCTTTGGAGGAATTTCAGAAAAATGTTAAAAATTTTACGATTTTTTGATTTATTTAGGTATTGATATTATAATGTAAAAAAATAATGAGTTAAGTTAAACTAATTGAAGTGAAATTATTATATAAACTATTACATTTAGGGGGATTTTTTCAAAATACGTTATATTTAAGGTTTTTTTTAAATTTTTTGCGGGGAAGAAAAATAATTACCTGGCAACACTGCTAGGAACACAACTCGGACGAACAACGAATTTTTGGTCGCGAATATTCGTCGTTAAAAATAAAACCTATTGGTGTAGATCAGGGCTGCCAGAAAAAAATTGTGAAAAAATCGTCAATTTCCTGAGAAAAAATAAAAAAATCGTCTTTTTCTGTTTAAATAATCGTCAAAAAAATCGGATAATTTAAATTTAGATTTTAAACAAAGTTTGTTCGATTTTCATTTAAAAACAAGCAAACAAAAACATATTATATACACACATATATCCCCGTATGTTAATGAAATTGTTTGTTAAATTATCAAAGTTGTTTTTGGGAATACAATTACTTATTAAAAGATTTTGTTTGTTGTGCTCAATTCCCTTTTTTAAATAATTGATAAAAATACTGCAATTTATTGTTGGAGGAGAAGCTGTTCCTACACAGAAAAAATTATTAAATTTCTCCAATCACCAAATTTATTCCAAATTCATAATATCAAGCAAACAAGTTGTTGATTTTGCACCTATTACCAAAATGATTATATTGATTACTAAAAATTTTAAAATTTTGAAAAACTTTTTTCGATAAATGATATTTTTAATTTTAATTAAAAAAGTGATCAAAAAACTTTGCCATTTCAAACAATGTGTTAATTTGTTTAAATAAATATTGACAACAATTCTACATGTTTTAATTATTTTATTTTAAACAAAAAAAGTCAATTAAGACTTTTTGTTATTTAATTAAAATTTTAATTGAAAATTTATTTCAAAACAACTAATATGTTAATTAAATAAAAATTTACTGCCTGGCCCACAATGTCGACGAGAACATTTCTTTCGTATATTTATATTGAAAACAAAAACAAGTATTAGTTTTTTATTATTGTTTTCAATATAAAAATTGATAGCCATTCCTTAAATTTAAAAAAAAAAATTTTATTTCTAATAAAAAGGTTTTTTTTCCTCATCGGTATACCTAGTCATATAGCTATGAAAAGAATCATAATTTTCTTAATTAATCCCTAATCACCAACTCTACAGAAACCCCTAATCAACGGAAGTTTATCAAATACACTTAATTCAGTGTGAACTGCATTATTATAAATTTTATATAACCAAAAAAAATTCTTGTGATATAATATTAATAAAAATTGTGCCTTTAGTTTTGCGTGTCACTGTACTTTAAAAATTCTCTCAGAATACATATGCGAAACATTTTTGAACACCAATGGTCTAGATCAGGGGTTTCCATTTCTTTGCACAATTGTGCACACCACTACTAACACATATTTTTATACTCTTCAATTCAGTCGTCGATGTGACTTCGACAAGTGTGCATGTCTAGCGGATGCTATATTATTTTGTTTCAGCTTACACTCAAAAAATATTGTGCGGTCAAAAATGCTTTTGGTAACATCCAATGCCTTGCGTGCAAATTTTATTTAGAGTTTAAATTTTAAGACTTAAATGTAGAATAATGTAACATTTCATAAGTTTACATGCAAAGCAAAGAACTTTGTAAAATGGTAATTATTTGAGATTTAAAAGCAATTTTTAATATTTCAGATAAAAAATTTCAAAATGTCTAACAGTCCTATGTGGAAGAAGCTGATAGTCACATTTATTATAGGTTTTATTTTACATACGTATATGGATTCGGTTCTTATAATTTTACAGCACTTTTTTATTTTTTTCTTAAGCAATACTTTATTATTATTATAAATTATTATCTGATTACTAATTCCACTAACACCGTGGTAATAGTTATAATACAGATTACCCAGTTTTTTTTTGTTAAAAAATATTAATGTGTTCTTATAAAAAGAATTAAAAACTCTGCTAATTTTTTTATTGAGTGTGATTTTACATTATGCTGTTAAAAAAATTATATATTTATTTAATGATCCGTCATTTTTAATTTTGTAAATAACTTAAAATTATATAAAAAATACATATGTAACGTGAATCCTAATCAACAAAAATTTCAAATTTTCAAATAATATCTACATTGTTTTGCATTTAAGCTAACGATATGTGTTTTGCTTGTGAATAAAATTCTTTGATGCCTGTAAAAGGGTCTCTTTTTCTTTCGTTAAAAAGACGTACCTAAATGCAGAAATTATTAAGAAAAAAATAGCCACAAGAATTTGTTGGTATTTTGCGCTTGTAAAAATATTTTTGTTTCTGTACCAATCGCGTCGGTGGGTTTTTTTTCTTTGAAAACACTTTTCTTAAGTATGTAAAAATATTTAAAAAACAAGTTAAAAAAGTCTTGTTTTCCTACAATTTATGTGTAAACCTATACACATAAAAGCAAATGCGACAGCAGGTAAAATTTTTGGGTAAAAAGATGTGTTTTATTGATGTATTAATGAAACTTTATTGTTTGCCACTATTTTTATTGCTTACTTTTTTATGCTACAACTATATGACCGAGTCCAAAGAGTTAACCTTACTAATTTATGGTATTTATTTAACGTAACTTTGACCTGTTATAATGACTTTATAAATTTTTGCAGACAAACTCAGGTGCACATTTGGTATTTTGTAAAAAGTTATGATATACTATTAGCTAGAATTAAAATGTGTGCACAGATGTTTGAAGTATGAGTCTGCACAGATGGAGCCAATGTAATGTTGGGTAAATATAATGCTTATAGGCCGATTAAAAAAACACGAATTTGCAGTTCATAATTTTCACTGCATAATTCATCAGACCGCTCTTGCATCGAAATTCATAAATGATACCCCAGCTATGAAGACAGCAGAGGATATAATAAATAAAATTCGAGGCGGACATCAAGTGCTTACCCACCGAAAATTTGTAACCTTTTTAAAAAACAAAAATGCTGTGAATTGTGACCTAAAAATGTTTACAGAAGTTCGGTGGCTAAGTCGCAGTGATTGCCTGAATAGACATTATGATTTAAGAGAAGAAGTTCTTCAGTTTCTAGAAACTGAGAAAATAGAAAAAGTTTTAGTACAGTGTTTAAAAGACAATAATTTTATTTTAGACTTAGCTTTTTTGGCAGATACGACAAGTATGTTAAATGAACTTAATTTGGAATTGCAAGCAACGCCACGCAATATATGCGACTTGTCAAAAATCATTCACAATTTTAAAACAAAACTTTTTCTAATTTTTTCCCAAATTAAAACTGGTGATTTTTCCAATTTTCCAAAAACTTCACTTGTTTATAGAAATCTCGAAATCGACAAAAGATATGAATATGCCGAAATATTTGAAACACTTTTTAATAATTTTCAAGACAGGTTTCAAGATTTTGTAATTTTACAACCGCTATTAGATCTTTTCGAAAACCCTTTTCGTTGCGATGTAAGCAACTACGAATTTGATATTCAATCAGAACTAATCATACTACGAAGCGAAGTAAATGCTCCAGACGAAAATAATATTGTAGAGTTCTGGAAAGATTTGGATGGCGAGTTCTATCCTGAACTAAAAAAAAAATTCATTTAAGTGCATTCGGCACTACTTACCTATGCGAACAAATTTTTTCGGATTTAAAATTTATTTGTTCCAAGCAACGTAATAAATTAAGTTCATCCCATTTGAAAAGCATTCTACTATTACGAAACTGCCATAAAAGTATAAATTTAGAAGATTTTATTTTATAAGTTGTATAACACAAGGGAACAAAATTAAACATTTTTTGTGTTGATAGAAAATTTGTAGCAGTTCTTTACCAATTCAATGTCGCTGATTTTAAAACTGCACTTTTTTTTCTATCAGCTGTGATTTGCGTGCAATATTTATTTTTTATGAATTTTTAAAACATAAAAATCTTTAATTTTTTTTACAATTGTTTGATAAGATATTTGAAACTGATTTAGAGTCAAAAAGCTTCCGAATAAAAAAAAAGTGCAGTTTTAAAATCAGCGACATTGAATTGGTAAAGAATTGCTACAAATTTTTTATCAACACAAAAAATTTTTAATTTTGTACCTTTGTGTTATACAACTTATAAAATATATTACTAACATTTTATTTCGGCTGTAAATGAATGCATTCTCTCAATTTCTTTACTCTCTGGTACTCACTAATACACAACCAAAAAATTTTTGGAAATCCCTGGTCTAGACTCTAGATTAGAGTCCGCCAAACACATACATTCACATTTCATGCTTTTCTCAGTTGTTTATTTTTAACGTAATTGTGTTTCTCTTATTCCACTGAAAAAAAATTTTGGAACGTTTTTTACCATTAGTCTCACAGGTTATTTGAAAGAGTGACTTATTAAAATCGCAATTAAAAAATTATAAATTGACGAACTTCAAAAACTTTTAATAACAAAGTTTCGATTTTGAAATAAAAAAAATATTTTCGTTAGGGAATTAATACTGAAAATAAAAAAAAAAAAAAAAATATGTGTTTTTCATTGTTGTTTTAATGTAAACTCTCAAACGAAAATTTTTGTTTTTATTACAGCATCAGCCAGTTAAAGAGCATCCTCCTATTCTATATAGAACATTTTGTTAAGTGTTGTCTAGTAATAAGAGAAACAAAAATACAAACTATCTTCTTTTGCTCTTTTCATTAGTGTGAGAGCATTCGCACATGTGCGGTGTTTTGGCGGTCTCTGGTCTAGATTTAACCATTTTTTTATCTTGTTAAGCCATGAAAAAATTAATCTAGACATAAGCCAATTTGGATTAGCAATATGTTTGGAAATTTTGGACAAAAAAAATATGATAAATGCTGCTAAAAAACCCCACCAAAAAATTTTTAATACTTGAAAGCAACAAATACGCATACTGCATTCCAGTCGCTTCCTTTTTTGCTTCTAAAAATTACTGCCTTACTCTACTGCTGAAATATAAGGCATAAAATCCTACAATTTTTAATGCGGTACAAAATACTAGAGGTGTTTATTCCTTTTTTTAGAGCACATTTTCTACGGCTTCATGGTAAATACATTTTACAACAATTAAATACAATTGTAAACACCCTTTTTAATAAAAAAAATAATGTTTTCAAACAATGAAATAACCGTTTTTCGAATGCTTAATTTGATTCGCTTTCTATATTCACGTAAACCATGTCAAACTATTTTTAATGGAAAATTTTATACCTAAAAATAATCCCCCATCACAGAGAGCAAACAGCTAAACACCATCCATGCTATTATAAGTGTTAAACACTTTTTTGTATTATTAACCATAACATGTTTGGAGGCAACTATAATAAGGCTGTGGTTTCATGTTCATTTAAAATAGTTAAGTGTACGTTACCTCTTGGAGGCAGAATATCTATTAAAGATCATTATCTGCGCGCCCATTTAGATTTTTACCTAGACATTCTAGGCCAATATATCTAGCATAAGAAAGTTTTGACTTGCCAATTTCCAAACGATTTTAATATTCTTATTTTACCATCAAAATAATAATTAGTCGAGCTCAAGGTCCAGGACACGGTTGTCAGAATTATTTTGACCTTTTTCGCCAAATTCAATGTCGAAAATCGCCAAAACCTTTTTTTAAAAAATTATCTAAAAAATTAGCTCTAAAATTTGCCAAAATCAAGTCGCCAAGATATATATTTTGTTTAATTTTTATTTAAAATAAAGTAAAAATTATTAGTGAACACTGAAAAGGTACAACGTTTGCTATAAAATAGTTTATAGTAAATAATTTTTTGTGGCTACTAGTAGTTAACAAATATTGGATACTAGCTTAACCCGGTTTGCTTCGCTACCCCAATCGTTATAAAATTAAACAAAAAGATATAATCGACATAAAGGGGCATGGCACCTCCCACTTTTTTCATGCAACGTATTTCTATTCATAACAATACCATATATACGAAATATCATCATCCTACGCCAAAAAGTGGCTAAGATATGAGGATTTTATGTTTTGGGTTCTATGGAAGTGGCACCGCCCCTTTTTCCAACCACATATTTATATAGCTTAAAGTTCAGTAACTCAAGGCAATCGCCTACAGTGGAAATTTGATAACGATTGGTTCAGTAGTTTATTAGATATGGTGGTTTTACTTTTTATAAAATGGGGCGTGGCTCCGCCCTATTCTTCCAGGGTCACAGTTATATTCTGTGAAAATTTCAATATGATCGGTCAGTTGGTTTGGCCTCCTATAAGGCACAAAGTTTTTAACATATATATATATAATGGTAATGTTGCAGAATGTGTGCGAAAATTGCGTACGGATTTTGGAAGAAGAGAAGCACCGTCAGCTCCGTATGTTCGTTATCTTGTGAAAGAAGTGAAAGAAACTGGCATCCTCATCGATAAACCAAAGCGTGAAAAGCCAAAAACAGTGCGTACACCCGAGAATATTGCTGCTATGGCAGAAAGTGTGCGTAAAGCGCCATCAACATCAATTCACCGTCGTTCTCAACAATTGAACATTTCGGAGACATCATTGAGACGAATTTTGCATAAAGACATTGGTATGACGCCATACAAAGTCCAATTGGTTCAGGAGTTGAAGCCAACTGACCATCCAATGCGTTTTCGCTTCGCTAAGTGGGCCTGCGATCGACTTACAGAAGATGCCAATTTTGCCAAAAAAAAATCATCTTTTCAGATGAAGCACATTTTGATCTTGGCGGATATTTAAACAAGCAAAATTGTCGCATTTGGGGCACAGAAAACCCGCACGCATACGTTGAAAAGCCGATACACCCAAAACGAGTCACTGTTTGGTGCGGATTTTGGTCCAAAGGCATAATCGGGCCATTTTTCTTCGAAAATGAGCAAGGAGTGGCCGTTACAGTCAATGACGATCGTTATCGGGCCATGTTGAACAAATTTTTGTTCACAAATATTGAAGAGGAGGATATTGGCAACATTTGGTTCCAACAGGACGGCGCTACGTGCCACACAGCCGAAGCTACACTCGATATTTTGCGCCCTGTTTTTGAAGATCGCATTATCAGCCGCAGAGCTGATGTAGTTTGGCGACCTCGGAGCTGTGATTTGACACCGTTGGACTATTATTTGTGGGGTGCCGTCAAAATTAAGTGTTACGCCGACAAGCCAGAGACAATTGACGCTTTAAATGACAATATTCGTGAAGCCATTGGTGAAATACAGCTGCCCACAATCGATAATGTGCTTAAAAATTGGACCGATCGTGTAGGCTACTGCATGGCCAGCCGAGGCAGCCATTTGAATGAAATTATTTTTTATTATTAACCGGAAGGATTGTACTTTCAAATAAAAAAAGAAATTTGGGAAAATATTCAGTAGTTTTTTTATAGCATTTTCAAAAAAAAAAAAAGTTATTTGGCGGACCCTTTATATAGATAGATACATATGTATGCATGAAGTTGCAGTTCTTCAATATATATAAAGCGCTATGCACTTTACCGTCACGACATTTTTATTTATTTAATTTTTTATTTAGTTTAGTCTATGGAAACAATCCTTACAGACTAAATATTATTCCTCAAACAAATTTTAATGCAGACATACAATTTTTCAGTCGACAACTGAATCATTTGTATGTCTTTCATTGTCTTTTTATTGCTATTGCAAAATATGGGAGAGCTTGGAAAACCTTCAAATATAAGTTTTAAAAGAAACACAAACTATCACTTTTAATATACAATTAAATTTATTTAAACAAGTTTTATAATGAAACTAGAATTTTTTTTACAACGCGTCCTTTAAGTTTCTTTCGGATTCTGAATTTTCTTGGATACTAGATTTTAACAGTAAACACAGAAAAAATTATCAGTAGTTTTTTATCAATTAAAAATTTTTTTTAAAAGTATTTTAATTTAATTAATTATTTATTCAATTTCAATTTAATTAAAATTAACTATTTTTTTTTAACAAAAGTTATTCCCATTTTTTATTTTTGAAATTTATTGTTGATGAAAAGCTGGTTTCTATGCGCATTTCGCTCGTTGCTTAGACCAGCTCATCAGGAAACTTTTTCCAAAGACTTTAAAAAATCTAAAAATATTAAACAAATAAGACGCATGCGAAATTAACGTTAATATAAGTAAATAGACCGTGAATTAATTTTTTTTTTATATAAACAAATATCTTTGTGTGAGTTTGTTGTTTGAGTATGAAAGGTGAATATGCGAGAAAGGGAAACACACCGCCACCACTGCCGTGTTGCCATACGGTAGATATATCTATTTTTGCAATTTTTTAAGATGCAAAAATTCCCAATCTTTATTTGTTGAAATTATTTTTTTCAACCGATTGGATAGATTTATGTACCTACGTCCTTAGGAAGAAATTTACCATTTACCATGGTAATAAAACTTTGACTCGGAAAGATCTACGGTTCCCGCAAATAGGTATTTTTGTTAAAAAAAGATTCTATTTCGGTAATAACTTTTTTGTATCTGCAAATATAAATCTAATATCTAAAGATTTACGATCTTTTGATATGTTAGACGTATCCATAGGTCATATAACAGCTCTAAAATATTAGTTTTTTATAAAAAATGTTATGCTTTTTAGCCCATTTTTGGAGTATTTTGCTAATAACTTAACCATTTCTTAAACGATTTGGCAGATTTATATACCCATATCTTTGGGAAATTTTTACCATTTACTAAGATTATAAAACTTGGACTCGGGAAGATCTCTTGTTCCCGAAAATGGGTATGTTAAAAAAAAATTTGGGAATTATTCTTCCATTTCTGGGAAAAAACTTTCAGGGTTTTCGGGAAATATATTCTGCTCGAAATTTCTGTTATTTTGATATATAAAATGTGTTCATATGTCATACTAGAGCCCTAAAATTTTGAGTATTTTCAATAATGTCTTTGTACGGAAGTACCACGCCCACTTTTCCAATCCCGCCCATACTTTGTGGGATGCTGTGTATTGATAACCGAGATGTTAGTACCACATTTGATCGTTTCGTTTTCCAGATATACAGAAATGTATAACGTCTTTGTATGGGAAGTGGCACACCCACTTCTCCAATCCTACCTAACTTTTTAGACAGTTGGTGTATTGGCAACCAATATGTTTGTACCAAATTTGAAAGCCCTAGCTCTTGCCGTTCTCCAGATATACAGAAAAAAAGAATTTAAATAACTACAACAACATGGGATTTATGGGAAAAATTAGAGGTAGTCGTGGTTTTTTGCTCATATCTCAGCTATTTATGGACCGATCTTCCTGAATTTCAATAGCAAACAATTCGGACCTATATGCGACATAAATTTATAACAACCTAGCTTCCATCATATCTGGGGTCTTCGGAAAACCAATTTCAACTGACGGACAACCGGATTTGAACTTCCCTTCTCATACCTTATATGGTCTTAGATCAATATTGTAGAACTTACAAACGGAATAACAAAGTTATATATACCCTTTTACCATTGGTGAAGGGTATAATAATTAGGCTGTGGGAAAAATCGCCCAAAGAAAAATGGCCCAAAAGAAGAAATGAAAAATCGCCCAAAAAAATTCCATGTAAAATTGGGTGGCATGTCATAACGTCCAGTGTCATAGTGTCCATGGACGTTATGACACTCCAAAAAGTCTCATAGTGTCCATGGACACTGCGACACTTTTGAAAGTGTCATAACGTCCATGGACACTATGACACTTTGGAAATGGACATTATGACACTTTCAAAAGTGTCATTAGGTCCATAATTACTAAAGAAGTTAAATACAAAAAAATATCTGCATACACGCAGAGAAAAACATGTTTCATTATGGTCCCAACCAACAAAACTATTTTTAAAGAAACTAATTTAACCATAATATGGTTGTCGGTGACAATGATTTGGTTAAATGAAACATAATATGGTAAAAAAAAATTTTTTAAATGGTTTTGCTGCTTTTTCTCTGGGTGTTTATATTAAATATATAACGAAAACACTTTTGGGCGCAAGGATTTTCTCCTCTATGGTATAACAAATGCCGGCTTCGCTAACTAAAGCTTCTCTGCACAGCCGGCCTTCGGCCGGGCGCAAGGATTTTCTCCTCCATGGTATAACAAACACCGGCTTCGCTAACTAAAGCTTCTCTGCATAGTCGGCTTTCGTTCTGAAACAAGGCAGATATTAGAAGCTTTACTTAGCGAAGCCGGTGTTTGTTATACCATAGAGGATAAAATCCTTGCGCCCGGCCAAAGGCCGGCTATGATCCCAAATTTGTTTACATTCTTGCTTGTTGTGGACATTATGACACCTTGCAAAGTGTCATAACGTCCGCGGACGCTACGACATTTCTTTGATGGACGTTATGACACTTTTGAAAGTGTCATAATGTCCATGGACACTACGACACTTTCAAAAGTGTCATAACGTCCATGGACACTATGACACTGGACGTTATGACATGCCACCTAAAATTGGGCCTAAATTCATATGAAAAGTGACCTAAAATTGTTGGGCTATTTTTCGTTATTGTTGGGTGATTTTTTGTTTTTTAAATTTGGCGATTTTTCATTATGAAAAATCACCCAAAAATGTTGTATGCAGAGAAGCTTTAGTTAGCGAAGCCGGTGTTTGTTATATCATAGAGGAGAAAATCCTTGTGCCCGGCCGAAGGCCGGCTGTGCAGAGAAGCTTTAGTTAGCGCAGTGTCCATGGACACTATGACAATTTTTGGAGTGTCATAACGTCCATGGACACTATGACACTGGACGTTATAACATGCCACCGGGAAAAAATTCGTTTTTGCTTTTTGGGTCATTTTTCATTTTTTTTGGGCCCTTTTTCGTTTCTTTTGGGCAAAATTTCATATATAACTTTTTGGGTCATTATTCATGTTCTGTTGGGCGATTCTTCATTTGGGCGATTTTTCATTTTTTTTTGGGCCATTTTTCTTTGGGCGATTTTTCCCACAGCCTAATAATTAATATAGTTATTGAATAGAGCAAACTAGTAATTGATTCATTTGTAAGATTTTATTAAAATTTTTATTAAATGAATAAAGATGAATAAATGCAATTTGAATTCGAAATTAATTAACAATATTAATTTTTTTAGTTAGCCATAAAAATCTTATTTTAACAAAAACACATTATTATACCCACCACCACTGGTGGTAGAAATTATGTAGTGCTTAAATTACACTACTTAATTTCGTGTAATAGCTCCATAAATAACCTTAGGTCCCATTCCCACTCTCAGAAAACACTTTAGTCAGCCTAAACCTGTACAGAGTAAAGTTAAAATTTTGCATTTGGCACACCAGTGGAATCAATTAGATAATAAAACCACACGGGCTTATGGTTTTTCTCTTTGTTTTGTGCATTTAAAAAGACATTTATTTCTTTAATTAATTTTCTTCTTTAATTATTAAAATTTCTTTATAACTGTTGGAAACGCTTAAAAAAAATGACAAGATTTGACTTTTTTTCTTCCGTTTACAATGACAGTATTAACGGAGATATATAAATATAAATGATCAATATTGTGTGAGAATGTCAGAAGGAATTTTTTTTTTATAAAAAAAGGTAAAACAAAAATATTAAGTAAACGATATCGGGATTGACTAAATCCCGAAAATCCCGGGATTAAAAAACTTCAAATGGGGATTTCGGGATTGGCATCCCTAGTGCAAAATCAATAAATTGTTTGCTTGATTCTATGAATTTGGTATGAATTTGGTGATTAGAGACAATTTTTAATTTTTTCAGTGCATATTATACACCTTGAGAAAGACGATTTTCGTCAACTCCCGTTAGTGATTCAGCAAGACAAAAATATGAAAAAAATTTCTGGTGGTATTGCCATAATGAGTGGTTCCAAACTCTGGTTCAGGTAATCAACAAGTATGTATTTATATGCATCTGTCTCTTCAATTCATCAATTATATATGAGTATAAAGGGTGTCCCAAAATTAAAGCAAGATTTTAATTTGTTGCAATTTGTGCGGTAAAGTGTTGGCAACTCTAAAAAGAAAACAAAATCGACAGCTTAAAGTTTAGGGTTAGTAAAAAATGGAGCGTTACACGCCATAAATATTTTTTAAAAAACTTCTTATAACTGAAAAAAAAACCTTTTTTTTCAAGAAAAAAACTTGTATTTACAAAAAACCCAACATTTTTAAAGAAAACACCAACATTTATATGGAATTCGTTTTGTTTAAAAATTAAAAAATAAAATTAATAAAAAAATTACCAAACATTAATTTGGAATTCATTTTGTTTAAAAATATAGAATAAAGTTAATAAAAATAAATTTTTTTCTTTTTAGCCAATAAAAATAAAAGGAAATACTTATTAAAAACATAAAAGTTGCTAAGACTTTAACGTGTTTAGAAAGTCATTATTAACACGAACTTTGCAAAGTTCAACATAAAACTTTAAGGTTTTGGAAAAAGTTTTAATAATTTTCTAAACGGTTAGTCAGTCCGATTGAAGTAAAAGTCCAGATGCTAGTTAAGGACTTGTACTTGAGTTTAAGTTTTAGATTTGGGGTCTATAAAAGAATCAGGAGGCCTCCAAGTATTACAAAAATTAAGAATATTTCAGAATAATTCTCAATAAAAGCCGGATATTTAATCAATGGAGTTATCTAAAAGCGCTTATCTTCTATAGTTTTCGAGATATCCGAGTTTGAAAATTAAAATTTGCTATTTTTGACCTACTGGTCTAATATGTTGTCCATAAAAGTTTCAAACTTGTGCCGTTTTTTAAGAAGTATTTTTGTATGAATTATCTATAAATATACTACAGAAAGAATTGTGAAAAAATCTCTTAAAATTAAAAATTTATATTCATTTGATCCGACGTTTTTCTCTTGCCATTTTTTAGTTAAAAAAGTATTTTTATTAACCGCAAATTTAAAAGTCGAATACAAGTCCTAAGACGGCACCCAGAAATAACCCTCGAATATACCTTTACAAGTACATTACTATGAGACGTAAGTTGTCAGAAAAAACTGATGGAAAATCGTCAAACTTTTCATAAGCTTTGAAAATTTTTTATTTTTAGTTTCCATTTCTAATGGAAAACATTTCTTTAACAAAATCTCGCTTTCATCAACTATGTATAGTTTTCTCACCAATAGCAGTGGATACATTACCACCAGAGTTCGCATTTCCGCACGCATTATGCACTTATGCGCATCAGCCAAGAAGACACTCACATAAAATCCATGAGCATGTGCATTGATATAAGAAAGCATGAGCACAAATTTAATCTCATGCACTGCCCACTCATGAGCAAATACGGACTCTGGGAACCACAAAAGCTGAAGCCGAGATGTATCGAACATCTTTTTTACACGTCGGAAATCGTGTTTTAGGGCCTTGGAAAAAAAATGTTTGAACGTCAAAAATATAATAATTATCATGAGATCATATAAGAAAAACTTGTTACACCCTTATTTTTAAGAGAGCGGGCGGTCTCTTCCACCCGCGGCCAGGAATGCACTAATTAACTAATTTTCCCGTTTATTTGTATTTCACATAAGAAATGGTTGGTTGGTTAACTTAGCTTTTCTTTTACTTGCAAATACAATTACAATTAAATTTTTGCTATCAATGCTTAGTATCTGCTAAGTCAATTTAGATACATATCGAGGGCTTATATTCAATACCCGCCATACACCAATTTTTGGAAAATGACTTTTTGATGGCAAATTGTTCACTGATGCCAGCTTTATCTCTGACAAAAATTTCAGAAAAAAAAATGAATATAAGTCCTTTTTTTAAATATTTGTGATATCGCTATCAACCGCACGATTTTTTTTAATGCAATACCCATGTTAAGAACAAAAAACTAATGGAGGTCAGTCATACATTTTATCCCCCTAGGGGCGACTCCTAAGCATTTATGGGACTTTTTCTTCCATATATTTCTAGTCTGCATTGAACATTTTGTATGGAAGCCCCCTTAAGGAATGGAGATAGCGGGTGGGTATGTTAGAAATAAATGATTGAGATGTAAAATAAAGTTGGGTTGGTCATACATTTGACCCATCTAGGGTCATCCTAGGCGATGCAGGGGCCAAATTTAAGAATATCATTAAACGGCCATATTTGTATGGGAGGCCCCCTAAGGGATGGAGTTATATGGCAACCATGTTTTAAGAAAATGTTAAGAACAAAAAACATTGGAGGTCGGTTATACATTTTATCCCCCTGGGAGTGAATCATAGGCCTTAGAAACCAATGATGGGAATGAAAAATAAAGTTGCGCTGGTCATACATTTGGCCCGTCTAGGGGTATCTCAGGCGCTGCAGGTGCAAAATTTGAGGCGAGGGTTCTACGCGTATAAGAAACAAAGTTCCAAACAAAATAAGTTATAAGTCTGTCTACAACTTTTGATTTTTTCAGAAAAGATGAAATTTTTTTATTTTTTATAATAACCAAACTTAAAAATTTTAAAACATTTATTTTTGTTGTTAATTAGTTAAAGTCAAAACTTTTATTTAGCAATTTATTTTTCTTCCTCCTGCAGATTCCAACAAATATCCCCTAATAGCGAATCAAGTTTTTTGCCGCTATACCAGTGTTCTAGCCTGGCTGTTACTTGGTGAAATCTCTCGCCATGGTCATCAGACTCGGCTGGTGATTGTTCATTAAATTTTTCGGCATGGTAATGCAAAAATTTTTTTTCGACACACAACATTTTCTATTACTGATTTCACACAATTCCAGGCCAATAGCTCGATATCATTCAATGCAACCTTCATAAGACGACGAATGTCCGGTCCATTAAGAATTCCTGTAAAATAAAAGCATTATGATATGAAATATAAATCTAATTTAATAAAGTAGTTAGAGTTCATACCTTCTTTTACTTTCATGCCGCTTAATCGTGGAAAAATTCGGCGCAATTCGGTAAAAGCAACACCATCTGGGCTCAGTGCTTTTATAAAATTTTTTACAATACCCAGTTTGATGTGGAGTGGAGGAAGCAAAATCTTTTCCATCGGCACAAGTGGTAATTCAATAACATTATTTCTATGCAATTTGCTTGCCTAACGTAAAGCCCAATTCCGTGTATTGTACTGGGCGCCATCGAAACGCATATTCCATAAGCACATGAAGCAAAAATTTTTAGTGTAGCCCAATTGCATCACGCAAATAAAAAAACATGATTGATACAATCACAATCGCAAACTATCATTAATGTTTGTAATTATGATTGTGTCAAGCACGTCTTCAGCAACAATATATGTTCAGACAGAATGTTTTTAGATAATTATTGTCTCAAACATATTATTATGTTCAGAAGAACAACGCAAACGATCTTTCAAACCATGTTTCTTTATTTTCCAACCCCATACAAAATTTCTATTTCAACATGTAATATGGTTCTCGCAATAAAAACAATAAAAAAATTAATTCCAGAAATGTATGTTTTATTATAAATATAAAATATAGTTTATATTTAAAAATAAAATTAAATACATACATTTATATACATACATGTGTGTCTATCAATTTATAAATTATATTTTGTGGTACAAATTTATCCAAAAAAAAGGAGATCTATGTAGCCTTACTTCGGCATGCAATAACACTTTTCATTATTTTTATCCGCGCACTTGAGATTTGTTAAGATAAAGTCAAATTAAACTTACCTTTTATTTCTTTTATGAAATATACTATATCAAAATGGGGCTAATGACAACATTTTGTGCCAAAATTTCTCTGCTGGTTTCAGTGTTGTGGGTCCTTTGGCTGCAAGAAAGACAAAGTAATTGCTTATTTCTATATATTTTTATAATTATATATATATAAATAACTTACCTGTTTCAATAAATGCATAATAATTTATATCGTTAATTATTTTGTAATCATTCATTTCCTGATTAACTAACGCTCGCGGATGGTTTGTTTCGACTGGTTGTTTCGACAATAAGTGTTTGCTCATTCAGAGAATGTGCTTTAAAGCAAACTAAAATTATGGTATTAAAAATACCTTTTGTGTGCAGCAATATTATGATTTTAATTGTATAGTTGAAAATATATATATTATAGTAGCAAACATATTAATAATTTAAAATGTTTAGCTTGATCAGAGTAACTTTTTAGGTGTAAAAGACCATATAATATTATTATAGCGAATTTAAAAATGTTAGGCACAAATAACAATTTTTAAGGTTATATTATGACTATAATAAATTTATTAGGGTAAACATATTAGGTGAATATGAATAAAAATGGTCGTAGTGACCATTCCTTAATCATGTTTTTTCTTTGCGTGATGCCTCTTAAAAGAGCTACCACTTTTAAATCTGCGCATATTTTCCACTTGTGGTCTTCAAATTTAATGACTGTATTATTTTTTTCATTGATGCGTGTGTCTCTTTAGTATTTGTGCTTAGTGCTATCGGAATAGGACTTTTTAAATTAGTGACATGTAGCAAAACTGCTTTTAAGCTTCTTTTGGAAGAATCAGTGAATAAGCGCCAATCTCCAGGATTATATTCGTTTTGCATTGTTAAAACCAAGCCGCGGATGTCAGTACAATACGCGATAGAATTATTCCCAATAGGTTTAAAAAAAGTCGTAAATCGTCTATGGCGATTGATAGCCCCGTATATTTGTACACCTAGTGCTAAAATATTAGCTCGTTTTAACTCTTTTGCCGTACCATTATATCCAGACGATCTTGCGTGATTTCATTGTGACTGCATGGAACCGATATGCATGACTGTTGATACATTGAAGTAGCTAGTCCACCCGTTTCAACAGAATGTGTTATTGAGGGAATATGTTCTGTTCGTATTTGGCTATCCGGAACAGGAATTTCATCAGAATGTGGCAGCGGAAATCGAGCATATGCTGTTTCTTCTGGTTATACCCTCTGTATAATTTATGCACGCATAACACTCACTCTTCAACATGAACTATGGGATCTTTCCAAATCATTGGAACACCAAATGGCATGGCTTCTCCATTTTTTCCTCACTTATTTAACACTATTGATGGTGTCCAACTCTTACCATATATAACACTTAAAGAAAAATATGATTCATACAAGGTACTTGCTTCAATAGTAATTGTACGGCGACTTGGCATATTTTTATATTTCCCACACACATAACAAAAGTAATTAAACTTTTTACACGCCTCCATCTTAGATATTTCAATATAACTGATTAGATACAAGACTGTCAAAGGCATTAAACTTCACGAATCACTTTCGCAAGCACTTTCCATATGCCAGTGAAGGGGTTGAGGAACTCTTATTTATACTGTAATTGTTTTAATCAAAGTACCTGTCGAGACCTTCATGACCATGTTTTGTAAAAAAAAAAAAACAAGCCAGGACGATTAATATTTCTACCTGTTCCAGGTATAACAATAGAATATGTTATTTAAGTTTTTTATAAGACCGATTAGTGCGGTTTTGACTGCACAATAAGAGACCGATTTGTGTGGTTTCGTAAGCACAATAAAATACAAAGATGTAAGCATTTATGACTTTATTTATTAATTATAAGAATTTTTTAATCGGTAACTGTGGATTTTCCAAAATTCCTAGCGCAAAGTGAAAGTGTGGTAATAATGCATGCATATTTCTTTGGAATGGCATAAATTTGAATATTTTTTCTTTTGTTTTGTATTATAAATGGCACAAAAACCTGCATTGGCACATTCTTCATATATACATAATGTTGAATAAAGAATTTAATAATGAAAAAAAAAAATCCTATGAAATGCTCCATATAAATTATATTCTTCTAAAACGACTGCGGATATTAGAAAGAAGTGCTACTTTTCTTAAAGGAAATTGCGGAATTTCGGTTTTTTAAGTTTTTTCAATAAGCTAAAGCGTTTTTAAGTTACGCGAACATATGTTGTGAAACCTCCTCCATTTTCGAAATAACGTTATATCTCGAAAACCAGAGCCAATAAAACTTCTTTCTAATAGCCGCAGTCGTTTTAGAAATATAACTTATTTTTGGAAAAAAAATAATTTTTTTAACAGTAGTAAATAGTTCATGTTCTCTCTAATCTATTACCAAACAGCCGCAGGCGTATTTTAAATTCGCCAACTACGATAAGGGTGATAATGTTTGATTGAATATTATTATATTGACAAAATTTTAAGTTTTGTAGAAAAATCTTAACAAATTTTAATTTTTTGAATTGGCTCTTAAAGGGTTAATAAATCGGTATTGTTAATATACATGTGAAAGATATTTCGAAGTACTTTTTTATGATCCCAATGCTTTTAAGATCCAGTTTATACCTAAAGAGATATTGGTAATGTTTTCTGAAAATTTACGAACTCCAATTCCTAAACCGCTTGCTTTGGCGCTTATATGAATTGTTTTTATTTAACCTGCCATTAAGAAGATATTCTTTTGTTTTAAATGTTTTTTAATAAATTCATTTGTTTTTAATTATATATTAAATTATATACTTATATGTTGCTTATACATTCTGTTTTGTGCTTGATTTTCTTATTGTTTTTATTGTAATTGATATTTATTTTCACTTGCTTTAATATATACCCAGCAAAAACTTACATTGCAAAGCACATTAGGTCAAATCACAGCATTTTCTGTGCTAAATTGATAAAATCAAAGTGGCGTTTTACTATTGTTGTTGTTGTTTTTTAATTGGAAATGCTTCAAAATAAAGACGTGTGATGTTTTTTTGTGGTAAAAAGGAAGCACCGTTACACGTTTTTGCGTTAAAGCCAATCAATTAAATTTTTTCTACAAACGTGCTAGATTGTTCAATAGTGCAAGGTCAACTTAAAGTTTGTATTTCTCGATTTGTTTTTATTATAATTTTTTTAATTTAAATAGAAAATAAAGTGACAGGTAAGTACTACTGTTTTTAATTATAACAGCTTTATATTTATGTCGGTATAATTAAAAAGAACTTATTCGACAACATTGCCTTAAAAGGGTTCAGTTTTTTTAAAGCTTTTACATTCCGTAAGCGTTTAAAAATTTTGACCCCATTTGACCTCAAATTGAAAAATTGGATTAAATATAATGTAATGAGTTAATTTTGGTTTATGACAAATTGCGATTATTTGCGCTTTATAAGTTATGCCTTTTCTTGTAGGTAACCTCTGTATAAAAAAAAAAAAAACGATCTGTTTGAAATATGGCAAAAAGAATGCAATAAGAAAGACAATATTCATGTAGTTTTCAAACACGTTGTTGACAAAATCAAACTTAATACTATTTCGGATGAAACGGATAAAAATATAAAGCAAACAATAATTTTTTTTGCGTAAAATTGGCTCAAAAGTGGGAAAAATGGGCTGCAATGGAAGCGGAGGAGAAAACTTGGGCTACGCGTGGACATGCCCAGAGTAGGTGGTTTTGGTTCCACAAATGACGGAAACACTGCTCGACGAGCTTTTACTGAGAATGA
The DNA here is from genome assembly GCA_943735925.1 of Pollenia amentaria. Taxonomy (NCBI): domain Eukaryota; kingdom Metazoa; phylum Arthropoda; class Insecta; order Diptera; family Polleniidae; genus Pollenia; species Pollenia amentaria. The sequence goes on along the minus strand of OX031010.1, from coordinate 88,489,097 downwards.
TATTTTTTCTGAAATAACTGATTTTGACAAAGATATAATATTTCGATCAAATCATTTTGATCTGCTTATCCTGCCGGTTCAAAATCGATTCAAATAAATTGGAAATATATTGCTTTGAAACAGCAAACCGTTTTCAGGAGCTATATCCCTGGTTGCCAATGACTGCCACGGTCCATAAAGTGCTCATACACTCAAAACAAATAATAGAAAACAGCGCACTACAATTCGTTTTCTTGGAGAAGATGCTTCTGAATGGCGTCACAAAATATACAAAGGCGTTAGGTTGCATCACGCCCGCAAAAACAGCCGCACCAATAACCTGTTAGATGTATTTAATAGGACTGTTGATACTTCCAATCCCATAGCTTCCACAACATTTTTAACCAGACGCTTACAAAAGCGTAAACGTTATTCACTTCCACCTGAAGTCATTGAGTTATTATATTGCAGCGAATCCATAGAAAAAATTCAGCTTAGCAACCAAGACGAAGAAATTAAAGAAATTGATGATATTGAGGAAAGTGATGAACCCCTTTTTGATTTAAAATTTCAAAATAAATTAGATTTAAGCAATTTCTAAATGTTATAATATAATAATAAAAATTCAATGCAATGTATTATGTTTGTTTTAATGGTTGAAAAAGGGTTAATTATTGGTCGTTAGTGGGTTAAATTCCATTTTTTTAAAAAGGGTTACACTTTCTTATGGAATTCTTACAGGTTTTGGTTTGAATACCATGTTTTTGTAGTAGTTATTAATTTCGCGCAGAAAAATTTCCATTTGATTTGCAAAGTAATGAGTTAAAAAGTTAATATAATTACTCTTCACCACTTAAACATTGGCATTTTAACTCATTATTTTAACACGGTAATGTCATTGGAGGCAAGTACTTACCACCCACTAGGGATGCCAAACGGGAAATCCCGAATCCCGAAATCCCGGGATTTTTCGGGATTGATAAATCCCGAATCCCGGGATTTATTTTTATGAGTCCCGGGATTTTTAAAATATCAAAAACTGTTTGTTTTTATTGAATTTTTATACTTTATACAAAAAAATTATATTTGAGTTATATTTTTTATTGCAAATAATTCTTATTTTTGAGTTTAATTTTTGTTTTTGGAACACAGCGAGTATTTGAAATTTTCAATTTGATATATGACGACTATTTCTGGATTTTTGTATTTTGCTTAATAAAAACCATTATTTTAAGTAGAAACGAAATTTGCAGATTCACATCTCAAGCCTTTTTACAATTGCGTTTAGCAAGTTCAGCTTTGGCTTAAGACATAATTCCAAAATAAAAATGATTATTTTTATGCAAAATATAGAAATCAAGAAATAATTGTTATATATCAAGCAAAAAAATTCTTCACGATCCAGTTAAAGTTTTATTCAGAAACTAAAGAATAAAAGTTGATATAATTATAATAATGAAGTCGTTATATTGATGAAATAGCTCATATTCCTTCCGGTCCAATAAAAATAAAAAATTTGCTTAAAAAACATACGGTAAATAAAATAATTTTTTTTATAAATTAACACTTTCTGACGTATTCATAAATAAATTATTTGTATAAACATTTCTTTAAAAATAAATTTCAAACGTACTTATATTATTGATAATGAATCTCGCCCTCACCCTGGAGGTGTACTGCACTGCAGTCGACATAGTTTTACAGTTTTTAACTCAGCTATCGAGATCGATGAGGGACTACACTTTGCAGTGTATTAATGTCGTCACAACTTAATTCACATTAAAAATTGAATTGCTGTCAAAACTAAGAGATAAGTACGTATATTTTTTTAAGCTTTTTGCAGAATCTGAACAGTTTGATCATGGGTGAGGCCAGTGTTATAAACATATGAATAAAATAAATTGTTTTGTTGTTTTCACTTTTAAAAATTTATGTTACGTATATACTTTTTCAATGTTCAAAAAGTGTAGCTTATTAAAAAAAAGTAGCATCTTAAAGAAACATATTGATCCCGAAAAGCCCGAAACCCCGGGATCCACAAAATCCCGCGATTTCGGGATCGGGATTTCAAAATCCCGAATCCCGGGATTTTCAAAAATCAGTCCCGATTGGCATCCCTACCACCCACGCTTACAAATAGGGAGTTAAATAAGTCATTACCACATTCGGTTACAAATAGAGAGTTAAATCAGTCATTACTACGTTTGGTTACAAAAAGACACATCACATTGTTATCAACAAAACTGAATATGTGAAAAAAATTATGTCTTTAATTTAATTTGCTTTCTAATGCAAAATTTTACTTCCCTGCATCAAGGACATATTCATACCCAATAAACCAGAGAACGATATGATTGCAAAAACGATATGATATTTTCATGGAAAAACGATATTATAAGGAAATGTGCAATTTAAATACTATCGTTTATGATACTAGATCGATATTATATATTATAATTTATATCACCTAGACGAAATCGTTATAATATCGTTTGGTTGATTGATAAGTGTAGTTTTTATTCAAAATTTTAATTTTAAAATACATATTAAAATCAATTAAGTATTTACATTTTTTATATTAATTTATAACAAATAAAAAAAAAACCAAATTGTAAGAACAAATATGTAATTAAAATCAATTTGTATTAGATTTGAATAAATGAAAACATAAATGCATTTTATTATGAATTAATTATAAATTTCGTTAATCAACTCATAAGCAAGTGCTTATGTATCAGACTATATAACAACCATTACTTAACTACTTCTATGTAATGCAGATGGTATGAAGAAGTCATTGAAAAGTAAATTGTTAAGTAATTTTAAGTCATTGCCTAGTTTTTGCTGGGTATGTAGTTTTAACCGTGATGATGCTACTCAATGTTTTGTAACGAAAAATTGGAAAATAAAAATATGATTTTAAGAAAATACAATCCAGGATCTTGAGCTCGATTAATTATTACTTTTATGTTAAGCTAGATTTACACGATTGAAGGTATTTTGAAGTCTTATCAAAATTTTGAAAATTTATTTTGATGTTCTATTTACATGTTTCAAAAATTTTATCAGAATATTCTTTCAGTATATATCAAAATCTTTTTATCAAAATTTGTTGAAGCTAATTTACACTACTGGTAAACTTTTTATATTGAAAATATTGACTTTGATCAGATGTTGTGCTTCTGTTGTGAAATAATTTATTATTATAAAAAATAATTTATTATTATAAAAAAAAAAACAATTAATAAGTATGGACGGCGACACAATCATCATAGCATCAACATTTTTAATTCACGGAATATTTTTTAAATGAAGGAGAAGTTCAATGGCAATACAAGCATATTTATTAAAAATTAATTAAAAACCCAATAAATCGAAATGAAAGGTTCAATTCATTTATTTGGCAACTTAAAATCACATTCTGTTTCTATATAAAAGATAAAATTAAAATATTAAAAAGAAGAGAGTCATGGTCTTGTAGCTCACACTATTATTTTTTGTATTTTAGAAATTAATTTTGTCGAATACTTTACTAAATAAAAAAATAAATATTAAAAAGAAATCACATTCTGTTCACATATAAAATATTAAAATAAAAATAAAAAAAATTTAAAACAAAGTTAATTGTTCTGCTGTGCTTCAATGACATTATTAATTTGAGTTCTCAGTCTGAAAATATAATTTCGTATCAAATATTATTTGAGTACTATGCATTTCAAACTTACCTGCGAGCAGCACTTGCAAGTGAACATTGAGCTTCCGAATTCTGAAACTGCTCTTCAACATCATCCCAATCCTCAAAAGCACAATTACTTAAGTTTGATTCTGTACCTCCTGATCCACGTTTTCTCACAGTATCTAAAAAGTGTAGAGCTGCAAAATATTCATATTTTGATACATAAGTAGCGCCACCTTGTCCACTGTTGGAGGTATTTTTTTTTGTGCTCCGCCTTCAATATATAATACTTTTAAATGTAATCAAAACATACAACAAAAACAAAAAAAAAACAATTTACGTTATAGCGGAATCGCACAGCGTTTAATTGTGCTTTGCAGTCGGCTATGCAATGATTCGTTGCAGCAGCAATTTCTGACCAGCACTTCTCCTTTTCATTTCGGTTTCTGTACCCATCAATTTTAAAATTCCAAATCGGTTCGCGTACTTCAACCATTTCGATGAAAAGTCTCAGTTCATCTTCTGTCCACTTTTTCCGTTGCTTGCGATTGTTGCGCAAATTATCATTTATGGTACCACTTTCAAAAATATTGATATATTATTCGACAAATATATAGTTATTATATACTTACCAACTCATTTTAATTTACTAATTTTAATTTTGTTCTTTTAGAAATTTATTTGCATTGCTACTTGCCGCCACAAACATATGTACATAAAAACTGCTGATATGTATTGAATCAAAAGAATAAACATGCTGTCAAATTATTTATAGTTATCAATATTGCCAGATGCGATTTTAATGCTTATTTACATGGCATCAATAAAAGAAATTTTGCTGTTTACACGAGTTTGAAGCATTTTTAAGAAAATTTCAATCGTGTAAATCTAGCTTTAGAAATAAAAAGGGCGAATAAAAACAAATTCAATTATTTTTATTATATTCCACACACATTACACTTTTCAGAACATAAAAAAATAGTAAGTTCTCAATCAGAATGATGTCAGAAAAATCTAACAAAGTGGAAGAAATTGTAAAAAAGTTATTTTTTTTCCTTAATATATTGTTACGAAATTAGATTTGTCTAAGAATTATTTATGGTGTTAGTTATAAGCAGAGAAGACAAAAAAAAAAACAAAAAACAAAGTGTTTACAGCAAAAAAAATTTATAAAAAAAGCACAAAAATTTGGAAAAAAAAGCAGCAAAAAAAGCATTTTTATTTTTTTAATATATACATTTAAATATAAAAAATTACAATTATTCTAGTTCTTCAGACTAGTGAAAACAGTTACAATAACCAATCATGTGGGCTTTTATATTTGTAAACGTCATTTTTCTTCGTCTTTCTGTTAAAAGTGAATTGTAAAAGAAAAAACTTCTTTCCACGTCGACGGATGTTGTTGCAGCAAATTTATATTTCAAAATTTAATTTCGTCATCAGGTTTAGCACCAGTTTGAAGAATGTTGTTTATTTGTAAAATTTGTTTGAACCCCGGATTTCTTTGAAATACATACTGCATTAAATTTCTTCATATATATTTTTTCATGTAGATTCTCAAGAGCTTCTCGTACATTTGACACAATATTTACACTTTCGTGAATAGCTAACCCAACTGTTTGTAGCTTTTTTTATAGAAGACACAATAATTGAAAAAATTGTTTTTGATAAACGCAAGTTGGGAACTTAATCCGGGCAAGTTATATATTTCCTTGGCGTGCGCGATCGAATCTGAGTCTTCACTTTTCAGTTAAGAAATAACAGCCTTTACTTTATCAAGGTATTCTGCATAATGCATTGTGGCTTCTATCTAAGTACCCCAACGTGTAGGGCATGGGAACGGTGGAAGAGCCAAATTGGGATTCATTTGTAAAAATAACTGCTTTCTACGAGGAGCCTATGGAAATTGAAATTTTAGTTTGTATGTGTGTAAATACGAGTTATTGAAAAATTAACTTAACAAAAACGGATTTGGAACAAGATATTAATTTATTTACATGCTAAAGTCTAATCAAATATTCACTTACCATCAGGCCATAAAATTTTTAATGAATCGTTGAAGAAAGTTGCAATAGAAGCCCCATTTGCATTTTTGAGAACACCCATGTTCAATAAAAAAAAGGTTTATTTCCAACATCGTCATTTAAAATACCAAATATAAAGTTGGCCACATATCTTTGTTCACTGTCTGTTGTTTCATCCAGGGCTGTGGAGTCGGAGTTGAAGAGTCGGAGTTGAGGTTTTTGTACCTGAGTCGGACTCCAAAATTTTTCGGCATAAAAAATTTAAAAAAATTTCTAATATTTTCCAATATAAAAATTCTTCGAAATTGGCGATGGAATATTTTGCAGATCAATATGAATAAGTAGATTTTAATTAATTTTATGATAAATAGTTGATATAAGTACTTTACTATTTAAGTATATTTAGGTATATTTTTTATACGTGCGGGAAAAAGTCTAAATTACATTAGCAAAACTTATACTCAATTATTGATCTAGTTGAAAAAGATGTGTGATTTTTTTAAATAATTTACTCATGCTAAAAAATGTTAATGACAGGAATTGCCAATAATTTTAATATCAGAATTTTTTAACCATCAACGCTGAAATATTTTCAACATTGTACAGAGTAAGTGTTGCTATAGCGCATAAATACTAGTATGTATTAGAAAAATTGTGACGTAAAATTATTTCTCTTTTGTGTAGAAATATCTTTATCGGCCTGCCTTTAATTCCTACCATAACACTCATGTTTTTCTTACGCACATTACGCGGAGATTCCCATAATTCGTTTAATAAAGATGTTTCTACACAAAAGAGAAATAATTTTACGCCTCATTCATTTCGCATCACGGTTAGAGTAGGAGTCGGAGTCGGAGTCATAAGTCGGAGTCGGAGTCGCACTTAAAACATTGCAGCGTTTGGAGTCGGAGTCGGAGTTAGTACTTTTTTCGTACGACTCCACAGCCCTGGTTTCATCAACAGAAATCCATACTTTAGCCTTTTCACGTATTTTTCCCAAAGCTTCCGTATACATTTGAGGTATGTATTTACCTCGAATAGAACTTTCGCTTGGAACTGACAAATTGGCGTACTTTTGAAAGATGTTTTTGAAACTGGAATGGCTTACTTTTTTTACTGGTATAAACAGGAAATTCCGTTATAAGTTTTTGTGGACGATTTTCTTGGCAAGCAGCTAATTTGTGTTTTTTGTACTAAAATGTTGCTCCACATTGCACTTCTTTTCGCTATTAATTTTACTCGAACACACATTACAAAAAAGCCAATCTTTTTCAACTTTAAAAACTTCAGGATACAATTTTACCATTTTTAGCATAAATAACATATTTGACTTTTCTTTCGGCATTTATTTTTTATTATTTTTTCGTTCACAACGGCCGGTTTATTTATTTTTTTTTAAACTCAAATAAGTTACATGGCTGTTTTTTTTGGGATGGTAAGTTTATTAATTTTAGTTGTAATAAAGCGTATTGAATTTGGCCCAAAAACGTTGAGTCCACAACTAAAGCCTCTAGTACACGGAATGTAAAAAGCCACATGCGCATGTGGTTCTGACGCAATTTTGACGTCAATGCAAAGCCACAATAAGCATTGCGTGTTGTGTGATGACTTCAAAATTACGTCAGAACCACATGCGCATGTGGCTTTTTACATGCCGTATATTTTTGTTTTAACCCAGAAAAAAGTTGTCAATTATTTTTTTCTCATGTTTTCTCAAAAAAATATTTTTTACGTAGAAATTATGTTAAAAAAGCTATTTTTCAGCAAAAACATAGGAAAAAAGCAAAATAAGCACCAAAAAACAGCAAAACAGCAAAAAAGAAGCAAAACAGCAAAAAAAGCAAATTTGTCTTCTCTGGTTATAAGTTATCTTGTAAATTATAGTTTTATGTCATATTAGTTACTATTTTTATGAACGCCAATGTACTAAATTTTCTAGCAATTGTAATTGTAGACTTTAGTTATTTTAAAATAATTCGAACACAACATTCTAGATAATACTAGACGGTTCTAGTTTTGAACTATAAATACCTATAAATACAGGCTAACTCATAAAAGCTTAGTTTTAGTTTGATTGGAGACATTAAACGGTACAGATCGTTACTTACAATTGTGGTTAAAATTTGTGAACATTATAATTAATTTCAATAAAGTTTGTTAAGTTAAATTCGTGTGTGTATTTATTTTGATTTGCAATTAAAAGAACTCAAAGGTTTATTATAAAGGGGAAAAACATTAACGCGTATTATAAAGTAAAAACGTAACAATTGGTGTCAGAAGTGGGATTGCGATAAAAAAAAATGGATAAACAATGAAATTCGATGAGCTTAAAGTTGAGCAGCTTAAGAATGAGTTGGGCAAGTTGGATCTGCCAACTGCAGGAAATAAAGCTGAGCGCCGCAATATTGACATCGTAGCTTATGAATTTGATGAAAAAGAAGAAACAGAAGTTGCTACCCGTGCAGTAACAAGCAACATGGATCTTAGCACAATGTTCGCTGCCATGATGGAAAACATGGAAGAAAATTCTAAAAACATGGAGAGAATGCTAAAAAAACTTCGGCAGACATTTCTAGTAAAATGGAAGAAAATTCTAATAAAATGGAGGAAAACATTAAGAAAATGGCTAAGGAAAATTCAAGCACCATTCTTGCCGAAATTCAAGAAAATTTGAGGGTGACGAACGAGAAACTCCAGGCTAATAATGAAAAACTTGAGAAGCTACAAGAAATTTCTACTGCTATAAATGAAAGAGTAGACGATATGGAGATAGATTTCAACCAGAAGATGTTTGATGTAAAAATTCAAGTCTCGGATGTAAAAACACAAGTCACGGTTTTTGATGGAAATCTACATCATCTGGAAGAAAAAGTAAATAGTCTTCAATACCAAGTCTCGAATAGAATAAGAGCTCCAAGTTTTGACGGCAGCTCACCATTGAATGTGTTCAAGTTCCAGTATGACACAGTTGCCAACAAAAATGCATGGAATTATGAAGAAAAAGCCATAGAGCTGATTCTGGCTTTAAAAGGAACTGCAGCTGAAATTCTAGAAAGTGTACCAGTAAGTTGCAGAAACAATTATGATGACATTACGGTAGCACTGCAACGTAAGTATGGTGGTGAACTCAGAAAATAAATATTCAGAATGGAATTACGGGGCAGAGTACAAAAGGCAAACGAGACGCCACAGGACTTCGCACTAGAGATCGAGCGTTTGGTGCAGCTTACTTATCCAGTCATCCATTGTTAGATCACTTTAAGACCGAAGCATTTGTAAATGGTATACGAGATGCTGACGTAAAACTCGCGGTAAGTACATCACAGAAATCATCGTTTGCAGAAATAGTATCATTTGCCCTAGCCCAAGAAACCGCCAGGATAATTTCAAGGCCGCAAGCGTATACGGTACGAAAGCTTGATTTATCTACTGAGAACAAAGGATATATTTTAAAGGAAATGAGAAGCATGAAAGGGGCAGTTTTGCAAGCTTTGGGCGACAAGCAAAGTAAAATGCTATAACTGTGGTAAGACTGGTCATATTCAAAGAAACTGCAAGTCCCAAGAAAACGATCCCGATCTGCTTCGCCGCAAAGAGATAACCAAAGAACCTATCGACATTCATCACAAGAGTCGCCGCTGAGGCTAAGAAGAGCTAGCAGGGCTGAGGAAGCATCTGAAGGTTCCACGAGCAACAAGAATATTACGACCTGTGGGTATATCAATGGTGAAATCCGCATTTTGACTTTCGACACTGGTGCAGGGCATTTCCTTATAAGGGCTGATTTGATAAGGGGATATGTCGAACCACTAAGCGGGGTAAGCTTGAGAACAGCTACTGGAGAGCCTGTCATTGTATATGGCAAAGCTAGAGTGGAAATAAAAATGGCCGATATGATCGTTTTTGATGAATTTATTGTTGATGAAATTCTGGACGAGGTCATAATTGGGGCAGATTTTATGATTCGTCAAAACATAAGTATAGATATGGGACGACAAATAATGAATTGGTATGGTCTAGAAGTACCCCTTAACGTTGGGAACGGAAGTGGTGCCCTTGTAAGATAGCTAGTCACTTGTAATCGTAAGAAATGTTCATCCCAGAAAGATGTTGGAAAACGTGATGAGCCGAGCACACACTCAAGACGACCAAGTAAATATATGAGAAAGCACTGTATGGAGGCTGAAAGCGAGAACTGCACCAATGCGATTCGCCTATTACATGTAGAACCACGCGAAGACTGGTCAACGGCGCAGAAAAATGATCCCATATTGGTGGGAATTATGAAGGCTAAGAAAGAAGGTAAAATACTGACTCATAAAGAAATCACATTGGAGGGTCCACCGATGGAAGCGTATTGGGCGCAGTGGAATAGTCTGAGGGTGGCAAATGATTGCCTATACCGTACATGGGAAAGCACTGATGGCAAATCGCCTAAAAACCTTATTGTAGTACCGTCTTCTAAAGTATGCGAAGTCGTGAAGAGATTCCACAACGGTACTGGTGGTGAACATCTAAGCGTAGCGAAAACCATGAAGAAGTTAAAAGAAAGCTACTATTGGGTCGGTTGCAAGCAAGCCGTGATTGATTGCATAATAAAATGCCCACAGTGTGTTGCGGTCAGGGTTCCAATTAGAGAGAGTATAACATCGCCACAGCAGTACAACTTTGGTGAACAATCCGTACCAGCGGATACTAAGGGCTCTTCCCAAGAGCTGAAAAACGAGTTAATATGGACCCGCGTCAATTCGTCAAATGACAAGATGAAAGTCATATACGAACGAGCGGCAAATTCGGAAGGCTTAACAGAAGGCCAGTTGGTTTTACTTTTTAATCCACAACGCAAGAAATGATTATCTCCCAAGCTGCAGACTCATTGGGATGGACCATATAAGGTGATAAAGAAACTGAATGACGTGGTGTATCCAATTCAGAAATATAAGAGTCCAAGATCAAAAATGAAGGTAGTACATTTAGAACGACTAGCGCATTATGAAAACGGAGAATCTGAGCCTATTCGGGACGAACAAGCTTAAGTGGAGGGCAGTGTTACGAAATTAGATTTGTCTAAGAATTATTTATGGTTTTAGTTATAAGTTATCTTGTAAATTATAGTTTTATGTTATATTAGTTACTATTTTTATGAACGCCACTGTACTAAATTTTCTAGCAATTGTAATTGTAGACTTTAGTTATTTTAAAATAGTTCGAACACAACATTCTAGATAATACTAGACGGTTCTTGAATCCACTAGGAATAGTTTTGAACTATAAATACAGGCTTATTCATAAAAGCTTAGTTTTAGTTTGATTGGAGACATTAAACGGTTCAGATCGTTAATTAAATTGTGGTTGAAATTTGTGAACATTATAATTTATTTCAATAAAGTTTGTTAAGTTGAATTCGTGTGTGTATTAATTTTGATTTGCAATTAAAAGAAGTCAAAGGTTTATTATAAAGGGAGAAAACCTTAACGCGTTGTATAAAGTAAAAACATAACAATATCTTTGAACTGGTGCTAAATCTAAAATTTTTAAAATGTACTTATAAAGCCCCACAGCTTCTTAAGTGAACATCTTCCAAATCGATGAAAAAAATAACGAAGTTAAAAATTTGTTGGTCTACAATGTCCCAAAAACCCGTTTTTGTCGATAACCTTCGCAAAATTATATACTTATATATATAATATAACCACAACCTACATAGGGCTTTCCAAAAGTATCTTAAATTTTTGCGGTTTTGTCACATTCATAAGCTTACGTCCTGCCAATGTTGAACGAAAATTCTCCTAATCCCGGTTTCCGTTCACATAAGTAGGTGGTTGGCGCTCTTTTAATCGAAAAAGTGCTGTAGTAGCTCTTCTTCTTACGCGAATGTGACCGCCATCATATTTAATATTTCGCGCTAGTGAATTTGCTTACAATTCAAGCCTCTTTCGATATTTTATTGAATATTTTGTAATCAAAGTTTTAACTGATGCCACATTGAGACCTTTATGTATGTTCAACTTTTCTAAATAACCGGCATATTTTACATTCGAATATTGCGGTATTACTTGATAATTGATTAAACTGTCCAATACACAAAAAAATATCAATATTCTGTCGACCGATTCTTGTAGAGGGGACCAAATAAGATATACATACGTGTATCGGCATTTTAAATGTTTACATCTGAAATTAATTTTACGGCTTATTTAAAGTTGCACCCTTGTGTATTAAAAAACGTAGAAAATCGTGTAGTACTTAGGTTTTTGGTATATAGTGTCTGCAGAAGATTTATTTAGAACAGTACAAGCAACATTTTCTTGGTATACATTAAACCTCAAATTTTTCTGGAAATGGGTCTTTTTGCAAATTTTTTTAAAAAAAAAGCAAAAATTACCCTTAAAAAGGGATGTATGTAGTTAAATTATTCTGCGAAAATATTTGTCATTACATTCTACTATAGGGGTCCCAACACATTGAAGACGAAAATCAACTTCATTACCAGAAATAAGCAAAAACTTAGAAGGTCGTTTAGGGGTTAATTATTTACTTATGCCAACATGGTAGTAAAGTATCGCAGAAAAATTATGTTACAACAATACCTAAACTAAGAAAAGCAAATCAAAAACAAAGGTAACACAGTAACAAATGTGCTCCAAATTGAGCAGGTTTTATGTATGAATTCATACCTCAATTCGCTTCAAACCTGCTGATGAGATGCCAGATTTTTGTATGGGGTGTTCCCGGTTTGGAGGACTTTTTTCTGCTGACAATAATCGCTTCTTTAAATATAATAAAACATGCAAAAAAGCACTACTACAGTGCTTTTTTAAGAGCTAACTATATTATCATATTCAGTAATGTTTTATTTTTACTTGTTGAAATGCTTTTTTTCAAGCATTTTCGTAAATTATAATATATTTTTATTTTTTTCGCTTTAAAACCTTCTTCGTTGTTAGCACTAAAATAACACCTTTTTTATATTTTATTCGTTGTCATTTACTGCTGCATAAGAGCTGTCTTATTAAAACGCTCAATTATGCGCTTTTTCTCTAAAGTGCTTAAAAAAACACGATTTTTTTTTTTACTGGGAAACAATATTCTGCTTTAAACTCTACTGTTATTCTGTAGACAAGTTTTGACGCTTTAAAAACGCAGTGTATTTTCAAAGTAAAATTTTAGTGATTTTGCAAAAAAAAAAAAAATCATAGAATATTTGTAAGAATTTAGAAAATGTCTAATAGTTCCGAAAATGTATTTCGAGTTAGGGATGGGCAATATATATCGATATATCAAAATATCAATATTTAAAAAAATAATAATCGATATATATCGCCGATATTTAAAATACCCACATATCGATACATCGATATTTATTTACTACTATCGAATTCGATATTTTTAAGAACTCTTTATAATAAAATTAAAAATTGTAACCTTTCAAGTGCTTACAATACTGTTGGGTTTTAAGAATTTTTTTGACTAAGAAAGAACACGGCGATTTTTCATTGTACATATTCATAGTTTTTTAAGAGATGACAACAAAATAATACGCGGGGAAAAATATTCCGGAAAGCTTCCTAGAATTATGCAAAGAATCGCATTATTAAAAGCAGCAAAAGACTAATGAAAGTTGGAATGTTAATAAAAAAAGCAATATTTGGTTTTTTTTATTTGAACATGTTCTTCGCTTATATATTAAAAATAAAATATCGCACAGTTTACCTGTATAGTATATGTCACAAGTTTCGTTCACCGGCATTATATAATCCGGCAGTAGATAATCCCATTTAAATTTTTCGTAATTTATTTTTTTAGATTTCATATGGCGAATTAAAAAAATGTGGTCTTGGGTATAAATTCACTTTTTTGAATGAAAGATTCGTTCGAAATCAAGGGACATTCAGTAAATTTGAAATGAAAAGAAACAATAAAAAGTTTCTGCCTGTTTGTAGAACACGAGTGCAAAAGTGACTCGCTTAGCTACATTTAAAGTAAAAACAAAATTTCAAAATTTGTCTTTGTTTTAAATGTAAGTTAAGCGAGTCACTTTTGTGCTCGCGTTCTACAAACAGGCAGTTAGAATGGAATTACATGTAAAATGTTTGTACATATGTAAATATGTATTTACATTCACATTCACATTCTTCTTACGCGAATGTGACCGCCATCATATTTAATATTTCGCGCTAGTGAATTTGCTTACAATTCAAGCCTCTTTCGATATTTTATTGAATATTTTGTAATCAAAGTTTTAACTGATGCCACATTGAGACCTTTATGTACATATGTTCAACTTTTCTAAATAACCGGCATATTTTACATTCGAATATTGCGGTATTACTTGATAATTGATTAAACTGTCCAATACACAAAAAATATCAATATTCTGTCGACCGATTCTTGTAGAGGGGACCAAATAAGATATACATACGTGTATCGGCATTTTAAATGTTTACATCTGAAATTAATTTTACGGCTTATTTAAAGTTGCACCCTTGTGTATTAAAAAACGTAGAAAATCGTGTAGTACTTAGGTTTTTGGTATATAGTGTCTGCAGAAGATTTATTTAGAACAGTACAAGCAACATTTTCTTGGTATACATTAAACCTCAAATTTTTCTGGAAATGGGTCTTTTTGCAAATTTTTTAAAAAAAAAAGCAAAAATTACCCTTAAAAAGGGATGTATGTAGTTAAATTATTCTGCGAAAATATTTGTCATTACATTCTACTATAGGGGTCCCAACACATTGAAGACGAAAATCAACTTCATTACCAGAAATAAGCAAAAACTTAGAAGGTCGTTTAGGGGTTAATTATTTACTTATGCCAACATGGTAGTAAAGTATCGCAGAAAAATTATGTTACAACAATACCTAAACTAAGAAAAGCAAATCAAAAACAAAGGTAACACAGTAACAAATGTGCTCCAAATTGAGCAGGTTTTATGTATGAATTCATACCTCAATTCGCTTCAAACCTGCTGATGAGATGCCAGATTTTTGTATGGGGTGTTCCCGGTTTGGAGGACTTTTTTCTGCTGACAATAATCGCTTCTTTAAATATAATAAAACATGCAAAAAAGCACTACTACAGTGCTTTTTTAAGAGCTAACTATATTATCATATTCAGTAATGTTTTATTTTTACTTGTTGAAATGCCTTTTTTCAAGCATTTTCGTTAATTATAATATATTTTTATTTTTTTCGCTTTAAAACCTTCTTCGTTGTTAGCACTAAAATAACACCTTTTTTATATTTTATTCGTTGTCATTTACTGTTGCATAAGAGCTCTCTTATTAAAACGCTCAATTATGCGCTTTTTCTCTAAAGTGCTTAAAAAAACACGATTTTTTTTTTTACTGGGAAACAATATTCTGCTTTAAACTCTACTGTTATTCTGTAGACAAGTTTTGACGCTTTAAAAACGCAGTGTATTTTCAAAGTAAAATTTTAGTGATTTTGAAAAAAAAAAAAAATCATAGAATATTTGTAAGAATTTAGAAAATGTCTAATAGTTCCGAAAATGTATTTCGAGTTAGGGATGGGCAATATATATCGATATATCAAAATATCAATATTTAAAAAAATAATAATCGATATATATCGCCGATATTTAAAATACCCACATATCGATACATCGATATTTATTTACTACAATCGAATTCGATATTTTTAAGAACTCTTTATAATAAAATTAAAAATTTTAACCTTTCATGTGCTTACAATACTGTTGGGTTTTAAGAATTTTTTTGACTAAGAAAGAACACGGCGATTTTTCATTGTACATATTCATAGTTTTTTAAGAGATGACAACAAAATAATACGCGGGGAAAAATATTCCGGAAAGCTTCCTAGAATTATGCAAAGAATCGCATTATTAAAAGCAGCAAAAGACTAATGAAAGTTGGAATGTTAATAAAAAAAGCAATATTTGGTTTTTTTTTATTTGAACATGTTCTTCGCTTATATATTAAAAATAAAATATCGCACAGTTTACCTGTATAGTATATGTCACAAGTTTCGTTCACCGGCATTATATAATCCGGCAGTAGATAATCCCATTTAAATTTTTCGTAATTTATTTTTTTAGATTTCATATGGCGAATTAAAAAAATGTGGTCTTGGGTATAAATTCACTTTTTTGAATGAAAGATTCGTTCAAAATCAAGGGACATTCAGTAAATTTGAAATGAAAAGAAACAATAAAAAGTTTCTGCCTGTTTGTAGAACACGAGTGCAAAAGTGACTCGCTTAGCTACATTTAAAGTAAAAACAAAATTTCAAAATTTGTCTTTGTTTTAAATGTAAGTTAAGCGAGTCACGTTTGTGCTCGCGTTCTACAAACAGGCAGTTAGAATGGAATTACATGTAAAATGTTTGTACATATGTAAATATGTATTTACATTCACATTCACATTCTTCTTACGCGAATGTGACCGCCATCATATTTAATATTTCGCGCTAGTGAATTTGCTTACAATTCAAGCCTCTTTCGATATTTTATTGAATATTTTGTAATCAAAGTTTTAACTGATGCCACATTGAGACCTTTATGTATGTTCAACTTTTCTAAATAACCGGCATATTTTACATTCGAATATTGCGGTATTACTTGATAATTGATTAAACTGTCCAATACACAAAAAAATATCAATATTCTGTCGACCGATTCTTGTAGAGGGGACCAAATAAGATATACATACGTGTATCGGCATTTTAAATGTTTACATCTAAAATTAATTTTACGGCTTATTTAAAGTTGCACCCTTGTGTATTAAAAAACGTAGAAAATCGTGTAGTACTTAGGTTTTTGGTATATAGTGTCTGCAGAAGATTTATTTAGAACAGTACAAGCAACATTTTCTTGGTATACATTAAACCTCAAATTTTTCTGGAAATGGGTCTTTTTGCAAATTTTTTTAAAAAAAAAGCAAAAATTACCCTTAAAAAGGGATGTATGTAGTTAAATTATTCTGCGAAAATATTTGTCATTACATTCTACTATAGGGGTCCCAACACATTGAAGACGAAAATCAACTTCATTACCAGAAATAAGCAAAAACTTAGAAGGTCCTTTAGGGGTTAATTATTTACTTATGCCAACATGGTAGTAAAGTATCGCAGAAAAATTATGTTACAACAATACCTAAACTAAGAAAAGCAAATCAAAAACAAAGGTAACACAGTAACAAATGTGCTCCAAATTGAGCAGGTTTTATGTATGAATTCATACCTCAATTCGCTTCAAACCTGCTGATGAGATGCCAGATTTTTGTATGGGGTGTTCCCGGTTTGGAGGACTTTTTTCTGCTGACAATAATCGCTTCTTTAAATATAATAAAACATGCAAAAAAGCACTACTACAGTGCTTTTTTAAGAGCTAACTATATTATCATATTCAGTAATGTTTTATTTTTACTTGTTGAAATGCCTTTTTTCAAGCATTTTCGTAAATTATAATATATTTTTATTTTTTTCGCTTTAAAACCTTCTTCGTTGTTAGCACTAAAATAACACCTTTTTTATATTTTATTCGTTGTCATTTACTGCTGCATAAGAGCTCTCTTATTAAAACGCTCAATTATGCGCTTTTTCTCTAAAGTGCTTAAAAAAACACGATTTTTTTTTTACTGGGAAACAATATTCTGCTTTAAACTCTACTGCTATTCTGTAGACAAGTTTTGACGCTTTAAAAACGCAGTGTATTTTCAAAGTAAAATTTTAGTGATTTTGCAAAAAAAAAAAAATCATAGAATATTTGTAAGAATTTAGAAAATGTCTAATAGTTCCGAAAATGTATTTCGAGTTAGGGATGGGCAATATATATCGATATATCAAAATATCAATATTTAAAAAAATAATAATCGATATATATCGCCGATATTTAAAATACCCACATATCGATACATCGATATTTATTTACTACTATCGAATTCGATATTTTTAAGAACTCTTTATAATAAAATTAAAAATTGTAACCTTTCAAGTGCTTACAATACTGTTGGGTTTTAAGAATTTTTTTGACTAAGAAAGAACACGGCGATTTTTCATTGTACATATTCATAGTTTTTTAAGAGATGACAACAAAATAATACGCGGGGAAAAATATTCCGGAAAGCTTCCTAGAATTATGCAAAGAATCGCATTATTAAAAGCAGCAAAAGACTAATGAAAGTTGGAATGTTAATAAAAAAAGCAATATTTGGTTTTTTTTTATTTGAACATGTTCTTCGCTTATATATTAAAAATAAAATATCGCACAGTTTACCTGTATAGTATATGTCACAAGTTTCGTTCACCGGCATTATATAATCCGGCAGTAGATAATCCCATTTAAATTTTTCGTAATTTATTTTTTTAGATTTCATATGGCGAATTAAAAAAATGTGGTCTTGGGTATAAATTCACTTTTTTGAATGAAAGATTCGTTCGAAATCAAGGGACATACAGTAAATTTGAAATGAAAAGAAACAATAAAAAGTTTCTGCCTGTTTGTAGAACACGAGTGCAAAAGTGACTCGCTTAGCTACATTTAAAGTAAAAACAAAATTTCAAAATTTGTCTTTGTTTTAAATGTAAGTTAAGCGAGTCACGTTTGTGCTCGCGTTCTACAAACAGGCAGTTAGAATGGAATTACATGTAAAATGTTTGTACATATGTAAATATGTATTTACATTCACATTCACATTCTTCTTACGCGAATGTGACCGCCATCATATTTAATATTTCGCGCTAGTGAATTTGCTTACAATTCAAGCCTCTTTCGATATTTTATTGAATATTTTGTAATCAAAGTTTTAACTGATGCCACATTGAGACCTTTATGTACATATGTTCAACTTTTCTAAATAACCGGCATATTTTACATTCGAATATTGCGGTATTACTTGATAATTGATTAAACTGTCCAATACACAAAAAATATCAATATTCTGTCGACCGATTCTTGTAGAGGGGACCAAATAAGATATACATACGTGTATCGGCATTTTAAATGTTTACATCTGAAATTAATTTTACGGCTTATTTAAAGTTGCACCCTTGTGTATTAAAAAACGTAGAAAATCGTTTAGTACTTAGGTTTTTGGTATATAGTGTCTGCAGAAGATTTATTTAGAACAGTACAAGCAACATTTTCTTGGTATACATTAAACCTCAAATTTTTCTGGAAATGGGTCTTTTTGCAAATTTTTTAAAAAAAAAAGCAAAAATTACCCTTAAAAAGGGATGTATGTAGTTAAATTATTCTGCGAAAATATTTGTCATTACATTCTACTATAGGGGTCCCAACACATTGAAGACGAAAATCAACTTCATTACCAGAAATAAGCAAAAACTTAGAAGGTCGTTTAGGGGTTAATTATTTACTTATGCCAACATGGTAGTAAAGTATCGCAGAAAAATTATGTTACAACAATACCTAAACTAAGAAAAGCAAATCAAAAACAAAGGTAACACAGTAACAAATGTGCTCCAAATTGAGCAGGTTTTATGTATGAATTCATACCTCAATTCGCTTCAAACCTGCTGATGAGATGCCAGATTTTTGTATGGGGTGTTCCCGGTTTGGAGGACTTTTTTCTGCTGACAATAATCGCTTCTTTAAATATAATAAAACATGCAAAAAAGCACTACTACAGTGCTTTTTTAAGAGCTAACTATATTATCATATTCAGTAATGTTTTATTTTTACTTGTTGAAATGCCTTTTTTCAAGCATTTTCGTAAATTATAATATATTTTTATTTTTTTCGCTTTAAAACCTTCTTCGTTGTTAGCACTAAAATAACACCTTTTTTATATTTTATTCGTTGTCATTTACTGCTGCATAAGAGCTCTCTTATTAAAACGCTCAATTATGCGCTTTTTCTCTAAAGTGCTTAAAAAAACACGATTTTTTTTTTTACTGGGAAACAATATTCTGCTTTAAACTTGTCTACAGAATAACAGTAGTTCTGTAGACAAGTTTTGACGCTTTAAAAACGCAGTGTATTTTCAAAGTAAAATTTTAGTGATTTTGCAAAAAAAAAAAAATCATAGAATATTTGTAAGAATTTAGAAAATGTCTAATAGTTCCGAAAATGTATTTCGAGTTAGGGTTGGGCAATATATATCGATATATCAAAATATCAATATTTAAAAAAATAATAATCGATATATATCGCCGATATTTAAAAAACCCACATATCGATACATCGATATTTATTTACTACTATCGAATTCGATATTTTTAAGAACTCTTTATAATAAAATTAAAAATTTTAACCTTTCAAGTGCTTACAATACTGTTGGGTTTTAAGAATTTTTTTGACTAAGAAAGAACACGGCGATTTTTCATTGTACATATTCATAGTTTTTTAAGAGATGACAACAAAATAATACGCGGGGAAAAATATTCCGGAAAGCTTCCTAGAATTATGCAAAGAATCGCATTATTAAAAGCAGCAAAAGACTAATGAAAGTTGGAATGTTAATAAAAAAAGCAATATTTGGTTTTTTTTATTTGAACATGTTCTTCGCTTATATATTAAAAATAAAATATCGCACAGTTTACCTGTATAGTATATGTCACAAGTTTCGTTCACCGGCATTATATAATCCGGCAGTAGATAATCCCATTTAAATTTTTCGTAATTTATTTTTTTAGATTTCATATGGCGAATTAAAAAAATGTGGTCTTGGGTATAAATTCACTTTTTTGAATGAAAGATTCGTTCGAAATCAAGGGACATTCAGTAAATTTGAAATGAAAAGAAACAATAAAAAGTTTCTGCCTGTTTGTAGAACACGAGTGCAAAAGTGACTCGCTTAGCTACATTTAAAGTAAAAACAAAATTTCAAAATTTGTCTTTGTTTTAAATGTAAGTTAAGCGAGTCACTTTTGTGCTCGCGTTCTACAAACAGGCAGTTAGAATGGAATTAAATGTAAAATGTTTGTACATATGTAAAT
This sequence comes from Pollenia amentaria, assembly GCA_943735925.1. NCBI lineage: Eukaryota > Metazoa > Arthropoda > Insecta > Diptera > Polleniidae > Pollenia > Pollenia amentaria. Next base: position 88,468,478 of record OX031010.1, on the reverse strand, counting down.
ATGTATTTACATAGGTATATTAAGTTTTGAAATTTGTTAATAATTTCCGCTAAATACGTTCGATACATTGATATATCGATATTTTTAATTAATTAATATCGATACTCTTAAAAAATATCGATACGATATACTTTTTCAATTTGCCCATCCCTATTTCGAGTTGGAAGTTTTTCCCGATGAACTTTGGATGCTTAAGCATTCCTGTTTTTAAAAAAAAAAATTGCAAAAAGACCCATTTTCAGAAGAATTAAAGGGTTAATAACAACAAAATGTTGCCTGCAATGTTCTGAATATATACCAAAAACCTAAGAATCACACAATTTTCTTCGTTTTTTTACTACACAAGGCTGCAACTTTAAATAGGCCGTAAAATGAGTTTCAGATGTAAACTTTTAAGATGCCGATACACGTATATCTTTTTTTAGACCCCACTACAAGAATCAGTTGGCAGAACATTGTTATTTTGAAAAAAATTTAATTTTGTTCTATAGTGTTATTGGAGGGCATGATTCTCTACGCAAATTAAATGTGATATATAACATTTTTGTTTTAACCATATTCCCAATTGAAATATATGGTTCTATAGGTATCGAGATGCTTCACAGCGGTTTTCATGGACCATGTGAAAAGCTGTATTATCAGCAAAGGTTGATATTTGTGAGTAGTTGTTTGCTTGAAAGTCTGAAGTATATCTCAGATACAATAGAGGTCCTAGATTGCTTCTCTGTGTGACTCCAGCATTAATCGGTTGAGGTGAACCTAAAAAGATATGGTTTTCATGAGCAACCGCGTATGTCTTAAAATCAAATTTTTCAGGAGAGTCGAAAAATATTCTAGTACAAACTATGGGCTAGTCATTGAACATGGTTATTCGAAAAAAATTGGAATTGGCCCATCTTTTTTTCAGAACTTTTTGGAACCATGTAAAGAGCGCTTAAAATTAAGCTATGGCATCAAAATCTCAAAAACGAAAAAGTGGACATACGCGGATGCCCATGAAAACCACAGAAATGTCCTTCTTTATTAAAAAATTTTCGACCAATCAAATAGCTATCCAAACAGCTTGTAAGTATTTATTAGGGAGATCGATTATTCGACTTTTTTCAATAACCGGTTTTCGAATATTACGAATAGTTGCTAATTAAAAAAACCCGGTTTTCGGTTAAACATTTTTAAACTAACCGGTTAACCGGTTTTAATTAGAATACATAAAACCACTTACAAAATACAAAGATATGACTTAAGGTATGGTCAGACCTAACAAATATTTGACGATACAATCCAAAAAAAAAAACGAACCAAAAAAATTATCAAACTTTAACCGCATTTTTAACAATTTCTATTTATTTACTTATCTGTTTTTGTAAGACGATAATTGTATAATATAATTTAAAAACTATTAAATGATGTTTGATCTAGCCAAACGTTTTGAAAGAGCAAATAAAATATTATAGCCATTTAATAAATTTATTATTTGAGATATTATCCTAAATTTATTTTAAATGAATTTTAATTTGTTGGTGATTAAGCCATCTCTATATGAATCAGTAGACTTCAACCATATTTTTGAAAAGTTGCAAACAAAACCCTTTAGCCTGGATTATGTATATCGAATGATTTTGTTTCAGCATTATATAAACGATTAGTAAGATGAAAATGCTTTTTGTATGAAATATTTGTCAATTCGTCGACCACAATTTGAAACTGTTGGGGCAACGAAGCCGATCAACTACAACCCTGCTTTGCATACCTTTTTAATCATCATGAACTGTCATTTATTATCTGCTCTTTTACTTTGTATTTTTTTACATTCTTTTTCCTTTTTACATTCATTGTTATAGTTAATAAAAGTTACTTAAATTGCAAACAACGTGTGCGTGTTTTAATAGGTTATGGGCCCAGAATGGCAAATTTAACCTGATGTTGAGAGAAAAACTCTTCTGCGAACTTTATTAACTGTCTGTAATTAATTAGAAATACATTTGTGATCGGAAAGAACAAAATAAAAACTATGGCCGGTGTAGTGCGTATAGAGCCGCCAAACGCGGAAAACTATGATACGTGGAAGATGCAAATGCGTGCAATCTTAATAAAAAATGATTTGTGGTCATATGTTGACGATGGTGTTAAGTGTCCCGCGTTGCCTGACGAGGCTATCGCGTGGAAAAAGCAAGATCAAAAAGCTGCCGCGGACATCATGCTTGCAATGAGTCCGTCGGAGTTAGGTTTAATTACAGAGTGTGTGACAAGCAGAGAAGTGTGGTTAAGGTTGGAATCAACATACCAATCAAAAGGCCCTGCGCGGAAGGCAACATTGTTGAAACGTGTTGCGCTGTCTCGTATGCGTGAAGGTGATAAAGTGCGCGAAGATTTAAATTTTTCGATGCAGTCACAAAATCAAAAGAAATCGGTGTTTCAATTGGTGACGAACTTTTGGCCATTTTGCTTCTTTATAGTCTTCCTGATTCTTTCGAGACTTTTTGGTGTGCATTAGAAACACGTGACGAGTTGCCGAAGGCCGAGATGCTTCGTGTTAAAATTTTGGAAGAATACGAATCAAGAAAATCTAAAGAAGACAAAAACGAGTGTAACGCGTTGTATGCAAAGAAAGAACAGCAAAAATCAAAACAAGTAAAACCGAAACAAAATTGTGTATGCTTCAAGTGCGGTAAGCCCGGGCATATTGCAAGAAATTGTAAAGTCAGATTTAAAAATACACAAAGTGCTCAAAAAATCGATGAAAACAACAAGAAAACAAATGTGTGCTTTACGACTACAGAGTCAGTGTTTTTGTGCCCCGGCGGCAATTCAAAGTGGTGTTTAGACAGTGGATGCACTTCACATATGAGTGCGAACATTAACTAGTTTAAATATATGTCAAAGGTTGATCAAACACTAAATTTAGCGAATGACAATTATACGAAGATAAGTGGCATAGGAAATGTCGAAGTTTCTATAAATAATGGTGATCGTGATACAAATTTACAATTAAAAAAGGTTCTTTATGAATCTGACTTACGCACAAATTTGTTATCCGTGTCAAAAATTACAGACAGTGGTTACAGTGTAATTTTCAATAAAAACGGCGCGGAAATAATCGATCAAAACAAAAATATATGCCTTCGTGCGAAAGTGCCGCGAACGTTATAGCTAAAAACGAACTTGATTTATGGCATTATAAAATGGAACATTTAAATGAAAGAGACCTAAAAGACATGGCAAGAAGTGGTGACATTTATGGACTAAATTTTAAGCCGGAACTAAAATTGTCAACGTGTGAAGTTTGTATAAGTCAGAAACAAACGTGTGCAAGTTTTCCAAAGATTAAAAACGACCGATCAAACGAGTTACTCGAAATTGTCTACAGTGACGTGTGTGGACCTATGAGGTGTGTAACTAAATCCGGAGCAAATATTTCGCCACATTCATTGACGACAAGTTCCGGTGGTGTGAAGTGTACTATCTATAACAAAAATCAGACGTATTTACGGCTTTTCAAAAATACAAAGCCGCGGTAGAAACATTCACGGGTCGAAAAATTAAAGCACTACAATCAGACAATGGCCGCGAATATTGCAAACGAGAATTTGATTTGTTTTTAGAGAAACACGGTATAAAACGTCGTTTGACAACGCCTCACACACCACAACAGAACGGTACGGCAGAACGTAAAAATAGAACCCTCGTTGAAATGTCGCGATGTATGATGAAACATGCCAGCTCACCACCGTCGTTCTGGGCTGAAGCTATCAACACCGCGTGTTATATACGGAATGGATGTGTTACAAAAGCAAATGGTGAAACTCCATACAAACTATGGACAAATAAAAAGCCTACAGTAGTGCATATGAAAATATTCGGTTGTAAAGGTTATGTGCTAAACAAAAATCCCAATAAGGGTAAATTTGACTCTCGTTCAGAGCAGTGTGTTTTCGTAGGATATTCGTCAGAATCCAAAGCCTATCGTATGTGGTCTCCGGGAAAGAGGGACGTGATAATTAGCCGCGATGTGAAATTTATCGATGAAAAAGGGTTTAACGATGTATATGAAGATTTTTGTGAACTTGAAAATCATGACGTTGTTGAAATAGAGTGTGAGAATATATATCCCGAAGAAATAGATCAGACAAAAACATGCGTGGATAATAATACACCTAAGAATGAAATCAAAACCGAGAAACGCTGCAGAGGACGCCCAAAATTGCAAAGATTAGGTATACGTGAACGGCCGAAGAAATTGTTTCAAACAACAAAAGAAGACGAAGAAGACTCGTGCGACGATGATCGCGACCCATTGGCACAGCCCGAAGAAGATAATTTTGAAGAATGCGAGTTAGCGTATCTGACAGCGGTGCCTGATCCTGTAACATTTGATGAAGCTATGAAAGCCAACGACGCTACCGAGTGGACAGCAGCGATAGGAGATGAATACTTAGCTCAAATACGCAATAATACTTGGGAAATCGTCGAACGACCAGATCTTAGAAAAATTATTAGTAGCCGATTAGTATTTCGCACAAAAGATGGTGGAAAGAAAAAAGTTCGTCTTGTAGCAAAAGGCTACGCTCAGCGTCCAGGTGAGGACTTCCATGAAACTTATTCTCCTGTGGCCCGTTCCTCTTCAATCAGACTTTTAGTAGCGTTGGCAGCGGAGTTGCATTTAGAAATACATCAAATGGATGTCATCACTGCGTATCTGAATGGCGAGCTTGAAGAAAGTGTGTATATCGAAGTTCCACAACACCTGGAGACTATATTAGTCAAGATTAAATCAGGTAACCCTATGGGGTCCAATAAAAACAAGAATTTCAACCAAAATGTTGAAGAAACAGCTGATAGATGGCGACAGGCAATATCTAGTAGCAAAAAACCCGTATGTATGTTGAAGAAAGCGTTATATGGTCTGCGCCAATCTAGTCTAATGTGGTATTATAAATTAACTACTGAATTGCTTAAATTGGGATTAGAGCCAACTACAAAGGATCCTTGTTTATTTTCAAAGAAAGAGGGCGATAAAATTTTGCAAATTTTAATTTACGTGGATGACTTGTTATTGGCTTCAAACGAGCCTGAGTGGCTGAATTTTATCAAGTCCTCGTTGTCTCAATCATTCGATATGAAAGACCTAGGTCCAGTAAAACGTTGTTTGGGGATAGATTTTCACCAAAATCTTGAAAAGAATCAGATTTTCTTATCGCAGCGGAATTATGCTGAATCGATTTTAGAACGTTTTGGTATGGCTCAATGCAAACCAGCATCGACTCCCATGGAGACAAACTGTAAATTAGCCCCTCCTCCAGTGAAAGATGAAAAAGAAATGTCTAAATATCCTTATCAGCGACTAATAGGAGCTTTAATGTACATGGCAGTAGCAACGCGACCAGATATCGCATTCGCAGTTAACTACATGAGTCAGTTTAATTCTAATTACAATGAAGATCACTGGAAATCAGCCAAACGAATTCTTCAATACATACGAGGATCTACCGATTATGGGTTACTATTCAGCAAAACCAACTCGGGATTATACGGAGTAGTTGACTCAGATTGGGGAGCAAACATTACAGATCGCCGATCGTATTCTGGCTATGCGCTTATTATGGGCGGAGCCGCCATAAGTTGGGAGGCGCGTAAACAGCGAACGGTTTCTCTATCTAGTACCGAAGCCGAATACATAGCTATAGCCGAGGCAGCCAAAGAGACTCTTTACATCACCAGTCTCTTGGGCGACATCGGCATTAACTACGAAAGTGTCACTCTATTCAACGATAGCCAAAGTGCGCAAAAGCTAATTAAAGGTTTGGGCTACAATTCGCGGACGAAACATATTGATATCCGTCATCATTTCGTGCGCGATTGTATCCGTAAACAGAACATCCAACTTGAATACTTGTCAACAGAAAGCATGCCAGCTGACATGCTAACGAAACCAGTCAGCAAAATCAAACATCATTCCTGTTCAACGAACCTGGGCTTGATGCCTCATCCACAATGAAGCTTGTAGTATCTCTACTTCGAGGGGAGGTGTTGGGGCAACAAAGCCGATCAACTACAACTAGGCTTGCCAGATCCAGATTATCAAAAAACTGGAGATGTGAATAAAAAAAGCTGGATATTAAAAAAAAAGCTGGACATTTTGAAATAAAATTTTCACGAAAATTTACTTGTTTATTGTACAAAAAATTTTATTAAAAAATACCCATATGTACGAGTATGACATTAATATTATTACATTGTTTTTTTAAAATACTTTACTACAATACTAACATAACAAAATATAACTAAACTTAAATTTTTTCAGTTCATTCATATGTTCTATATATCTACATACCTCTCATTTGCTGGAACAACGTCATAACTCAAAAAATTAGTTTCTTATTTTAATGTAGAATTAATAATCACTCCTATATTTATCTTAAGTAAAAAATTGATGTAATAATCTTGCATAGTCAGCTCTTGAGTGTGGAAATAGTACTGTAATGGAAATAGTACTGTACATACGAATTAAATCAAAAATATTTTATTTGGGGCACATTAATGTCAACCATATGGGCTAATTAAGGGTGATTAATAAATCGTGACGTGGAAACCCCTTCGCCACTTATCACTTTAAGACACTTCAAGAGCCTAACTTTGTCTGTTTAATCCCGTTCGAAATATCTCTAGAGATATTTTTTATTTTTAATATTTAGAAAACGGTCGCACAAATTAAATACTATTTGCTTTTTAACTGCAAACGTTTTTGTAGTACTTTGAAAAGTTTTTGGTTTTTTTTACAAGAACACACGCATTCATAAGTGGTTTTATTTACAGTGTTCAAATGTTTTTTTACTTCAGTTACATTTTGTTTTGACATTGTTCATAAAAAGTTTTATATAAGGATATTTTGCAAAATTTATTAGGTAATGTTGATTTTTTAAATTATTAAAAATATGTATGCGATAAGAAATCATACTTTTGTTTAACTTAGGACAGATATTTCGATATTTTTATTGCTAAATAAAATAACGAACTTGTTAAAAAAAATCCCTTATGTATTTTGTTTTGCTTTTGACCGATCAGGTGTTGTTATTAGTACTGTGAGTATAATGGTGACCTAGACACTATTGCATTATAATACCCCATTAGTTAAAAAATTTGTTTGCAAATTAAATTATATGCAAAATTAAAGATTCTTATTAATTATAAAATAATTTGAGATATTCTCATTGTTTACTTTATGACCGTCCTTTTTTATAATGAAAAAAAAAACACCAAAGAAATGCATTTGGACCAAATAAAACGGCCATAAAGTAGAAAATGAGAATTTCTAAAATTATTTAATAATTAACAATAATTTATCCCGCTACCTCGTTATCTTTCTTTCGTGGTCATTTTTAAATGCCAATGTTTATGATTCTAAGTTTAAAAAAAATTACCAACGTTATAGATTCTCATTCGCTCAGGACCCTGCACCTATAATTTTATATTTCTAATATCTATTATAGCAAATTAAAAAGGTACCACTTGTAGAACGAAAAAGTAAAACAAAGACATTGAATTTCCCGCATTTCACCGTTTTTTATATTTTTTTCTCCCCATTGAAATATAAAAGATTCATTATTGTAGTGGAAGCCCATAATTGAGAACGTTTATTGCAAAGAATGGAGAAAAATGTTTTGTTAAGAAAGTACCAAAAATAGGTAAAATTTTCAACCCTCAAATGTTTAAATATCGAAAAAGAAACAAATTTGTATTTTTTGGATTAGTTATGAATGTAAAACAATTTTTATTTCTATGTTTATTGTCTTTAATTGAAAAATTAATGGCTTAATTTTAATTCTTGTTCAGAACAAAATGAACTGCGATGCCACTTTTGTTCTATTTGTACATAAAAGATGAATTGAGCTGGCACATCATAGTGCAACAATTGTTTTTTTTTTTGCTAAATAATTAAATAAAAAAAAAATATAATTAAAAATAATTAGTATTGTGGTTATTTTTATTGAACTGTTAATGGGTTTTAATCCAAATTTAGATATTTTAATTAGGCTTAAGTTCATTGAATTTAATTTTCATTAAATTATTTTTATGAAGACAGGAATTTTACAACATGAAATTAATTAAAATTTTATTGACAATTTCTCATTCTTGACTGCGCTGAGATTTCAACCCAGACTTTCACGGACAGGTTGCTCAGACTAGTTTCGATTGTAACCACACAATCTCTTCAGTGGGGTTTGCCGTCTTTACTCACTCGGCTATTGAAGCCGGATGACGTCCATAGTCAAACATCAATCTTTAAACCAAATGGTATTTCACCTTGGTAGATCGAAATTTGCTTTTGAATGAATAATTATCTATTTTAATTGATTTACATGTTCTTCCTTACGTCTATTTTTAATTAATTTCATGTTGTAAAATTCCTGTCTTCATAAAAATAATTTAATGAAAATTAAATTCAATGAACTTAAACCTAATTAAAATATGTATAATTAAAAATATAAAAATCACTTTCCTTTTTCTTCCATTTTCTTAACACACTTTTAGAAAACAATTCAATATAAGTGGTTTGCTAGTTGTGCTACCAGTTTGTATAATTGTTTACATCTCTAAACCATATGATAGCTTTGTTTTTCCGGGAAAAACACTCTCAGTAAAAGAATTATTCTTCGGAAAAAATATTGTTCGAAACGCATGGATGAATCCACAGTTAGTTTTGGAGTTATGAGGTTAGCGAATTTACTCGTTTCTACGCTATTTATCCCCTAAATTTTCGAATATCCAAAAATTCCATCTTACTCAGCACTTACACATGAAAGTAGTTTCTTGCGAGTCGCAATGCACTAAATTTGTTCACTAGCACACAAACACACAATTAGACAATTTAGTCGATATTTGTGGATCAATTTAGCGAGAGACCAGCATCCGGTTCAAATTTCAACCTTATATCTCACGGCGTTAAGGCTGTGCGAAGATGAATCTGTCAGTCAGTCAGTAACGTTGAAATTTTGTATACCTATATACATACATAGGTTATACATACATAAATTGTTACATAAAATATTTTGTTTTGCCTTATAAATACTTTTATTGTTAACAAAGGGTTTGTTTTTCTTTTATTATTGATGAAAACCCAAATTCTTCCTTCAGCTCCTAAATAAAAAAAAAAATTTAATTCATGATGCATTTTATTCACCATAAACAAATATAAATTAATAAAATCACATTATTTTTACCGTAATGTTAAAAATTTTCCCTAGTCTTAGAATAATTAATGGGTACTCAAATATTCCTGTATATTCGTCACTACTTTAACTTGCAAATTTTGGCTAGCAAAGCGTTCATCTACTTTTTAGTATTTTTGAATGCAATTTCTTTAAATTCCTACTTACTCTCTAGTAAAGTAAATGAACACACCTATTGTAATCACCAGCAGCCAGGAAACAGGGGCCTAGTGTTTTATAATATTGGCTTTCTGATATTGTAAATAAGGGTGGACAGTATTGTTGTGAAATGCTCGCATGTTTTTGATAACAAAAATTAGCTAACTATTAGCCATTTTATTTCTAATATTTTGCCATTTTTGGACAACAAGTTCTGGCAACACTGATATCAACTTGATTTTACGGGCAATGCAATCATTATAAATTGTTGCCCTGTGGAACAAGAATTTTTCGTAGCCTTTTTCAAATATAAATCAACTTTTCAAAGCGCTTTTGAAATTACTTAGCGATGAATTGGTCTAAATATTACGTTCAAAGTTCTAATCTATAAATAATCTGGAAATTGGATTCTAATTAAATAAAAACTGTTCAATATTTTTTTCGTTCAATTCAAATTTTTTCGAACGAAACATAAAATAATAACCAAGACAAATAATTTCTCAAGTATGTATGTAAATCCTTTTTCCATTTCCAGAACATGGCTTTGGCTTTATTTGATTATTTTTTTTTGCTTATTTCGCCGTTGTCTTAAACTCTTCTGTTATACATCGATGTTGTTCATCTCATACATACTATATACACTAATTCGAATTTATTTATACTATAAGTATGTAGTATGTATGATATTCATTCGAAGTATAAATGAACGAATAAAAATGCTAATTAAACGGTAAGAGTGCAAAATGAAAGAAGAATAAAAAAAAGATACGAAAAATTAAACAGACGCTCAAGAAAACTAAACTACTAAAATGAAATCATTAAAAAAAGTAATTATCAAAATGCTAATAAAATAAACATGCAGTCATGCATACATATGTTTATGATTGCATATATAAATACTCGTATTGTAGAAGTACCAACAGCCATAAAAGCATACACTTTCATAAAACCCTGCATTTAAATGAATTTATATGCCAAGGGGCGTGGCGAATAAAAGCATATAATATCATAATGGAAATTACATATACAAACATACACATTTTTGAATGGACATACATACATACATATTTATGTAGTTATAAATTTATACAGTTTACGTGTAAACGAATAAAAATATGAGTTATAATTTATTAACTAAATAAAACAAAAAACACATAATACTAGTAAATACTGGTTTTCGCAAAAAAATTACTCTTTATTTTTTGCTAAATTTCCAAATGGTAAGAAGGAATCTTAATGCTGCATTTATATCTTCATACATACGTATATAAGAATTGGCTCATCTATATAGACGAATAATTTTCCAACCAGATTGTTAAAGACTTAATTCTCATTTCAGACTGCCGTTCAATGTTTTAAACTCAACCTTCTAAAAGATAAAGAAACATTTTGCGAGATGTAATAAAAAGCAGAATCAAAGCTGTCGTACTAAAAGGAAATGGAAAAATTCAATAACTTTAATGGTTACAACATTATCTTATATCTATATTAACAGGCAACTTAGTGCGACATTGTTTTGGAAGTAGAGCTCTTTTCCAGTAACGTATAAAATTATTTTTTAATCCCGGGGTATTATTTTTGAAAAAATAACGAGAAAAATTAGAAGAGATTTGCACACACAGAAAACAGATTCGTGATCACCACCGAATTTGTCGCCGATTTGGTTACAATTACTGGAAATTTCGTTGCTTAGCGAAATATTTTTGATAGCAAAATTTAAATTTTAGTACACTATCAGTTATAACAACAGATATCGTCAATTGTTAGTATGATTATTGGAAAACAAAAATATAATTATACCAGAAAATGGGGTAGATGCAATTGAATTAACACACAATTGGTATTCATACCAAAAGATTTGATTGACATTATCAATATATTCTTTTAACCAGTTGCGTAAACCATTTTCTCGACTTATTAGATAGAAAATCAAAATAATCAAAAAAGTGATTTTTATTTTTCGTTTATACATTATTTAATTCTATGCAAACACATACATATTGACATATGTAAATGTTTTTATGTATGTATTACATATTAGTTAGTTAATTTTAACATTTTGAATATGCATACATTTTGAGCTAAATGTAAAAGATATAAACGAAATATTACACTACACAATATTACATTAAAAATAACACAGTTCAACACGAAAAACAATTACGTGGTTCAGATCACATCGGAAAGATCACAGCCTTGGCCTGTTCTGGCAGCATATCGGTATATAAAACTATGTTTTCTTTACATCTGAGGTGTAGGTCATGTTCAGAAACTTTGAAGAAAATGTTATGGCAAATATTTTTGTGGAACATTTTAACCCTCTAACTCCCCATCATAACGGCATTTCTGCTTTAAAAAGTAGAAATTTTGGAAAATTACACATTCCATCTCTATGAATTTCATCAGTATTTGCTGAGCCTTAACAATTTATTACACAAAGGAGCGTGTGTTTTTATAGGTTTTCTTGAGCAAAAATACCATGTTGTACACTGGCAGAAAAATGGTTTGTATATTCAACCAAAGAAGTTCAACAACTCATACAATTTAACAATTTTAATATTCATTTTGCCTATCAGAAACTGCAGGTGCAGCGTAAAAATATATTTTTTATATTGACTCTGGCCGGTTTGAACGGATTGATATGAACTATGTAGGATTTGAAAAAGTGTCTATATTTCCCACTTAGTTTTAACTGGTAAGTCAGAGAATTATGTAGAAAGTCGACTCCAAATGGCTTATTCGCATCCGAACGATATAATTTTTTACATATGTATGTATTTGTATATACCTTGCAAATAATACGAGTAGTCCATACACACATGTAAAATATAGCCCATAAGGGACTAATACTAGTCCAAAGGTAACCCAAATGTATTGAAAAACATGGTATATTTAACATTACGATGCCCTAAGACTATACCATATAACCCAGCTTTACATTACAACGGAGTTTTTTTTTTTTTTTTTTTTTTTTTTTTTTTTTTAATATTTTTTTTTTTTTGATTATTCCTACACTAAGTCCATGTTCATACATACACCCAATAGATTAGTTTTGAAACTACTCTATGGTATACTCCAGAGGATTGGTTTTGAAATCGTTTAAAAACGAAAACATGTCGTTTAACTACAAACTCTTTATTAACAACGACATGGTCCATGATTTCAATCCATAGGACCATGTTGTAAGTAGTACATTATATCTAAATTGGATCAAGTAATCCAATATTATTTTCAGGGTATAGGTTTATATTTATATGTATACATATATATATATATATATATACATGTTAACGACAAATATTTTTAAAACTTAAACAAAATAAACAGCAAACACAGCAAGTTCACAAAGCTTATGTCGCAGCTCTAATTACGCAACATAACTTTGTTCACACCAAAAGTGCTGACATACTCGTCTGGAGTGCAGTAATACGATCACCAACTATTTTTCATACCTGTGGTTATTTGCTAGGGAAGTTTGTAAGTTTTGTTTTAATTAAATTCACTTGTACTTTTACTTTGAAGAAATAAAGAAGTTGTGAAAACCCAAAACTAAAAAACATTTTTTTTAAAAAACTTTATTAATTTAAAGTTAATTGGCGCCCGAGCAGGGACGCTGAAAAAGTTCTCCGGTTGAAGTGAATACGTACAAGTCAAGCCTTGGTCGTGGCCCCTTAGTAATCCCTAAAGGATAAAAAGAATCGAGCGCGTGCCGATGTCAGCCAAGCCCGCGGACGCGGAAAACGGTTAAGATAGAATAAGTGATCATTTAAAAGAAAAAAAGGAAAATAAAAATTAATTAACAATATTTTTCCAACAAGTGGAACATGTAACATAAAAGAAAAGTTAAAATTAAGCGAAACTAATTTAAAAAATTAAGAATAGTGAACACAAAACAAAACTTACAAACTACCCTAGCAAATAACCACATGTATGATCATTAGTAGTAAATAGGGTTTGAAAACGGACCGTTTGCTTATCACCAGGTTATTATAATTGAAAAATGAAAAAATTTGATACCCATATTGCCTATATATGAAAAAAGTATAATATATCGCGATTTTCGCGTTTTATGTGAATAATTACAAAATATAAATTAACATTATTTGAAAACAGATTCAATTTGAAAAGCAGAACATTATTTCCACATACGTAGAATTTGTATGAAACCCCGAAACGAAAATATGTATTTAGCTAAATATCTCAATTAGTAGGTCGCAAGTGGTCAAGTTTTATATACCATTGGATGCTGCTACCAAATATCTTTTCGATGATACCAAATTTGTCGTCTTGGAGCAAAGTACAAAAAATTTCGAAAAACTGAAAAAAGACATTTTTTAAAAATGGTCCAGCTCACGGATGGTCAACGCTAGGACCAATATATTTTGGGAATCATCAAAACATACCAACCTTTACTTTCAGAGGGGTAACAAAATCACTTTTTTCAGCTTCATACAAGGTGAATCGGTCTAATGTATGTATTTATAAAAAAAAAACATACATGCATGCACATGCTTATAAAAATTCATAAATTATTTATCCCTTTTAAATAAGTATTTGAATATTTTCCGTTTTGGACTACAAAGATATTTTTAAATATAAAATTAAGAATTATTTTATTTTATTAAATGTTTGTCTGTACTCACAAATTTGTTTTTACTTTTTACAGAAATTTTAGTTTTAAATGAAAATAATTATTTTAGTACTCACAGTAAACAATTGGGACTGTTAGCTCTTTTTTGGTTGTGAATACCAAATAACTATACAGGTAACCCACGATTTTTGCGGTCTGTTGGGACCGAAAAAAGCAGGTGTAGACCAAATTCGCGTAAAAAAAGGTTCAGGACTGGTACAAATTCCGTTTATGGGATGGGAAATTTTACATATGGCGTAAATCAAAATATGAGATACATACAAAATTTCTATAAAACATTTGAATTAAAAGAGAACAAAAAAATAATTGAAACATATTCGAATATTTAAAATCAAAAATATAAGAGAATTATGTCAATTGTAAAACAGTCAAAAACAAACTAAACCAAGGCGATATAACTGAAAACCCAGTAAAATTTTACTGGTTACTAAAAAAAATTAAAAAACTTTCAGTAAGCAGTAAAATTTTACTGGTTACTGAAAAAAATTCCAGTAACCTGTACACATTTTCAGTAAGCAGTAAATTTAAAAGTTTGAATGCAGTGTTTTGAGCGTGTTTTATTAAAATCGCATAAAAAAGCGCGTCATTTTAAAAAGGCTACTATTGTTGATACGTGTTATATCTAAATCGCGTAAATGAAGTGCCGTGTAAATCAAGGGATACCTGAATTTACATTAATTGTACTCGAATTAAACCTCTACTTACAATCAATAATTAGCTGCAATAAATGAATATGAATTTATATTATGAAATTTATCGACAAGCAAATTATTGATTGTTATTAGCAATATTCAGTATTGCACTGTATTAAATTTGGTTGTGATTGACACCATACGTACTAATTTTTAGAATTAAATGAAATTAGTTATCATTGCTTATAAAAGAATTGAAAGAATCATATTTCAGTTAGAATTTCGTTTTAATATTCATTAGTATTAAAAATCAGTTTACTTGATCAATTCTTTTATTAGTGCAACCGTTTTCCAACCAATTTATTTTCTATGTGTAGCCATTGTTGATAATTGATATTCATTTAACTCGAATAAAAATGCCAAATCGGAAGAAACCGAGTTTTTTGCATTAATTGGGATCTGCTCAGATATAAAAGTTGCACTTAACTATGTCAAATCAGTATGAATGTGCACTTAATGCTTACGTTCCCCAAAATTTGAGAACAAAATTGTAGTAGAAATAAAGATAACTAATTATGTGAGATATTATAGGCCTTCCAATATTAAGTTAAAATAAAGAAATATTGTTTCAGTCTCTAATTTGGCAATTCTGCCAATTAATTCAAAAATCACGTAACGCTTAAATTTTTTGATTAATATCGACACTGATAATGTTTATTCTAAGTCATCGTCCAGACTTGCAATTTTCGTTGCAGCAATTCTTGAGTTTATTGAGAGGGGTGAAAAGATTGCGTAGGAGTACTCAGTTTCATGTACTCTGCAATTCTGTTTTGTCTTGTTATTCTTACAGTTTTTAACTTAAAGTTGGCTGTAGGTGTATTTGTTTTTATATACAAAATATAAAAAGGAGAAGAGAAAAGACAAGATAAAAATACAAGAATTGCAAAGCTATGATTTCATTATCTGGACACTAAAGCAATTTCAAAGCAGAATTTTTAAAAATTGCAGCAACAAATATTGCAAGTCTGTACGATGACTTACAAAACCTTTAACAAAATTTTACGACACACAAAAAAATTCATGGTTAAATTACCGTAAAAAATATTTGTTTTATACCATACGTTTGAAGGGTACTTCATACGTAATGAAGGGTACTTTTAAGAGGTATAGAACTTCCAAAGGGTATAACTGTAAACCTAGCTGTGATACTAATGAAGTATGTTTGACTTTTAGTATACTTTGGCAACTCACAATGCAAAGATTTACACTAGAACAACTTTTAAAAATCGTGGAAATTAATTCAAAAATTTGCGCTCTGTTCGGCAAACTTATAGAGCACTTCGTCAACGGTATGCATAATCCACTATCTGAGCAGCTAATAAGCAATACTGTGGATCGTTCATGACCACTTTACTCTTTTAGATAATATTCATCCAAATCGAGCCGTACGTATAGAAGAAGCTCAAGTGTGACATAGGACTCGAATTTATCGACCCGACCCGTTCTCAGCAGCTCGGTCTCTGTCCGTCCAATACTTGAAAAATTTTGAGAACAGATTTTATCCTACATTCATATAAGATCCAACTGATGCAAGAATTTAAGCCAGCGGACCATTAATTGCGTCCTGTGTTAGGTGATTAGGCTGAGAATTAACTGAAAGTTGAACCAGATATCTGGTTTAATGGGTAGGTAAACAAGAATTGTCGTTTTTCCATAGAGCATAATCCTCATGAGACTCCATTACATTCCGAAAAGATTACTGTTTGGTGCTGTTTACATGCCGAAGGCGTCATTGGCCCATTTATCTTTAAATAAAAAACTGGTGGCAATATTACCATGGATGGCGAACGCAACAGGCAAATAATTCGTGATTTTTTTATTCACCATGTCGTTGTAAATCATTTGGAGGAGAAATGGTTCCAACATGATGTCATGCAGCGCGAGAAACCATCACTTTGTTGAGCCAAACGTTTAGTGATCGAATCATTTTAAGAAATAGACCTGTGAATTGGCCACCTCGTTCGTGTGATTTGATACCTTTGGACTACTCTTTGTGAGGTATATCAAATCTCTAATCTGTGTTGATAAACCAAGACTAATTGGTCATTGATAAGCCAATATTCGACGTACTATTATCGAAGAAAAGACTGGGCCTACTCGTTAAAGTGCTGCAAAAATGGAACGAAAGGATGGCGTTCATCAGGCGGAGTCGCAGAGGCCATATGCCACAAATTGTTTTAAACATTTAAACCCATTATCTTTTCAGGCTAATAAACTAAAATTTTGGTAATTTTATTGAATTTGTTGTTTTATTTTTAAAAAAGTTTTAACACTCCTTAAAACCATAAATTGAGGTAACTTCCATGTTCATAAAATGATATAAACAGTGTATTAAGTTACGTTAAAACTTTGAAAAACTTCCAAT
This sequence comes from Pollenia amentaria, assembly GCA_943735925.1. Classification (NCBI taxonomy): domain Eukaryota; kingdom Metazoa; phylum Arthropoda; class Insecta; order Diptera; family Polleniidae; genus Pollenia; species Pollenia amentaria. The sequence continues at coordinate 88,451,405 of OX031010.1, read as the reverse complement.
GGTATTAAATTAAATTTATGTTTGGTAATATATCCACTAAGAAAAGAAGTTTTATATTGTTTTTATTTATATACATATCTATTTTTATTTTTTTTTTTTTTAAATTATCAAAATTTAATTTTGTACCAGATTAAAAATTTTAGACAAATTGAATACTGTTTTATTTAAAGCCTCGTACACAATAGGCAGCAACATTTTCACTGGTGTTCATAATAGAGCAACAATTTTTTTTGAAACCACACACATTTGCCAACAACAATATTACGTAGGTATTTATTATTATTTTTTAAAACATTTTGTTGAAATTTTCATTCAAAACTAAATAAAATGATTATAAACATCATTTACATTTTTATACAAATTGTTGCTGAAAAAAATGTATATGACTTTTATAATAAAATTATTTAGTTTTGAATGCAAATTTCAACAGAATAATAATAAATTCGTAATAAATACGTTTGTTCTGGGAAAAATTTGCAAACGGTTTCTTACACTGCGGCCACACGATCAACTTTTTGTTGATAGTCTTTTACATATACTGTTTGTCAAAATTTACATTAATTGAAAGCTGTGACGTAGGCTGCACGCAATTTTTAAGCAATTTACTTTCAAGATGTCATCAAGAAAACAATTTATACTGACAAACGAAAAATTAGCTCACTAAACTTCTAATCAGCTGTTAAATTGAGCGTAAAATTGCCAAACAAATGGATAGTTAAAATTGAGAGCAATCTCGTGATCAATTTAAAAAGTGTGAGTGTGTTAGTGAAAAAAATGAGAGTGAGAGCAAATTGAAAGGAATTGAAAGACAAAAATTGATCGTGTGGCCTCCAAGTTAACTGAAAATGTGTCGTTACAAAAAAATTGTTGCTCTATTATTTATGAACACCACTGAAAATGTTGCTTTCTATTGTGAACGAGGCTTTATTGTTAAAATGTTGCCTTTTTGTTTTTTGACTTTTAATATCTGCAGATTGATTTTTGAATCTTAAAAGTGCACATAATTTCTATAGTTCATTTCAAAATTTCTCTTTCTTAAACATAAATTTAAGTTATAACGTGTTTCAATAAAAAATATTTTCAATTGGTAATGAAATCAAATCGTCGAATGCACCTTAATCTATTAGTAATATTAATAAATGTTAAAGGCATTACTGATTGTATAAATTACCAAATTATCTTAGGTAAGCAGTGTTGCCAAAACTTAGTGAAGGAAAAATGTTAGATTTTTGTAAAAAAATGCTAAAAAATGCAAAAAAAAAATGTTAAAAAACAAACTAAAAAAAAATTAAATAAAATCAAATTAGCATGGCCTTAAATTACATGAATTACGGCCAATTATACCAAGTTCAGTTAAAACTAACTATTGCTTAGGGAGATCGAACGGTTATTATTCGACCGGTTTTAACCGGTTATTTTAGCTTTGCTTAAGTCGGTTATTTAAAAATTCCCATTTTTCGAATATCGAATAAACCGGTTATTTTGGTATAATAAACCGGTTATTTTAGTAGTGTGTAATTTATATACATTTTCCTTACTCTTGTTGTAGATGTACCCGTAATTTAAGTATTTTCTAATTGAATATTGGCCAAACTTAAACTTTTCATGAAAAATGTCAAAACAAAATGTAACAAATGCCAAAAAACATTATGAACACTGTAAAATACAAATCGCTTATAAAAGCGTGTGATCTTGTAAAAAAAACCAAAAACTATTCAAAATACTACAAAAACGTGTGCAGTTAAAAAGTAAATAGTAATTTGTGCAAGATAATTCTAAATATTCAATATATTTTTATATAAAGGTTCTCTCTAGATATTTTTCAAACGCGATTTAAAAGACAAGGTTAGGTGCTTGCAGTGCTCTAAAATGATAAGTTACAAAGGTTCTTCCATGTCACGACTAATTAATCACCTTTAATACGTATACATGCCTGACATTAATGTGATGCAAATGAACCTTAACTCCGTTCGAAGTAGTTCTAAGGAGACGACAAATAATACTTTATTAAAATACGCTGCAAAATATGAATCATTGGGCGAAATATTAGCCCGTTGTGTTGCCAAGGACGAAATGCCCGTTAAGGCACTAAAAACTCTTAAGTAGTTCTAGCATCTCTTCATGCTGAAAACTACAACATTACGCCGGAATCAACGATATGGGAAAAAGTTTCTACCAGTTATATTTATTAAAACACCAAGAACTAAAAAACAAAATTGAAGAAATCAAGCAATGTCATGGAATGTTTTAAATTGTAGTCGACGAATTGACAAATATTTTACACAAAAAGAATGTTCAGTTCACTTTTCGTTTCTATAATGCTGAAACAAAATAATTTGCAATAGATAATCCTGGCTAAGAGGATTTGTTTGTAACTTTTGGAAAATATGGTTGATTTATATTGATAGCTTAACCACCAACAAATTAAAACTCATTCAAAATAAATTTGAGAGAATATTTCAAACAATAACTTTTTAAAATTCATATCATTTATTTGCTTTTGCAAAACGTTTGTCTAGATCAAATATCATTCAACAGTTTTTAAATTACATTATACAAATATCTTCTTACAAATAAAGTTAAGTAAATCAATAAAAAAAATTTTGAAAATTTAGCTAAAGTTTGATCAATTTACTGGTCCCGATTTTCTTGGATTTTATCGTAAAATATTTGTTAGGTCTGATCTAAGTCATATCTATGTATTTTGTTGGTTCCTTACCTTTGCAAACTGTTTTGTTTTTATTCAAATTAACGTTTTATTTTAAAAACTTATTTGTTTTTTGTGTTTTTAAGTATTCGAATTAAAACCGGTTAACCGATTATTTTAAAATTGCTTAACCGAAAACCGGGTTTTTTAAAATAGCAACTATTCGTAATATTCGAAAACCGGTTATTGAAAAAAGTCGAATAATCGATCTCCCTACTATTGCTTTAACTTCCAGTTAACGATATGTTTTCGACAGTTATAACTGATAGTTAATTATAACTGAACTTGGTGAAATTAGCCGTAAATACTTTGTATTCTATTACAATTAAATTTGGAAATAAAATATTTAAGAAGAGTGATATATTCGGGTATGCCGAATCTTTAATAACCTTCCCCGAGAGTTCGAATAGTTCAGAAGTAAGCTTTAAAAAATGAAAAAATGAAATTATGAGCCCATCTTCTTATATAAGAAATATTATTAGGCGCATTAAAGTGATTTTCAGGAGCGGATTTTATGTTGAACCGATTGTTAATTAAGTGTCGCTCATCAAAAACATTAAAAAAACTAAGGCCCTAATCATGTAAAACGCAACGCAACGCCAAAGAATTACATTGAAGTCACAAACAATGTCAAAAATATTTTGTAATTTTGTTGTTGCTTTCTACAGAAACTCACATTGCGTTTTAAAATTTTAAAAGCTGCATGGCTTATGGCGTTGACATTTTTAAAACGGTGCATGAATTTCTGTAGATTGCAACAAAAAATTACAAATTATGTATGACATTGGTTGTGCTTTTAATGTAATTCTTTGGATTTGCATTTTGCATCAATACAGTAAGACAATTTTATTAAAATTTAATGCCTTTTAAATAATTTAGGAGGAACGCTTTACATTGGGCCTATGGTAAATAATGGACCCATCTTCCTAAAATGTGTGTGCAATTTCCAAAAACGAATTTGTCAAAAATTTAATGACGATCGGTACATTCTGTCACCACTTTTAATTTTTGAACAAAAATATAAATTTTCGTGTAGGTTATTCCAGATTTGGGTTCATAACTCTTTTTCTACTAAGTCGATTATGGTAGATTTCATTCCCAAGCTGTTTAGGGGAACTAGAAATAATTTGACATCAATAGTGTTCTTTTCTGTTGAGTCTTTTGAAAGTGAACGTGTTTATAACAGACGGACAAGCAGGCGAACATTAAAAAAGTTTCACACGGAATGAAAAGCTAAGTATACCCTCATTCATCACACCATTTTTTATATTTAATCACATTTTAAAATTAACCTGGTTAAAACAATTAAATTCCATTAGGTTCACAATTTATTTTTAAAATAATAGAAATAACAATTTAATTTTATATCATAAAGAACAGTATTTATATTTATTTACATGTTTGCACTTCTAGAAAAAGCTTTAAATTAATGGAAAAAATACAATTTTATCACTTAAACTAAAAGATGCAAAAAAGTGTTAAATAATTTTGTAAAAAGATGAAAAAAGTGCTATATGCCAGAAGCTTTTTTTGTGCTAAATGAGTTTAAAAAATGCAACAGTGTAGGTATGTAACTAAACTTATTTTTTTTTTATAATAATAAATTACCTACACAGGCCTTGGTTGGTAATTTTTATTTACATAATAAAAATTTTCAACAAATTATTGATTGGTTTTTCTTTTCCAAAAATGTTATAGTTTTCCCAATTTGTATTCGTCCATTTCCTTCTGGTAAAGTTATCGTTTGTTTTACGCTAGTACCGGCTTATTTTGTGCTAAATGTGTTTCAACTGAAACCGTAACAACGCGCGAAAACAACAGCTACAATTATAAATTCATGAAGGTATAAATTAAATACATGTACAAATGTATGTAAATAAAGTACATAAATACATATGTGCATAGACATGTCGATACATTTTAACAACTAATACATTCATATCTTCGTACATGCATATGTAGATTCACATACAGAAATGTACATCATAAGTTTTCCTGCGCCATCGTACAGTCAGATAAACGAATAAAATAAAGACAAGTTTAGAGTACTAAACTGGGTTTATTTTAAACTCACTCACTCACATGGAGGTATCAAGCATACAATTATGTACATATGTAGGTATATGTGTGTATCTTATGGATAATATCGACTCTATGGTAATATTTGGCAACGCTTGTCTTTTATAGGATGATTGTTGTGACGGTACAAGGGTAATATCGAAAAACTGGTTTTATTTTAGCTAATTTTTTTTTCACGTCATGTTTTAAATACCGTATGCAACCGATAAATTCAAACCGATCCATACATACAAACTTACACACACATATACGTGCACTTTTACTATGTAGATATGTAAATACTTCAACGAAAATAAACATGTAGCTGGATACATACATACATATCCATATATTTTAATATCCAGTTTGTGTTTTTGTGTTACTACATATATATTTGGCTGCAAAAAATATATGAAATATATAAATTTGTATCCTTACTTATTTAATTACGTAAATGTATTGTTAAAAACTACGTTATACAATGTCTACCTATAAATTATTTAATAATTCTTTGAGTTAGGAATAATAGACATACATATTTTTGTCAAATATCAATAGTTCCCCGAACAGGCGTGAAAATCTTTTTGTCGTTACAATTTTTAACGGTTAGTTACCAAGGTAGAGGTTAAAGAAAGAAAAGAAAAAATAATATTAAGCTATCAACTATAATCTGTTCATCACATGACTACCGCATGTGCTACAACTGCAGAGCGCGGTCAATTCAACATCGGAATGCCAATGCCTTCAATGAAATGCATAAATGAGGTCTGTTTACTCATCTTTTTTGTAGTCACCAATCAAATTAAATGAAATTTGAGAAAGGAAACGAAGAAGGATTTACATAGCCTAAAAACAACGCAGCAGGAAAGAATTTTAACGGTAAATACTATCTGCACACAAAAATTAAGGGCATTGTCGGCCGCATTATCATCTCATAAACTCACACCAACATATGAAAACCAAGGAAAATGCTTGCACAATATTTAAATATACATTTGTACAATAAAATTCTAAGAAGTAATTTACTGAACGGCGCGACGCACGACAACAGAACAACAACATCCTACATAAACAGAATTAACCAGATTTATAGGCTAGAGCAGATTGAATAAAAGAAAATAATGAAATTTCGAGTGGAAAAACACTTCGCAGCCATAATGACATTAAATGTGTTTTTCCTGGGATTAAACACATGATCAAACTTTAATCTCTTCTTTGTGTTTTCAAAAAATTCTTCGAAAAATACTATTGTTTTACATATTGAATGTGTGTATATATGTGTATCTTATAAAGGACATTCGTAAACTAAATATTAAATTATTAAGGAGCCAAATTAAATTATTTGTTAATTGCATTTTATCATACAGCTTTTTCACAATGTCTATACAATCGTTTTTGTGTTAGAACAATAATACATAAATTCCTGAAAGAACATAACTTTTTGTGAATTTCGGAAAATGTTTGCAAAAAAAATAAGCTAGTATGGATTTATTCGTATATTCTGTGTGGCAAAGAAACATAGCAACAAAGTTGTCGATAGTCGTCCCATTCGATATTTGTCATAGTTTGTGATCTCGAACATTTTGAAGAATTGAAGGTTTATTTTTTTTCTAATACATGTGCACATAAGCACAACAATATCCAACAATAAACTCGTAAATATTTAAAATGTTCTCTCAAAAAACTCCACTTTTAAAATTACCCTTACAAAATCTCATATAAATGTGGTTATCGAGTTAAAATTATGTTAAAACGAAATTTACGTAAAATAAAAAGTCTTTGCGTTACCATTAAAAATTATATCATTAAGGGGTCAAAATGCTTGTCATGTCGGCGAATTCATTCGTGTACGAGTGCTGGACGTAATATTCGCCGTCATATCTAAATTTTTTGATTTTCCATCCAGCATCGTCGGTGTCACACATACAACCACATTTTCACTAATACTACCATAGCGCTTGATGAGAAATGCTTGACCGTGTCAGACCCCTTTATACAATAACTTTTTGAACCACTTGTTCCACCACAGTGTATTACTGTCTAGATTTCATAAGAAATCCTACGTTTATTGGGGACTAATTTTTATATATTAAGTGCAATTTCTTCTTTTAAAAAATGTCTAACTCATTAATCCGCATAGTTTGTTTTGACATAAAAGTTTGAGAATGTAGGATAAAAATGCATATACAATGCAGGAAAATCTTGTAGTTTCATTGGGAGTAATTTGGTTCAAAAGAATTGTTATTAAAATCGAGAAAAGTGAACATTGATTTTGCATATCGGTATTGCTGATTTCGTGCTTAATAATGTAGAACGTTGGAAGTTCCCTTGCAGCTTAAATCGTTAATAGTAGGGACTAGTTTATTACTAGTTGTAAGGCATCGAAAAATTAGAAATATGATGGAATTTCGGCTGCGCAGCTATATACGTGACGTCGTTTGTTATAAACAACAACAACAACAACAACACTACAAAAATTGCTAAAAAAAAAAAAAAACGATTTAATACAGTGGTGTCAAATATGATTGTGTTGGTGCGATTACTCTTGTCTCTTACATTCCCAGCGGGAGAAATCTGCGGTTGCGAGGCCTATTACGAGGCCTTATAAACATACATATTTTGCTATGAAGACTTTAGAGCAATTAATAATAACACAATTATCGAAAAATGTTGAGTTATTGACAGACACAATCAGTTATTATTTAAATTATTTTTTTATTATTTATTTATTTTTTATTTAAGTATTTTTTTTTGTTAAAATTATTAAGTTAAATATATCAAATGCTTCAATGCAGAACTCTGCGAAATACAATTTTTGAACAATCAGTATTCAATTTAAAATTCAAGTATCAATCGATTTGCAGCTCTATAAAGTAATCATGCATTCTGCAAAATATCAAATTATATAAACAAGATTTAAATAAATTTTTTTTATTTTTTTTTTGTTAAAAATCTTAGAGACCTTACAAAAACATGCTTGTGTTGATTTAAATATCGATTTTGGCATTTTTGCGAGTTTTTTGACTTTCCATATTATTTTCTAATCAGGTGCGTGATAAAAACCAAAGTCATATGAAAGTGAAAATGAACACGTTTATTTTTTTTTAGATTTATATAAACGTATAAAAGCTGAAGGAAAACATTTCAATTCATTATATATAAAGTTTAGTTCTCTTAGCTAACTTAAAACCAATCTTTCGTATGCCAATTAGTGATTTTGAAAATTTTTTTGTCAGTACACCAGGAATGCTATTGCGGACGGACCTTTATTTGGAAACTGTTGATTTAGGTAACAATAATATACTTAATTTAAAATTGTACATAGTACATGTATGCAACTATGTAGGGTATGTTTTTACTTTGCAGTGTAGAATAATGTAATATTTATGAACAAACGAAAAAAAATCCCTGTGTATTAGTATAGGGTACAAATGAAGCGCAACTGTGACTATGTATTGCGAATTGAGAATTTTCAATTTAAACACAGCCTCTGGACAAAACATAATACCTTAGTACAAACCAAAGCGATACCGAAAATTGTAAAGCTTAAAACATTAATAAAAGTACATTAACAACATTTATCGTTCATTGTTTCGGCTTGTGAGAACTTCGAAGAAATCTTTGATGTGTGGCGAACATAAAATAAAATGAAATCTGCCTTTGTCAGATTAATTTTCTAGCACATAATGAAAATAATTTACATACCAGTATATGCTAATATACATATGTACATAAGTATGTACCGATATTAAACATAAAGTTTGTATTTATATTTTTATTGCCTGTTATAATTTTCATGTTGGCTGTTTATTTAATTCGCCAATTAAACTAATATACTTTACTGGCTAGTATTCTTTTTAACAAATCAAAAAAAAAAAAAAAAAAAAAACTTAAAATTAAGAGTATTTAAGAGTTTATCTTAATTAACAGAATTAATAAAAATTGCTAAATTCAAAGCACATTTTTCGGATATGATCAAAAATAGCATAATTAAACGGAAAGTATTAAAGTTTAAGAGGACCAGTGGTTAAATTTAATAGAAGAAATGGCTAAAAATTGGCTAAAAAGTGGTTTAAAACTTTTTTATATAAAACACATTTAAATTCAATAACAACACAATAATAGCTCATTAATTTAATTTGAAAATAAAATTGTAAATAGAAATCAATTTGTTACATAAGAATAAACGTAATCTAAATATTTTTTAGCATTTAAAAAATTTAATTATCGAGAAATTCGATGTCGTTATTGTTCATCTCATAGGAATCACTTGTGCCTATTAGTTTAAAATATTTTGAAATAAAAAAAGATAAAAAATTGTATGGTAAAAATATTTCCCTAATCGATAAAATGGAATTAACGGTTGTTAATTGTAACCTATTTCTCAAATTACTTTTAACGATGTTTACTTGGCTAAATACCCTCTCTACTTCAGCATTTGAGAGCAAATTTATAGTAAATTCTGAAGTTTCTAAAAGTTTTTAGTTGGTGCCTCCATCTTCGACCAGAAAGAAACAGTGTTGTTTGTGTCTTCTTGTTACATTTTACTGGAGTTAAATACATTCAATTTATAAAGTATCACTATCCAGTGTGACACAAAGAATTCTGACGAAGTTCGTAGCGGGCCAGAAAATGCATTACATTCTGCTGGTGACTAATAATTGAAAATTTTTCATTGCTATCCAAAGGATAGCTAAAGTAAAATGTAACAAGATAATAGTCTGGTAGTATATAAACTCATTCCTAAAAATTTAAGGAATAAAACTATTAAAAAAAGCTTTATAAAATACATAACTGAAATTAGGCTTATAGAATAAATTCGAAAAATAAAACATGTTGAATATAATAAAGTAACTTATGAAAAAGAAATAATTCCCAGATTCTAATTTTATCAACTTTTTTAAGAAAATTAAAATTATTAGTTGAAAGGATAACGGCAAACAAAATGTTATGGCTAAACAAGTTGAATGGCTAATGGCTAAACTCATTTTTTAATGGCTTAAAAAAGTGAAAAATAGCTAAATCTAGACACTAAATGGCTAAATTGGCATCACTGAAGAGTACTATAATAACTGAAAGGTCATACTGAAATTTAAAAGGCAATTTTACGAAATAGGAACTTTGAAACAATTCACCGTTCAACAAATCCAGCATGCAGGGGATATTCACATTTATTCTCGGATTTTTAAGGGTTAGAAGTTTAATAAGTTTTAAACGATTCTCATACAGAGGCAAGTTAATATTTGGATTTCAGTGTAGTGTTCGGAGACAAAATAAAAGGCATTGATTCTGTGCGACATCCGATTTTTTAGGAAAGTACCACATTCTCGTTTCGCCAGAAAAATTAAAATTGAGCACTATATTATATGATTTTCCATGCTAATTGCCTTTTTTCACACACTGTTTTAATATATATAAGTTTCTATTATGTAAAAAAAACTTGTTTCATTTGAAAATTTCCAACAAAAAAGGAAAAAAAAATTGGAATAGAATTTGAGAATTATTTCTTTTTATAAATTTTTTTCACATACTTTTTGCTTAAGGCAATCTGCTGGATTACTCTAGTGTCCTGCAGTCGCAAATCACTGCTATATAAGGTGGGCTGCTAACTGGATAAGAAATGGTCGAATATCGACGGATATACTGTGGATGTCCAAAAGTGCATACTTTAGTTTCCACAAATTTTCAATAGTACGGAAGGCAAATTTTTTGCATTGACAGTTCTGTAGTACGAATAAATACGTATAAATACGTATAAATACGTATTCTTAGAAAGATCATGTTTTACTTTGAATTTTGTTTACTGGTTTCTTTCTGTTGTCAACAGCCACATAGTCAGTTGGTATGGAATTAAATAGTGAGGCATGTTCTATATTTGATGCATATAAAATGTTTAAATTAAAAGAAGTCAAAAAGAAGCAAATTTCTTTAAAAAATTAGTTAAAAATTATAGAAGACAGTAAAAGGGGAAAATCTCTATATGAAATTTCTAGCAAGTATGGATCACTTAAGTCAACCATTTGTATTATAAGAAAACCGAAGGCGCAAGTTTTTACAAAAAAATTTTATACTTTAATGTCAAGTTAATTTTCATATAAACTTAAGTCGTATTTAAATCCAGATTGATTTTTGAGTTTTATTTGACAAGTCTTATTTAATTAGGATAAAAGTATGGTAGCCCTACTAAATACAAAAAAATATAATAAAAATAGGTATTAATTTAGAAGGTGAACTCAGGAAACAGCTGACTGTTAAAGCTTTGTGTGTTGTTGTTGTATTGTTTTGATATTGAGGCCACCTTACTCAGTTATTACAATGGAAACTTAAGTTGAATTCAAATGTACCACATCGGTGAATTAAGTTTCATTTAAGTATTTAGTGAATTTGTATTTAAAACGATTTCAAATATAAATGTTTTTTAATATCAATCCTGTTATTGCAGGCTGTACTAAACAAGCCATGAATTGTTTAAAACTTTGTTTTTGGAACGCAAACGGCATTCGCCAACATAAAAATGAACTAGAATACTTTCTTAAAAGTAAACAAATTGATGTAATGATGGTTTCTGAAACTCATTTGACCTCAAGAAATACGTTTAAAATTAATGGTTATATATTATATGATACCAAGGACCCTCGAGATAGAGCTTGTGGAGGCTCTGCTATTTTGATAAAAGCCCGAATCAAACACTACTTAATGTGTGATTATCGTGAAGATTATCTACAAGCAACGAACATTTGTGTTGAAGAGCTAAATCGAAACTTAGTACTTTCATCATTATACTCTCCACCTAGATTTTCAATATCAGAAAGCCAATATTATAAATATTTTAAATCATTAGGACCCTGTTTCCTAGCCGCTGGCGATTACAACGCTAAACATACCTTCTGGGGGTCACGGCTCATAACACCAAAGGGTCGTGTTTTGTACAATACAATGTCTAAAATGGATTTAAATGTGGTCGCGAGTGGTCAACCAACTTATTGGCCTACTGATCAGCAAAAAATTCCAGATGTCATCGATTTTGGCGTGGTTAAAAACATCCCCGCAGAAACGATTCATGTTGAAGCTTCTTTAGAATTATCTTCTGATCACACACCTACACTTCTAACTATAGCAAACCCTAATAGAATTGTATCTCCGTGTGGATACTTAGTGACGTCAGCAACACAAATAAATTGGTTAAAATATAAAAAATATCTCAGTACCCACTCCACTGAAAATATTCCGCTTAGAACACCGGAGAATGTGAATCTTTCTATTGTAAATTTTGACAATTATCTCAAACTAGCTGTTCAACATTCTAGCATAGCCCGCAAAAACATCAAAAATAGTAAAATATATTCTACAGATGTCGAGCGTCTCTTGACTGAAAAAGGAGAGCTCGAAGGGAGTGGCAATTGCACAGATCCCCTCAACTTAAAAATTTACTAAAAGAGTGTACAAAAAGGCTAAGAATCTTACTGCAGTCTCAAAAAACGGCTTCTCTGGAAAAATATCTTAAGGAACTTGATGCAACTCCTCAATCTGACTACTCATTATGGCGTGCAGCTAGAAATCTAAAAAGACCAGTTATCACTAAACCGCCATTAAGAAACTTAAATGGAAGTTGGGCACGAAATGATATAGAAAAAGGAAATATTTTTGTTAATCATTTGAAAACCGTATTTACCCCTCATACTTCTTTCGATACTGCGGTCGAGTTACCACCTGTTGTTGTTAGATCAGCTGTTCCACTAAGATTTGAGATAAGAGAAATCGAAAAGGCTATTCATGATTTAAACCCCAAGAAAGCCCCTGGTTTTGATAATATCAGTAACAAAATGCTTTTGTAGCTACCCCGCACAGCAAAGAAAATTATTCTACTAATTTTTAATGCTATTTTACGCCTTGAATACTACCCACAAGAGTGGAAAGTATCTTTAGTTACCATGATACCTAAACCAGGAAAGGATCCCACAAAAGTTGATTCATATAGACCTATAAGCCTATTGTCTAATATATCAAAGCTATTTGAGAAACTACTAGTGTCAAAATTAACGCCGATTTTAAATGAAAACAGATGTATTCCCAATCATCAATTCGGTTTTAGAAGAAAACACAGCACAATTGAACAAACTCATCGAATAGTAAATGTCATAAGAAAAGCCTTTGAAGAAAAAAAATATTGCTCTGCACTCTTCATCGATGTGTCTCAAGCTTTTGATAAAGTCTGGCATGAAGGTTTACTACTGAAGTTGCAGCAAAACTTACCAGCAAACATACACAAGCTGTTAGAAAGCTACTTAGTCGGGCGTCATTTTATTATTAAAGAAGGCGATTTTTTAAGTTCTCCTCAGCCAATTAACGCCGGAGTCCCACAAGGCAGCATCCTGGGCCCTCTATTATACTTAATTTATACTTCGGACTTGCCAACAAACAGCTACACCCATACCTCAACATTTGCGGACGATACAGCTTTTCTAAGCGTACACGCAAACTGTCAAGAAGCATCTCGTTACTTACAGGATCACATATTTGAACTGGAAAGGTGGTTAAAACAATGGAGGATAAAGATCAATGAGCAAAAATGCGCACATATAACATTCACATTGCGTCGGGAAACATGCCCCCCTATTAAAATCAATAATCAAATAATACCCCAACACTCGCATGTAAAATACCTCGGTATACATCTAGATCGGCGTTTAACGTGGAAATGGCATATAGAAGCTAAATTAACTCAAATGAAACTAAAAGCAATTCAAATAAATTGGCTTATTGGAAGAAATTCTGTTCTCAGCCTCGATTGCAAACTTCTACTTTACAACTCTATCTTAAAGCCAATTTGGTGCTACGGTATTCAGTTATGGGGCACTGCCTCGGCTTCTAACATCGAAAAAATTCAAAGGCGCCAAAATAAACTTCTTCGAATAATCACAGCCGCCCCCTGGTACGTCAAAAACTCAAATATCCACAAGGATCTCAATGTGCCATTAGTAAAAACTATGATAACGAAATATGCAGTAAAATATTTAAAAAGGCTGGAACTGCACCCAAACCCATTAGCACGAAATATTTTAAATTATGGCGGCCACACTCGATTAAGAAGAAGAGACACTGCAGCACTCACCCAATCAGATGAGCGGTAAACACCTACATATGTGAACAGAAACCGTGATGACGAAATTTTTTTTGTCCGGCACTGGCAGGACATAAATCAAATATTAGGTTAAGATTTGATTAATTATTGTTAGTTCATATTTAGTATATGAAGATTCAATAAATAAATACTGAGAAAAAAAAAAAAAAAAAAAAATATCAATCCTGAAAGTCGGCCATAAGTAACTATTAGCATACATATGTATGTATAAATGTAAAATTTAAAACTTATTGATATGACTTGAATTTAACTGCCAGGCCCACAATGTCGACAAGAACATTTCTTTCACATTTTTATATTGAAAACAATAATACAAAATTTAAATTTGTTTTTGTTTTCAATATAAATATAAGAAAGAAATGTTCTTGTCGACATTGTGGGCCCGGCAGTAAATAATTTAAAGTTTTTTATTTTATTTTGTATTAAAATAAAACACAAATTTAAATTTAACTATCTGCATGTGATCTATTTCACATAAAAGAAGAAAAAAAATTTAGTCCAATAATACGAATTTTCCAGCATTTACTGATAGCAAGGTTGCCATTGCATCCTTGCCGGGTGTCTATACGACATCTAGGTTAACTGCAGAGTTCGCTATGTCTTTGAATCAAATTGCGAAGCATTCGAAAGTAACGGGAATATGGATACCAGGGCATGCAAACTGCTTAATTTTTATGCGATTTCCCACAGACACACTTACATAATAAGAATAACGTAGTAAAAAAGTGAACAAACTTTCAGTTTTTCTGAATATTAATTATGGTTTTTGCACCTTGAAAACCCGTAGGACGTTCAGCTTAACGTTCCGTTTTTTACTTTCCAGAGTTCAGTTTTTGCTGTTTTGCATCAAACTCGAGGGGAAAGACTTTAATAGAAATGTAAACAAATACATATTTTTTCAGTAAAGCGTTTATTTGAGTTTTCACAACACTGAAAACTATTTTGGATTTGTTCAGTATCTAATATATAAATATTATGTATTAAATAAAAAATAAACTGTGGGAATATTTTATAGTTATTTCAATAGTTTTTAGAGATCTTATAGAATAATCTTTTAGAGAAATAATTTACTTTAAATGCTGATGATCTAAGCGATTCTTTTCTTTAGTTTTAATAAAACTTGACTAAAATTCTTTCACTTATCGTAGAAGTTGGAGAAATCGAAAGCAACCCATAATACAAAATATTTAATATCTCGGTCCTTTTCCTGGATTTCTCCCATCGTATAAAATCCTCCGTTATGCCATTACAGTACTGTGTTAATTTTTTTAAATTCTTGAATTTTCTAATTGTTTGGTTAATTGATATGAGAAGATATGAGAAGAAACAAATAACTGAACACATACATATAAAAAGTACGAGAAACAAAACGCTGTTGACAGCAAACATGTATTTAAAATGAAGATTGCTGAACACCTTCTTTGTTTGTATGAAAAACACATACCTTTTGTATATGAGGAGAAACAAATAATTAAAAGCACAAACAAATATCCCAGCAAAAACTTACATTGCAAAGTAATGGGTTAAAAAGCTAATATAACTACTCTTCACCACTTATTCATTGGCATTTTAACTCATTATTTTAACACGGTGATGTCATTGAAGGCAAGTACTTACCACCCTCGCTTACAAATAGGGAGTTAAATAAGTCATTAACACGTTTGCTTACAAATAGACACTTTACATTGTTTTTTGTCTTTAATTTAATTGGCTTTCTAATGCAAAATTTTACTACCCTGCATTAAGGACATATTCATACCCAATAAATCAGAGAACGATATGATTGCAAAAACGATATGATATTTTCATGGAAAAACGATATTATAAGGAAAGGCACAATTTAAATACTATCGTTTATGACACAAGATTGATATCATATATTATAATTTATATCACCTAGACGATATCGTTATAATATCGTTTGGTTGGTTGATTAGTGAAGTTTTTATTCAAAATTTTAATTTTAAAATACATATCAAAATCAATCAAGCATTTAAAATTTTTCATATTCAGATTCATATTCATTTATAACATATAAAAAAAAACACATATTGTAAGAGCAAATATGCATTTAAAATCAATTTGTATTAGATTTGGATAAATAAAATCTTAAATATATTTTATTATGAATTAATTATAAATTTCGTTAATCAACTCATAAACAAGTGCTTATGTATCAGATTATATGTCAACCATTACTAAACTACTTCTATGTAATGCAGATGGTATGAAGTAGTCATTGAAAAGTAAGTTGTTCAGTAATTTCAGGTCATTACCTAGTTTTTGCTGGGATGTTATATTTAATACAACAAAAATTTAATTACATCGGCAAGTCGGTAAATCGATTGAAACTACCCGGTTTAATCGTTAATCGAAAATAGCCAATTTTAAATTAACCGATCAGTTAATCGGGTAGTAATTAATCGGTTTACCTATTGGCTATGCGCAACAGTCTTCTGAGTTGATATTCAACCTATTTTGGCAGCAAAAAATTAGTTTTAAACAAACTCTTTGACAACTCATAGTTAGCAGATCGTTGTGTATGATGTATAAGCAGTTGCAACCCTGGTGCGGCAATCGTGTGACTACTTGATATGCAACAGCGCGTCAATAAAAATGACAAAAATGTACCAATATTTATTGGGTTCTTGTGCGGCAATTAAACAACACAATACGCGCCAATATTTTTTTAATAAATTTACTTTGTGTGTTTCTTTTAGAAGGAATAAATTAAAAATAAAAATTTAATTTATTAAAAATAAAAATTGGGAATTAAGCAACTCATTAATAAATAAATTAATACTAAATATTGTATTCCCGAAAATAACTTTTGATATATATTTTTTTGTAATTTGTGCAATAGCTGGTTCAGGACAATATTAAAGAATATATACAGGAAAACGGAGCAACATTTACTGAAATTCTTTAAAGCGAATTTATTTTTGAATATAAATATTCTCCAAATAATCTCTATTTCTTTATATATTTTAATTAGAATTTTACTTTGTTTAATTTTTGGAATTTCATATATTTTACTTAAAAAAATTTAAAATAAAACTTTTCAACAAAAATTTGTTTGAATATATGATACAATTTTCTTTTTTTTTAATGAAGAAGCCAACTAGATCTTTAAAACAAATAAAAAAGCTACCACAACAAGTTGTTTTCGCAGTTGACACAAGTAAGAACAATAGTGTGATTGTGATGAGGCAATTATTGTACACATTTCGCTTTGTACCAACTAGCGGCATTTGTGTAAAACAGGGCAATCGTGTGATTTCAGAATATTTTATTGGGGCAATTTTATTATTGTGCGTCCGTAAAGCACAATCAAAATTGTGTCATATTGGTGCATTTGCGGCAATCGTGTGATCCCAGCTTTAGACTACCGTTAATTATGCACCAAGCGGGTGAAGTAGTATTAAAGTTTTAAAAATTTGCTAAAAATATTTTAACTACGTTTCGTTCAGTTTTTTAAGTTTTTTTTTAACTATCTACTCTGCTGAACGTACCGTTTTATGAAATCCAAGAAGAATTTGCCCCCGGGGCAGTACGAACTTCAGCCGTCTGAGCACTTTGGCACACGAAGACCTTGCCATTTTGCGTAGCAATTCAGTATCAGCGGTTTTATTGTCACGCCGATTTCTGAATGATTCCTCTCTAGATCTGACTGCTTGCACGTCTGATTAAACCAAGATTTAGACCTACATAGGTTAATTCGAAGCATTTTTAACTGGAATGAATTTTACCCTTTACAACAATTGTTTGCATAATTAAGTTAAAATAGTATTTTTTTTAGTTAATAGCGCATATATTTTTATATATGCTAAGTTTTGTTAGATGCTTACAAGAATTTTCGCCCCAATTTTTTTTATGTATGATCTTTATTAATGCAATCTATCACTTTTTGATATTAAACATTTTTTTATTAATTTTATATTTTTAATCCAAATTTAGATATTTTAATTAGGCTTAAGTTCATTGAATTTAATTTGCATTAAATTATTTTTTATGAAGAAAGGAATTTTTACAACATGGAAGATTAATTAAAATTGTTATTGATAATTTTCATTCTTGACTGACCTGGGATTCGAAGCCAGGCTGTCTGGCGTGTGATTCGAACCCAGGCGGCTGGTTACCCTGACATGTTTCGACCTCAACCACTAGGTCTTCTCAAAGGGATTTGCCGTCTTACACTCGCAGCCATCGATGACTGCTGACGTCAGTAGTCAAACATCAATCCTTAAACCAAATTGTATTTTAACCTTTGGTAGATCGAAATTTACTTTTTGAATGATTATCCATTTTTAATTGATCTCACATGTTTTTTCCTTACTTCTGTTTTTTCCACAATACTAATTAATTTTATATTTTTTTATTGTATTTTTCACATTTTGATAAATTTTAAAATGAAAAAATGTTATACCCATATTGCCTATATATGAAAAAAAGATATAATATATCGCGAAAAATTACAAAAAAAAAAATATATTAAAATTATTTTAAAACAGATTCAATTTGAAAGCAGAACATTACTTCCACATACGTAGAATTTGTATGAAAACCCGAAACGAAAATATGTATTTAGTTAAATATCTCAATAAGTAGGTCACAAGTGGTAAAGTTTTATATACCGTTGGATGCTGCTTCAAAAACCCTTTTCAATGATAACAAATTTTATTTATGTCGTCTTGGAGCAAAGTACAAAAAAATTCGAAAAACTGAAAAAAGACCTTTTTTAAAAATGGCCCAGCTCACGGATGGTCAACGCTAGGAACAATATATTTTGGGAATCATCATAAAACATATCAACCTTTATTTTTTATGTGGGTCCCATAATGCATCCCTGGGGAACTCCTGCAGATATTGTATTTAAATCGCACATATCACCTTCTTCTTTAACAAAAAATAAGCGGTTTTGTAGGTATGATTTAATAAATAAATAGAAATTTAAAGGAGTATTATCTTAATTTTGAAAAGTAAACCATCATGCCAAGCTTTATCGAAGGCTTGGGATATGTCTAGAAACACTGCAACAAATTCTGGTTTTTCTGTTCTAAATATCTATCTGTATACCCAACGTGCGGCTTCAATTTCGTCATCTGCATTTAATATTTACTCTAAAATTGTAAGCTAAAGCAGGTTGTCATCAAAGATAAATGTTATTTTAAACATTAAAATTTTTTATTTATATAAGCAAAAATTAAGGAAAAAGCTAATTATACGTTTATGGCGATGTAATAAATAGAAATCTGGACCAATCTTTACGTATATCGACCGACTCAGAATCACTTTTTAAAGTGATCTTTCGATGTGAGCTTTCGAATACAGCATATGTTTAAACAGCTGCTACAGAAATATTTTGCCGCGTTTTTACAATATGCAGATTGTGCAGAAAAATTGTGAAAAATAATTTTTGTGAAAAAATTGTTATGTGTCCTGTGCAATATATGTTATAGTAGAAAATTGTGGTAGATATAAACAACTTTTTTAACTCCTTTATTGTGCCCGAACTTGAACTTCTGTAGAGTAAAACTTAGTAAGCTAGTATAGGCCGGTAAAGAGACCGTTGTGTATTGTTAATATGTTCCGTCTTCTTTGTAACATGTCCTTTATCTGCTGCTTTGAGTTGCTTTTGCTCACAATGTTGTAATTTTTAGGAACCATGTCGGTATGCAAACGCGCCCTTTTTTCAGTATGGCACACTAGAGGAGTTTGTTTTTTTAAATGTTATTGAGAAATCTATCTGCACTGACGAGGAGTACAACTTAATTATTAAAAAACTGAAAATTTTCTGCAAAAGGCTGACTGCAAAGTGGAGAGAATGCCGTAGGGGTCGGGAACGGTTCGAGAATAATTACAAAGTTTGGTTGGACGAACAATTAGTTCTTGTATGTCAAGATACGAAAAATGGAGCAGGAAGAAAACAAAAGGAAATTGCAGAATGCCACGCAAAACTTCAGTGTACCAAAGTTTCGGAACTGGTCGAAGGCAATACTTGTAATGAGCTTATGATAGCGACTCGCGTCAGCATATACAAAGCTGGAAAACGAAGTGAATAGCAAGTTGTTTCAATGATAGGCTCTGATTCCGATGCGTCTAAAAAAATTAAAAGAAGTCTTGAATTAGATCAACAGCTTCCGATCAAGTATACGGCAGAGGAAGCTCTGGCTCTGTATATTGATGGGGGGTTTACCAAAACTCATATAAACTTATGCAAGCTGGTGCAAAAGCTCGAAATTGTAATATCTACCCAACATACGATGTTTTGCTATCCGCCAAAAAGAGGTGTTATCCTGATGCAAAAAGAACCGAAGAATCTTGTGCTGAAGTTTCACTGCAAGAACTGCTAGATCACACAATTTAAAGAATTTTTCAAGCCCACCCGGAGGCATTTAGTCAAATATCTGTTAATGAAGACAAATATGAACATCCAACTGTGTTTTATAAATAGGGATGAGATGGGAGTTCAGGACACTCAACGTATCGGCAAAGCTTTACCAATTCTGAGAAAATTATGGTAGATGAACATTTATTTGCAGTTTGAATTGTGCCACTACAAGTAGAATTGGGTAGCTGCATACTCTCGAAAAATCCGCGGCCATCATCAACTCGATTTTGTCGACCTCTGAGAATAATGTTTGCAAAAGAGTCCGCAGATTTGATTCGTGCCGAGATTGAAAAAATTAAAGCACAAATTTTGAAACTTGAACCCACACGTCTGAGCTTTTATCAAGTTGAACACAATTTGCAGCTTACAATGATCGACGGCAAAGTGTTTAGCGTTATTGCAGAGACTTCCTCGCAAACATGCGGTACTTGTAAGGCCTCGCCTAAAATGATGAATAACCTAGATCTCATTTCGAGCTTGCCGAGAAACGAAGATTTGCTTCAATTCGGACTATCGACCTTGCATGGGTGGATTCGCCTCTTCGAGTGTATATTACATATAGGATATCGACTACCAATCAAAAAATGGCAGGTTCGCGGATTAGACAATAGCGTAGCCAACCAAAGAAAAGCAGAGATACAAGGCAGATTTTAGGTTGAAATGGCTTTATTGGTGGATATCCCAATGCACAATGAAAACCACGAATTGTCGGCGCAAATAACCGGCGTAAATGAAAATCTAATTAAAAGACTTGGTGTGATTTTTCGCACTTTGGCGGTTAATATTTGCCGTTTTCGTGAGTACGCCTTACAAACCGCAAAGATATTTGTAAATGAATATCCATGGTTCTACATGCCAAGCTCAGTACATAAGATATTGCTTCACGGAGCTGATATAATTGAATGTTGGTATGATGTCGGAAGAAGCCTTGGAGCCAGAAACAAAGATTTCAGAAATTTTTGGCTTAAGCATACACCGAAAACTTCGCGAGTAAATACAATGGAGGATCTTATGAACGTTTTATTATTTTCTTCAGATCCTTTAATAACGAGTTTATGCAGAAGCCCATCCCGATTTTCAAAAAATACACTTTTAAGATAGGGAGATGAAATATCTTCTATTAGATGCTTTTGAAGTATCAGAAAAGTCCGCTTCAGACTGGAGTACTGACTCGGAATAACTTTAATAAATACGTCTTAAAATTAAAAAAATATAAAAAAAATTTCAAATAAAATTATTAAAAAAAATTTTTTAATTTTTTTTTTTTAAATTTTAAAGTTTGAAAAAAAAATATTTCAGTTGGTTTCTTATTGGATTTCTATTCCAGCAAAATTTTCATTTTAAGGAAAACTTTATTATTTTTTCAGTAATTAATTTCGTTACGCTAGATCAGATAAATCGGCCACTGTGCATCGCTTCGAATCCATTCTCTTACAACTCTTGATGTATTATCTTGTTGAAATATCTACTGAATAGGTATAAAAACATTAGAAAAATGCGGAAAAGCCTTCTCAATTATATTTTGTAACTATAAGAGTTCATTATAGATGACTAACATTGTAGCTCACATGTTCCATAGTATGAAATTGCCCCCCACACGCTATCACACTATCCTCACAGCTATGCAGACGACTCAGGTAACGTTCTTTTTTCGTAGATAGTGAAAATAATAATTATAACCATCTGCACTAGAGATGAGCGATATTTCTGTACCTGTGATTTAATCACTGTTACTGAAAAATCACGAATCACAGTTGTGACCAAATTTGTCAAGTAACAGGTACTTCCTAAGTCGTTCATTTTGTTTTTTGTTACATAAAAAAATTTATGATATTTCACTGTTTGTGTGGGTAATAACGTTTTTTGAATGCTATGGCGAATAATGTTGCTGTTCCTTTCATTCTCTCTTCTATCTTATTAGAATTTTTTTATGAAAAAATTTATTTGTTCAAGTATGTATGTATATGAAAGTAAACAGATTTGAAAGCTCTTACAATTTGTTGTTGTTTCTTTGTAAAGTGCTTACAAAAGCTCGCGCATTGTACATATAGCTTGGCCGCAATTGCTTTAAAAGAACAGAAAACTGATAAACCGTGATCACAATCACAGTTTAAAGGAGCAGTGATTTTTAAATCACATTCACTAATCACGATGATATTTCAAAATCACGGGATCGCTCATCTCTAATCTGCACCTTCCAAATTGTGTTTTTTTTTCATCAGAAAAAACAATATGTTGTCATTCCTTTTTATAACACTTGTGTTCACTGGCAAACTAAAGTCTTTTTGATTTACGAGTGGCATTTATAGAAGCCTTTTTTTAATGCTTGGCACTTCGAATAATATGTTTTTACCGTTGCTACGCTTGCTGTAACACCCGTTTTTTGCTTCATTTTTGCAGCAGAATCAATCGGATTGCGGGCAGCTCTTTTGATAGCTCTTCTGTCGGCTTTTGTTGTGACTCTATGCGTACGTCCTTTCATGTTTTTTCCGTAATCAGACTGTTTGCGTATAAACTTGCTGACAACATTCTGACTTCGTCCAATTTTTTTTTGCAATATTTCTATGACTTAAACCATTTTCCACAAACGCTTTATTTTGCATTTTTCTTCTTCAGTTAATGGCTTACTGCGCCCCAGTTTAAAAAAATATATTTAAACAATATTGCATATATTCAGAAACATAAAAATTATTTAAGATTTTATCCGTTCTTATAGCTAAACTGATTTTATTTCAAATTAATTATTAGGTTTAATCAAGTGAGCTAAAATTTACATGTGTTTTTATTGCATTTATACAAAAAGCAAAAAATAACATAAACTATTTATTGTACGGTTAGTTTTGATGTTCTAAATCATTAGGATACATAAGACCTCTCAACCTTAGTTTAAATAATTTGTTCTCTTAAAGTATGTATTAAATAAAATTAAAATGATAATTGAAAAACTTATGAACCCAATCAAATGAGCACTTGATTAGATTCGAAAGTCGATGCCATTTTTAAGACAATTCATAGTTTTATAAAGCTATTTAGGTTTAGCCATTATCAGGCTTATGTGTGTGAAATTAAATTTTAAAATGATTAACCCTAGACCAGATTCCGCCAAACACATACATTCAGTTGTTTATTTTTGAGCGTAATTGTGTTTCTCTTATTCCACTGAAAACATTTTTGGAACGTTTTTTACCATTAGTCTTACAGGTTATTTGCAAGAGTTGTCGCATTTCAGTAATTCAAAATAAAAATTGACTTTTTAATATCGCAATTAAAAAATTATAAATTGACGAACTTCAAAAACTTTCAATAACAAAGTACACTTCATTAGTCGTTTTTAATATACAAACGTATGACGAATATGTTGTTTTTAATATTTTAAGATAATACAACTGCATATATAATGGTCATAATTTCTTGTTTTCTGCTATTGAAAATTAATACAAGTTACGTTAAAGATGATACAAAATAACCTTAATTTTTTGCCTTACTACTTTTGTTACGAGTAACAAGTAATTTCGGCATAGAACTGCCTGTTTTTGTAATAAAAATAAAAATTTTCGTTAGGGAATTTATACTGAAAACAAAAAAAAAAGATGGGTTTTTTTATTGTTGTTTTAATGTAAACTCTCAAACGAAAATTTTTATTTTTATTACAACATTAGTCAGTTAAAGAGTATTCTCCCATTCTATATAGAACATTTTGTGAAGTGTTGTCTAGTAATAAGAGAAATAAAAATATAAATTATCTTCTTCTGCTCTTTTCATTAGTGTGAGATCATTCGTTCATGTGCGGTGGTTTGGCGGTCTCTGCCCTAGACACATCCTGTTATGTTAACAGAATAATGTTAACCACTTTACAGAACTAATGTTAACGCCTTTATAAGGGATAAACTCAGATTTCTGGAAAAGGAGTCACCGTGGGCGAACAAAAATAATTATAATTTGTGAACTATAAGTTTCTTCATCGTTTGCCATGACCAGAAATTTTAACAGTGTGAGTTGAATCGACTTATTGACAATTTACCTTTTAGAATTCACTGTGCGATAAGTCCGCATTTCTGGAAAGAGACTCAACGTGGGCGAACAAAATGATATGGATTTGCGGACAACAAGTTTCTCCATTGTTTGCCATCACCAGAATTTTTAACAGAGTGAGTTGATGCGAATTATTGACAGTTTACTTTTTAGAATTCTCGTAGCTCCAACTTACTCCGTTCAAAATCCTGGTAATGGCAAGCAATGGAGAAACTTATTGCCCACAAATCCTTATTATTTTTGTTCGCCCACGTTGACTTCTTTTCCAGAAATCTGGACTCATCCCCCAGAGAAGTCTAACGGGTAAATTGTCAAGAGTTTTTTCCCTCTTCTCATTTTTGCTATAATGTGCATCTTTCAGTCTGAAAATTTAAAAAGTATACATAACCCATTCGCGGCCCAAAAAGCGACCAGAACTACCTTAAAGGAAAATACCTAATCTTTCGTTTGAGCAAAAAAAAAAAAAAAAAAAAAAAAGTACCCGCTTAAAAAAAATAAAAAAAAGTTTTAAATTTAAAAAAAACAAACCAATTTTTTCGAAAGATTGAAGAAATAGCTATCTAATTTGTTTGGCACAAATTTTGCTAACACCAATAGATAATAAGTAACATGGATGAGAAAGAACACCTGTTTACAGTAGCCCCTCGATTTACGTCGCAATTGGTTTCGGAAAATGTCGACGTACATCGAAGCAACGTAAATCGAATTTAAATGTTCATATGTGTTCTATAAAATGTACCTTTATTAAAAACATAAAGAAAGACTAATTTATAAACAAATTACAAAACAATTACAGAATTAAACATGTAAGAAAGTATATTTAAATCAAATTTTCAAAAGTGTACCCTATTTGGGACCCATGGGCAGTCATAGACCCGCAAGAAAAAATTATGTTATGAAGTTAAGATTCATGTAAAAGTTCTTTATGCCGAATATTATTTAGATATTTTTATCTATATGAGAGTAGTTTAAATGATTTTAGATAAGGGAGTGGAGGTGGACCTTCAAATACCACGTTTTGCCATGACATAGAATCTATCGTTAAGGTGTTATGATACTTGCTATTTTTTCTATATTGGAGAACAGTGCAAATATATTTGCATAGGAAAACTGACTAAGTGTAAAGAGTTTGATTATACCATAAAAAATCTTGAAATGTCAAAAAAATATGCGTGTGTTATCGATAAATAATCTTAGACTGTCAAAAAAAATATAAAAATTTGTAACTTAAAATTGACATTTCCAGATTAAATGTTAGCACTGCTGCTAACTTTTTTAGTTTTTGATCGAAAGTAGCGGGTTTTAACTTTTTTTTGCGATTTATAGCTTTTTTGACGGTTTTTGTGGGAACAAAAGGTGGGCAATATTGTTTGTTTTGTTTTATATTGTATTGTATTTCTTGTTCTTTATCGCATTTGTTGTTTCATTCAGTCAATCCTAAAAAAATCCAATACAAAAAATAGCAAGTATCATAACACCTTTAATGTGTTTTTTTCGCTAAATTTTGTGTCAATACCAACATTTATTAAAAAGATATTTTCGGGATGGTATTTGTATGGGAACTTTGGTAAAATATGGACCAATTCCAATATAATTTTTTAAGATGATTTAAGTTGCAATGAGATAAGTTTGGAGTAAACTTAAGCTAAATACCAACATAATAAGTGCGTCAATGGGTACAAATACTCAATTCCAAAAAAACCTTGTGTGGGGGCTATGTGAAATTATGAACCGATACTCACCATTTTCAAATGGCATGTATGCCAGTTTTAATGAAATTATCTCCAAAAATACGAACTGTAATTTGCGTACAATGTTTCCATTCACAGACTGCAAGCCATCCGAACGAACAGATATCGTTAGATCTTGGTCTGGGACTGGGACCAATATTTAAAGGTGTTACAAACATTAGCACAAACGCATAATACCCTTGCCATTACATATTCATCCCAATTATAAATGAAAATTCCCGGGGAGTTTTTTCTTTTGTCCCATTTTTCCTATTTAAATTCTATTGTAAAAATGGGCAAAGGGAAAAAATTTCCGTGGAATTTTTATTCATAACTGGGGTGATTGCGTTTTTTGATCTCATATTTCTGCAAACCGAAACAACGTTAATCGAGGCGACGTAAATCAAGGGATAACTGTATCAAATTTTTACCCCCTCTAACTCAGAAACTTTTTGACCGATCTTGTTGAAAATTTGTGTCTAAACTACTATCCAATAGGACTTACCTTGGTGCAAATTTCATCCAAAACGGAAGACATCGATTTAAAAAGTTGCGTCACTTGACATGAAATCCCTCCTATACATACATATGTTCAGTTAATGTTAATTTTTTTGAAGGAAAAAAGCCAAATAAAAATGTTTGCAAAAACAAAAGCTGTGAACGATATTCACACAAGCTATGTGTGCTGTGGTCGTACAATTTGCCGAGCAACAACAATTCTAGTGCAAAGCGTTTCGATTGTATAAGATTTTTTGTAAAGTTTGTTATTTACATACACTCACTAATAATATTTTAAAATACATCGGGTAACAACAGATATTTTTAAAATACTCAATGCAAACCAATAAACAACTGTTTTTGTTTTCAAGATATGGTACGGGGGTAAAAGCAAAACCAAACAAGATCAGTTGCATTCATTCTCTCATTTATATCAATAGGAGCAGATATCTGTGGTTTTCACGAATAATCGCGTAAGTTATAAAACCAAACTTTTCAGGAGAGCAAAAACAATTATTTTTTTCAATTGCGGCTTCTGTAGATGCTTTTTTAAATTTTTCTTTACTATCCTCTTAAAAGTGACTTTCTACGTATTATACATAGTTTTCATGAAAAAATCCTTACAGGATCACAATCTGTAAAAGGATTAAAAATGCATATGTTTGATTGACTCATTAAGTGTGTGCAATATAACATCATATCTCCACATAAGTTCTTTTTTGTGAAAATAAATGTAATCATTTTAATCACACATGACGACTTACTATGTTATTTTTACGACTTAAGTTGTTATTAATAGAAAAATTTTCAAAAAATACTTTCATATTTTTGCACGAATAACAACATAACATCACATATGCTTTTTATTCGGAAACATATTCAGCAATTTTACAATTTTTGGCGATGTATGTCGACATAAATCGTTATAATAGCAAAATATTTTATTAAACAGTTAACTTAAGTTGTTTTTAGCAGAAAAAAATTAATAATACTACATTATATTCTAAAAAAGCTTAATACTTATAAAAACCTAATGCAAAATGTAACACTTTGACATCATTATCTGAATTTCGGTAAAAACCGACTTACGCGATTATTCGTGAAAACCACAGATATGTATGTACAGTGAGCCACACTCAAAATTGAACGTTATTTCGAAAATGGAACGTTAAATTGAAAAATGAAGCTACTCTTTTAATTTTTCTAGACGTATAAAAAAACTAAGTTGCAAAGTTTATTCAATAATATTAACTGTTTTTGTGTTACGCTAATATATGTTGTGCAACGTACTCCATTTTCGAAATAGCGGTATATCCCGAAAACGAAAGCTAACCTTGCAAATCGGTTAGCACCATTTACTATTAACACAAAGTTTATAATAATGATTAAAGTGTTCAATTTTGGATGTGGCTCACTGTATATGGCATATCTGTTTTGACAACTTATTAAAGACGTGCTACACTTTTGCACGTCTTTAATAAGTACCCTACTAGCTTAATTCGTAAATAGTAAGGTTTTGCACTGGTTACTAGTTGTACAACAATGAGAAAAGTAATGAAATTTCTACTACAGAGCTTTATACTTGACGTCGTTTGTTGTAGAGCAACAACTGCAACACTCAATAGTATGTAAAAACCGATCTACTTATTCGTTGTAGAAACAACTACAGCACTCCGAGAGAAAAACAGGTTTTTTTTTGTTTTCATGTTTAAAAAATAAAAAAATTTATAAAAAGAAGGGTAAATTTCTTTTTTCTATTTGTTAAAATTATTTAGTTAAATACATACGGCCTTAGTTATAAACAAGTTATGTTCGGCTGTGTCGTACCAAATTTTATTACAATATTATTATTTATTACAATTTTAGGCGTACTAAACTGTTTTTCGGGAGTAGGCCTTATATGGTGCCTATGGTAAATTATGGACCGATCTTCACGAAATTTAATAGTATGATTTCCAGTCGTATAAAACGTACAAAATCTTATATCATTTCGTGCCTTATTGCACCCTTTAAGTTAGTTTTTGTATCAAAATTATCAATTTTTTACGGTGGTGGTTCTACATTTTGATTAACAGCTCTTATCCCAAACTGCTTAGGAAAACTACAAGAAATCTGATGCCAAGTTTGCTCTTTTTTTGAGGTTTTCAAAGGTGAGCGTTAGGGATGTCAATCAGGACTGATTTTTGAGAATCCCGGGATTCGGGATTTTGGAAATTCCGATCCCGAAATCCCGGGATTTTCGGGAATCCGGGATCCCGGGATTTTCCAGAATTTCGGGATCAATGTGTTTCTTTAAGATGCTCCTCTTTTTTTAATGAACAACACTTTTTGAATATTCAAAAGGTTTTATATACGTAACATAAATTTTTAAAAATGAAAACAACAAAACAATTTATTTTATACATATGTTTATAACACTGGCCTCACCCATGATCAAACTGATCAGATTTTGAAAAAAGCTTTAAAAAATATACGTATCTCTTTGTTTTTCTAGATCAATTTATTTCGGTTTTTTGACAGCAATTAAATTTTTAATGTGAATTAAGTTGTGACGACATTTATACACTGCAAAGTGTAGTCCCTCATCGATCTCGATAGCTGATTTAAAAACTGTAAAACTATGTCGACTGCAGTGCAGTACACCTTCAGGGTGAACAAAAATGTTTATACAAATGTTTCTTAAAACAGATTTCAAGTTTAAATAATTTATTAATGAACACGTAAAATAGTGTTTATTTATAAACAAATTATTTTATTTACCGTATGTTTTTAAAGCAAATTTTTTATTACTAGTGTTTGCCAAGTGGTCGAAATTTGACCACAATTATTTATGCAAATATGAAGAATACAAACGCATTTGTTTATTTTCGCCTTAGTGGATCGATTTGTCGAGGGGTCTCAGCTTCGCAAATGTTTAATTTGGTTTTGTAAGTTCAATAATATAAAAAAAAAACAAAAAGTACAAATTTAAAATCAAGAAAGTACTTAAAAGTCTCCTTATATAGTTTCTCAATCTCTCTAGACTCTGCATGTTGAATTTGATGTTTCTAGGTTCAGTATTAATACAAATTCCAAAAGCACCAGTTATAGACCGAAAAAGTACTAAAAAGATCCCTCTAACAGATTTTCTTTTACTTAGGACCTTGAATGTTTAATTTTATGTTTAAAGGTCTAATACTAACGAAAATTCAAAAAATACCAGTTGAAGAACAAAATGCCCCACACGATTTCCTTTTATAAATTCTCACCCACTCAGGACATTGCATATTTAATTTTATGTTCCTAGATCCACTATTAACGAAAATCAAATAAAAGTACCAGTTTCTTTTTGCTTGTTACAATTATTTCTTGATTTCTATATGTTGCATAAAAATAATCATTATAATTTTGGTATTATGTCTTAAGCTAAAGCTGAACTTGCTAACGTAATTGTAAAAAAGGCTTGAGATGTGAATCTTCAAATATCGTTTCTACTTAAAATCATGGTTTTTTTAAGCAAAATACAAAAATTCAGAAATAGTCGTGATATATCAAGCAAAAATTAAAAATTTTACATACGCGAGTGTGTCAAAAACAAAAATTAAACTCAAAAATAAGAATAATTTGCAATAAAAAATATAACTTAAATATAATTATTAATAATTTTTTTGTATATAGTATAAAAATTCAATTTTTTCAGTCTTGTACATAAAAGTTGATATGATAAAAATCCCGGGACTCATAAATTGATCAATCCCGAAAAATCCCGGGATTTCGGGATTTCCCGTTTGGCATCCCTAGGGAGCGTGTTTTCAACAAACGGACAGACATACGGGCATGGCTAAAACGACTTAGAGTTACTTAAGGAGCCAGAATATATACATATACTTTATGGAGCCAGAATATATATACTTGGATGTATAATAAAAAAGTTTCACACGAAATGACAAACTTAGTATAAACTCATTCGCCACTAGTAGTGACGGAGGTATTATAAAAGGTTTTTGATACAGTTAAACCTGTTCTACTTGTATACCCTTCATGATAGCACACTGGTCGATTCGGGCCAAAAATGATTTCTTTTTATTTCAATAAATTTTGAGGACAGATTATAGCTAACACTTTAAAACACTACAACTCATATCTTAATTTGGCTCTTGGATAACTATGCTACTGTTCAAATAAAATTTTTCTTGTAATTTTAGGGTTTTTAAAGTTGGGTTTTGTACTTTGAAATAAAAGTAAGCTATGATTTTTCCTTCAAGGTTTTCTTTGTAAAATAGTTCGTTATCTTAAAACCGTGTTAGTAATTAACTATTCCATCTGATAATTGTGATTTTGTGCGCGTTACTTTAAAAATTAATTAAAGAGACCATAACAAAAAAGTTTGGGCTATAGGAGGTTAAGGACTAATTACATCTACTACTGTTAAGTATGAAAAGTAAGAAGTACAAATTTCAGCTGCCACCACGCGCCACCCTACTAACCAGAGCATTTTTAGTGACTTCGTTTATTTATATAAAATTAGCGTGACTGACGGTCCCCATCGCGCTGCGCAGCCCAACTTAAGCCAGAGACTCCTAAGGGGTTAGGTTCCATGGGCAGCCATCGAGAGACAGCTCACTTGGGTCCTTTAGCGGTCCCTTTGTGATACCCAGCGACAATGCCCATCCCGATGAGCAGTTATTCAGATGGCGTCACTGTAAGGTTGAGCCAATTCGTCTTCCTAATGAAGAGAAGAAGCAATCTTAGTTCTATTTTTGATAGATCCTGCAAACAGGAAAACACCGGATCTCCCAGGTATTTTTCCCTGATGCCCCGTAGCCCAGGGCATTGACAGAGAAAGTGAAGCACAGTTTCCTCTTCCTCCTCATCATGACAACTTCTACAGTAGTCATTGAATACCAGACCCATTCTTCTAGCATGAGTCCCAACAGGCCAGTGTCCAGTTATGACCGACACCACGGTCCTGATTTGGTTCCTATTGAACCTAAGTAGAGATTTGGTTCTCCGTTCATCATATCCAGCCCAAAGTGCCCTGGATGTGGAGCAGGTGGACTTACGGGTCCATCCCTCTTGCGCAATTCTATAGTTCTCGCGCCGAATGAGTGACTTACAGTGAGCCATTGGAAGACCAATGAATTGATCAATGAATGTTTCATCCATACGACCAACTTCCTTGGCCAGCTCATCTGCTATCTAGTTTCCCGGGCAGTTTGAGTGAACTGGTATCCATATAAGCGTTAACTCTGAATGTTCAGCAATCTCATTCAAAGACCTCCGACATTCCACAGTCAACCTAGATGTTGTATAGACACCCGCAAGAGAGGAAATGGCAGCCTTGCTATCAGTAAATATACGTATATCTCCCGATACGCGATAATACTTTAGCCAATTGGCTACCCGCTTTATAGCCGAGATTTCCGTCTGCAGGACACCTCATCCATCCGGCAGACGAAAGGAAACTTTAACGCCCAGTTCCTCTATGTAGAAACCTCCGCCAACTCTTTCCCCCTTCCTTGAACCATCAGTGTATACCCCCAGGGCTGGTTCATGGAAGGTGCTCATGACCGACAGCGCACTTTCGTGCGCTATATGTGTCGCATACCTCGCGCCAAAGAAAGGCTCCGGGGTGCAGTGGTCCACTCCTTCAGGGACAATCGAGTATCCCATTATACTGGAGTGTCCATAGTCACGGTTCGACCAGCCGTGTGCCGTGTTCAACCCTATCGCCGAACAAAGAGCCATATGTCTGGCCGTGATGTCCACCGGCAGCCAGTTTACCATAGTAAACAGCGCCCTGGTGGGAGTGGAGCGCATTGATCCTGTGATCATCAATGCGACCAGTTTGTGAACCTTCTCAAGCATCGCACGGTACCTGCCCTTGTCCAGCGCAGTCCACCATACGACAACACCGTAATACAGAGTCGGCTTTACTACAGCCTCAAAGATCCAATTGACACACCTCGGGCCCATGCCCCAGTTCTTGCCGATTGCACCTTTGCACGCATATATAGCAACAATGGCCTTTTCCATCCTCGTCCGGATGTTCAGCCCCCACGACAGTTTACTCTCCAGGATTACGCCCAGTTACTTGGCGTTGTAAGAGAACTTAAGTTCATGACCTCAGTCCTATACTTCCTCGTGAAGAGTACCAGTTCCGTCTTAGACGGATTAACACCCAAGCCGCATGATACGCTCCAGGTGCTAAGTACCCTTAATGCAGCCTCCATACACTGAGACATTATGTTCAAATGCTTCCCCGTGATGGCCACTGCAACATCGTCAGCGTACGCCACAGTTTTAATCCTCATGTCGTCCATTTTTGTCAACATGGTGTTCATAGTCAGGTTTCACAATAGTGGGGATAGTACTCCTCCTTGGGGAGTACCCCTGTTAACCAGTCTCTGAACGCTGGTCTCACCTATCGTGGAACAGATGACCCTATTCCTGAGTAGATTATCCACAAATCTACATATGCCGTCATCAACCTCCAGACTCCTCATAGATGCAACAATAGAATCCGGGTTGACATTGTTAAAGGCCCCTTCAATGTCGAGAAAGGCCACCAAGGGGTAAGAAATCGGTAACCTTTTATGTCGTGATATAATGCCCTATTTTCAGGATAGTACGAGGCCGGATCAATAAGTCCGTAACTTTTTGAATGAAACACAGTTTTTTTTACAAAAAAAAAAATTATTTTTCAACATAATCTGCATGAGCTTAATACACTTAGTCCAACGTTTCTCCAATTTGTGTATCCCTTCCAAAAAAATAGGATTTTTAGAGGTCCATAAAATAGGCATTTGTTTGACCAATAATTTAATCGTTGCAGCTAAATCTCTTTTCACCGAGCCATTTCTTTAGGTTCGGAAATAGGAAATACTTTTTTTTTTCGCAAAAAATAATATTTTATGAGCACTCGAAATGCACTTTTTCCCCCCGTTCAAAACATTCACGAGGTTGTATGTTTTGAACAGCTGTTAAACGCAAAGTAAATAACGGAACTTGTTCAAAGCTTGACAGTAGTCTATTAACAGGTGGTATTTGATGGGAGCAGTCTTGCATTTAATATAACTACGAGGGAAGTTCGAAAAGTCCCGGTCTTATTGATCCGCCCTCGTATTTAAATCTATATTATGTAAATTTTCATATAACCTTAAATCGTATTTAAATACAGATTGCTTTTTTTTTGAGTTTTATTTGAAAAGTCTTATTTAATTAAGATAAAAGTATGGTAACACTACTAAATACAAAAAAATATCTTAAAAAGGTTAGTAATTTACAAGGTGGTCATAAAAAGCAGCTGGTTGTAATTGCTTTGCCTGTTATTGCTGTATTGTTGTGATACTGAGGCCACCTTGCCAAAGGAAACTTAAGTTGAATATAAATGTTCCACATCGGTAAATTAAGGCCATGTCAGATAAAATTTTGCTTCGCGTTGCGTTACCGATTCGCTTTGACATCTAAGATAAAATATACATACTTATACGAAACATGTCATATAAAGTACTTTCAAAGTGGAGCGAAGCAAAAAGTTAGCCAACTCTTATCTTTTTGCGCGCTTTGACAATTGGCTAGTATAATTTTCTTTTTTTTTTTAATTTTTTTTGCCAAATTCAATTCAAAAATACCGTCCAATTAAATTTTAAACTTTTATTTTTATAGCAAATAATTAAATGTACAAATAACCAACCGCTTTTTATAAGTAAACAAACAATGCGTGAGTGTTGTCAAAGTTTTCATGAAAAACACCAGAAACAAAAATCACTTAACTGTGGTTTTAACATTTTTGGAGAGTAATTTCTGTCACGTAAGGAAATTACTCGCCAATTTGCAGAAAAAGTGTGTCTGTAAAATTTTTGTGAGAAATTTCTCGCTTTGAACTGTCAAATAAACTCACGAATGAAAACGATGTGAGAAAACATTTTAAAACTAAAAAATATATTAAAAATGCAAAATGCAATGAATAATAACACACAAGAGGTAAGTATTTTGTTTTTGTCAGGATTTTTTAATTATGTTGCTTTTAAAATTTTTGAACAATATACGAACGTTTCCAAAGCTATTTTTCAAAACAACAAACATTAAAGTCGCACTTTACATTATTTGGTAAATTCCACGGTTGTATTTACGCCGCAGTCGTTGAAAATGTTTAAATTTTAGCAGGTTTTAGTCGCCGTTCTCAACGTCTTCAATTTCACATCGGCTTCGAGTGGAATATTATGACATATATAAAGAAACGTTGTAATCTCTTTTGATAGTTTTCGACATGATTTACACGCTTTTTTCTCACTTTTCGAGAAACGATGGTATATTTTGTTTGACATGTTTTCGATGCGAAAATTTCTCAACAAAGTTACAGAATATGGGTACCGTAATTTTTTTAGTCAAAAAAAAAAAACAAGCTGTTAAGGGCAAAAGTTTCCAAGTAAAGTATACACATCATGTTTATCAATACACAATATCCACCATGATGAAGGGTATATAAGATTGTTTTTAAATACATACGAGAAATATATTATATAATAAAAAGTATAATAAGCAAATTTCTCTTTTTGACTGAAAAATATCGGCCAAATTTAAACTTTTATTTTGGATTGAAAAATTATCAGAAAACAATTTTTTTTACTTTTTAGTAACAAAATAAAAGTACTTTAAGGATTTTTTCCTTGGCTAGTAACCATCATAATACTATACTCAAATAACGTGTGGACAAATTCTTTTTGTCAGAATTTTTGAAGTGAAATTTTGATAATAAGTGTTATTTTCGTGTCCTTTTATTACTGTAAGTATGTTTGTACAAAAAACACAATTTTGTTAAAAAGTAAATTTTTAAGACAATAAAGTTTTGTATCAGCTTCCTTTTATATTTAAAAAACATATTAGAAAACAAAAATTTATTTGCGAAAAAACAATTAAATATTTGAATACAAAGTTCCAAATATTAAAAAACAAAAAAGGTCAATTACTTAGTACTATATGGCAAAACTAATGGAACTCAAGAAGCTTTTAATTTGCGAGATATAGAGCTTTTAACTTCGAAAATAAATTTATTATGTGACATCTTCCGTGATTATATTATTAAAGCACAGTATGTATATATAATTTAAAGGTCCTTAAGAATTGAAGAAATTTATGCAATGAGTTAAAAAAAATGCAATTTTGTCAAAATATCATCGATATAATGCTATCAAAATTAGTATGATATTTATTATGTGAATGGCAAGGTACCATAGTACCTTTGGCATTTTCAACTTAATTTTTTTTTTAAATAAACAGATGGTCCACATATTTAAAACTTCTTGAAAACTCCTAACTAGTAATAGATTTTTAATTATTATTACTTTTTAGCCTTAAAATTATTTTGAAGATGTTTTTTTGCCATTCACCTGTCTCAAAAAATTAATAAAGAAAATTTGATGGCAATTGGTTGTGATAGGTCAGTTACTAACGCTGGGAAATTTAATGGAGTAATAAGAGTATTGGCAAAAAGACTAGCGCTCACTGCAACGGATTATTTACATTTGAACGAATTGCCATTAAAACATCTATTTAACAAGCAATATGGTGTTACCAAGGGACCATATTCGCATTCTGGTCCTTTTGGCAACTTATTAGAAGACTGCAAAACCCTACCCATAGCCAAAAACGGGAGAATTGAAGGCCAAACTCCGGAAATAAAATTTAAGGGCTTTAGAACATATCAAAAATATTTGTATGAAATAACTATATCTGTTATAAGTGTACACTGCCACGATGGCTTAGCTAACAGGTCTCCAGGAAAAATATCCCATGCTCGATGGCTAACAAAAACAAATAAAATTTTACGTATATAGA
Organism: Pollenia amentaria; assembly: GCA_943735925.1. Lineage (NCBI taxonomy): Eukaryota > Metazoa > Arthropoda > Insecta > Diptera > Polleniidae > Pollenia > Pollenia amentaria. The sequence continues at coordinate 88,415,028 of OX031010.1, read as the reverse complement.
TTTCTACAACAAACCCGTCATATCAGCAAAAGTATTAGCTGAGTATTGTGTGCTCCAGTATGGTTTGAAATAGAAACAAATCCAACTTGCAAATATGGCTGTAATTTTTTTTGGAAATTGGTAGCAAACTCTCGATACCTTCCTGCAGAGTTAAAACTAGTACTAGATACCGTAATTCAACGCAAAGCCTATTTTGCTCACCCAGAAAAATTGCTTCTGTCGATATTGTTGGGTGAAACAGTGAGTGAACTGGCAGCCAGACGTGTTCAAGAAACACGAAGCTCACCTCTTACTGGAAAGCCACCTCGCGTGTTTGAGGCCCTTTTTGATCAATTTTGACGCAAGTAACTACTTTGAAGTTATTAATTGGAATCAAAAGTTTTTCGATCCACCAATTCTTCGAAACATCACTACTGAAGAAATAGAAATAAATGCGGTAGTTGAGTGTCAAGAAAGTGATAATCTAATTTTTGTCAAGCTGCCATGTCATACTCAGGCAGTGGAACGAACTGTGAAAATAGTGTCAGAATGATCCATGACTCTATGCGATAAAAAAATCGTGTTGCTTAGGAGACACTACAAAAATATAACAAAAATATTGATGTGGTTGTTTCTCAGACACCAACCTTAATATTGACGTGGTTGTCTTGAAGACACTTTTCTGCTTAGCGCGACGCGACGCTCTCTTTGATCGCGTTCGTCACGCCAACGTACACATGAAAACGTATTAAGAAGGTACTGAATGCGTGAGAGCAGATGTTTGAAAAAGAACGGACAAAATTCCTTTTTTCTTTCATTGGTGTCTGATAGACAACCACGTCAGTCGCAGAGGGTTTAAATGGAATTGAAATGTATTTTTAGAAAAATGTGTGAATCTGTGGTTCTATGAATTTGGTGAATAGAGAAAATTTTTAATTTTTTCTGTGAGGACATCAATAATTGTGTTAAATCTTGAAATAAGACTTATATCAACAACTGTTATTTCAGATGTTTTTTTTGGGTTCATAAGAACTTTCTTGCTGTATCCCCAACATTCGTATTGCCTGATCCTTGATTTAGTTGGTCTATGATCAGCCCACATTTGCGAAATTCATTCTAAAAATGCTTCATTTTCAATATTGCTGTGGAGTTACCACCTGTTGATGTTAGAGCAGCTGTTCCCCTAAGATTTGAGATAAGAGTAATCGAAAAGGCTAATTGTGATTTAAACCGCAAGAAAGCTCATGGTTTTGACAAGATCAGTAACAAAAAGCTTTTGGAACTCCCTTGTATTGCGAAGAAAATTACACCCAGAGAAAAAATATGTTTAAATATGGCCACCTCCAAAAAAACAATTTTTAAATAAAATTCTAACCATACTATGGTTATTTTAACCATATTATTGTCATCGACAACCATATTATGGTTAAATTAGTTCTCCATCAAGAAGGCACAACCTTCTTGATGCTATTTTGCGCCTTGAATACTATGGAAAGTTTCCTTAGTTACCATGATACCTAAATCAGGAAAAGATCACACAAAAGTTGAGTCATATAGGCCTATAAGTTTATTATCTAATATATCAAAGCTGTTTGAGAAACTCTTAGTGTCGAAAATAATCCCAATTTTAAATGAAAATAGATGTATTCCTAACCATCAGTTCGGTTTTAGAAAAGAAGACAGCACAATTGAACAAATCCATCGGATAGTAAACGCCATAAGAAAAGCCTATTCATCGGTGTGTCTCAAGCATTTGATAAAATCTGGCACGAAGGCTTATTACATATATTGAAGCTTAACTTACCAGTAAACGCACACAAGCTGTTAGAAAGTTACTTAGGCGGTCGTAATCTTATTATTAAAGAAGTCGACTTTTTAAGTTCTCCTCAGCCAATTGGCAGCATCCTGGGTCTACTATTGTACCTAATATATACTTCGGACATGCCAACTAACAACTACAACCAAACTTCAACTTTTGCGGACGATACAGCTTTCCTAAGCGTGCATGAAAACCATAATGAAGCATCTCGTTATTTGCAGGAGCATATATTTCAACAAGAAATATGGTTAAAACAATGGAGGATAATTGTCAACGAGCAAAAATGCGTACTTATAACATTCACCTGGCGTCGGGATTCATGCCCCCTATTAAAATAGTTAAGAAAGGAAGACCATTGTGGGATGGTGTTTTTATCAAGCAATTGCTGAAAAAAATTGGGAAATGCTTAATTATAATACTAATTTTATAGAGTCTCTTGCCCTGTTCAGTCGAACTGTAGGCCGTCGTACTGTTCAATTAGGAACATGTGTAGAATCTGCAATTAGGGAAAAAGTAATTAATTGCGAATTTTTTTCAATTTGTTAAGACGAAAGCACTAACATAAATGATCTGTGTGAACTTGTAATTTGTATTCGATGCGTAGACAGCGAATACACTATTTTTGAGTCAATGTTTACTTTAGAAACATTTTATGGAAATGCAACTGGTACGTTGTTGTATGATGTTGTCACAGAGAAGCTTCTTTCCATTGTAGACATAAACAAATTTGCTGGAGTCTACACAGGTGGAGCCAATGTAATGTTGGGCAAATATAATGGGCTTATAGGCCAATTAAAAACACGAATTTGCAGTTCATAATTTTCACTGCATAATTCATCAAACCGCTCTTGCATCGAAATTCATAAATGATACCCCAGCTATGAAGACAGCAGAGGATATAATAAATAAAGTTCGAGGCGGACATCAAGCGCTTACCCACCGAAAATTTGTAACCTTTATGAAAAACAAAAATGCTGTGAATTGTGACCTGAAAATGTTTACAGAAGTTCGGTGGCTTAGTCGCGGTGATTGCCTGAATAGACTTTATGATTTAAGAGAAGAAGTTCTTCAGTTCCTAGAACCTGAGAAAATAGAAAAAGTTTTAGTACAGTGTTTAAAAGACAATAATTTTATTTTAGACTTAGCTTTTTTGGCAGATACGACAAGTATGTTAAATGAACAATATATGCGACTTGTCAAAAATCATTCACAATTTTAAAACAAAACTTTTTCTAATTTTATCCCAAATTAAAACTGGTGATTTTTCCAATTTTCCAAAAACTTCACTTGGTTATAGAAATCTCGAAATCGACAAAAGATATGAATATGCCGAAATATTTGAAACACTTTTCAATAATTTTCAAGACAGGTTTCATGATTTTGTAATTTTATGTAAGCAACTACGAATTTGATATTCAATCAGAACTAATCATACTACGAAGCGAAGTAAATGCTCCAGACGAAAATAATATTGTAGAGTTCTGGAAAGATTTGGATGGCGAGTTCTATCCTGAACTAAAAAAAAATTCATTTAAGTCCCTCTCTTTATTCGGCACTACTTACCTATGCGAACAAATTTTTTCGGACTTAAAATTTATTTGTTCCAAGCAACGTAATAAATTAAGTTCGTCCCATTTGAAAAGCATTCTACTATTACTCAACTGCCATAAAAGTATAAATTTAGAAGATTTTATTTTATAAGTTGTGTAACACAAGGGCACAAAATGCAACATTTTTTGTGTTGATAGAAAATTTGTAGCAGTTTTTACCAATTCAATGTCGCTGATTTTAAAACTGCACTTTTTTTCTATCAGCTGTGATTTGCGTGCAATATTTATTTTTTATGAATTTTTAAAACATAAAAATCTTTAATTTTTTTACAATTGTTTGATAAGATATTTGAAACTGATTTAGAGTCAAAAAGCTTCCGAATAAAAAAAAGTGCAGTTTTAAAATCAGCGACGTTGAATTGGTAAAGAATTGCTACACATTTTTTATCAACACAAAAAATTTTTAATTTTGTACCTTTGTGTTTTACAACTTATAAAAAATATTACTAACATTTTATTTCGGCTGTAAATGAATGCATTCTCTCAATTTTTGTACTCTCTGGTACTCACTACTACACAACCAAAAAATTTTTGGAAATCCCTGATCTAGATCGACGTTTAACTTCGAAATGCCATATAGGTGCAAAATTAACTCAAATGAAACTGAAAGCACAGATTACACACAGATATGTAAAAAGTGACGTGTGAAAAAGGCCCAAATCAGTTGCGAAGGCAGCTTTCGAAGAAAGAGACAAAAAGCATTTTTTGAAGTGAAGTGGCAATGTGTAAAAACAGGCCGCAACAATCAACACAAATTGCGTGATCAAAACAAAAATAACAAAACGCAAACCACGTTTAACAAAAGCATTAGTTCAACAAACGTTTTATTTTGTGCAAAAAAAATGTATTTAGTAATATTGTTTTGTTTTATAATGTTATTTACTTACTTAAATATTATTTACTAGTGTTGTGGTAAACGTAAAAGTTAATTTTTACAACCGTTTTGAAAATAAATCTCGACTAAATAAATTTGTGTTCATTGTATTTCGGCATAAAAGATGGTGCAAAGAGAAATAAAAAATGGCAGCTTTCCAAGAAAGAAACAAAAAATCATCCGTCTCGTGACATATCATATCATATCTCTGGCTTATTGGAAGAAATTCTGTCCTTAGTCTCGATTGCAAACTTTTACTTAACAACTCTATCTTAAAACCAATCTGGTGCTACGGTATTTAATTATGGGGCACCGCATCAGCGTCTAATATCGAAAAAATTAAAATGCTCCAAAATAATCTTCTTCGTATAATTACAGCCACTCCCTGGTATGTTAAAAACCCGAATATCCACAAGGATCTCAACATGTCATTGGTAAAAACTATGATTACAAAATACGCAGCAAAATATTTAAAAAGGCTTGAACTAAACCCAAATCCACTAGCTCGAAATATTTCAAGTGAGCGGACACACTCCCTTAAGGAGAAGAGATACTGCAGCACTCACCCAATCAGAATAGCGATAAAAACCTAAATACGTGAACCGAAACCGTGATAAGAAAAATTTTTGTCGGGCACTGGCAGGACATGAATTAAAGTATTAGGATAAGATTTGATTACTTATTGTTAGTTCATATTTAATATATGAAGATTCAATAAAGAAACTCTGGAAAAAAAATAAATGGTAAAATTATTTTACAAAACAAAACATTCGTTGCGATTAAAATAATTTAAATAAAAAAGTGTTCAGCAGACGGTTCAAACAATTGCAAAAGTATATATGGGGTTAAAGATGACTGCTTTCTGATGGTACTACAATATCTTTAACCCCTTTTGACCCTAACAAATTCTACTCCTCTGAAATTCGGATTAAACTAAAATATAGAACCTGGGGAAAAATTTAATAACACATCAGGTTTAAATTATACAGTGATGTAACAAACCATTTCTTAAGGACTACCATCCCTCTAATATAACAAAAAACTCATTATTGATAACAGTTTGCGAGAAATCATAATTTAGTTCTGATCAAATTTACAAAAATTAATTTTTTTTCTAAAACAACATAAAATATTTGTTTCCACCAGCATACCACAACCATAATTAAAAATATTTTAATCCAGTTTTTTCAATACCTTACTTCTAATATGTTTGCTATCGAATGGCATTAACATTTTTAAAATCGGCGACAAAAAATTGGACTTTTGGTCGAGTAAATTTAATTTTTAGCCACGGTGCGTCACAGTTTTATAAGACTAGAAACTGCACTGTCAAATTTCGCGAAAACCAGTCCATTATTTACCCGAGGCCCCATATAAACCCTACTCCCGGAAAACAGTTTACTACGCCAAAAACCGTAATAAATGATACTATCATAATAAAATAAGGAACGTCACAGTTTTATATGACTAGAAAATGCACCATCAAATTGCCTGAAGATTGGTCCCTAATTTACCCTAGGCCCCATTAAGCTGTAATAAGTAATGCTATCATAATAAAATTCAATACTTTACAGTTTTACAGGACTAGATGTCACACTAATGAATTTCGTGATGATCGGTCCATTATTTACCATATGCCTCATATAAAGCCCACTCTGGGAAATTAGCTTCATATGGACAGAAAAAATGTCATGCAATGTTGTGATATACGATCCATAATTTACCTTAGCTCCCATATTAAGCAGCCTTCTGAAGCTCACTGTAAACGTTAAATCTAAATTCATTGCTGCATTGGAATTTAATATAATTTATGTTTTTTAATTAGAGAAATCACTCTACAGAGTTTTGGGATAATTGGCCCATAATTTACCACGGGTCTAATATAAATTCCACTACTGAAAATCATTTTAGTTTGGCTAAAACTGTTACGAATCGTGATATTATACTTAAGCTAGCTCAAATTTGTAAAGAGAAAAGCAAAAAACTTTATGATTGTCGCGTAATAATTTAATAAAGATCTAAACCGCAACCGATTTTTATGCTGACGTCCGTTATTATAAAGATTGATTAATAATATATATATATCATATACAGCCCACTCCTGAAATATTCGAACTGTAGATCGAGGATATCAAATATTCGGCACAACCGAATATAGCACTCTAAAATGCTTAGTTTAGTTTTGACTTTAAAATATTTTTCGATTGGTAAAAGTTGCTAATCAGCAAAATCTACGTTTATTTAAAAAATAAACTATAAAACCGTGAACATAATTTGACATAATAAAATCGGTTTAAAAAAAAGTTATAAGGGAAACGAATTCAATTTCAACTCTAATAGAACAAAACATATTTGAACTCTCTTATTTTGTGACAAAATATTAAATTTTCAAATACCTAGAGCAAAATGTTATATTCTAATGATGTTAAGAACCGCAAAATTACCGATTGGCTTCTAAAAATCGCTAAATTGCGGGAAAATCGTCAAATTGGCTACAATGATTGTAGGTACACAAATAAATATGTATTTGTAAGCTTGTGTTTACATTTATATTGATTTGTTGCCGTTGCATTTTGTTTGTTCTTTAATTATTTATTTAATTTTAAAGCGTACATTGATACTTACATAAATGTATAACCATGTAAGTACATACTTGTCTGTCTAAAAAATTTTAATGGCAATTTTTAATTGAAATTTTATCAACTATGCATTCGTTCATTCGTCATTTTAAAATGTATACACGAATGTTTTACACAACTACACCTGTAATACGAGTTATGATAAAATATTGTGGCCTACATACATATATAAATTATTAACAACTACAACCACATGTACATTTATGTACCGCTATATTTACATATTTTATTAAACATGGCCACAACCCCATGAAATTTTTTTTATCAGAATACTGACAAGCTGCCAATTGCGCATTCAGTGTCATAACGAAAACGTATTGAAAATTATTAGTGTCCCACTGAACGCACTTTTTCAGACCAAACCCTATCCCGAACCCGATCTATGGTAAAGTTCGTTCGAACCCGAACTTTTTGTCATTAAATTTGAAGAATTGTATTTATTTTAATTTATTTAAAACAAAAAAAATTCAGTAATGTATATGCAAAATTAAAAGATAAATTGCACTTTAAAGTAGTCAAACTATTTTAGAGTTAAAAAATCAGAAAATAAAATAAGATAAAATAGTGGAATACACACGCAGAAAAAAACATGGTACTAGCTTTTTCTAATTTTGACTCTAATAAATTCCTTTAATAATTATCTACTCAATTACTTTAAAATAAGTGTTACAAATATTTTAAATTATGTAAAACCAAAATGCGAAAATTAAATTTCAGTTTTTGTTGATTTTAATTTTTACACTTTACTGCCGTTTTCCTAAGCACGGCAGTATAGTTCAGCAGTTCAGTATAGAATACATATCGCACTTGATCAACCAGAGGTTATTAGCTCAAAATTCAATCTAATTTTCAAAACAATTTTAAATTTAATATTAAAGGTTAAATTTTATATCTATACCAAAAAGGAGACAAAATAGCACGTTTTTTTTACAGCATGTAGATATGAATATTACGTGTTTTCCCAAAAAGTGAACACATGAAAATTTTGAGTTAATACGCTCTTGTTGATCAAGTGTGATATTAGTACTCAAAATGTAATATTATAATGCCTAAAAAGCAATTTTTTGGAATTTTGCTATGTACTTTATTTCTTCGGTCTGACTAAATTTCTCTAGCACCACTAAATCCCTGCTCACTAGCAACGCTGTTTGGTGTTAAGAGTTTCTTTTGGGGCACAGCCTTAAGATTTATAACTGGCCTAGAGTTATATTATTGAAATATATCTATATTTCGAGGACTTAAAGATTTAGTCAAATACATTTTGATTTCTTTATCAACAACATTTTCGTCCTGTTCTACTCGGACTTCTACATGTGGTGCTTTCGTGTTATTTTTATGTACAAGCATGAATAACAACTATGTTATTTCATTAATAAGTTCGGTGTTTGGTAAATTTTGGTAAAAATTTAGACGAACACCGAACTTTGGCAGAACATCATTTTTTGCCGAACTCAGTAACCGAATCCGAAGGTTTGGTCGGACAATTAAAAAATATATAAGGACTCTACAAAAAATTGGAACTCTATATAAGGAAATTTTGTAATTTTTTCGGATTTGACGTACAGAGTTCCATATTTCTAAAACATTGCGTGTTGTGTGATGACGTCAAAATTACGTCAGAACTACATGTGTATTTTTACATGCCGTGTACTATAGGCTTAAGTCAAGACGAGGATTTTTCAATTTTTAGCATCTGCACTATTATGAATTTTTTCCTATTTGTGTGTAAGTGTTTCTAAAATCTTAAAAATAAAACATATGCTGACAAACTAGACAAATTAACCTTTTCGACGGTATATAACATATCCAACTATCATTTCATACCCTCGATACTGTAATACCCACAATATGTTAATCCCAGGAATAAAATCCCTTTTTTTCTTTAGAGATGTTGACAAATTAAATTTTTTTATTATTTGTAATAATAATTAAATAAATATAAAATAATAATAATAAAAAAAAAAAGATAAATAATCTAAAAAATTTAATCTTAATCACATAAGTCCTTTAGTAAATTTTTTTTGTTTGTTTTTTAAATTTTTAAAAAAAAATTTTTTTTTAAATTTAAAACTATTTTTGTATTTTTTTTGAAAAGGGTATAAACCCTTAGAAATAAAAAAGCATGTATTAAGTTATTTGTATAAATAATAAAACAAATGTAATAAATTAACATGTTGCTCATTACAGGGCTAATATGAAACATACAATGGGATTTTACTATTTATTCTTTTTATTACAGGAATACAAAAACAATAAAACTTCCCTTCCAATTAATATGGTTAAATTTTTCGGAACAAAGTTTAAAAAATTAGCACACTATTCTGCTTCTTTAGACAACTATCGTTCGGTTATTACTATTTATAAAATATTAGGAATTGTTAGACAGAAATCGATTAAAGTTTTTTTTTTCTTTAATGTATGATAGAAAAAGGTAAAACTGCCATATTCGGCCATTCGGAAATTTATATACCCTTTACCATGGCACGACAAGGACAGAAAGTTATATAAATACCGTTCTTAAGATATAAATAAATCTATTTTTTGCCACGCTCGCTTTACCAATTCCGTACTCATTTTTTCGGATGTTGTGTATTGACAACCAAGATGCTTCTTTCTACCTTATTTGAAAGCTTTGTCTCTTGCTGTTCTCCAAGTATATAAAAAAACAACAAACAGGGACTTATGGTTAAAATTAGAGGCAGTCATGGTTTTATGCTCATATCTCAGTCATATCTCAGTAGTATATGTGGCATAAATATATATCAACCGTATCATATCTGGGTTCTGCGGAAAACCTATTTCAATATAAAGGCGGACATCGTTAAATAAACTTCGCTACTCATAAGAACCCAGAATATATATACTTTATAAGGTCTTAGAACAATATTGTAGAAATTACAACAGGAAAGACAAACTTATATATACCCTATTACCTTCGGTGAAGGGTATAACAATTATGTGCAGACTTACATTAAATTAGTCGCTTAAAACGTCAGAATATGTACAGAAACATCATAGATAAAACTTTAAGTATATTTTGTAAAACATCTACAAAAAAAGTATTTTTTTAGTTAATTTTTAAATAATATTTAAGACTTTGTCTGACATCAGACGTGTCAGTAAAAATTGTTTACTGGGAAGATACCAGAATGTATGTATGCATGTTTATAAGTGTTCGTACTCAAACTGTGGGTTCAATTACATTAAATAATTATTTTTTTTAAATTGTAAAGCCAACTATTTGAAACTGTACAGGTAGCGGTAGTGTTTGCAAAAACCCATTCATCATTTGCCACTGTGCCACGAAACGTACAAAAAATATAACACTATCAGTAAAATGCCAATTCTTAACAATCTAAGAAAAGCCAGGAAACTTTTATATCAGAGACTTTTTAAAAGAATGCATTAGTTTTTCAATTAATGTTATTTCAAAATATATATGTATGTAGAAATTTGTGTAATGTTTACCTAATACTACAGAACAACACATTCGTAATTTTTCGAACATTTACTCATGAGGTTGGAAATTAAAAAAATTTTGTATTTCCTCACTCATGAGGAATGAGCAAACAAATAATATAAACAACGATCTAATGAAAAAATGTTCATAAACTTTAATTATATAAATTTTTTAAAGAATTCTACTTATTAATTCTTTCAAGAGCATATTTAAATGTGAAAACAAATTTCTCGAAGATTTTTCATTATCTTCATCAGCCATTTCAACATAATTTAGTTTTAAATACTGGTCATACATATGTGTCAATGCATCAAATTTCATACTTTGAAATACTAGAATTAAAAAAATATTATTTCTTCGTATTGAATTTAACAAATTTCAAAACAAACTCATGGCTCAGCAAAAATAGCCAACAAAATCGCCAACTATTTTATAAATCGGCAAAAAATCGCCATGTCTCCAAATCGAAAATTAAGGCGCCAAACAAGTTTGAAAATCGCCACGTTTGGCGAGAAATCGCCACATCTGACAGCCTTCACTAGTGTTATTTTTGTTTTTTCCTTGTGAACAATTGTAATATGAATAAATCTAATTTTTCGTATCTTAAAAATTCCCTCTTTTTTATTTCCTCACTTTTCATGAGTGATAAAATTCAATTTTATTTATTCCTCAGCCTCATGACGATGAATAAGCAGCATAATTTTTACATGTTCATGCTCGCTCATTTTTTTCCAGAGTTTCTTTATCGAATCTTCATATATTAAATATGAACTAACAATAAGTAATCAAATCTTATCCTAATACTTTACTTCATGTCCTGCCAGTGCCCGACAAAAATTTTTCTTATCACGGTTTCTGTTCACATATTTAGGTGTTTATCGCTCTTCTGATTGGGTGAGTGCTGCAGTGTCTCTTCTCTTTACACCTGAGATAATATCTGATATAATATGTGAGAGAACGTCGGCAGAATGAAAGAGCACATTTCTTCATGTTAATCTTAATCTTAAACAAGGGGAACATGTATCTTTTAAGATTTCATAATTTACTGATTTTCGTACAGTATACTTGTGTCGTTTTTTTTATTATTTTTTAGTTTTTTTCTTTGTTTTTAAAATTTAATATTGTTTTTAAGCACTTTTTACAAGGTCAACATTATTTGCACTAAAAAATTAAACATTTTAATGATAGTGTCTTAATATTAATTTATATGCATGTATGTATGTGTATTTTTGGCAGCTCATCTTATAAGATAGTTGTTATAAGATTTCTCATAACAATTGTCTCATAACATTTATGATAATATTAATACTAACACTACTTGAGAGTCCACACGTAAGATAATACTCTCTGCGATTGAATTTGACGTTTGCTGATATAAAAATCTTATATCTTATCTCAGGTGGAGACCCTGTGTTAAGCGAGTGTGGCCGCCATCATTTAAAATATTTCGAGCTAGTGGAGTTGGGTGTAGTTCAAGCCTTTTTTAATATTGTTGAGATCCTTGTGGATATTCGGGTTTATAACATACCAGGGAGCGGTTGTGATTATACGAAGAAGATTATTTGGGAACCTTTGAATTTTTTCGATATTAGACGCCGAGGCAGTGCGCCATAATTGAATACAGTACAGTGTTGCCGCTTTGTGGGTAATTACCCGAGTTTGGTGTAAAATGTATACCCTTTAAGATATTGTTGATCTAAAAAAGTACAAAAACACTGTTTATCAAAAAAATAAAAAATAAAAAAATTCCATAGCTTATGAAACAAAAGATTTATAGTGATTGTCGCCAGATAGACACTTAGATTTTAATAAATATAAGCTTCATAGTTATTTAGAACCCGAAGTTTTTGGAAAAAGAAGGTATTTGTACAAAAAAAAAACCTCCTTGGAGGATGATATGTTCCCAATATTACAACAAGTAATGATTTTTTTTTTGGTTTTAACATTTAAAATGCTTAATTTGAGAAATATTTAGCGGCATTAACATTTGTTTAACTGATTTTAGAAACAGACTGGCATCTGAAACCGTTACAGGAATTATATTTACTAAATAAAGTATACAAAGGAATGGCATTGAACATTTTGAGCCTTCCCTATTTATATGGAAGTAGAAGTTAATATTTTAAATTTTTTTTTAATATTTATTAATTTTTTGAGGTTTTTAATGTTATTTTTGTTTAATTATTTTGAATGAAATTCTAATAGTATAAATAATATTGATCTTATTTAAGCGAATAGGGTATTGATTATAAGTTTGTGCTGATAGATGAAGTACATACAGACATTTATTGTAGTATATCAAATTAGAATCAGTATCAGAGTCATCCGTTCTGCTGGCTGGTTGTCTGTCCATGTAGACCATTTGCTCAAAGTACAGGTCGCAATTTTTAAGATAATTTCCGGTCCTTAATTTTACATAGCCGCCGTACGAACTTTTTTCTAAAAGAGTCTTTTTGCCTATTAACCATTTTATTTTGACAAAATTTGACCCAAATATATTTTATTTCAACATAAATGCTCTTACAAAATTTAATTTGGAATCAGTCCATATATGAACATGGCTCCCATACAGCTACCACTCACGAAAATAATATCATAACTGCCTTACAATTATGGGTTCGTATTGATAAAAAAAACTGCTATGCCATGGCAAAATTTTGTGCTGATAGGAAAAGAATTAAACATAGGTCATATATAAAACATTTTAGTCAAATTTGGTAGCCGTCAACGTATATTTGACTGGCACGCCATGGCGTTCACAACATCTGCAATTTCTAATCGGCTTCGAGTGGAATATTATAACATTTATAACGTAACAACGTAATCTCTTTTGATAGTTTTCGGCATGAGTTACATACACACTTTTTTCACATTTCGAGAAACGATGGAATATCTTGTTTCACATGTTTTCGATGCGAGAAGTTCTCACCAAAGTTACAGAACAAGGGTACAGGTGTAATTTCATTTAAATTGTGTAATTTTGCGTTATCTCAAGTGTAATTTTGAATTATGCTGGTGGTAACACTGATACAGTAGCACCAGATTGGTTTTAAGATAGAGTTGTAAAGTAGAAGTTTGCAATCGAGACTAAGGACAGAATTTCTTCTAATAAGCCAATGAATTTGAATGGCTTTTAGTTTCGTTTGAGTTAATTTTGCATCTATATGGTATTTCGACGTTAAACGGCGAACTAGATTAAACCGAGATATTTAACATGCGAATGCTGAGGTATTATTTGATTATTGATTTTAATAGGAATTCATGCCCCGACGCAAGGGGAATGTTATAAGTACGCATTTTTGCTCGTTGACCATTATCCTCCATTGTTTTAACCATATTTCTAGTTGAAATATATGCTCCTATAAGTAACGAGATGCTTCATGATGGTTTCCATGAACGCTTAGGAAAACTGTGTCGTCCGCAAATGTTGAAGTTTGGGTGCAGTTGTTAGTTGGCATGTCCGAAGTATATATTAGGTATAATAGCGGACCCAGGATTCTACCTTGTGGGATTCCAGCGGAGGAGAACTTAAAAAGTCGCCTTCTTTAATAATAAATTTACGACCACTTAAGCAGCTTTCTAACAGCTTGTATGTGTTTACTGGTAAGTTTAGCTTCAATTTATGTAATAAGCCTTCGTGCCAGACTTTATCAAATGCTTATGACTATCCGATGGGTTTGTTCAATTGTGCTGTGTTCTTTTCTAAAACCGAACTGATGGTTAGGAATACATCTATTTTCATTTAAAATTGGGATTAATTTTGACACTAAGAGTTTCTCAAACAGATTTGATAAATAAGATAATAAACTTAAACGCCTATATGACTCAAGTTTTGTGTGATCTTTTCCTGATTTAGCTATCATGGTAACTAAGGAAACTTTCCATTCTTGAGGGTAGTATTCAAGGCGTAAAATAGCATTAAAAATAAAAAAGAATAATTTTCTTTGCTTTCTTGAGCTTTCTTGGGGTTTAAATCAGGGACCGTAACAGTTATTCCTTTTTTCATAAACGTCTGATGATAACAGTTATTATTTGATTTTTATTTTTTTGAACAAAAATAACAGTTATTTTTTGATTTTTATTTTTTTGAACAATAATAACAGTTATTTTTTGATTTTTATTTTTTCGATCAAAAATAACAGTTATTTTATGATTTTTAATTTTTCGAGCAAAAATAAAAATTATTCTTTAAAGAAATGTCCGTGCTTAATTATTTAGTTGACTTTAAATATTTATTTTAATGCGCATAAGATATCCCAATAATGATCACACATTTAAATAAATATGTAAAGACAACTCAATAATTATAACACGCACATTTAATTTGTATTTTTGCTCGAAAAAATAAAAATCAAAAAATAATTGTTATTATTGTTCAAAAAAATAAAAATCATAAAATAACTTATTTTTGATCGAAAAAATAAAAATCAAAAACTAACTGTTTTTTTGTTCAAAAAAAAAAAAAAAAAATCAAAAAATAACTGTAATTAATAAAAATCATAATATTTTATCATAGAAAAATTCATAAGGATCAATATGTTATACTTGAATCAGTTTACCAGCATTGACTTCTATATGCTTTTTTTGTTTTAAAATTTCAAAATAACTGTTCGTTCGCTGGTTTAAATCCCAAATAGCCTTTTCGATTTCTCTTATCTCAGCTCTTCGGGGAACAGTTGCTCTAACATCAACAGGTAGTAACTCCACAGCAATATTGTGTGATGTATGAGGAGTAAATACGTTTTTTAATGATTAACAAATAGATTTCCTTTTTCTGTATCATTTCTTGCCCAACTTCCATTAAAGTTTCTTAAAGGTGGCTTAGAGATAACTAGGCTTTTGAGATTTCTAGCTGCATTAGGATTGCACGCCATAATGAGTAGTCTGATTGTGGAGTTGCATCCAGTTCCTTAAGATATTTTTTGAAGGATGCCGTTTTCTGAGACTGCAGTAACTTTCTTAACCTTTTTGTGCACTCTTTTAATAATTTTTTAAGTTTAGGAAATCTGTGCAATTGCAACTCTTTTCGAACTCTCCTTTTTCGTGCAACAGCCGCTAGACATCTGTAGAATATATTTTATTATTTTGATGATTTTGCTGGAATGTTTAACAGCTAGTTTAAGATAACTGTCAAAATTCACAATAGAGATTTCCGCATTCTTCGGTGTATCAAGCGGAATATTTTCTGTGCAATGGGTGCTGAGATATTTTTTATATTTTAACCAATTTATTTGTGTGTTTGTCGTCGCTAAGTAACCAGACGGAGATACAATTCTATTGGCGTTCATTATAGTAACAATTATAGGTGTGTGATCTGAAGATAATTCTAAGGAAGCTTCAACATGAATCGTTTCTGTGGGGATGTTTTTAACCACGCCAAAATCGATGTCATCTGGAATTTTTTGCTGATCAGTAGGCCAATATGTTGGTTGCCCGCTCGCAACCACATTTAAATCCATTTTAGAGATTGTATTTAACAAAATACGACCCTTTGGTGTTATAAGTCGTCACCCCCAGAAGGTATGTTTAGCGTTATAATCGCCAGCGGCCAGGAAACAGGAACCTAATGATTTGTAGTATTTATAATATTGGTTTTCTGATATTTAAAGTCTAGGTGGAGAGTATAAAGATGAAATTACTAAGTTTCGATTAAGCTCTTCAACACAAATGTTTGTTGCTTGCAGATAGTCTTTACAATGATCACACTATAAGTAGTGTTTGATTCGGGCTTTTATCAAAATGGCAGATCCTCCACAAGCTCTATCTCGAGGGTACTTGGTATCATTATTTAAATGTTTTTCTTTTATTTTAAATATATTTATTAAGGTCAAATGCGTTTCAGAAACCATCATAATATCAATTTGTTTATTTTTAAGAAAGTACTCCACTTCATTTTTGTGTTGGCGGATGCCGTTTGCGTTCCAAAAACAAATTTTCAGACAGTTCATGGCTTGTCAAGTACAGCTTGCAATAACATCGACTGCACTCTTAACATTTCCTGCATCATATTACCCATTGTGTTCGTAAAATTATTTACAGTTTGCACTAATGTTTTCATAGTTTTTTCTATTCGGCTTAAACTATAAGCGGCAGTTTCATCATTATTGGGTAAATCACCTTGCATTGGCATATGGCTTGATTTTAGGACTTTAGCGTAGGAGATTCTGTTAGTACCAGTAGTGCGATTCACCAACTTTTAACACTTTAGCAGGTGTTAACTTTAACCACACATTTTGATGTTTGCACTAACCACTATGTGAATCACTAACTTATTTGTAACCATGGCAAACAGTTTTATATTTCTTTGTATTCAAATTGGTATATCGTGGCAACTCTGCCAAGCGAAACATCAAAATAGGATAAAATAACAAAGAAGAATAAAAAAAACCAAACCAAAAACATTTATAGATTTTAAATAGTTTTGTGCAAAATGCGTAAAACATAACTAATTTTTATTATTTAATTAATTATTTTATTTTATTATTTTATCAATTTAGTAAACGCTTGTAGATATTTTAACAGAATGGCTAGTTCTGCTGCCAAAAAAGCCGCTCGTCAAATGGTTGGATTTACGATAAATAAGTAGGAAGCTCCATGTAACATTGGTGTGCAACAAGAAGTGGATAAATTGTAGGCTAAATACCTCAAAGTCAAAATATCGAGAATAAATAAACACTTTTCAAAACGGATTAAACCCCATCAAAAATGCTGGTGTTAATAAACCACTATTTGTTTTGTTAAAAATAACAGCTGACTGAAACAGCTGGCTTTAAACACAATCAGATATCTTTTAAAATGTTAGTGAATAGCAAAATGGTTAATTTTGTGGTTAACAATTAACATAACAAAAACGAAACATTTATGGTTTAAAAAGCATAGTGAATCGCACTACAGGCTGCGGTACCTGAATTTGAGTGGGATTAGGTTACGGTCCCACCGAACGATTGACGATGGAGTATACTGGACATCCTCTATAGTTGGCAGTGTAATTACCACCACAGTTGCTACATTTTTTACGTTGGGATCGTTTTTAGACTTATCGCAATGAACTGTACCACTCCACATACGACACAAACAGAGGGTAAATGGCAGTATGCTTTAGTATGACCAATTTCTTGGCAGCTTAAACATTGAACGGGATCATTTCTTTGTGCAGCTCCTCTATCGTGATTCGTATGTACAGAATGTATTTGAAATTGAAAATGGGATGCGTATAACTTTGTTAAGCTTTATGTCACCTGTAGCTCGTTTCTGTATTTCTCGCATCGCAAAATTTCTCACATTAAGTGTGAAACAAAAAATTCCATCGTTTCTCGATTTGTGAGAAAAAAGTGTTTCTGTATTTAAATGCGAGAACAGACAACACAGATTCTGTTTTAACTGGAATACTTCCAGTAATTAAGTGTCAAATGCCAGCGAAACGTCAACGAAAGAAATATATATAATAAAAATTAGGCTGCCAGATTAAAAGATTTATCGACATTTTGACGATTTTTTTTGTTCCAAAATTGGCAAAGTGACAATTTGCTGATTTTTTTCTAGTGACGATTCAGTCTTCGAAATAAAACAATTTTAAATAGTTTTATATGTTTGTGTATTAGGCACCACAGAAAACCGATATCTTTAAAAACAAGGCAGATTAAAAAATGTATCAAAATTTCGAACGAAAACTGTTTAATTTTTATTTGCTTGGATTATTAAATACATTTGTTTATGTGATCAAAAGATTAAACTATTACCCCATTTTTCAGTCAATGCACTTTAGGAAATTTTTGCCTTTTATTTTGTCCAAAAGTGCTTATTTTATTTCAATATGATATTTTGTCACTCCTTTGTGTGATTTCTGCAGGGAAAAATAACAATCTGAAATTTTAAACTATTATCGGATTAAGGAAAAATAAAATAAATAATTTTATTTAAATAGACCTCAAGCTTATGTATGTATAAAATATGTATTTTACAAATGACCTTAATGTTTTTTTTTTTATTATGGGTTTACATGATAAAAATTTGTGATTATGTGATAAAAATCGAAGAAAATTAATTTTAAATTGTCCCAACAAAATATACGATTTTTTTTATATTTCTTAGGATATTAACGTTTTTTTTCACAAATTTATCTGGCAGCCCCACATAAAACAAACACAATTAAAGGGTAAAAAATTAAAATAACAAAATATAACAGTTGTGTTTTATATACTTATTTTTATCATTTAAATTCTTGCTTTTCAAATAAAAAAAAAATAATACACATTCTTGTGTACATACATACATAATTTGGGCTCCATTTTTTTAAATTTTTTTTTCTCGCATCAATTTCAAATATGACTTATTTTGACAGTTCTTGTGAGAAACTTTTTGCAAGATATTGTTACAGAAACACTTTTTCTCACATCCTTCCAATAATTGCTGGAAAATTATTTAAATGACAGATAATTCTCGCAAAGTAAAAATACAGAAACACTTATGTGAGATAAACCATTTTTTGTTTCATATTGCACTGTTTTTGTCATAATTCACTTGTTTCATGCGGGAAATTTTATGATGCGAGAAATACAGAAACGGGCTACTGGTTCTAGTTCTACTCTAAATAGTTGTTGGGGATTTTTCTCCTTGTTTTTAATATTTATCACATTTTTTATTTTAAAACCCTTCTCTTCTAAAAACGTTTTTATCATCTGGTTCCACGCAAGAGTCAATGCCCTTCATCTCTACCTAAAGGCCTTTACTGCTCTTCAGTTTGTATGCTTTTAAAACTTTTTTTAAGTACTTCAAATTTATTAATTATTTTACGAAAATCATTTTCATGATTAACCTGTATTTTTGTGTCGTTTATACTGCCACGCTTAATTGCAGCTACGTAAAACGAATTTTCACCTTTCACCGAGATCAAACTCTCCCCAAGATATATCGGGGGTGGCTTAGACGATTTCATGACGTTTGGTGGTTCATAGGATTCACACTCCAGAATCGCAAAACGATTTTGTGAATTTATTATATTAAAAGATGGAACTTTTGAGGCCGATGCAACAGCGGAAGAGCTAGGGCTGCGACCCTGTTTAAGCATTGTTATATACCTGTCCATACCAACTTGTATTTGCGGCTTTTTACAACTATTCACTTGTGAGTTATCCACTGCGTCAGTGTTTGAGTTCATGGTATCATTTCCCACTAATATTGTTTTTGCCGCTTCGGTAACACTTGCAGTCGTATTGTTTTCTTTTGCTTTATTTATTTCAACATTGCTCTCGTCAGGTTCCACCGTCACATAAATATCTCTTTCATTTAGCCCTACAATTGTTTCACTGTTTTTACTCATACAAAAGTTGTTTTTGTTTTTCACCGTTTGCTGTGCTCTTAATGTTTTTATTATATATTAAATAACACTGTATCGATGGCTTAATATGAAAAGGTCGTATCTCGTTTTTTCACAAAATCGCGTTTTTTGTATATTCTGACGAAAGGCCCTCAAATACACGTTTCTTAAAAATTTTTTGTTTTTATGTTAACAAATAAAAAATTTATTAACATTTAAAAAAAGCCCTATCTAAATTGAGAAAATTCTTCGAAGAAAAAAGCCCTAACTCATTTTAATATCAATGCACTTTATTGATGTGTTTGATGGATTAGTTTTTAAAGCAGCGTCGCTTTTATTGTAACAAGAATAACAGGGTAGCAATCAATAGTATAGTATAGAGTCGCAATCAGTAGCATAGTTACTCTGCCACTGGGTGTAATAAAAAAGAATGGGTTTTCCCCGAAATTGTTGTGAAATTGTATGAAATTTGCATCATTGTAATATAAAAGTGTGGAGAACTGAGACTTTAAATAATTGAAGCGTGAAAAATAAATTGAAGTGTCAAAAATAATTAAAGTTTGAATAATATGAATTGCTCAACAAAAAATATTGACTCCGGCGCTGTAAATTCAGATGATATTCGCAAGAGGAATAGCGTTGCGAATAAATCCAAATGGAAAGCAAACGCCAACAAAAAGAAAAGAATGGAAGGTGAGCAAAATGTGGGCATATCCAAGAAAGAACTTTCCCAAAACCCTCCTCGACAATTCGGTGAGTCGTGTTCATCACAGTATTGTGTGAAAAGTGCATTTAGAAACTGTTCAGTGTTTTCCGAGGCCACTCGAAAGGAAATATTTAAATTGTTTTGGGAAATGTCCTGGGAAAAAAAGCGGATGTATGTTACTGGTCTTATTAAAATTTCGGATAAAAAAAGTAATAGCTCTGAAAATTCGCGACGAGCTTATACCATAACATACTTACTCAAACAGGATTCCAATAGATACAAGTATGCCGCCACATGTTTCATTCAACACAAGGACTAAAGGAAAAGATGGTTCGAAATTGGATCGACTCTGCCGGTAAACACGGTTCGCAAAATAGCCCCGACAAATTATTAAGTATGCGCAAGTCTGCTAATCTATCAACAGTAGCAGGTAAGCACAATCAAAAACGATGTTCTTTCCTACAAACGTGGCTGGATGAGTTACCAAAAATGGAGTCTCCTTATTGTCGGAAAGATTCCAAGAAATTATATTTTCAGACGGATTTTTCTTCATATCAAGACAATTACCGGATCTATGTCTACGAGTGTGAATCCAAAAAGGAAAATGAGAGCATGAAATTATCATACCCTATTTTTGATGAAATAATGAAGAAATCGAACTTTTGCATTTTTAAGCCTAGAAACGACCAAATAAAAAAACGAGGAAATAATGTCTCGGACGAAGATTATCAAAAACATAGACATGACGTTGAAGAAATGCGTGAAGAGAAATACCACGATATTAAAAATGCCGAAGCCGGATTATGTGCAGTTTTTGGTATGGATGTGCAAGCAGTGAAGTTGCTGCCTCAAATCAATGCCAGTGCTGCTTATTATAAAATGAAATTGCAACTGCATAACTTCACCATCTACGATATTGTCACACACGATTCAGACAATTATGTTTGGGATGAAACAGATGGCAATCTAGTAGGGAGATCGATTATTCGACTTTTTTCAATAACCGGTTTTCGAATATTACGAATAGTTGCTATTTTAAAAAACCCGGTTTTCGGTTAAGCAATTTTTAAATAACCGGTTAACCGGTTTTAATTCGAATACTTAAAAACACAAAAATCAAATAAGTTTTTAAAATAAAACTTTAATTTGAATAAAAACAAAAAAATTTGCATAAAGTGGGACCAGTAAATTAAAATAAAAATTAAAATTTTTATTGATTTACTTAACTTTAGTTGTAAGAAGATATTTGTATAATGTAATTTAGAAACTGTTGAATGATATTTGATCTAGACAAACGTTTTGCAAAAGCAAATAAATGATAGGAATTTTATAAAGTAATTGTTTGAAATATTCTCTCAAATTTATTTTGAATGAGTTTTATTTAATTTGTTGGTGGTTAAGCTATCTATATAAATCAATCATATTTTTCAAAAGTTGCAAACAAGATATCTTAGCCAGGATTATCTATTTCAAACTATTTTGTTTAAGCATTATAGAAACGAATAGTGAACTGAACATTCTTTTTGTGTAAAATATTTGTCAATTCGTCGACTACAATTTAAAACATTCCATGACATTGTTTGATTTCTTCAATTTTGTTTTTCAGTTCTGGGTGTTTTAATAATTATAACTGGTAGAAATTGTTCCCATATTGTTGATTCCGGCGTAATGTTGTAGTTTTCAGCATGAAGAGATGCTAGAACTACTTAAGAGTTTTTAGTGCCTTAACGGGCATTTCGTCCTCGGCAACACAACGGGCTAATATTTCACCCAATGATTAATTTTTTGCAGCGTATTTTAATTAAGTATAATTTGTCGTCTCCTTAGAACTACATCGAACGGGGTTAAGTTTCATTTGGATCACATTAATGTCAGGCATGTATACTAATTAAAGGTGATTCATTAGTCGTGACATGGAAGAACGTTTGTAACTTATCATTTTAGAGCACTGCAAGCACCTAACCTTGTCTTTTTAATCGCGTTCGAAAAAGATAACCTTTATATAAAAATATATTTAATATTTAGAATTATCTTGCACAAATTTTTATTTACTTTTAACTGCACACGTTTTTGTAGTATTTTGAATAGTTTTTGGGTTTTTTTACCAAAACAAACGCTTTTATAAGCGATTTGTATTGACAGTGTTCATAATGTTTTTTGACCTTTGTTACATTTTGTTTTGACATTATTTATAAAAGTTTAAGTTTGGCCAATATTCAATTAGCAAATACTTAAATTACGGGTACATCTACAACAAGAGTAAGGAAAATGTATATAAATTACACACTACTAAAATAACTGGTTTATTATACCAAAATAACCGGTTTATTCGATATTCGAAAAATGGGAATTTTAAAATAATCGACTTGGGCAAAGCTAAAGTAGCCGGTTAAAACCGGTCGAATAATAACCGTTCGATCTCCCTACAATCTAGTCTCCTCCGTTTTTGCAACATGCCTTGTTAAGCTTACGAAATTTCACTGCTCGTTCTCCAAATATACATCACATAATTATTTACTCGCGCGGATGTTTTTACCAAAATCGTAATGTTGTTTTGTCCAATGCTTTGCTTGCATTTTGTAAGGAAATGAATATAACTGTGGAACAAAAATATTTAATAAGTGGCCATACCCAAATGGAATGCGATGCAACTCATTCGCTTATTGAAAGAAAAATGTCTAAAAAGCAAATAAATTTGCCATCACAATTCGTTCAACTTATAAAGGAAGCGCGCAAAGTTCCTGCACCTCTACAAGTACATCATTTGCATTATGAGTATTTTTTTAATTATGAAAAAAGTTCACAAGTGTACTCATCTATACGTCCAGGTAAATAATATTGCGCTCTAACTCTATAGGTACATTTTATGTATACTCACTTATTGTGTTAAATTTTAGGCAGAGTCGTTGGTGAACTGGCAGTAAGCATGATACGAGCTCTTGGATATGACCCATCCGGAGTAATTTATTTTAAAACTAGAATAACCGGCGACTATGACTAACTTCCGCAGATATCAGTTAGAAGAATTAATGCAGAAATTCCCGTCGAAAGTCTTCACAAAGAAAAAATTCCACTAACGAAGAAAAAGTGGGACCACTTAGAGGATTTAAAGAGATTCCTTCCATCGAATTGCCATTATTTTTATGATAAATTACCGTTTAGACACTAATTTTGGTTAAAAGTGACCTATTATATGTTTCTTACCTGAATTTTTTTGATGAGTTTTTCCATAATTTATAACATGAATTATTTATTTATTTTGTTTT
This sequence comes from Pollenia amentaria, assembly GCA_943735925.1. Classification (NCBI taxonomy): domain Eukaryota; kingdom Metazoa; phylum Arthropoda; class Insecta; order Diptera; family Polleniidae; genus Pollenia; species Pollenia amentaria. Next base: position 88,391,359 of record OX031010.1, on the reverse strand, counting down.
ATTAAAATATGTATCTAATTTTCACCGTAGTCCAAAAAAGCCCTAACTTGAATTTTCTTTCAAAAATATGAATAACTAAAAGCCCTATCTTACATATCTTCATTAATATTAAAAAAAAATTGAAAATAAAAGTGGTCATTGCATTTTTACTAAGAAACTGCGTTCAAAGACATATATAAACATATATATTGACAAATCTTTCCGATTTTATTCAGTTTTTTCCTTCTCTTGTAAAGTAGCTAAAAGTTGAGATACGAATTTTTCATATAAGGCCATCGGTATGTATGTTAATTCATACATAAATATATTCTTTTTACTTTTCCTTTTATATTTCTTTCTTAGTAATTGTTCAATTTGATGTTAAAAAATGTAAATAAAAATTATTTATTTATTGCGTCCATTCGCTTCTATCGGGGACTATATTTTATATTATATTTATATTGCAAAATCAAATTTATTAAATTAATAATTAAGTCGTATTAAGAAAACACGTCTATTCACACCCAAGCACACTTTGCAACATTAGTCATGCCTGAATAAGGAGTGAACTTTTCCGTACTCGACTCCACACATAAGACAAAGTAATTAAAATCTTTTTATCGGAGAAAATATAAGTATCAATTTTAAAAAACCAAAGATTTCTTTATATTAATACAGTAAACACTTGATTCTTGTTTTCACTTTTTATTCAGCTTAAGTTCGTATTTTTGATAACAGAACTTTTTTATCTGATAAGTTCATTCAACGCATTTGTAAAGTTTAAGGTATTTACATTTTTTATGGATTCTTCTTATTTTTGTTGTATGATGGAGTACCGCCCCCTCCTCCCCCATTTAATTTCTGTAAAATATTAGATTTTTATTTAGCGTAAGCACTTTAAAATTTTTCTTTGCTCTTTTGCATACGACACGAGACTGACACATAATAATATGAACTCGTAGCTTGTTTCATAATATGGCGGGATTTCCTTTAACTTTATGTAATTCGAAACCTGAAATAAATAAATACAGAAATACAATGGCCAAAAATAAACAAGAAAAAAATGTAATCAGAAACATTTTCGTGTCGAGTTGTGTAAGAATCGATTTTCTACTGTAATCATGCCCTCTATGTACTTTACCATACTTGTTGTATAGGGTCGCGTGGCCGCTCATGGTACCGAGTGTTAAGGGGCACACCACAGTCGCTTATAATTGTTTTTCATTGGCCAAAAAGTCTGTAACTTTTGAACCGGTAGACATATTTTAGAATTTTTATGGAGAGACGATTTCTGGAATTTTACTCAAGTACTAAGTTTCTTAAAGCAGTTCTTGAGAAAAATGGCCCTATTAAGGCTTATGATTAAAAAAAAAAAAAAAAAAAAAAAAAAAAAAAAAAAAAACAACAACAACTACTAGCGATGAGTTGTAATTTTTTAATGTTTTTGTTAACCGCAATATGGGAGAGTTGTAAACCATAATACAAAAACAGCAAAATTTCAATTGAACTAAAGTTGAGTTGTAATATGAAAATAACAAATTTGATCGGAATCGGTCCAAATATAACCATATAACATTTGCCCAGGTCCCAATAAACCCTCTCTCCCAAATCGCTGTAAGACAAAAAAAATTTTACATATATGTTGAGTACTAGAAAATATTCGGCACAAAGAATGAATGTAACCTCATATTATTATTTTAGTGTGCCGTGTCCATTATTGCCCATTGGTCCTAAATAGAGTTCAATCTCCTAACGGGTCTCAATACTAATAAATTTAAATAGTTTATGGGTATAAATGCTACACAGGAAATAAGTTTCTATGCGGGCCATGTGAAATTATCGCCATTTTCAAACGGGTTCATCCTTATGACAATTAAAACGTGTGTATCAAATTTTCGCACAAGGTTAGATGTACAGACAACCAGTCAGCTGGCCAGCCATGTCGGACAGACATTCTAAGATAGACTCAGAAAAGGTTTCTGATTCGACCGGTATGCTCAAAGGTTGGTCTAGAACCAACAATATTTTTATATGTTTCGCACATCAGCACAAACGCATAATACAAAAGTGGAGATTGTCGTGATAATTTTTTTATTTTTTTTGAGTAAATAACTACCAGCAGACTTTTTATGACCCTTTTTAACCTTAAAAGTTCTATTCCTTTGAACTTGACTAACATATAGTAACTTAAAAAACATTTAATAACACACCAGCTATAAACGGCACAGCGGGAAAATGTAATCAATAGGAATCGGGAATGTAATACATATCTTTTACAAAATTTGATTCTGGAATTCATTATTATTAACAGAGAACATGTCCTAGGATTGTAATAAATTATTTTAACGTGGCCTGCGAATGATAACAATTCACCCTCACAGCATAAATGCAGCAAAAATAACGGATTATTATTAAGAAAATGTGTAAAAGAAAAACACGAAAAATAGTCGCGAACAGAAACAATACATTCGTTGTTCTACACATGTGGGAATATACGTGGTAATCAATGCATAATTATTGTGTCAAATAATATTGGATACGTACATATGTTAATGCAGTTGATGCGAATCACTTGCACTTTAATAAAGTTAAATGTTCGTAAAAACTTAGAACTTGACATCACTCTCATATGTGAAAATTTTTTTATGCAGTGATGCCGCAATACCGCAGCAAATGTTGGCAATTATTGTATCAATTAATTTTCTGATGAAATTACTTTTGATGCTTTTTTTAATGCTTTTTTTCTTGTTATTTATAAGAAAACTGTCACTTGTTCGCTCAATATTTTCAATAAAATTGGTCATCGCTATTGTTGATAACATTTTTAATTTCATTTTATGTTCGCTTATGAAATTTTTAAATATACCTTGTGTTCAAAAATCCCAACTTTGTACAGCTGTTTTGCGGAAAAATGCATCAGCAACAACAATTTGCATCACTGCAGCAGTGATGTACAGTAGGGTGGGTCAAAAAATTTTGTTTTTCTCGTAACGACTTCTAATAGCGTAAATATGTTGTATATTTGTCTGCATTAGACCCCTGTAAAATATTATTAATTAATTTTTAGTATAAGAGCCCGCGCTTTAATCTTCATTTTGTTAAATTTGTTTTATAACAGCAATAGCATTGTATTGCAAAAAATCATATTACTGTATCGTAAGGATTCTTAAGTTCTCGAGGATTCAGACACAAGCAATTCATTCATTGAAAAGTATATATTCTTCCAGGAAATATTTTTGATAGAATACATATTTAATAATGCACAATAAAAAGATCAGTTTGAGGTTACTACACGGACAGGGAAGTTGTGCTTATTTTTTTTATTTGAACTGTTTTAACTTGTAACCGTTATTATGGAAACCAGAAGCCAACATTATTTCTCCACGAGATTCGAAAATGTAGAAGATATTAATGATAATGTTTTACCAACTTACGAATATGTTACGAAAAACTATGATTGGAATAGGGAGCAACTAAAAATAGCAAGGAATATTTTCAAAGAATCATTGTTTTTAGATATTGCAAAACTTGTAGCTCAAAGGATAGAATGCGTTTGGAGAAAATCGTCTCTTCCTACAGTGTCAAATACAATGGTCATACAAGTAATAAACGGTTATCATATAAATTACAAAAATCTCATAAAGTCGTTGAAAAAAATGTCCGTTCATTAGAAAGAAAATTTTCTCCGACGTAGCAGAGTTTTGTTTCATATTGGTTCCTGTAGATGTAACCAAAATGAGCTTTTTTTGATGTCCAAGGCAATATAAGGTACCCAAAGAAGAACAGGAGTTTTTGAGTGAGATGCGAGGGCGAGAAAGATGCGTATTGGAGGAGTAGTTCGAGATCATCCAACTAAATTTCAAAAAAGAGCAGCCCAAGCACTAAAAACAGAAAAAAACGTAAAAAAAATTCATGAGAAAATTAACAGCAGGAGTTATCTGTAAGTAATTCCAGTGCTTCTTGTGACGATTCTTTTAATTTACCTTCCACGTCAAAGAAAGAAAAAAATTTTAGTTTGCCTATATTGTCAAAAACTTGTAACCGTTACAGTGTTTCCGATAGCGTAGCGGCTGCTATTACTTCGTCTGTATTGCAAGATATCTCTCCTAGCAGTGAACCAATTGATAAATCAAAAATAAGACGGGAATGAAAAAAGTACGTAATGAATGTATTCAAGACCAGAAGCAGCTAGACCTACTAGCTTTACACTTTGACGGCCGAAAAGACGCTTAATATTATATAAAATGGAGCTAAGAAATATAGACAAATACTGATTGAGGAACATGTATCTGTTAAGGAGCCAGATTCAGTTTATGTTGGCTATGCAACACCAGATCGAAGTACTTTTAAAAATATTGAAATGTCAATTATTGCCCTTCCTTCATCTCAAAAAATGAATAGAGAAAATTTGATGGCAATTGGTTGTGATAGTACAGTCACTTACACTATATGGTGTTACCAAGGGACCATATTCTCATGCTGGTCCTTTTGGCAACTTATTAGAAAACTGCAAAAAACTTGCTTCTGTCGATGTTGTTGGGTGAAACAGTGAGAGAACTGGCAGCCCGACGTGTTCATGAAGCACGAAGCTCACCTCATACCCGAAAGCAACCTCGTGTCTTTGAGGCTCCTTCTATCAATTTTGACGCAAGTAACTACTTTGAAGTTATAAATTGGAATCAAATGTTTTTCGATCCTTCAATTCTTCGGAACATCACTACTGAAGAAATAAATGCAGCAGTTGAGTGTCAAGAAGTGACAATCTAATTTTTTGAAATGCCCAGATTTGACAGTATACAAGCTTTTGTGACCAAAAAATAACTAATAAAATTTCGTGTTTTTATTGTTTTATGTTGTATAGGAACCAAAGTTTTATTTTTTTCATGTGTAATAAAAATGTGTTCAGTTTTAATTAATAATAAATAATTTATAGTAAATAAAATATTAAAATTAAAAAATGGCTTTTTTTTAAAATACTTAATTCTTAGGAGCTCTGTCGCGGGCTCAAGATGTGACTTTTTTAAACTTTTTTTTAGCATTTTTTATTTGTTTTAACGTAAGACAACAAAATATTGCTATTAGAATATGATTCGAGAAGTTTTATTTTTTCTCATACATCAGTGTCCCACCCTAATGTACAGTTCTTTTGCATTTACGAACGTACACATTATCTTCTCGATTCCAATGAATGCATTATTATTCTTTCAAAAATAATACATAAATTTTTTTGTTACTTGTGTTATCAATTCCTCATTTTTCCGCTGGGCGGTATAGTTATACAGTAGAGGTCTGCGTTGAATAACAGCCATACCTACAGAGCACAGCAAACGGTGAAAAACAAAAACAACTTTTTGTATGAGTAAAAATAGTGAAACAACGGTAGGGCTAAATGAAAGAGATATTTATGTGACAGTGGAAGCTGACGAGAGCAATGTTGAAAAAAAAAACAAAAAAACGCCTGCAAGTGTTACCGAAGCTGCAAAAACAATATTAGTCGGAATTGATACCATGAACTCAAAAACTCACGCAGTGGATAACTCACAAGTGAAAAGTGGTAAAAAGCCTCAAATACAAGTTGGCATGGACAGGTTTATAACAATGCTTAAACGGGGTCGCAGCCCTAGCTCTTCCGCTGTTGCATCGGCCTCAAAAGTTCCATCTTTTAATAGAATAAATTCACAAAATCGTTTTGCAATTCTGGACGATGAATCCTCTGAAGCACCAAACGTCATGAAATCGTCTAAGCCACCCCCGATATATCTTAGGGAGCAAAACACAAATAAGTTAATAAAGAGTTTGATCTCGGGGAAAGGTGAAAATTCGTTTTACGTAGCTGCAATTAAGCATGGCAGTATAAACGACACAAAAATAGAGGTTAATCATGAAAATGATTTTCGTAAAGTAATTAATAAATTTAAAGTACTTAAAAAAGTTTTAAAAGCATACAAAACGAAGAGCAGTAAAGGCCTTCAGTTTGTGATAAAAGGCATTGACTCTTGCGTGGAGCCAGATGATATAAAAACGTTTTGAGAAGAGAAGGGTTTTAAAATAAAAAATGTGATAAATATTAAAAACAAGGAGAAAAATCCCCAACAACTATTTAGAGTAGAACTAGAACCAGGTGACATAAAGCTTAACAAAGTTATACGCATCCCATTTACAATTTAAAATACATTCTGTACATACGAATCACGATAGAGGAGCTGCACAAAGAAATGATCCCGTTCAATGTTTAAGCTGCCAAGAAATTGGTCATACTAAAGCATACTGCCATTTACCCTCTGTTTTTGTCGTATGTGGAGTGGTACAGTTCATTGCGATAAGTCTAAAAACGATCCCAACGTAAAAAATTTAGCAACTGTGGTGGTAATTACACTGCCAACTATAGATGATGTCCAGTATACTCCATCGTCAATCGTTCGGTGGGACCGAAACTTAATCCCACTCAAATTCAGGTAACAAACCAATAAAACACTAATGCCATTCAGGTACCGCCGCCTGTAGTGCGATTCACTATGCTTTTTAAACCATAAATGTTTCGTTTAAAATTGTTAACCACAAAATTAACCATTTTGCTATTCACTAACATTTTATAAGATATCTGATTGTGTTTAAAGCCAGCTGTTATTTTTAACAAAACAAATTGTGGTTTATTAACACCAGCATTTTTGATGGGCTTTAATCCCTTTAGGAAAGTGTTTATTTATTCTCGATATTTTTACTTTGAGGTATTTAGCCTACAATTTATCCGCTTCTTGTTGCACACCAATGTTACATGGAGCTTCCTACTTATTTATCGTAAATCCAACCATTTGACGAGCGGCTTTTTTGGCAGCAGAACTAGCCATTCTATTAAAATATCTACAAGCGTTTACTAAATTGATAAAAAAATAAAATAAAATAATTAATTAAATAATAAAAATTAGTTATGTTTTACGCATTTTGCACAAAACTATTTAAAATCTATAAATGTTTTTGTTTGGTTTTTTTTATTCTTCTTTGTTATTTTATCCTATTTTGATGTTTCGCTTCGCAGAGTTGCCACGATATACCAATTTGAATACAAAGAAATATAAAACTGTTTGCCATGGTTACAAATAAGTTAGTGAATCACATAGTAGTTAGTGCAAACATCAAAATGTGTGGTTAAAGTTAACACCTGCTAAAGTGTTAAAAGTTGGTGAATCGCACTACTGGTGCTAACAGAATCTCCTACGCTTAAGTCCTAAAATCAAGCCATATGCCAATGCAAGGTGATTTACCCAATAATGATGAAACTGCCGCTTATAGTTTAAGCCGAATAGAAAAAACTATGAAAACATTAGTGCAAACTGTAAATAATTTTACGAACACAATGGGTAATATGATGCAGGAAATGTTAAGAGTGCAGTCGATGTTATTGCAAGCTGTACTTGACAAGCCATGAACTGTCTGAAAATTTGTTTTTGGAACGCAAACGGCATCCGCCAACACAAAAATGAAGTGGAGTACTTTCTTAAAAATAAACAAATTGATATTATGATGGTTTCTGAAACGCATTTGACCTTAATAAATATATTTAAAATAAAAGAAAAACATTTAAATAATGATACCAAGTACCCTCGAGATAGAGCTAGTGGAGGATCTGCCATTTTGATAAAAGCCCGAATCAAACACTACTTATTGTGTGATCATTGTTAAGACTATCTGCAAGCAACGAATCGAAACTTAGTAATTTCATCTTTATACTCTCCACCTAGATTTTAAATATCAGAAAACCAATATTAAAAATACTACAAATCATTAGGATCCTGTTTCCTGGCCGCTGGCGATTATAACGCTAAACATACCTTCTGGGGGTCACGACTTATAACACCAAAGGGTCGTATTTTGTTAAATACAATCCCTAAAATGGATTTAAATGTGGTTGCGAGCGGACAACCAACATATTGGCCTACTGATCAGCAAAAAATTCCAGATGACATCGATTTTGGCGTGGTTAAAAACATCCCCACAGAAACGATTCATGTTGAAGCTTCCTTAGAATTATCTTCAGATCACACACCTATAATTGTTACTATAATGAACGCCAATAGAATTGTATCTCCGTCTGGTTACTTAGCGACGACAACCACACAAATACATTGGTTAAAATATAAAAAATATCTCAGCACCCATTGCACAGAAAATATTCCGCTTGATACACCGAAGAATGCGGAAAAGTTGAGTCATATAGGCCTTTAAGTTTATTATCTAATTTATCAAATCTGTTTGAGAAACTCTTATTGTCAAAATTAATCCCAATTTTAAATGAAAATAGATGTATTCCTAACCATCAGTTCGGTTTTCGAAAACAACACAGCACAATTGAGCAAACCCATCGGATAGTAATCGCCATAAGAAAAGCCTTTAAAGAAAAAAAAAATATTGTTCCGCTCTCTTCATCGATGTGCCTCAAGCATTTGATAAAGTCTGGCACGAAGGCTTATTACATAAATTGAAGCTAAACTTACCAGTAAACACATACAAGCTGTTAAAAAGCTACTTAGGCGGTCGTAATCTTATTATTAAAGAAGTCGACTTTTTAAGTTCTTCTCAGCCAATTGCCGCTGTAGTCCCACAAGGCAGCATCCTGGGTCCACTGTTATACCTAATATATACTTCGGCCATGCCAACTAACAACTACACCCAAACTTGAACTTTGGCGGATGATACAGCTTTCCTAAGCGTGCATGAAAACCATCATGAAGCATCTCGTTGTTTACAGGAGCATATATTTCAACTAGCAATATGGTTTTAACAATGGGTGATAATAGTCAACGAGCAAAAATGCGTACATATAACATTCACCTTGCGTCGGGAATCATGCCCCCTCGATTGCAAACTTCTACTTTACAACTCTATCTTAAAACCAATCTGGTGCTACGGTATTGAATTATGGGGCACTGCCTCAGCGTCTAATATCGAAAAAATTCAAATGCTCCAAAATAATCTTCTTCGTATAATTACAGCCACTCCCTGGTATGTTAAAAACCCGAATATCCACAAGGATCTCAACATGTCATTGGTAAAAACTATGATTACAAAATACGCAGTAAAATATTAAAAAAGACTTGAACTACACCCAAATCCACTAGCTCGAAATATTTCAAGTGAGCGGACACACTCGCTTAAGGAGAAGAGACACTGTAGCACTCACCCAATCAGAAGAGCGATAAAATCGTGAAATTTTTGTCGGGCACTGGCAGGACATGAATTAAAGTATTAGGATAAGATTTGATTACTTATTGTTAGTTCATATTTAATATATGAAGATTCAATAAAGAAACTATGGAAAAAAATTAAAAATATATTTGAATATTCAACTCATTTGACTTGGGTTGGCTGAATTGAATCTGTTTTTATTTGTTTTGCCTTTGGTTATTCTCTCATTTGATTCAAAGCTTTTTTATGAAATCTAACCGAAATGCTGTGTATTTTGATGTTGGATTTAACAAAAGATATATATTTTGCATCTCTTTCGCACGGCCATTTGCACTAAGCAATGAACTCGTCTATTGATTACTAAGAATTGTAAATTGTATTGGTAATTTTCAATAAATGATATTTTTTATTTTTAACTAAAATATGATCAAAAAGTCGTGTCATTTAAAGCAATATATTGCTTGATTCAGGTACAACACGGAAAAAAGTATAGTTGGTCAAGCCCGACACATGAAACCCTACACCACAGTATTCAAAAACAGATTTTTCAGAGTGTACCCTATTTGGGACCCATTGGCAATCATAAACCCGCCTGAACAAAACAATGTTATTATGTTATGATTCATGTAAAAGTTTTTCGGCCAAATATTATTTAGATATCTTCATCTTTATAAGATTTGTCTGCCTTTAAGTGATATAAGGATGTGGGTTTATATGGGGCCAATGATTGATTTTGGACCTACCAGAAAATCATTTTGTCATGACATAGTAGCTATCGCAAAAGTTATCGTTGCCAATTTGTATATAATTACCAACATTTATAAGGAAGTGGTTTAATTAAAAGCTATTTTCGGGAGCAGTGTTTGTATGGAAGGTATGGTCATATATGGACCGAGTACAAAAAAATTTGGAAAGATGATTTAGATTGCAATCAAATAAGTGTGAACCAAATTTAATCGAAATAAAAACATAATAAGGTAATTAATGGGCACAAACACTCTATTCCGGAAAGAAGCTTGTATGAAGCTATGTGCAATTATGGACCGATTCTCACCATTATCAATAGGCTTGGTCCATGTGACAATTAGACCCTTTGTATTCGACCTTTTCTTATCGCACAAGGTTTACATGTACGGCTAGCAAGCAGGGTAGGAAAAAATTCTACTCGCGAGCACAATTCGAGTCAACCCTCTCATTTTAAAATTTGTGCTCACGAGTTTTATTTTTAAGCTCGCGAGCACAAATTTTTTAAGAGTCATAAGATTTTTGTGCTCGACTCGTAAGCAGATAACAACTCGTTTTAAAATTTGTGCTTACGAGTTTAAAAATAAAACTCGCGAGCACAAATTTTAAAATGAGAGAGTTGACTCGAATTGTGCTCGCGAGTAGAATTTTTTCCTACCCTGCTTGCTAGCCGTACATGTAAACCTTGTGCGATAAGAAAAGGTCGAATACAAAGGGTCTAATTGTCACATGGACCAAGCCTATTGATAATGGTGAGAATCGGTCCATAATTGCACATAGCTTCATACAAGCTTCTTTCCGGAATAGAGTGTTTGTGCCCATTAATTACCTTATTATGTTTTTATTTCGATTAAATTTGGTTCACACTTATTTGATTGCAATCTAAATCATCTTTCCAAATTTTTTTGTACTCGGTCCATATATGACCATACCTTCCATACAAACACTGCTCCCGATAATAGCTTTTAATTAAACCACTTCCTTATAAATGTTGGTAATTATATACAAATTGGCAACGATAACTTTTGCGATAGCTACTATGTCATGACAAAATGATTTTCTGGTAGGTCCAAAATCAATCATTGGCCCCATATAAACCCACATCCTTATATCACTTAAAGGCAGACAAATCTTATAAAGATGAAGATATCTAAATAATATTTGGCCGAAAAACTTTTACATGAATCATAACATAATAACATAGTTTTGTTCAGGCGGGTTTATGATTGCCAATGGGTCCCAAATAGGGTACACTCTGAAAAATCTGTGTAGAATTTTTTCCTACCCTGATAACAATCAATTTTTTTTTTTATTTTTTTTTTTTTTGAAAGAACACATCCTTAAAATTCTTTAAATAATTAATTTAATTTGTATACATGTTATGAAATTTTTTAATTCTAAAAAGTTAAAATACCACCGCTAAAGCCTTACTTCTGATCCATTTGCTAATGCTGTTCTGTGTTTCGATGAAATATTCATACATACACACATTTATCCACCCATACAAACAAATAAACAGGAAAAAGATATTTTTAATTAAAAAAAATTCATACGCAAAAATAAAACTCGCGAACAATTCTTTTTAGCTCGACTCGCGAGTTGAGTTTTATTTTTGACTCTTAAAATTTAAATTCTTTTCGCGAGCAATATTTTTCAACTCGGAAAAATAAAACTTTTATTTTTTAAACTCGCGAGCAGTAAAGAATAATTCTTTTCTCCGTACTCTGCTAGCAAGCCAGCCGGATGGGCAGACTGGCATCAACTCAGGAAGTGGTTCCGAAAGTGATTCTAAGTCGATCAGTATACTCAATGGTGGGTCTAGGCCCAATATTTCAAGGTGGTACAAACATAAGCACATACACATAATACCCTCTCCACTATTGTATATAGTATTTGAATTGAGCATTGAGCAAAATAATAATCAAATTATTTATTATATTATTTAAATTTTTATTGAATAAATTAACGAATAATAGAATTTTAATTTAAAATTAATAAGTTAGGGCTCTTTAGGGCTAACAAAAAGTATTAGAATCTTAAACTTAAATATTATTTCAACTTAACACAAAGTTATCTCTTCTTGCGGTAGTGGGGTGGAAGATCTTCTCTGTGCAGTCTTGTACTGAATTGAATTTTAGAGACTGTTTATAAAGTTTATCTCTCGAGCTTCACTATTTTTAGCATTGCAATGGTACTTTTGCATTGCACTGCATGTATGTGTACCACCTACACAGAAAAAATTTAATTAACTAAACGCGACATTCAAAAAAGGTCGCACTGAACGCTATTGTCATATGTACTACGTTCCTTTAAAGCTGCGATCGGCAAAATCAGGGCGCCGCGTTTTCTCTTCTATTCTCTTTTGTTGCGTACGTGTGCACACACATTGCAGAGAATTAAACAACATCAGCTACAACATAGTATAGGTTGCCGACCGCAGCTTTAAAGTTGCATTGAGAAATCTGTACTCTGAGCGAGTATTTTCTTAATTATCACGTGACGTTCTGCTCGAAATACTCCAAGCTATCGATTGACTGAGCGAAACAGTGTAAAAAATTTACATATATAATAAGAAACTGAACGTTTTGTTCAGCTTTTTAAAATCAAATACATTATTCTTTCTTTACTGAACTTCGGTTTAGAAGAACTGAAAGCAAAATTCTGTAAAATTCTTCTTAGATATCATAAAACATAACGTTCAGCAAAGTGGATGGTCTTCGGACAATTGAACGCGCCGTTTAAAAACAACTGAACGAAACTTATGGCGATTTCTTTTCTGAGAAAAATGTTGCATAAATGGTACATGCTCTACACAAAAGAGATAGAGCATGTACCATTTATGCAACATATTTCTCAGAAAAGAAATCGCCGTTAGTAAACGTATTTTTTGCAAATTGTTTAAGATTTTAATACTATTTCACCAGCTTGCCGCAGAATTAACGGTATTCTAATGTAAGCCCAGCAAAAATTTTCGAAGTGGGTCTTAAAAATAAAAGTTCTTTATTTGAACAAAGGCGAACAGATATTTTTTTTCATACATATATCTTGTGCTTTTATTTTTAGTATTCTCCTTATTTAATTAAAAAAAAAAAAATAAAAAGAGAAATAATGCAACGGGCCAACACTGCATTGTTCAACATTTTAGTTGGCTTTGCTTTAAGTAATGTTCATTAGGTAATTCTTTGTCCGTACAAATAAAAAAAAAAAAAAAAAAAAAAACGGGAGTATTTATTAACCAAATTTTGCAACTGCTTATTCATCACACACAACGATCTGCTAACTAGCAGACCGATTAGGCTTTACAACACTGAAAAATATTTTTTTGTTTACATTTCGATTAAAGTTTTTCCGCTCGAACTACAAGTTTGCTCACAAAATTACAAAACAGCTGTTTTTCAAATACTGAGCAAGTGTTTTATTGTTAATTTAAATAAATTCAGCAAATGGATAAGAAATACCTTATAAATAATACACACAGCTTTGCTAAAATTTAACGCATCATATAAAAAACTAAACTCACGTTCAGCATTGCAAAAACGGAATGAACATAGTTTAAAATTGAACGCACGTTAATTTTTGCAGCAGCTGAAATCTTAATAGTAAAAACCTGAACGCATGTTCAATTTTGCAGAACCAGAACTCTGGACAGTAAAAAACTGAACGCACGTTCATTTTTCGAGGAGCTGAACTCTGGACAGTAAAAAATTGAACGCAAATTCATTTTTGCTGAAGCTGAACTCTGAACAGTAAAAAACTGATAGCACGTTCAGTTTTGCAGAAGCTAAACTCTGAACAGTAAAATACTGAACGCACATTCAACGTTAACCTGAACGTTTTGTTTCGTTTTTTTATTACAGACATTCAAGGCGCAAAAAACCTAATAAATATTTAGAAAAACTGAACGTTTGCATAGTTTTTTTCTGCCTTATTTTTCCTGGGTATGACAGTTTTTTGTATTTTGGCTGTGTCCTTTGATTTATTTCGATACTAGAATTACTTGCCGTTCCCAACAGCTCAATTCCATAAGTCCAAATGGGTTTTAATATGGTCTTATATAAAATAACTTTGCAATTAAGACTTAAATTTGAGTGTTCGGCTATCAACCAGTGTATGTGTGAAGCTTTAATGTGGAGCCTCTTAGCTTTTATATGGTGACGTCAACTGAGCCCTCTAACTTAATGAATGCCAAAATATTCAACGTCATCAGAGTACGTAATAGTTACTTTGTTAAGGGTCACCGGATGACGATTTCCCCTCCTGAGAGAAATTGTTACATGTATACTTTTCAGTTCGCTTACTTTTATTAATTCATTAATATAATCAATTTATTTAATTAATCATAAACTCTCTATTTAAATGAAAACTTTCTCCTCGTAGTAGAAATTCTGTGTGAAAATTTTAAAATTTTCTTTCATATAAGACACCATTTGTATTTATTCTGGTTACATATAAAAACCACTCATAGGAAACACTTAAACCCGAGTAAAGCCGTGACAAATAATTAGTTTCGTAAGACTGAAATGATACTGAAAGACATTTTTTATACGTCGAGAATTTTCGCAGGTCTCATATTAAAGCACTTTTAAATGCCAAAAAATTAGAAATTTGTATTGAAATTTGGTCGAATTTAGTTTTAAATACAAGAAATCATTCTCCCAAAAAGTACATTAATAAGTTTTAAACCGAAATTTATCATGATATTCTATTTCTGAACTTTATCTATCATATATTTGTATGTATGAATATATAATAATATTTAGTCAATTTACAAGGTATCCTAACATGTCATATTGTCAAAATGTCCTAATATTTCACAATGGTTTAAAAATATTGTTGTTGGTTTGTTAACAAAAAGTGTCTTAAATAAATAGAACGTTGCTTGCTGTGTTTATTGTGCTGTCGTAATTAATCAGAAAAGTACAGCGCTGAGCGGCTGAGCCGTTGGTTTAAACCATTGTGAAATATTAGGACATTTTGACAATATGACATGTTAGGATACCTTGTGAATTGAGTAATTAATTATTGTTGCCGTTTTAATTACACCTTTTTTATCTGAAAGCTTTATTGGCAATTTCTAACATCATAATCGGGACATGCAATAATTTTCACCTTTTAAAACAGAATATTCTTACGAGTATTAAAAAAAATCAATAAAGAGCTTGAGTTATTTAATTAAAATTTTAAATTAGTATTAATTCAAAAGCAATGTACATTTTCATTTCAATTGAACCAAAAGTTTATTTTAGTTTTTGATTAATTAAAAGAATAACTGATTCAATTAGCACATTGAACATTTTTTCTGTGTAATAAGTTTTGTCTTAATATTGGTATAAAGTAAAATGATATCCGAAATATTTACATAATATAACCTTTGCAAGGGGACCCTAGTTTTGTTTTTAAAGGAAAACGCATTAGGAACCTACCACCACAATTTTTAAAAAAGGTTTGGATTTGCATAGAAATTATTTCTGTTAAATTTTATCTGGATCGAACATTCTTTTAAAATTTATTGCGGTAAGAGCGATTTTTAGTAGGGAGGCTAATATGTAAGCTATGGCTTCATATGCAACCGATTTATTTCTTCTTATGTACGGATATTTAAGGAGTTTTTGACCGCAATATAATCCTGTTCCAAAAAGTGGTTTTTATCATCCGGTTTTCACATATTGCAATAGCTCGTATGCCAAATTTAATTACAATAAAAATTGTTACCTTTAGACGAAAAAGAAATAAAAATTGGAAGGTGGGTAAAAAACCATTACTTTTACGAGCAATAATAACCTCCCCACATTTCTTGTAGAGGTAAAACTATTTACAAATAATGTATTTGTATCAAATGTATCCAATTGTTGGCTATATCAAATCCATGTTCGATTTGACCTACATTAATTGTTAAGCAGATGTGATATACGTACTTACATAAAAAACGTGTCAAATAGTTTTAATAATTTACAAGAACCATGAGTAGGCTTCTTTCAAATGAGTGGGCTGCAGAGCAAATCTTACAAAGGGCGCCAAGTTGACAAAGAACAGCACTGATGCCACTAATGTTGTTTTTTAGGTTGTGAACATCTACAGGCTTGTAAATTGTACACCACCAAATTCCAAATATGTCACCAATTGTTAGGTCTGCATAAAATTACTCTTTCACAGATCTGTCCATAATTAAATTCATCGCAAAATATAATACGAAACATGACAAGGTACAAGTAAAACCAAAAGTACATACTAAATTACAACGAACTACTCGAATACATCCATATTCACAAGTTTAAAATAATAATAATAATAAAAATAAAACAAATAAAAAAACATTCGTAATACAAACGAATAATGGTATAAATTTCCGTGTGTCTGCGGTAGGTTTTCAACAAGAAGAATATACATACACATTAAACGGGAAAATGACATTAAATTTTAATTAGTTTTTTGGTGTGTATTACGAGTAGTTTTTCTTTATTGATAAAAATATAATTTAGCTTAATGAGTTTTGTTTCTTGTTACTCGCATTAGAAAATATTTTCAATTCAATTTCAAAAAGAGAGTAGGTATACGAATATTAATTATTGTAACTGTAAATTCAAATTATCAGCACCATTTCAAATTATTTAAAGTTCCTTTTTAAATAAATGTTTTTATAGTTTTGACCCCAATAAAATACAAAAGGCCACTCTTTGTTAATGCGTGCTGCACTTTTTTTTCAAATTTCGGTACGTTTTTAATTATTGGTGGCAAAGCAAATAAAGCAAATTCAACACAAATTTTTGTTTCAGTGTGAGAAAAAAATCTGTACAATAAGTTCAATGAGTTTGTGTAAATCAAAAAAACGTAACCGAATGTCTATAAATGCTAATAAATATTAACTTCAAATTAAAAATGGGTTAAAACGGGAAAATTCTGGGTGCAAAACTTACCAACTTCCTGATAGTGTTAATTGCCACATTAATAATAATGATGTTTATACAACATTCATTCAGAACCGACTTAAAGAATTAGGAATAAAATTGCTTTCGAATCGAAAAAGTATTCGATCACGACTGCCAGAATTAGCTCCTTGTTTTATGGCCAGATGATAACAATAATGATACAAATATTAGCTTAATTCATTTGTAATAATAACTAGGTATTAATTTTTGATCTCTTTTTAAAAAGTTTTAAGCATATTTTATAAACAACTTTCTTATTTTTCGAATAAATTCTATAAGGTAAATTTTTGATTTTATAAAGTTTTTTGTGTAATAGTTTTATTCCTTCAATATTTCACATACTTGTTTTGTTTAAGTCAACCTTTGGTTAACATTATACTACCAGCTTATCTTGTATTTCCCTGTTACTTGTTTCACTTTAGTTATCCTTTGACTCGATATTCCGCAGTCTCTATTGTCCGACTAAAACTATTTATTAATTGATGAAGGTTAAGTTTATATATAGTCTTTTTCATTGTGCTATATTTCAGTTACCCAAACTCATAATTATGTACACAGAAAAAATCAAAAATTGTCTCTAATCACCAAATTTATACCAAATTCATAATATCAAGCAAAAGGTTGTTGATTTTGCACCTATTACCAAAATGATTATATTGATTACTAAAAATTTTAAAATTGTGAATACTGTTTTTCAATAAATGATATTTTTAATTTTAATTAAAAAATCTTTACCATTTCAAGCAATGTGTTAATTTATATAATAAAACATTGACAATTCCCATCAACAATTCTACAAGCTTAAATTATTTTATTTAAAACGAAAAAATCAACTAATATTTTTTAATATTTAATTAAAATTTTAATTAAACATTTATTTCCAAATAACTTAAATATTATTTAACTCAAAATTATATTTTTAATTTTCTTTTAAATAAAAAATAATTAATTCAATTATCACATTAATTAAATTTAAATACTTTTTAAACCATTTTTTTAGTGGACACAATCTAGGAATGAAGACTTTCTTAAGTGTATGCCAGCCAGCCAAACGGACTTAATGATATATTAAAGGCCTAAGTTATAAAAAATACAACATGTTAATAAAGGGTTTATGAAACGGATTTTGTATGAAAAAATAGCAAAGCTCCACCGTATTGTTTAAAAAAAAAATAGATTAAGCCCATTCTTTACAATGTAACCATACTAATAATGTTACATTGAAATTATTTTTATGCAAAATATTTTAGAAATCAACGGTAATATTTAAAATTATTCATAAGTAAAAAATGTAAGAAATCAACGGTTACATTTAAACACAATAAGCCTTCCAAGAAGAAAACAAAATATTTTAAATTATCTGTCTCTTTTTTATGTCTTGTTTTCTACTGTGCTCCAATTTAAGGCTGTGGTCTTGAGATCCCAGTTAAACTAGGTTAAGTTAATCTGAAAACCGATTTGTGCCGCCATTATCGAGCTTGTGTTCAAAATTTTGACGGAACAGCTCAGTTTTGCTTAAAATATTCGTCTTTAATGAAATAATACAAATAATCACATTTCGCCGGAACACTCCGAGTTTCAGAGTACGTTAAACTAAATTAAAACCTAATCCACTTCTCAAAAACCATCCCTAAGGTTAAGAAGAGAACTCTGTATGTAGTTTCTGTTTTTACTGCACGCAGAGAAAAAACATGATTATGGAATGGTCACTACGACCACTTTTATTAACCTCAAAAATTGTTTTTTGTCCTTAACATTTTTAAATTCGCTATAATAATATTATATGGCCTTTTACACCTAAAAAGTTACTCTGATCTAGCTAAAAATTTTAAATTATTTAATATGTTTGCTACTATAATATATATATGTATTTTCAACTATACATTTAAAATCATAATATTGTTGCACACAAAAGATATTTTTTATACTATAATGTTTGTTTGCTTTAAAACACATTCTCTTAGGGCTAATAAATCAGAGCAAGTTAAACTCCCTTTTTGGTTTAAAATGTGTTTAAACCAACAAATCTATAAATCAGAAAATATATAAACCATCTTTAAACGCATAAAATTGGGAGTTTAAACTACCAATACATACCATATGAATTTGTCAACATTTATCGTAGTGCTGCCACATGTTACTTATTAAACTACATATAATACATGGGACACTGATTTACAACTGTTGAGTTTAAACTACATATAAATTTAAGTTTAGTTCAACTAAACCAGTGTTTAAACACTCACTGATTTTTTAGCCATTAGTGAGCAAACATTTATTGTCGAAACAAGCAGTGTGTGCTTATAAAAAAAAGAAATTTTCTCCTTCCGCGAGCGTTAGTTAATCAGGAAACATGAATAAAATAATAAATAAAATAAAATAATTTAAACATTTTTCGGGGAGAAAAAGGTCATGCTACCTTGCAAAATTAACAATATAAATTATTATACGTTTATTGAAACAGGTAAGTTATTTATATATAATAAAAATATATAAATAAGCAATTACTTTGTCTTTTTTGCAGCCAAAGAACCTACAACTCTGAAACCGGCATATAAATTTATACACAAAATGTTGTCATTAGCCCCGTCTTTTTTAATAACTTTTCAACAGCATATTGATATGGTATATTTCATAAAAGAAATAAAAGAAAATGTCGAAGTAAGTCTACATAGATCTCTTATTTTTTGGGAAAATTTGTACCACAAAATATAATTTATAAATTAAAACACACACACATTTATAAAATTGTATGTATTTAATTTTATTTTTAATATATACTATATTTTATTTATTAATATATGCTGCATATTTGTAATAAAACATAAATTTTTTTCAATTAAATTTTTTATTGTTTTTATTGAGAACCATATAACATGTCAAAGAAGACATTTTGCATGGTGTTGGAAAATATAGAAACATGGTTTGAAAGATCGTTTGCCTTCTTCTTCTGAACATAATAATATGTTTGAGACAATAATTGGTTAAAAACATTAAGTCAGAACATATATTGTTGCTTAAGACGTGTTTGACACAATCATAACCACAAACATTAGTGATAGTTTGCGATTGTGATTGTATCAACCATGTTTTTTCTTTGCGTGTGTGTAAACACAAACAAAAATCATACTGTTTTTCTGTTATTTGTTTAAATGTTTTCTGCTCACACGTATGCGAGTTGTTTTTATATATTAGTATATTCTAACGCCTATAACTCCTAAATAAAATTAATGAACCGATTGTAATAAAATGTATATTGTCGTAGTCTACCAAAAATATCTTTCAAATTATGTATCATTTGTTAAAACCCAATGTGTAGTGTTGGCGTAAAAGGTACCAAAAGAAATCAACTTGCCTATTAATATATTGAAATCGATGTCTTCCGATTTGGATGAAATTTGCACCAAGGTTAGTTCTATTGGATAGTAGTTTAGACACAAAAAAAAGATCGGTCAAAATTTGACATTTTGGCCAAACAGGTGTTCTTTTTCATCCATGTTACTTATTATCTATTGGCTTTTTTGCTCTTATGATTTGCTTATGCTACTTTTTATGTTATTTTTGTATTATTTTTAAATTAAACTAAATGTATGTACGTGAAATAAAAAACTACAAATTCAAAATAAAATTTGATTTTTGGAACATTTAAAAAAGTTGTGTTGGGCAAATTATTGGGGGAAAAGTGGTTGTATGGAAAAAAACAAATTTCTTTCATAAGCGTAGGGATTTTTAAAAAATCTCCTGGCATCACTGGCCGAAGGTGCAGGGTTGTCAGATCTATTTTTACATTTTTTTTTTTTTTGCCAAATTCAATGTAAAAAACCGCCAAATTATTTTTTATTTGCTTTTGATTATAAAGTACACATTTTTTAAATCATTAAATATATATTTTATAAATCCTCAAAAATAAATTGGTTCCGAAGGCCTAAAATTCGCCAAAAAATGGAAAAAAGTCGCCATGATATATATTTCGTTTAATTTTTATTTAAAACAAGTTAAAAATTATTAGTGAACGCATAAAAGTACTATGTTTACCATAAAGTTGTTTACAGTAGTCTACTTAAAGCAGCAAAAACCATTTTTGTGGTTAGTATGAAACAAATTTTGGATATATTTTATACAAATAGATATCCAAAATTTATTGCAGTTCTATTAAATATCTAAAATGCTATATTTCATCGCCAAGACATCTCTAATTTTCATCTTTTTTTTTAATATATTGTATGGGAATTCAATTTATTGAACGTATCTTGCGGAGGTACAAAAGGAGTGCAACGTGTGCTATGATTTAACGATGCGCGTCTGGCTGTCCGTTAAAAAGGGTTTTCCGAAGATGGGGATTTTATTTATGTCACCTATAGTCCGGAATTTTTTGCTATTGAAATTCAAATGGCTGAGATATGAGCAAAAAAACACGACTGCCTCTAATTTTACCCAAAAATTCCTTGTTGTAGTTGTTTTATTTTATTGTATATCTGGAGAACGGCAGCAGCCAAAGTTTCCAAATTAGGTACAAGCAGCTTGGCTATCAAAACACAACATCCGACAAAATATGGGCGATAATGGACACGTGGGAGTGTAACTTTCCATACGAATACATATATTTCTGTACATCAGACAAAATGTGAACGGGATGGGGCAAGTGGGAGTGGCACAAAGTTTAATAACTTATAATAAAAGAACGGTTTTTTATGTAACTTTCTGTTATTTTTGAACCATGGTGAACGGTATATAAGATTCGATATAGCCGAATATAGCACTCTTATCAGGAATTCAAAAAACGATAAAACTAAACAACTACTTGAAAATCTGTCTTATGATGATTTATAATGATTCACAAACCAGGTAAACCTCCTAATGAAATCACATCATACCGGCCAATTTCACTGCTACCACTGTTGTTAAAACTTTTCGAAAAAGTAATTCTTAAAAGACTCCAAAATGTAATGATCGAATTCAACATCATTCCAAACCATCAATTTGGTTTTCGATCCGAACACTCTACTATACACCCAGAGAAAAAATATGTTTAAAAATGGTCACCTCCAACAAAACTATTTTAAAAGAAAAATTTTAAACATATTTTGTTTAATTTAATCATACTTTTTTCACAGACAAACATATTATGCTTAAATTTGTCCTCTATCAAGAAGCCCAACCATGTTATGGTTGCCTCCAAACATGTTTTGGTTAATAATAGCAAAATATGTTTAACACTTATAATAGCATGGTTGGTTTTCAACCATTGCATGTTGCTCTTGGAAAAGAGGAAAATACTATTGTTAATTTAAAAACAAATTATTGTCATATTTAACCAAAACATGTTTAAAAACAACCATAATATGGTTGTGGCTTCTTGATGGAGGGCCAATTTAACAATAATATGGTTGTGGGTGACAATAATATGGTTAAATTAAACATAATATGTTGAAAAAATTTTTTTTGTTGGAGGTGACCATTTTTAAACATATTTCTTCTCTGCGTGTAGAGAGAGTTGATTGAATTAGAAGAAAAACAATATGTACTGCAGTGTTCTTGGATTTCTGACAAGTGTTTTACAAAGTCTGGCACCAATGCCTACTATACAAAATCAAATGATTTTTTTCAATTGATCTAAGCCAAATAATAGAATCATAATTATCTCAGTGATATTTTCGAATAAAAGAGTACACCAAGGAAGCATAATTGGTCCCATATTGTATCTTATATTCACAAGTGTATACCACATCCTCAAAACACCGTAATAGCAACGTTTGCCGATGATACGGCTATTCTTTCTAACGATAACACCGTTCAAGAATCATCAGAAAGAACCCACAATGCCATTAACCAAATAACATCATGGACATCTGAATGGCGAAAAAATTAAACAATACCAAATCGATACACGTAGACTTTTCAAATAAGAAATTTGGTCACCTCAACCTTAACATTTTGAATGTTGAAGTTCTTAATGCAAACACTGCAAAATATCTTGGCATGAACCTCGACGCTAAACTGGAATGGAAAGAAAAGAGAACTAAGTAACGTTCTTGATTTTAAATCAGATTTATCCTTGCACAATAAGCTGATAATTTACAAACAAGTACTAGCTCCCATCTGGACTTACGGTATTCAGTTGTGGAGCTGTGCGCAGGAATCCGACATAAATATAATACAATGTTTTCACAATAAAGTTTTACGTAAAATGGTGAACGTTCCATGGTACATAAGAAATACCGACCTTCATCAATACTTATAAGTTGATAGTGTAAATTCCACTATTAAAAAGTATGCAGTCAATCATCAGACAAAATTATAACGTCACACCAATTAGGAAGCATCTCGGCTTTTCTTTAATCCATGTAACGAACGAAGATTGGTTCGTACAAAACCCATTGATCTGCTTGGGTTAAATTTGCCTAAGTGTATCATTATTAAATCTAATATAAATATAACAATACGAACTAGTACGAACTAGTTGTAGTTTAAGTAAACAAAGAAAAAGATTTGTAATAAATTGCATTCAATTATTTGCTTAAATAAATATAAAAAAAATTATTTCGCCATATTTGTATGGGAGTCCCCTAAGGGGTTGCCATAAGGGCCAAGTATGTCTTGAGAAAATGTTTATAAGGAGAAATTAATGGAGGAAATTTTGGTACGTCCGCTTCACGAATAATGCCTCATAAATTGCTACAAAAAATAACTACGAAATGGATTATATATGTATGTCGAAATAAATATAATTAAAAATTATATATTAACTTAAACCCTGGTCTCTGTTCAACATTTCACGTGAAATGCTGTCAATGTATTTGAAACTCATATGGAAAAAACTTGTGCGGAATTTCTATAAAATTATGTTGATAGAGTTGTACTATATTCAGTTTGTGAAAAAATTACGAAATGTTTCTGGCAACATTTTTTTACGACTGTGAAGCAATAAAAGCTCCACTTATTTCACGTGGAATTTTAAGCAAATGAAAAAAAGTTTAAAATTAATAATAAAATTGAAACGGAAAAACATAAATAACTCAACTCGTAACAGTTTTTCATCCATATTTACTTTAATTTTTTATTTTAAAAAATACTTTTTAGTTTTTAGCCTTAGTTTTGTTTACATACGCAAAACAATGTCGCATACTTTGAAAGATTAAAAACGTCAAACTGTGCAGACTCGCGAGATAGGTAACATTGATACTAGGGTATTCATTTAATCGGGCATTTGCTTTAATCGGTTAATCGCTCGCATAATTAACCGAGGTTTTGGTTTAATCGGTTAATAATCGGTTAATATTGTTTTTGATCGGTTACCCGATTAATAAATTTTTATAAATAAATCAAGTAATTTCAATACATAAAAATGCATAAATTATTTATTATTTGGAGTTAACTAGTAAAAAAAAACCAATAGCATAGCATAACTATTCTTGAACTAAAACGAACAAACAAAAGAATAGTTCATAAATGTGTAATACACATTTTTTAATTAATACACATTATACATTAATTAAACAATTAACTATTAGATCATTTTATTAGTTCTTTCAATAGTTTAAAAAGATCATATAAAATAATTTTTTATACAAATAATTTTGTTTAAATATTTAGGATTCTAGCGTTTGTTTTCTCTAGTTTGGATAAAACTTGACTTTAAAAAAACTTTCATTTATTGTAGATGTTAAAGAAATCAAAAGCAATCAATAATACAGAATGTCTAATTTCTCAGTCCTTTTTCTGTATTTTTCTAAAAATATAAAATCTTCCATTATTTCATTAGAGTCCTGTTTTAATTTTTTCTTCTTCTTTGTTTGTATGAAAAAATGTTTTCAAAACACAACCTTTTGTGTATGAGACGAAACAAATAATTAAAAACACATGTTATAATACGTACTACAAAAAGTTAAAAATTTTGTTACATCAGTTAATCGGTTAATCGACTGAAATTAACCGGTTTAATCGTTAATCGAAAAAAGGCAATTTTAAATTAACCGATCAGTTAATCGGGTAGAAATTAATCGGTTAAACGGTTAACCGAATGAATACCCTTATTGATACATATAAAATTTTTCGTATGAAATAATAGATGTTGCTGAACATTTTTCACAAATTGGAACAGAGTACTGAGATTAAGGCAGAACATATTATCACTGATTTTTTTTTATCAATTTAATACAATATATAAAATGAATAATAGAAATATTAATATTTTAATTGAATCAATTACATGTTTAATCGGACGAAAACTAAAACAAGTAAGAGTGCTATATTCAGCTATGTCGAATCTTATATACCCTTTACCATGGTGCAATGTGAACAGATATTTAGATATAAATAAACATATTTTGTAGCACGCCCACATCTAAAATACCGCCCACATTTTGCCGGATGTTGTTTATTGATAACCAAGATGCTTGTTCCTACCTTGGAAACTTTGGCTCTTTCCGTTCTCGTTATATACAGATAGACAGACATCGTTAAATCAACTGCGTTGTGCACGCAGAGAAAAACATGGTCAGAGTGAGGTTAGAAAAATATATTATGGTGCCCGCATAGAAACAAAGAAGCTATGTTGTTTTGAATATTATTTTTTCATGATTGATAATATTTGGTTTGTATTTAACAATAAAGTGTTTACCTCACATGAAACTTCATATATGGGAAAATTTAACAATATTATGTTTTAATAAAATTAAGTTATAGCCATACACTGAAACATATTATGGTTAATTTAACCATATTGTTGTCACCGGCAACCATATTATAGCTAAGTTCATCCATCCAAATGCCATAACCTAATTATGGTTGTCTCACAACATGTTATGGTTAATAATAACAATAATATATTTGAAATTATAATATTTTAAAAGTTTAATTTTAAATTTAAAATAATATGTTTAAAAGCAACAAAATCATGAATTTTTGCTCGCCGCAATAGTTGAATGCTTTTGAAATAATAATTTGCTTAAAATATTCATTTAATTTTAATTATTGAATCTGTTTGTAAGAGTAAGGCCTGTAACAGAATAAAGTAGTTGCAGTAGTAGCTGAAGCTGACGAATGCTTTGTAGCGCAACAAAGTTCAAAATTTCGAACTTTGCGCTTCAACTTCAACTGCAATGACTACTACAACTTCATATTCTGTTGACACTACTTTCAAACTGCCTTTTCACATCTTGCAGTACTATTCATAACGTTGTACTACAGCGACTATGCTGTTCCCCACTTTATGCGTACAAATTATTGTTTAACTTTGTATTTCAAAGTTTAAAAAATTCCTTGTTTAAAGTTTTATAAATATATATGAATAAAACAAGCGGTTTCTTTTCTCACATAAAAACCATATGCAGAATGTAGTTAAATGTAATGTTATTTATTTAAGTAAAAAATGCAGCACGGCAGTAACAATAGTTATTTTATTATCAAAGTACAAAGAACAATTGAATTTACTTTAAAATATTTAACAAACTCCAAAATATGCACACACTCATATGCATATTTAATTATTTTCGACTATCTATCGGTCAAAATCTATAATTTCATATTTACATACATATTTAACAAACAATGAGACAAACGTGAATGCAAAAAACCAACTAAAGTGTGTACACGGAAAACAAATTAACTTATAAAACCCACAATTAGATCACAAAGTACCAAATTAGAAAATTAATGAAAATAAATATATGTATATAATAAGTAACAAAGAAGAAAGTATGGTTGTTCGCCAACAGAATCAAATACATAAATTTACGTAAAAGTATGAACCAGTAAAACAGAAGCAGAGCTAATCAAGGCTATCAAAGGTTGGAAAATGATATAAATGGAATTGCTTATAAAAGTAGAACGTGGAACACATTCCTGTTAATATTTAAAATGATAATTTGACACAAATTTAAATTGAAAATATGCCTGAATTAAATAACCATAATATGGTTAACATTGAGCATATTATTGTTAGTTCTGACCATAATATTGTCACTTTTGTCCAAATTCTAAAAAATGTTGACCATATTATGGTTCATTTTGAACAAATTATGGTTCAATTGTGATCATATTATGGTTGATTTCAGGAAATTTTTGTTAATTTTAACCATATTATGGTCATATTTAACCATAATATGGTAACCTGCAAACATAAAAATTGTAAAAATTCAACCATAGTATGTTGCTCTTAGAATATGGTTACCGCCAACCATTTTTTTTGTCTACGTGTACATGTATTTATTTGTTATGTGTAAAAAACACAACAAAAAGCGTAAAAAATATATCAAAAAAACATGTATACGCGTATATTAGGGAAGTAACGAATACAGTTACCGATATATCGGCGATAATTTGCGTTTGCCGGTATATCGGTATCGGCGATATTTTACTGAAGATACTTTTTTTATAGTTTTTTCTTGAATATACAATTTAATTGCAATGCTTTTTTACTACAAAGGGCAATAACACAATCAATGCAAAGCATAAAATCCAACAGAATAATAAATTGGTTCTTTAAATTCTTAAATTGTATGTTATACGTATGTTACTTTATTGACCTTTTTTCATAACGCATGCTAAAGTAGAAAGTAATCCTACTTCATGCTTTCGATAAGTATATGCATTCTACGCGTTTACTGTGCAACTTTTCAATACAATTTCAGACTACTACTTTTTGGACATGCATAAGCACATTGAACGCTTGGTGTGCACCTGCAGCTTTAGCCGTTTTTCTTTGCACCATAATAAAAAAACGTCTCTCATTGATTGTATATATTTGTACGTTTTAAGATTTTTCTGTTTATTTTTAATGATTTTTGTGAAAATAAAAATCATTTTGCTACAAATTTTGGCTAACTTCGAAGATACCGCAAAATCCATAAGCAGAGGCACTGCTGCATTGTTTGCGCTATTTCGCTAGCTCACAGTCTTTGAACGTTATAAGCAAATAAAATGAATGAATAAACTGAGATGTAGAATTATTCAGAGTTCCGAAAATCGGCGACTTACTTGCATTAGCTCTGAATGCAAGATTTGAAGGTTATGATAATAATGTAATCTATTGCATATCTACAATGCTTGATATTCGATACAAAACTCGGAATTTTTAAAGACAATAGATCGAAAAAACGTCTTATTGAGCTACTTAACATGACTCTGCATTCCGAAAGTGTTGAAGACACGGTCACTCCTTCACCTAGTAAAAGTATACAAGAACTGACCTTTAAAGCATTAGTGAAAATCTAAAAAGAAAATTTCGAGAAGGATGATCCTCTGTCCATCCTACGCTGTAGTGCAGCGGACGTATGTGTATCCGCTTGATATATATGTCCGATATGAGAGACCATTTTCTACTGCAGGTCTGCTTCAAGAGGAGTTATGAAATCCGCAAAAGTTGAGAATACTTAGTTTTTTCAATAAAAGTCTTAATAATATTAATTTTAAATATAAATAACCTCCTATTTTTTTTGTTTTGTTTAAAAAATAAAATAATTTTTGTTAATTTTACCATGAATTCAAATTCAATTCGTTGTCTTCAAAATCTTTATATTATCAATTTTAAATATTAATTATATCTAACACTGTAGTTTTGTATACAAAAGAAATAACTCTACTTGAGTAATGTTAATTTTACCTTGAATTTCAATTTAATATTCGTATCGGTATCTCCAATGTTTCTATCTAACTATAGATATCGTATATATATTATATATACTTCGATACTTTCGATGATGGCTAAAAAAACAACAACATGGGGTTTTATGAAAAAAATTAGAAGCAGTCCGTGTTTTTTGCTCACATCTCTGCTATTAAGGGACCGATCTGTCCGAATCTCAATAGCAAACAATTCCGGAGTATGTACCACATCAATATATAACAACCTTGTCCCATCATATCTGCGGCCGCCAAAAACCACATTTCAACACACACTCGAACAACTTCGCTACTCATAAGGATCCAAAATATATATATTTTATAGAGTCTAAGATCACAATTGAGGAATGACAAACTTGTATATACCCTTTTACCTTCGGTGAAGGGTATAAATATATGTATAATTACGTTAGAACTGTTCTAAAATTAAATTGTTTAAATGTTAATTAAATAGTTATTCATATTAGGTGTGAGACCTCAGCTAATTTTGTAAACTGGGGTTTACACCAATTTGGTAGTTGTTAAATTCCTATTTCGATAGAGCTTGCTATTGTGAACGCCTTTTAAAGTTTTACTTATTTTCAATTAAATGATCTAATCAAACAAAATATAGATATTTTGTTAATTAATTTTTTAGTTAAATTGATAATTTATTTCCTTAAAGTAGCACTGTGTTTTCATTATCATAAATTCGAATTACAATTTTAAATTTTACAATTCTTTTTAATCAATATAAGCGTTTTGGTGAGAGGTTCAAAATCTATTTGTTACTTGATTCAGCAACTTTAGAAACTGAGCAATAGAAGTCCATTGTAGTGAAATATATCAGAGCCTCTGGCGGGATAGTATTATCTTATCAACTATTCTGCCAACCTGGGCACCTAAAAATAAATAAAGGGTTCGCCAAATAACTTTTTTTTTTGAAAATGCTATAAAAAAAACTACTGAATATTTTCTCAAATTTCAACTCCTGAACCAATTGGACTTTGTATGGCGTCATATCCAGGTCTTAATGCAAAATTCGTCTCAACGATGTCTCCGAAATGTTCAGTTGTTGAGAACGACGGTGGATTGATGTTGATGGCGCTTCACGCACACTTTCTGCCACAGCAGCAATATTCTCGGGTGTACGCACTGTTTTGGGCTGTTCACGCTTTGGTTTATCGATGAGGATGCCAGTTTCTTTCACTTTTTTCACAAAATAACGAACATACGCAGCTGACGGTGCTTCTCTTCTTCCAAAATCCGTACGCAATTTTTGCACACATTCTGCAACATTACC
Organism: Pollenia amentaria; assembly: GCA_943735925.1. Classification (NCBI taxonomy): domain Eukaryota; kingdom Metazoa; phylum Arthropoda; class Insecta; order Diptera; family Polleniidae; genus Pollenia; species Pollenia amentaria. Next base: position 88,361,623 of record OX031010.1, on the reverse strand, counting down.
ATGATGCAATATGTCGCAATATTTCCCAGCGTTGTTCAAGCGTATACACAAACATATTCGTTCAGCGAATATCAGACATGAGCTTATCATGACAAATTAGACATGAGCTAAGTGTTGCCATTCACGAAATAAGCACTAGTTGAAAAAAAAGGTTAGATGGCGGACCCTTTATATATAACAAAAAATTGTATAACAATAAGGAGTGAGTTCTCACCAGCGATTCCAATTAGCGAAGTGCATATGCATTTTTAGTAATGTCAATAAAAACGTTTAAATTCGACATTTTCTTTCTTTTTTGAATAACAAAATTGTCCTAATAACATTAAGTGGTATAACTAAAAAAATATAGACAAAACTGAATTATATTTAATTGAGCTCCATGCACAGTTTTAAAAATTCTGTTAATGCAAATCCATATCTTAAGCTGTCTTCATTTGTGTTAAATTTAGAGAGCTATAAATTTTTTCAGTGTAATAATTTTTTATTAAGACAGAAATAAGAAATAAAATGGCGGCACTCAACACAGTAAATGTTTTAATACACTTTAAACATAGAGATAAGTTAAGAAACTATTGTTGTAAAAATTATGATATCCACAATTTCAAAAGTTTTGTGGAAAATTAGTTCGATAATAGTATAGAACACTACTTTCGACCTAAGATTACACAACTTAATATTTTAACTTTCTATTGATTTTTAAACAAATTATGTTTAACTCTGTACAAAATATGTTTAATTATTTTACGCAATTTCCCTTAAGTTTTAGAAATGTATGTCTTTAATAAAATACATGTGATTAATCGCACAGAAAAAAATATGGTTGGAGGAAACCAGATTCTAAGAGCAATATACTATGATTTAGGGTATTAATTCGGTTAACCATTATTGGGTTAACCGATTAATTGCTACCCGATTAACTGATCGGTTAATTAAATATTTTAGATTAACGAATAAACCGGTTTTTAGAATTTGTTTTTGTTTTAAATTTAGTTGTTCGAAAGAAAAAATTCTTTCGCACATCGGAAATAGGCTATTAAATTTTTGTAGTCAACCACTTTTTGTTTCAAGTACTTATTATATGCATGTGTTTAGTTATTTGTTTCTTCTCATATTTTCTCATATCAATCTTTTAACAGAATTAACTACTACAATTAGAAGAGTTAAAAATTTAAAAAAATTAAAGCAGACTCTAATTGCATAATGGAAAATTTAATACGTTCAGATAAATCGCGGCTTAGGCTGCTGCTCATTATTAGGTGCTAGAGCAGCAAAACGGTTTGAAGTGGAATGACCGGATTCCAGTTGCTGACGCTTTGGAATATTTATTTGTGGTGATTTGGAGCTAGACCTCTTACGGATATTTTCAGGAACTCGCTGTCAGCTGCATTCATTATCAGAACTGCTATCAATCAAATTCATATTATCAGTTTGAATTTCTTTATTAGTGCTTTGCTTGATCACATCACTGGTTGGCATATTGATGTTTAGTAAGCTTTTTTTTTGTTGCTATTAACAAAAGTGCTACCTTAGAATACGCACATAATTTGAAATATATAATCCTGGCTAAGTGGTTTTGTTTGCAATTTTTCAAAATTATGGTTGAAGTCTTCTGAATTATATAGACATGCTTAACCACCAACAAATTAAAACTCATTCAAAATAAATTTGGGAGAATATCTCAAATTATAAATTTATTAAATTGCTATAATTTTTTATTTGCTTTTGCAAAACGTTTGTCTAGATCAAATATCCATCATTTAACAGTTTCTAAATTACATTAAACAATTATCTTCTTACAAATAAAGTTAAGTAAATAAATAAAAATTGTCAAAAATAAAGCACAAAGTGGGTGAGATAAGAGCAAAAAACCACGATTACCTTTAGTTTTACCTATAAATCCCATGTTTCTGTTATTTTTTAATTCTTTTTTCTGTATATCTGGAGAACGGCAAGAGTCAGGGCAAATTTGGTGCAAATATCTTAGTTATCAATACACCAACTCTCTAAAAAATGGGCGGAATTGGAGAAGTGGGTGTGGCACTTCCCATACAAAGACATTCATTTCTGTATGTCTGGAGAACGAAACGAGCTAAAGTTCCAAAATTAGGCACAAACATATCGGTTATCAATACACAGCGTCCCGGGATTAACAAAGTTGGCGTGGTACCTCCTGTACAAAGACATTATTGAAAATACTCAACATTTTCTCTCTAGTATGGCCTATGGACACGTTTTATATATCAACATATCAAAAATTTTAAGCAGAATATATTTCCCGAAAAATCTGAATTTTTTTTTCGAGAAATCGAGGAGTTTTGCCCGAGTTATGTCTTCCCGAGTCCAAGTTTTATAATCTAAGTAAATGGTAAATTTCTTCCTTAAGAGGTCGGTATATAAATCTATTAATCTATGAAAAATGCCCGAGTTATGATAAAAATACTGAAATCCCAATATTAACCCTTTTTTTTATATAATTATACAATTTATTTTAGACAAAACCCTTATGTGCTGTTTACACAACACAAGTGCCTGAACGTGTAGTAAAATTTATATGAAAAGCACTCAGTTTTTTGAGTATTTTTCATATAAATTTTACAAGCACTCGTGTTGTGAAAACAACACATTAATATCTCAAAACAAGAAATTTTGACCTAAGCCACATTGTATATTATATATGAGATATATTATAAATGTATGTATATATATATAAATATCCTTTTGATCTTTTCGCACCATGGTGAAGGGTATATAAGATTCGGCATAACCGAATATTACGCTCTTACTTGTTTAAATTGATTTTGTTTTTCTGTCTATGCTAACGAAAACATAATATATTCTCAGCAAAAAAATATCGTACGTATAAAGTTAATATGCGTGTGTATAAACATTGCTAAGTATGCATCCCAACAAACATGTTGGGATTATTAAATTATTGATGTTAAATAGTATATGTAATCAAGTTGTTTCCCAGACTACTAACGTGTGAAATACATTTACTGATAATTCTTTATCAGCATACAGGTTACATTTCCTTTAAATTTAAGCTTTAGTTTGCAAACAAAAGTTTGATAAACACGCTATGATTATAGAAGAACCACATTGTTTGCTGGGATTTGTATATGCATAAAATATTATGAGGAAATGTTATGTGCAAAATAATCTCGACTATCTGTCTTACCGTAGCGAACGCATACATATTTTGTTATTGTTCAAATGAAAGTGCGTTAATTTTCATCGAATATTAGACGCCTTTATTAACGAAGTATTCTTGTGTTAGTTTTGGTCCTGTATACCTATATTCACATAATTTAAATATGTATGTGCAATAAAATGTAATTAAAGACTATGGATTTATATATTTTTAGTCTTTGATTTGATGTGTTAAAATATTTAAAAATTTTAGGTCTTCCACATTTTCCCCTATATTAACAAAATTTAAAATTAATTAAATTACAAATCAATATTTTATGCAAAATTTTTAATACATTTTGAGTTTAAGTTTAACTCTTGGTATACCCACTCAATATGCATAAAAACAAACCGCGGCCAATACAATAATGATTCGTTCACTTAATGAAAATGTGAATGACAAAAGTAGTAGACAAAAGTAGTATACCCATAAAGTATATATATATTCTGGCTCCTTGAGTAATTCTAAGTCGATTTAGCCATGCCCGTCTGTTGAAAACACGCTCACTTTCGAAAAACGCAAAAGAAAGGAACAAACTTGGTCTCAAATTGCTTGTAGTTATCCCAAGCAGCTTGGGATTGAAATCCAGCAAGAAATCACACTGCCAAATTTCGTGAAGATCGGTCCATACTTTACCCTAGGCCCCATATAAAGCCTTCTCTTGGAAAACAGCTTAGGAAGAATAAAACCGTAACAAATAAAGCTACTGAAATAAATTTTGGTATGTAATAGTTTTATAGGACTCAAAACCACAGTGTTAAGTTTCGTGAAGATCGGTCCATAATCTATCATGGGTCCCATATAAAGCCTACTCTCGGAATACAGCTTATGAAGCCTAAACCCGTAACAAATAAAGCTACTGAAATAAATTTTGGCATGTAAAAGTTCTATTGTACTCATAATTAGACTGCTAAATTTCGTGAAGATTGCTCCATAATTTTTCATGGGTCCTATATAAAGCCTACTCTCGGAAAACAGTTTAGGACGGAACACTTTAGTACACCAAAGTAAATAATAATAATGCTAGTGTAGTTATTTTAAAAACGGATCATTTACATTTTATTTTAAATAAATGAGTTTTAATTTAATTTTTAATATTTTGTTTATTTAACATCATATATATGAGTAGGTGAGATGCAAAACTCGTTCGTTACAAAATTAAAAGGCGAGATGACAATGGATTCTCACAGTTCCGTTGGGCGCTTTATGAGATGAAATATACTGATTGTATTAATACATGTCCTTGAAAAAAACCTGGAAAAGATTGTCATTCCGTGTGAAACTTTTTTATAATACATCTAAGACCCCATAAAGTATATATATTCTGGCTCCTTGAGTAATTCTAAGTCGATTTAGCCATGTCCGTCTGTTAAAAACACGCTCACTTTCGAAAAACACAAAAGAAAAGAACAAACTTGGTCTCCAATTGCTTGTAATTATCCTAAGCAGTTTGAATCAAAATATGGAACCACCACCCTAAAAAAATTGATAATTTTGATATAAAAACTGACATAAATGGTGGAATAATTCCTGGAATGACATAAAATTTGCTTTGTACGACTGCAAATCAGACTGGTAAATTTCGTGGCGATCGGTCCATAATTAACCATAGGATCCATATAAACACATCTCGCGGAAAACAGCTTAGTACGCCTAAAACCGCAATAAATAACGCTAGCATACTTCAATTTGGTACGTCACAGTTTTATAGGACCACAAATCACACTGTAAAAGTTTTTGAAGATCGGTCCCGGAAAACAGCTTAGTACGCCCAAAACCGTAATAAATAAAGCTATCATAATTAAATTCGGTACGGTACAGTTTTGTAGGACCGTAATTAATAATGCTATCATAATAAAATTTGGTATATCACAGTTTTAGAGCACAAGAAATCGTAAAGATCGATCCATAATTTACCCTAGGCCCCATTTAAACCCTACGCTCTGAGAACAGTTTATTGCACCTAAAACCAAATGAAGCCCACTTTGGGAAAATAATTTAATTCGCGTAAAACCATAACAGATATAGATATTGCGGTAAAATTTCTTCCAACTTAGATTCATATGGCCAGATGAAATATCATGCGAAATTCACTGTTTACGCTAAAACTAATTACACTGCTGTATTGAAATTTATTCTAATTAATTTTTTTGTAATACCAGAAATCAGTCTTCAAAATTTTGGGATGATTTTTCCATAATTTACCATAGGTCCAATAAAAATTACCTACCTACAAATCACTTTAGTTCGGCTAAAAATTTTACGAATCATGATATTTTACTCAAGCCAGTTCACAGTTCTAACAATAATAATTTATTATAGGTCTAAACCGGAACCAATTTTATTGCTGACGTTCGTTTTTGTGAATCTTAGTTAATAATATATATGTATTAACAATATAGGGCCCACTTCTGTCGGTGGAGGTTATCAAAGATTCGGAATAGCCAAATATAGCACTCTAACTTGTTTTTAAAAACTATGTTTAAGCTGCGTTGATGATTAGAATGCAATAAAAATTAATAAGTTATTCTAAAATAATGCGTTATAGATCTGTTGTAAATTTGATTGCGTTCGGTGCAAAAATTCTATAAAAATGCGAATATATTATGGTGGTACTAAGTTAAATGCTATTGCTTTTGTTTTCTTATTATATAATTTTTAGCTTTCATCCGATTTCACTCCAATATGGCTTAAAATTTTTGTAATCAAGCACTGTACAATTAAACTATAAAACTATGGATCTTGTTATTAACTGTGGCACAAAACATCTTCCGAAGTGACAATAATTTGTAATAAACAATAAAATTTTCATAAAATCTTAGCTGTGATGCACTATAAATCCGGTATTTTTTTTATCCAATTAGCTACTCGACGCGTAATTTAGCACCCTTTTAACTTAAAATTTTAAAGCAAGATATAATTGAACCAGCTTTTGACTCTGGATGGCGGCTGAAAGAGAAGTATAAATCGAAAAACACAAATGTACCGTTATGTGATATATGTGACGTGGTATATTTAAACGGAGTTTTTATTTGCATCATATAAACCAACATCTACATTTTTTATAAGAAATTATTTAAAAAACTTTCATCGTATTTCTGTGTAATTTATTTGTTTTCTGAGAGTGTAAAAAATACAAAATTTCCATTTTCCGGCAGCAGATCTTAATTTTTTTCTTAAAGGTCGATCGATATACCTCCTAACGTTGTATCTGAATCAAAAATAAAAAATCACTAATTTTTTATTTATATATCTTTTCAGTACCGTCAAACTTTATAAAATATTAGGTTCGACCAAAAAAAAAATTTTATTAATTTAAATTTTTTCATTTTTTCCTTGTACCATAAAGTTACCCCTTTGTAATTTTTTTTAGAACTTAGGAAATATGACTCATGAAATGAACAAAATTTTGATATTTCCGGCAGAAAATTCGAGGACTTCTTTGCAGATACTGTTGAAGCGCTCCAAAAAGTACTAAAATCTTAAATAAAAATTTAGGTACTCTGAAAAAATAGTTAATTATACTCTTCCAAACTTAAGCAATTTCGGTTCTCAGCAATATTGTTTACGAACAATAATTTCCCTTTTTTTGCGTTTAGTGGTTACCAAACCTACTAAGTTTGACCAGTAGCTCGTTTCTGTATTTCTCGCATCGCAAATTTTCTCATATTAAGTGTGAAACAAAAAATTTCATCGTTTCTCGATTTGTGAGAAAAAAGTGTTTCTGTATTTAAATGCGAGAACAGACAACACAGATTCTGTTTTAACTGGAATACTTCCAGTAATTAAGTGTCAAATGCAAGCGAAACGTCAACGTAAGAAATATATATAATAAAAATAAGGCTGCCAGATTTAAAGATTTATCGATATTTTGACGATTTTTTTTGTTCCAAAATTGGCAAAGTGAAAATTTGCTGATTTTTTTCTAGTGACGATACAGTCTTTGAAATAAAACAATTTTAAATAGTTTTATATGTTTGTGTATTAGGCACCACAGAAAACCGTTATCTTTAAAAACAAGGCAGATTAAAAAATGTATCGGCAAAAGCAAAATTTCGAACGGAAACTGTTTAATTTTTATTTGCTTGGATTATTTAATACATTTGTTTGTGTGATCAAAAGATTAAATTATTAACCCATTTTTCAGTCAATGCACTTTAGGAAATTTTTGCCTTTTACTTTGTCCAAAAGTGTTTATTTTATTTCAATATGATATTTTGTCACTCCTTTGTGTGATTTCTGCAGGGAAAAGTAACAATATGAAATTTGAAACTCTTATCGGATTAAGGAAAATAAAATAAATAATTTTATTTAAATAGACCTCAAGCTTATGTATGTATAAAATATGTATTTTACCCATGAACTTAATGTTTTTTTTTTTTTTTTTTTTTTTTTTTTTTTTTTTTTTGATTATGTGTTTATATGATAAAAATTTGTGATTATATGATAAAAATCGAACAAAATTCGTCAAAATTAATTTTAAATTGTCCGAAAAAATAGACGATTTTTTTATTTTTTCTTAGGATATTGACGTTTTTTTCACAAATTTATCTGGCAGCCCTGCATAAAACAAACACAATGAAAGGCTAAAAAAATTTTAATAACAAAATATAACAATTGTGTTTAATATAATTATTTTCATTATTTAAATTCTTTCTTTTAAAATAAAATAAAATAATACACATTCTTGTGTACATACATACATAATTTGGGCTCCATTTTTTTTAATTTTATTTTCTCGCATCAATTTCAAATATGAATTATTTTGACAGTTCTTGTGAGAAACTTTTTGCAAAATATTGTTACAGAAACACTTGTTCTCACATCCTTCCAATAATTGCTGGAAAATTATTTAAATGACAGATAATTCTCGCAAAGTAAAAGTACAGAAACACTTATGTGAGAAAAACCATTTTTTGTTTCATATTGCACTGTTTTTGTTATAATTCACTTGTTTCATGCGGGAAATTTTACGATGCGAGAAATACAGAAACGGGCTACTGAATATATTAAGAAATTAATTTTTGCCAATTTTGTTTAGTAAAACAAGTAAAAGTCGTTTTTTTATTTAACAGTTTTGCTCAAAAATTTTTTGACTTTGGTGCCCTCCACTGTAAATAAAAAGTGAAAATTATGAATTCTAGTTACAAATCTATTATTCTCAGCACTTTATTAATCTTTAGTTTTGCCTATGGGACAGAGCATTGTGCTACGATACCTTTAACATTTTTTTTAGAGTTTTTTTGAACAAACAATTAAATTTTCTAGGCTTATTTTTTTTAAAACATCTAAGAGAAATAACGCACTTAAAAGTAGAGCATAATAAAACAGAATAACGAAGTTCTTTTGTTAACACTATTTTATAGCATTTTTTCCATACCTTTTTTTGTTTTGTTTATGTTATACAGCTGTTTAACAATTTACACAAAGAAAAAGTTTGGGCTGTTTCGTGCAAGAAGAAGAAGTATTTAATTCTCTCAAACTCGCTCTCTTTTACACAAATTTAAAGTACGGGAACGCTTTTCGTGCAAATTGGGATCCCGAGGGATCCTTTTCGCAACGAAAAGGGTTTTCGAAAAGATCTAATAGCGGTTGTAAAATTACAAAATCTTGAAACCTGTCTTGAAAATTATTGAAACGTGTTTCAAATATTTCGGCATATTCATATCTTTTGTCGATTTCGAGATTTCTATAAACAAGTGAAGTTTTTGGAAAATTGGAAAAATCACCAGTTTTAATTTGGGAAAAAATTAGAAATAGTTTTGTTTTAAAATTGTGAATGATTTTTGACAAGTCGAAGAAGAACTTCTTCTCTTAAATCATAAAGTCTATTCAGGCAATCACCGCGACTTAGCCACCGAATTTCTGTAAACATTTTCAGGTCACAATTCACAGCATTATTGTTTTTCGGTGGGTAAGCTCTTGATGTCCGCCTCGAATTTTATTTATTATATCCTCTGCTGTCTTCATAGCTGGGGTATCATTTATGAATTTCGATGCAAGAGCGGTCTAATGAATTATGCAGTCAAAATTATGAACGGCAAATTCGTGTTTTTTTAATTGGCCTATAAGCCCATTATATTTGCCCAACATTACATTGGCTCCATAAAACAGGTCTTCTCTTTCCTTATCATTTAAATTATTTATATTATTATGAAAACGATCGCAATGCCGTTTAATAACATATTCCGTTCCTTCCTTAAATGTTGCATAGCATATAAGGCATTGGATGTTACCAAAAACGTTTTTGACCGCACAATATTTTTTAAGTGCCATCATAAAGTTTTTTCTGTTAACCTAAAACAAAAATATGTATTAGTAGTGGTATACACAATTGTGCATAGAAATGGATTTCCCTGGGATATTTATTCAAAAATAAAATAAATTACATGAGAATTATAACGTGAAAAAGTTATTTCAGTAAAAATTAGGGTATTCATAGCGGTAAGTAAGTTAGAAAGGGTATTCACGTTGTTGAGTTACTCATACTTCAAACATCTGTGCATACATTTTAATTCAAGCTAATGGTATATCATAACTTTTTACAAAATCCCAAATGCGCACCTGAGCTTGCCTGCAAAAATGTATAAAGTCATTTTAACAGGTCGAAGTTACGTTAAATAAATACCATAAATTAGTAAGGTTAACTCTTTGGACTCGGTCATATAATTGTAGCATAAAAAAGTATGCAATAAAAATAGTGCGAAACAATAAAGTTTCATTAATACATCAATAAAACACATCTTCTTACCCAAAAATTTTACCTGCTGTCACATTTGCTTTTACGTGTATAGGTTTACAGATAAATTGTAGAAAAACAAGACTTTTTAATAAAGCTTCATTAATACATCAATAAAACACATCTTCTTACCCAAAAATTTTACCTGCTGTCACATTTGCTTTTACGTGTATAGGTTTACAGATAAATTGTAGGAAAACAAGACTTTTTAACTTTTTTTTAAATATTTTTGCTTACTTAAGAAATGTGTTTTCAAAGAAAAAAACCCACCGACGCGATTGGTAAAGAAACAAAAATATTTTTACAAGCACAAAATACCAACAAATTCTTGTGGCTACTTTTTTTTTCTTAATAATTTCTGCATTTAGGTACGTCTTTTTAACGAAAGAAAAAGGGATCCTTTTATAGGCATCAAAGAATTTTTTTCACAAACAAAACACATATCGTTATCTTAAATGCAAAACAATGTAGATATTATTTGAAAATTTGAAATTTTTGTTGATTACACAGTACAACATTTTTCAGTTAATTGATTGCCAACTCAATTCTGTGAACTGTATGTGAAATTAGACCCAAAAAGAAGAATTTCTGCATCATTCGTTTTGCCTTCTTACCTGCGATTTGAAGTTAGTATCGATTTGAAGTTAGTACTATCGTATAGGGGAATTTATCACGTTTTAGGCCCTGTTGTTTGACATAGCTCGACAACCACTAGCCCAGTGCATAATATATCGTTTAAGGAAAATTTAGATTTAGTTTTCCTTGAGGCATTGAAAACGACTCTTACTTTTGTCGTTTTATGCTCAGGGCGAACCACAGCGTGATGTGGTAAGTAGAACGAGTAATACTTATCTTGGGTTACAATCTCACGTGAGGAAGTTTCTTCCATATGGTCGAGCGTTAAATATTCATTGAGAACTGCGTTATATTGTGATTGGAGATCAGGGTATTTAGCAAGAGTCTTCTCCATTCTTGTGTATTGAGCAAAGGCTACGAATCGAGACCAGCCCAGAAAAACATTATTTGGAAAGTTCTTTTTAAATGGTAATCTTACCATATACTTCCCATTTGTGTTTCGTTCAGTGGTTTTTCTATATAACTCCTCGCAATATTCTTCTTCTGCAGTTTTGACACGAGATGTAGGAATTTTTTCCTGCTCCCAGAATTTCCTTAAGAGATTATTAAGGTCGCTAGTGTCAGATGGAACTACCGCAGTTGTAAACGCTTGGACCCTTTGAGTAATAATAGGACCGCTGAGCACCCAACCAAAAATCGTGTTATAAGCTGAGGCTCTACCGGAAATGTTCTTTTTTATACCGTCGATATTAATCATATGTTCATAATCATTGCCCAAAATTAAATCAATTTGAGATGACTTATTAAATGTTGGGTCTGCTAGATCTAATCTTGCTAATTCTGGTGATTTGGGAATGTCAAATGTGTACGCTTGGAGCTTTTTAGTTCGGCAAGACAATAACTTTGACGGATAATTCAATCTTGTGCCTTTTAGCATATAAAATAACGTCACATTCTTTGCTGGCCGATTGCTTTTGGCCGCCGATGCCAACAATTTCAAAATGAGACTTATTATAGGGAAGTTGGAGTCTGTTTCTTATCCTTTCCGATAGAAATGTTCTTTGCGAACCATGGTCTATTAGGGCTCTTATTGTGAACAATTCACCCATGTGTTTAATTTTTATCAATTCTATACGTAAAAGTATATTTTCATGGCTAGCTGAAAAGTTAGCTTGAATTTGTGATGACGTATGAGGACGTTCATCATCGGCAGCATTTTAATTTTGGGACCAATTACCTGATTTTTTGGGACTAATGGTGGACTCATTTGTACTTCGTGAGTTTGTATTTTGCGGCGTATTAGACCTTTGCATGTTCATGTGCAATAAACTATGATGATTCTTTTTGCAATGATAGCAAGTGTGTTTACTTTTGCAGTTTGCTTTTGAATGGGAGGATGCTAAACAGTTGTTGCAATATTTGTTCTTATACACGAAATCTACTCTTGGTAAACGTTCGAAATTTAGGGCATGCCCTTAAAGAGTGAGATTCACTGCACAACTTGCAAGCAGGGGTTAAGCTATCTTGAGAAGCATAAGTTTTTATTTTCGTTTGCGGTTTATTTGTAAGGCTAAAAGCATTTCTCGTTGTTTTGATACTAATGATTCGTTCCACAGCTTCGTATCTATCTTTTAGAAATTGGGATAATTGAGACCATTTAGGAAGCTCAAGCGGAGAGGCGAGCGATTGTTCCCATAGTGAGAGTGTAATGTTAGGGAGTTTGGTAGATATTAGGTGAATGAGAAGGGGATCCCAACTTTCTACATTGATCCCTAGAGTTCTTAGAGTTGCTAAGGAATCACTTACAGAAGACTGATCAACAAGAACTCTTATTTTCGTAACGAGTTCTTAAGGCATCCCACGCATGCTCAAAATTGTCATGAGATAGGGGATATCTTTTGACAATCGCACCTGCCTCACCCCTAGTTTTGTTTCGCAGGTGTTAAAGCTTCGTGACTGGGGAAAGTTTCGAGTGGTTGACATACACGGCAGTGAACATGTCCCGAAACGATGGCCACTGCTCATAACTGCCTTCAAAGATTTCTGTATCACAAGGCGGGACTTTGATACACATTTTGGAGTTCTCTTGCGTAAAATGTTGGGCAACAGACTGTGGTGACATTGAAAAGCGTGATGTTGGCTCTAACCCCGTAGCATGAGACGCATCCACCCTGACTGCTTTTATCAAATCAATTATCTGCAAAGTGCAGTAATAGTACGCATCAATGCAAGCATCAAAATTAGTTTTAGCCGCTTCTTTGAATTCGGGCTGTATTTCATTGTCAGAGGCTAGCATTATTTTCTCATATGACTTTTCTACTTTTAGCCATCTTGCGTCTAAGTCTTTTACCTTAACCTCCAGGATCGAGTCTGTTTGATCCTCTACCGGAGTTCGGTTAAATTTCCGACAGAACTGCAATAAAGTGCTCGCAGTCAAATACAAAACGCTCGTTAAGCGCAGAAGTGGGTTCTTTCTGAGATGTGGCCATTTTAGACAAATGAGTAGAGGGTAATTATTAATTTTCTTGAAATTTTAATTTCAATTTGATAAAAGATTTCCGATGAACAAGATTGTAATATTTATATGTCGAAGTATATGAAGAAGTATGAGTGCTTTTAGTTTCTTTCAAAATTAATAAGTTTGGTAGCAATCAATTTGGGTAGGTAGCAAATTTAAGTTTGAAATGTAAATTTTTTTTTTTGAATTTATAGAAATGTACAATTTGTAATTCCAAAATAAAATGTTGCAGGGTTTACTTTCGGGCCTATTCAATAACAGGACTAGATTTGATTATCTAGAAAAAATGTGTTCGAATTGGTAATATTTTAGAGAATTTTGATAAAAAGCCCTACTAGGGCTAGAGCATGGATGTCTAGTAAACTAAGCAGTATTCTTGAATTTTTATTTGAACAACTTCCAATTCAGCACAAGGCTCGTTACCATAGTATACGCTTTGAATATCGTGAAATTAACCTTTAGAAGTTGCAATGTTTAGTGAACTAATTCGATCCCAAATCCTATGAGGCGGGTACAACTTATAAGTGTTGCGGTGCTATTCAACAGTATAGAAAACTTTGGGCGCTATTTATGAGTATAGCGTAAGACTTGAGTGTCTTGATGAGTATTTTAGGGGCTAATATATAACCATAAATGCTGATAACATATAAGGTTATGGGATATTTTTTGAAGAATAAATACTTTAAAAATTAGGGATTTGAAATCATGCAAACTTGTGATTCGCATTAAATTAACTGTAGATTTTAAAATTACATTAGTAATTTTTTTTTTTTTTTTGTTTTTTTATGTTACGATTTAAGATTGACGCGAAATAAATTTTAGGATCAACATAAATTGTGGCTGAGATTCTTTATTAATACCAAAGGTTTAACTGCATGTAAATAGCTTTTTATTTTCTTCCAGAGAATCAGAGCTGTAAATGATTGCAATCGATTTAATTGCAATCACATGATTTCGCTTTAATGATTGCAAATTTTTTGATTGCATTCAAAATCGTAAATTGATTTCATGATTTTAATTTGAAATCATGAAATCAATATGATAAAAACGATTGAATCAATTTTTTAAAATCAATTTATATATAAATTGATTGCAATCAAATTTGATTGCAATCGATTTGATTGCAATTACTTTAATTGCAATCAAATCCAGTAATTGGCATAATCGAGTCTGTTTGATCCTCTACCGGAGTTCGGTTAAATTTCCGACAGAACTGCAATAAAGTGCTCGCAGTCAAATACAAAACGCTCGTTAAGCGCAGAAGTGGGTTCTTTCTGAGATGTGGCCATTTTAGACAAATGAGTAGAGGGTAATTATTAATTTTCTTGAAATTTTAATTTCAATTTGATAAAAGATTTCCGATGAACAAGATTGTAATATTTATATGTCGAAGTATATGAAGAAGTATGAGTGCTTTTAATTTCTTTCAAAATTAATAAGTTTGGTAGCAATCAATTTGGGTAGGTAGCAAATTTAAGTTTGAAATGTAAATTTTTTTTTTTGAATTTATAGAAATGTACAATTTCTAATTCCAAAATAAAATGTTGCAGGGTTTACTTTCGGGCCTATTCAATAACAGGACTAGATTTGATTATCTAGAAAAAATGTGTTCGAATTGGTAATATTTTAGAGAATTTTGATAAAAAGCCCTACTAGGGCTAGAGCATGGATGTCTAGTAAACTAAGCAGTATTCTTGAATTTTTATTTGAACAACTTCCAATTCAGCACAAGGCTCGTTACCATAGTATACGCTTTGAATATCGTGAAATTAACCTTTAGAAGTTGCAATGTTTAGTGAACTAATTCGATCCCAAATCCTATGAGGCGGGTACAACTTATAAGTGTTGCGGTGCTATTCAACAGTATAGAAAACTTTGGGCGCTATTTATGAGTATAGCGTAAGACTTGAGTGTCTTGATGAGTATTTTAGGGGCTAATATATAACCATAAATGCTGATAACATATAAGGTTATGGGATATTTTTTGAAGAATAAATACTTTAAAAATTAGGGATTTGAAATCATGCAAACTTGTGATTCGCATTAAATTAACTGTAGATTTTAAAATTACATTAGTAATTTTTTTTTTTTTTTTTGGTTTTTTTATGTTACGATTTAAGATTGACGCGAAATAAATTTTAGGATCAACATAAATTGTGGCTGAGATTCTTTATTAATACCAAAGGTTTAACTGCATGTAAATAGCTTTTTATTTTCTTCCAGAGAATCAGAGCTGTAAATGATTGCAATCGATTTAATTGCAATCACATGATTTCGCTTTAATGATTGCAAATTTTTTGATTGCATTCAAAATCGTAAATTGATTTCATGATTTTAATTTGAAATCATGAAATCAATATGATAAAAACGATTGAATCAATTTTTTAAAATCAATTTATATATAAATTGATTGCAATCAAATTTGATTGCAATCGATTTGATTGCAATTACTTTAATTGCAATCAAATCCAGTAATTGCAATCAAAGTTAAATCAGTATCGTTCTTTTCAAATGAAAAATGGCAATTTTTATTTACAAAGTTTTGTAAAATTGGTAAACATTATTTCTAATTGCAATCAGTTCTTCCGTAGAAAAAAAAAATGCAAGAAATGACTAACAAACCTACGTTTTTCATGTCACATGATTTCAAGGGAACTTGTTGAAATCACATGATTTCAACAAAAATTTGATTGCAATCGAATTGATTGCAATTAAATTAATTGCATTCAATGATTTCTAAAAAAAATGATTTCAAAATGATTGCAATCAAAAAATATTGCAATTTTGACAAGATTTCATTTTGAAATCTGAAATCATTTAGAAATCAAAGAATGAAATCAGTTTGGTTGAAATCACTTTGATTTCAATGTCAATTGATTACAGCTTTTTACAGCTCTGCAGAGAATAGGGTACTTTTCACTGTGGTCAACTACTTTTTCCCTTATGTTTCTAAAAGACAATTTAGCTTTTTTAACGAGTGTATAAAAAAACTAAATATGTGGTTTCCTATGTATTGCCAAGAATTTAGCTTGAATGCGTTAATGACAAATAATGCCACTTTTGGCTATACTTATGCTTTACTAGGGTAGGCTGTTTAATATAAGAGTGTTTAGTGGTTTCATTAAGTGTCCTAATTATTAAAAAAAATATTAGGTTCTAATCATTGGTATAATAAGTCAATTAAATTTTTATTTAAATTTAAATTTTCATTTTTATAAACGCAAATAAAGAATGAAGTAAATTATATATATATTTTTTATTTTATATTGAATCCATAAATTTGTACTGGTAAAATAAGGAAATGGTAACTCGGATTGTAAACGAGACAAAAAAACTGACTTTTATTTAGTTTTTGTTTTGTTCTTTCAATTTAATGGACTGTATAATTTTTTCTTTAAAATAGATTAAAAGCGATTGCCAAACTGAGTTAAATTATCTTTGCGGTTATAAGAGATAATTTACTTTACGCAATTAAATTCTACTCAAGAGAATGATTGAGGTGTAAAGCATTAAGTCTTAATGATGAAACAGAATTGAGTCTGCAACTTCAGGCAAAAATTTTGAAGCCCATAATTAAAACGTCGACCGTAACTGCAATTTTCTCTCATTTCTTTCGTTTTCTTTTGTTCTTTTTTTTCTTTGTTTACAAAATGTATGAAATTGAACGAAAGTATGGTAGCATTGTTGGGAGAATAATTGTCTCTATGTGAGAGCATGAGAAAAAACGTCTTTAAAATAAAATTGATTTTATTTCTCGACCGCATTCTCTGGCATAATGTTATGTCAAACTGTATGGAAAACAACGTTCAGCCCCAGTTCTGTTTCATCATTTAAGCTTTAACTCTTCCAATACGACGTTATTTAAAGAGAGGCATAGTATAGAACTAGTATGCCAACTCGAGAGAGTGTTCTCAATTTTTTAGTTCACCCCTCACACATATAGGTTCTGTGTGAATTCAACACACATAAGAACAACAAAAACAAAACAAAATTCGAAAATTTTCAATTATTAAAATTTTCACAACATAACACTTTTTGTTTAATTTTATGACATAAACACATAATTAATAATTTTTTCCAATACATTTTGCTCATTTGCTTTTGCAAAATGATTTTAATTTTCACAAGCTAAAAATTTTTAAATAAATTTATTTGACATTAATTTTTTCTGTTGTTAATATTAGAGGTCTGCAACGAGTAACTTTTTTCTTTACATGTGAAACTCGCTGTCGAATATAGTATTTATTTGCTCTCTTGCTTAACGCTCAAACAGTGAAGAGAAGTGATTGTTGTTTTTATAAATACTAACATGCAGAAGCCGAAGATGAAATATGTTCCGAAAAAAAGGAACATATAAAAATGGGTACAACGAAAAAGAAGTACCTATAAAATTATGTTCACTTCATGTGGTACTTGTAGTATTACACTGCAATGCTGAAATTTGTGTAATTAGCCAAAAATTGACAAAAATTTATTTCTTAGACTTTTGATAATTAGAAATTTTTTTGTGTAATTTAGCCTAAATATTTTTCATATATGTACAAGTAAATTTTTAACTTCCTTTTTTTCTAAAAATGACTAGATGTGTATCAATTTTAGCAATCTTTATGTTATAGTTGTTAGCTAAAATGCTTTTTTATTTACTATAGTTGTTGTATTACATATATTCATAAATAAGCGTTACTTATTAGATATTAAACACAAAATTTGTACAACCTGGGTTAAACTCCTATTAAAAATGCGATGCGTTTTAAAAATAAGGGCATCTTTTTATTAAATGAAATCCATTCAGTTTTAAGTAATTAAAATTAATTAAAAAAATATTACGGCCTTATTTACAAAAACTAATACAGGTTTATAAAAGGTTAATGACATTTAATTTTTTTTTGAAAATTTGCTTAATAAGCCTTTTAAAACCTGTTTTATTTTTATAAATAAGAGGCGTTAAATTTAACATACAAATAAGGTATAGGTAGCGCATATACTTGTTAAAAGTGGAGGCAAATTATATATTATCTGTTACTCTTTCTATTTCATCATATACAATTGTTTTTTTCATGTTGGAATGCAGAAACATTATTTTATTTACTGTAACTGAATTAGTTCCAATGGAAGATCTTTTTACTGCAATTAAATTTCTCGCCATTGAAAAAGTTCGTTCCGATGAAGCACTACTTGCCGGAGTGGCTAGTAGCTTACAACTCAATTTAAACAAGAAAGGAAACTCTGCCTTGTGATAATGCCACCACTTCAAAACATCGAAATCGTCATGGAATGTCACATCCTTATTTTCATAGAGGCGAAGTTCTTGTTCTATTTTATCATCTGGATTTAATGCTGATGTTTCTTGTAAAAAGTCTGTAAGAAGTTCCGAGTTGAATGATGAAATTTGAGATGTGCATGGTATATCATTATTTATATTTTCCACATAGCTTCTTAGTAACTTTTTGCATTCAATTTTTATATCATTTTTATCGCCTTCTGTAAATTGTTTGAGTTTATTTGTAGGCGGAAATAGAAACAGTGCGATTTTATGAATTATGTTGAGGTTTTTTATTACCACTTCGTTTAAAAACTTAGTTAATTTCTGCTTGAAAGCCTTAATGATATCGATGTCATCTTGATTGATAATACAAACTTTCTTCAGCCGATGGATATATATGTGTACCCAAGGCAGCGTTGGATAATTTTCGGCTTCCAACTTTTTAGATGTTTCTTCAAAAGGACTCAAAACTTTTAAAACCGCGGTAATAGAACTTAAATTAATATTATTAATTCTACCCATCTCATTTTTCTCTTGAAGAATGGAACAAATATCAACCCAGTTTGTTTCCACTGATCGCAGCAAATAGAAAAAAGTATTCCAGCGTGTAGGTGAAAAACTTTTCAATTAATACCGGATTTTTTAAAATATTTTACAAGCTTTATGCAATTGTTGCAAAGCTCTGCGAGATCTTCAGTTTCTTTAATAGATTTTTCCACTGTATTATTCAGCAAATGATTTATACAAAATATGTGGTTACATGAACGGAATGCTGCAATCATGTTTGAGCCTCTGTCGGTTACGATTATCGCTTTATTGCTTAATTCACAACAAAAATTTTCCAAAGTATTTATAACTTTCAATTTTATGTTTTCACCTACAAATATTACATACTTTTAATAACGTGCCTAATTGGTTAAACTTTAAAAGTAATTTACGATATTATATAATATCATAAACTATGACATGAACATACATTTAGTATGTACATACTAACAAAATTTTTTGTAGAAAATGGTTTTATGTAAATATGTTGTTATGTACATACTTTTATTAATACTTTCAAACTTGGTTTATTATTTTAGATCTATTTATATCCCTTAGCATATCAAATACGAAAGATCCAGGACATCGAGATATTATATATTTCAGTTATAGTATTTTAGTAATAATAGTATGTGCCTAATCATGCATATACTACCAAATCATAATTAATGTTAGTTGATTTCCTTACCGGTTGATTTTTCTACTTCCATAGATCTCATGGCAAGCAATCTATTTTTTAGCTCTCGTTCCTTTACATAATGGATAGTTACAGCCAAATATGACATTTTCAAGTAATTATCAGTCCACATGTCAGTCGTCACCCCGTATCCGTTAAGTTTGATGTCATTCAGTTCCAGCTTTATTTCATTAAAATACTTTTCGTATAATACACCAACATTTCTGGATATTGTTGTTGGATGTGGTAAAAAAGATTCTAATTTGACATTTTCACCATATTGGGCACCAACAGAAATCAAAAAGGAGGCAAATTTTTTTAAACCTGAGTCCTCGATCATTTTAAATGACCGACAATTTTCAACTGCCCATTCTGTCAGGACACACACGCTTTTCTTTTTTGTTTTTTCATCTACTTCTAATGGTGCAGAATAAGTTTTTTTCGAAGCAAAAAGGACATAGCACTTGTGTTTCAGTAAATTTGTTGTGCTTTTTTTATTTAGTTTAAAGAAATTTTTGCATTTTTTACAGGTCACTAAAGTTTCCACTTCTACTCCGTTTTCATTCAAAATTCCTGCGAATACCTCCCACACTTTACTTTTTCCGGTCTTATTAAAAGTTGTATACCTATTCACCGTTTAAAATTTTTGCCTTTACATCCACAGTAGCTACTAAGCTAGAATTTGATGTCTTAAAAAAAAGTAAGCTTAATTAGTACCCGAAAATAATTATTAGGCTGTCAACACAATAATGCTTTTTTCTATAATTTGAATTAGAAGTTTTTAATACATGTACATACATATCTACATACAAATGTACATTGATTTGATGTTTCCCGTGATTATTATTTTCAAATAAAGTTTATTATTGCAAATAAATTTCACTTTAAATATTTATAAATAAATAAAAATTCAAATAATCTAAATAAATACAGTTATAAACATACCTCATTTATTTCCATTTTTTTTTATTACACTTAACGGTTAAAAAAGATTAAATGCATGGAACAATATTATTTGTTTCTAATATTTGCAAAACTTCACGTGGTACTGATAGTACTTAGTGAAGTTTGGCTGTCGCATGATACTCGACCGTTCGTTTTATGAATGGTCAAGTGAGAGAGAAAAACGAACAAGTGGTTAGCAAGCAAAAACAAAGTCGAGTAACAACCAATAGTTACTCGCTAATTTTGTTGTTCTCAAAAACATGTACCTTGTTTTTTATTATAGTTCGAGTAAGTGTTCATGCTTTGCTAGATCATATGTACTTTTTAAGTACAAATCCATTTGTGCAGGGGTCTAGTTAATATTATTAAAGCCAGCAGAGTAGCATTTTGTGGTATGAAAATAATATTTGAAATCATTAATTATTTAAATATTTTCCGATATTGCAGAATAAAAATTTTGCAAACATTGTTTTTAAAAGTTTATAAATGCAGCCAGCATTTAATAAATTGAAAATTTATTGAACAAATAAAATTTTATTTTGGAAAAAATTTGTTTGCCACATTCTATACGATTTTATGCAACTATGTTTAGTGGTGGAAATAGTTTTATACACCAATACATTTAAAAAACATCTTACTAATACAAACATAAATTAGGTTCCACTGACAATTGAGCTATGTACCTGTCAAAGAGTCGGCATACTAGTTGTATACTATGAAGAGAGGTTTAAAAATTGTTTGACACATGCCCGCTTGGTTTTAAGAGAGCCCGAGATAATTTTCTCTTGTTTAATCGTGTTAAAGGGCAATTGTTATTTTCCTTCCTTTTTTCTTCTTTTTGTTATCTAATATTTGTATTTGTTTTTTATATGTGAATTTATGTTTCAGCAAAAAAAAATTTGTATGTATAGTAATATGTATGTATGTAATTGATATCAAATTTACCTTGTAACCATACTTCTAGAGCATACAACCCGAACTTAACAAATTTAGCTGTTTTTCTTTTCACGATATTTATAAGGTAGACTGCAAACTCTAAAATAACGGGGTTTTTCCATTTCCGTTTTTTTTTCTTTTTTAAGTTTTAGGTTGTTTAAATATTTTTTTCCTTTTTTCTTAGTTGGTTGCAGAAATTTTTTCCTACGTTGTTAAATTGGTTTTTGTTTTCTCATTTACTTTAAAATTTAGTTTATTACACAAATTATTTCTTGTACTCAACAATAGAATTTCATTTTATCCCAATTTTTTCTTTTTAGTTATTATATGAAATTCCGGTATTTAACTTTTTTCCTTTTCTTTTATTTTAGGCATAAATACTTAAACTTTCTTTTGATTTTTTTCCGTTAGAAAAATGGCGATATTTTCAGAAAATTTATTGTATACACAGCTTTTATTTAGATATATATGTACATTGGTTATGTAACTTATGGCGCCAACCCTATTTTCAAGTACGTAAATACACACTATTTAATTTTATTATGTGTAACGGGATTTTGACCTTAAGTAACAGAGTTTTCAACTTTGAAGATTAAAGGACGTTGAACATTTTACCTTTCTTTTATATATTTTACTATGTAAAATTTTTTGTAAAAAAGATGGGGATTTTTTTTCCAATCGTTTTTCTTTAAGAGCACAACCTATGAAAATTATTCGACTTAAATGGCGATTACTTTAAACAAATTATATTTATTGGGCACGCCAAAATTTTCTTTTTGGTTTTGATTACCGCGTTTTTCAATATTTAAACAATGGCGATTTGGTTTGGAATTTGTTAGAAATTTTCAGGGTTTTCTTTCTTTTTTCTCCTTTTTAATATTTTCTTATTGAACTGATACTATGTTGAAATGGAAATTTTAATATACATATATAAAAAACTGTGTGTTTTTTAACATCTTTTAAATTAAAAAAACTAACAAAATTACTTTTTTGATCAGGATTTCTTTCTTTTTTTATATTTTAAACTGGCATTTTTGCAATAGAAAATACAAATTTTACCCCTCTATACATACCATGTATGTATATTTAAAAAATTTC
This sequence comes from Pollenia amentaria, assembly GCA_943735925.1. Lineage (NCBI taxonomy): Eukaryota > Metazoa > Arthropoda > Insecta > Diptera > Polleniidae > Pollenia > Pollenia amentaria. The sequence goes on along the minus strand of OX031010.1, from coordinate 88,339,136 downwards.
ATTTGTCACACGTTTTTTCTTTTTTATGCACTTTTGTTGTCCGCGTTGTATGTTTTTGTTGTTGTTTGTTGTACATAGATATAAATTGTACGGTATAACTTACTGCGCTTGACGATTGAACTTGTACTGACGTTGGTTTATTTTTGTTCTTTGGCTGTCTCCTTTAATTGAGTTGTCCTAGTTATCTAGTTATCTCACTCGAAGGACCATGAAGAAGTTTGATTGGTTTATTTATAGATTGAGATTAAGCTGCTCGATTGTGTGGGCAGATAACTTGGAGATAGAGCTGTGGTATCAAGGGAAACCACGCAAGCTTCTGTAACGACGCGTCTCTGTGGGTTAAGGTTAAGGGTTGATTTAACATGCACTCAATTGTGGTCTAAAAGCAATGCGTTGAATAATTATAATTGCTCCAATTATAAGTATTTGGTAAAAGAAAAGAAACCAAATAAATAAGAGAAATTCAATGTTTATTTTGGATTGAGGCTTATGCTCACCTTTGGGTTTGTTGGTTACAATTTTACATTATAATTAGGTTATTTTATGCAAGTAAACTTAAAATGGACACTAGCTATTTTAACGACGTGAGTTATAAGGTTGAAATTTGAACCGGATGCTGGTCTCTCGGTAAATCGATCCATTAAAAATCGAAGAAATTGCCCAATAGTACGAAAATTGTGTGTGTGTGTGTGTTAGTGAACAACTTTAGTGCAATGCGACTCGCAAGAAACTATTTTCATGTGTAAACGCTAGGTTAGATGGAATTTTTGGAAATTCGAATTTTTGGAAACTCCTAAACTAACCGTGGATTCATCCATGCGTTCCGAACAATATTTTTGTCCGAAAAATAATTTTTTTACTGAAAGTGTTCTTCAGAACGATTCACCTATTTCGGAAAATTTTCCCGGAAAAACAAAGCTCCCATATGGTTTACAGATGTTAACAATTATACCAACTGGTATTAAACTACTTATATTGAATTGTTTTCTAAAAGTGTGTTAAGAAAATGGACGAAAAAAGGAAAGTGATCTTATTATTTTGAATTATATTTATTTTTTTATTTAATTATTCAGCAAAAAAGCAATTGTGGCACTATTTATTTATTTACTAATTTCCTGCACAACAAGAACAAGTCTTATAATTAAAGTACAGGATTATATTGGTTTACAAGGATTGCCATATAAAAAATATTAAGATTAAACATAATACCTTAAATTAAAAAGAAAATATACTGAGAGTCAAGTTTTATAAAAAATAAAAGATTAAAACAATATATAAAAATTACACAAAAAAAAAAAAAAGAAAGGATAACATTTTATAAATTAATTAATCAATCACAGAATTTTTAGTTTAAGTTAAGCTAAAGTTTTAAATAAAAATTTCCTAATAAGAGTTGCGTTGCTATTTGTTTGTTGGTTGTTTGGTACATCATTCCAAATACGAACTGCGTTTATTAAAAATTGCCATTCTGACACAAGACATTTAAATCTAGGTATAATCACGTTCTTGCCCCTGGTAGATCTAGCAAATTGGATTAAATTATAAATGTATTGTGGCTTTTTGTGTATGCAACTTTGTACAGAAAAATAAGGACTCTAATTTTAACAAGGTTTTCGAATGATACACCATGAAGATTTTTTGAGAATGCAGAGACTCCATCACTCTTTTTCAATCCATAAACATACCTTATACCTTACGAATGTGATAAAATTTTATTCCTGTGTTTTTTAGTTTAAAAGATGGGAGGACAAAAAAGTTCCAATATATAGGTTTTTCCTGTTTACTCCCCAAAAGGGCCGAATTTCAAAAAAATAACCAGACACCTGCTTGCTTATTTTTAATTGACCAACGCTTAGCATTAATATTTTTTGTATCTCTTTTAACTTAGGTGTAGGAGGTAAGCGAATTTACATGTTTTTACCCTTTTTATCGCGTTAACATTTAAATTTCCAAAAAAACTTTTTAGCTTCAGGCGTTTAGGCTGTGCGATAATGAATGATTCAGTCAGTTTGTCCGTAATGTAACCATTTTTTATATACATATATGTAGATATACCTACCTACATTAACACTATTTAGTCTATGAATAATATATATAATACATACATATTATGTATGTATTATATTTAGAACACATTTAAGTTTATATATCATTTTGAAGGGTAACAAATAAGCTAAACAGGCTGCCTGGGAGGAAGTTTTGAAACGTCATCGTGTTTTGAAATAAAACGTCTATATAAACGTCGACAACTCTTTGGATGGTTCTGCAAACTGTTAATTTTGCAACACCATGTATAGCTGCAACTCCATGTTACTGGCAACAATTTCCGAGCCAATGCAAGCACAGAAGCAGTTGATTTTGATCCGACAAAGCATAACTGTGCTCTAATTTTTCCCCAATTTTATTTAAAATGAAATCAACTTGGATTTCATTTAAACGGAAGCACTCTTTAAAATTAAACTTTTGTAGTCCCGAAAAATTTATTCGGTCTCTATAATTTCTTGTTATAACCACTTTTCAATATCGTCAAACAAAAACTCACGTCTTAACATTTTGAAAGCTTCAAAAGGTATAAGAATATGAATTTGCAAAGCGATCGTTTACCTTGCAAATTTATGACAAACTTATCAAAATTTCCTTTGCAAAAATAGAATTTACAGTTTTTGTGGAACGAGACAGCATAATTATTTGCAAAGTCTTTGCAAATTACACTTTTCAATATTAACTTTGCATAAGAGAACGTACGTGGAACAGAAATTGCAAAGAGAATATAAAAATTGCTAAGACTTTGCAAATTACACTTATCAATTTTAACTTATCACTTATCAAATTTAATAGTTCTGTGAAACATAAAGTTTTGCAAATTGACGAAAAATTTGATAAGTGCAAAGTGAAAAGTTTATAAGTTGTTTTGTGGAATAGGGCCCTGTTTGGTTTTACTACATATATCCACAACTACAGTCCATCCTTGATACTTTAAAACTTTGTCAAATTACTACTAACAGCCCAAACACATTCCTCTTTTATAATTCCTTTTTAATGAAAAATTACAACTTTTATTATTTTTAAAAGCAGATTTTTCAATTTCAAAATCTCTAAATGGTATTTAATATTATCCAATGGAATATCAACGAATTTATTAACAAATATAATGAACTAATAATTCTTATTAAAAAATACTAACCAAAAATCATAACAATTCAAGAATCACATATCTATTCCGTATTAAATATTCCTTTATTAATTATAATATATACTCCACTAACTAACTCATCCTCTACCAGATACGGTGGTGTAGCTATCTTGATCCATAAATCAATTGAACACAAAGTTCTAACACTTCAGAACAATTTTGAAGTTTTATCTGGGATTAAATTTAATATAGTCAGTGCATATATTCCACCCTAAATTCGAGCCAATGACTTAGATAACGTCCTTGGAAATTTTAGCAACCAAATTATTATAACAGGCAAGGACCGGAAAACGTTTTTTTTTTATGTTTTTAAAAAAATATTTATCTTTGGTGTTCGAAAAATATTTTAAATTGTACAATAACCAAAAATAGATAAAAATATTTTGTTTGATATTGTTTCTTTAAGTTCAAAATAATTAAGTTCTCAAAAAAAAGGTTTTTAGAAAAATATTTTTTTTTTGTTCTTTTGTGCAAAAAATTACGAACCGAAAACTTAATTTTTTCTTTTTAAAAATTTAAAAATCATGCGTACAAAATAATTTTTTTTTTCATCAGATTAAAAAAATAAAAGCAAGCACAAAAAAAAGATATTTATTTTTTCAGTACAATATTATTTTGTACATGAAAAAAAAGAACCGAAAACTTAAAATTGAATTTTTTTAATTGACAAAATTTAAACTCATACGTACAAAATTATAGTAAAAAATTTAAAGCTAATTAATAATAAGTAGTTATAACATGATAAAGATTATCCTAGAACTAAATAGTAATCTTATCAATTACCTTGATGTTGAGTTTGAGCAACAATAAATTTTCTACATGCTCAGAACTTAAATTCCTTTTATTTTTGGTCATAATAATTGGCAAGGCACTGAAGGCTGTCTCCACAGATACCTGTGTCGCGGGTACAGCTAATGCAACAGCAGCTTGTTTTGATAATTAAGAATCTCTAAGGATTTTTTGCATTTGCAATTTTAAACACAATTTTAAATTATAATTTTAATTAAAATTCTCAATTTTAACTTCAAATTGAGTTTTTATTCTTAGTTTCTAAAAACAAAAAAAAAATATTTTTCTCAAAAACGTTTTTTTTTAAGAACCTTATTATTTTGAACTTTGAAGAACAAAAAACACAAAATAATTTTTTTTTGTTTTTTTTTGTACAGTTGAAAACATGTTTTGAACACCAATGATAAATATTTAAAAAAAAAAAAAAAAAAAAATTAATAAAAAAACGTTTTTGTGAATTTTTCAAATTTTGGTTTTTTGTTTCTTTTCATGTACAAAACACACATTGTACTTTAAAAATAAATATCTTTTTTGTGTTTCCTATTTTTTTTTTAACTGATAGAAAAAAAATTTTTTTTGTACGCATGAGTTTTGAATTTTTCAAATGAAAAACTTAAATTTTAAGTTTTCGGTTCTTAATTTCTGATGCCTGATAACAGGTGATTTTAATGCCTGACACAGGGAATGGGGATGTCCCACAAATAACCAACGTGGGAAAATAATTGATAACTCAATAAGGAAGTCTGATGTCATTATTTTAAATAATGGATCACCGAAGTTTTTAAATACACATGGGTCCTTAACAATGTTGCTGTTAAAACTCAATGAAGGAAAAATGCTAGATTTTTGTGAAAAAATGCTAAAAAATGCCAAAAAAAATGTTTTAAAAAACCATATTATATAAAAATAAAAATACTCTTAAAAACGATTTAATTTGACTTTAACTTTAAATAATTAGAATGGTATCAAATTGGATGAATTACGGCCAATTTTATTAAGTTCAGTTAAAATTAACTATGTATTACTTTAATTTCCAGTTAACGATATGTTTTCAACAGTTATAACTGATAGTAAATTATAACTGAACTTGGTGAAATAAACCATTAGTATTTTATTGTCTTTTACAATTAAATTGGGAAATAAAACATAAAAGAAGAATGAGTGCATTGTTCGGCTATGCCGAATCTTTAATAGCCTTCACCGTGAGTTCTAATACTTCAGGAGTGGGCTTTATATGGGATCTATAAATTATAAGCCAATCTTCATAAAACCTGACCTACAGCAGTATAATTCGTTGCCTAAGTTAAATAAAATATTCTAATTTGTTTCACAAATATTATTAGGCTCATTAAAGTGATTTTGAGGAGCAGATTTTTTTATTGAACCGGTAGTAACAAAATATTAAAAAAAATACTTAAACTAAATCGAATCTCAGTACAGTAATACAACTTTATTAGAATTTAATGCTTTTTTAAATGATTTAAGGAAGGACGTTTTACATGGTGTCCATTCATATAAATCGAATTTGTCCAAAATTTAATTCTAAAATTCTAATATTTGTAACAAAAATATAAATTTTTAGGGAGGTTGTTCCACATTTGGCTTCATAACTCTTCTTTCAAGCCGATTCCAACAAATCCTACTCTTATAGAGATTTCAGAAAAGTAAATTATAACTTAGTATATGACTTTGGGGAGAATCTTATCGGTAGAAAAAAAAACAGGTTTCCAATTTAAGTGAAATGTTTATTACTTCAAATTAGGTTACTTAATTTAGGTTAATATTAAAAAAGAAATTATATTTAAAGTTTGCAGCTGCACATGGCGACGGTTGTGACAAGAAGAATCTAGAACAAATCCATACGTTTTTACACGCCATTTTATGAGCAGCGATGAAAATCTCTGTATGCGTATGCAGAAATGTATTTGTTCGTAATACTTGTGGGTTGCCACAGGGCTCCCCCTCTAGAAGAGCGGTCATAGGTAGCGAGTTGGGAAGCGTTCATGTCTTCCGGACCGAGTTGTTTTCTTTGCCTCTTCTTGACAACTCAATTCCGGTGTATTGGTACCGCTTTACTTTTATACAGTAGAGTAGTCTGTTGCGTCTGGAAGTGCGTGGGATAGGTTTTCACCCTTTCCGTGATTCTGGTCAGGTGGAACGTAGGCTGCCTTAATTATATCGATAGAAATGTTGACTTTGCGTTGTTGTAGTTGCACCTTAAAATATTTATTACCTTTCGCAATCACCTCAAATGGGCCCGTGTATGGAGATTCTAACGGAGCCCGAACGTGGTCGCTTCGGACAAAAACGTAACTACAGTCCCTGAGATTTGGTTGCAAGAAAAATTTGCCCACGTGATGACGTGAAGCGCGATTAGGCTTTAATGACCGAATTTTGTGTCGTAGCAGCTTGACGAATTCGGTTCTGTGGTCATTTATTTTCGACTCGTGAAAAAATTCGCCGGGAATACGTAAGGGACTTCCAAAAACCATTTCGGCTGGGCTGGTTTTGCTGTCTTCTTTGACGGTTGCCCGAAGTCCAAGTATAACTATGGGCAATACAAAACACCAGTCTTCTGTGGCGTGACACTTTATTGCGGTTTTAACCGTACGATGCCACCTCTCGACCATACCATTCGCCTGCGGGTGGTAGGCTGTCGTCTTCAGATGGTGTACGCCCAGAATCTGCATTAGTTCTGCGAAAAGTTGTGATTCAAACTGGCGGCCCAAATCACTCGTGAGGAAGAAGAAGGCCGGAGGAAGGGGACCAATGATGTCAATGTGAATGTGATCAAAGCGTTGATCGGTTGTTCCAAAATCACCTAGGGGAGACTTGTTGGGTCTACATACCTTATTTCTTTGACAGCTCAAACAGGACCGGACGAAATTCGAGACATCTTTCGACATCGCTGGCCATATAAAACGCTCAGAAACTAATTTATAGGTTGCCCTTACCCCGGGATGTGATAGACCGTGTAGTTGCCTAAGTATCTGGTGTCTGAGTGACTTGGACTCATAAGGCCTGACCAGGTTTCTGCTTGTATCGCAATATATCGACCGATCCGAATCCGGCACGGGCAGTTTTTTTAACAACAGCGAATGCTCTCGGTCAGAGTCTAAAAATGCCTTCAACTCCGAATCGTGTACCTGTTCTTCTGCCAACGCTTCGAAATTAATGTTTTTCTCTATGCTGCTGATTCGGGAGAGAAAATCGGCCGTGTTGTTGCTGGTACCTTCTATGTGGCGTACGTCAGTGGAAAACTGGATTATGTAATCAAACTATCTCCTTCTGGGAGATAGTTTGTCCCGTTTCTGGCCAAAGGCGTACACAAGCAGTTTGTGGTCGGTAAAAATGGTAAATACTCTCCCCTCTAGTAGATACTGAAAATGCTGGACGCCTTGATAAATAGCCAGTAGCTCGCGGTCATATGTACTGTATGCTTGCTGGGTTGGTGTGAGTTTCTTTGATTAGAAACCCAACGGTTGACCCTTGCCCTCAACAATCTGATGCACTACAGCACCTACTGCCTCCGTCGATGCGTCTACTGTCAGGGTGAGTGGTGCGTCATTCGCGAAATGGCAAAGCAGCGTTGCGTTGGCCAGAGCATCCTTGCATGCTTGAAAAGCCCGTAGTGTTTGTTCGCTCCACTCAATCAAAGAAGTGTCGTTTTTTTTGTTGCCTGTTATTACACCGTGCAACAATTTTTGCCCATTAGCTGCATCAGGTATGAACGACCGATAAAAATTTAACATCCCCAGAAACCTCTTTAACTCGTTTGCCAATTTAGGTACTGGGAATTCGTTCACAGCCTGGACTCTTTCAGCCTTTGGTCGAATTCCTTCGGTTGATATCGTGTGTCCCAAAAAATCGATACGAGTTTTTCCAAATACTGATTTTTAAAAATTAACCGTTAAGGCGTGATTGCGAAGCCGGTCAAAAACGGTGCGCAAGTGTTTTTCGTGTTTTTCTTCGGTTTCCGATGCTACCAGGATATCATCGATACATATGAAAACGTAGCTTTTATCCCGAAAAATGTCGTTCATGTGCCGCTGGAATGTTTGGGCAGCGTTTCGTAGACCAAATGTAATTCGCTTGAACTCGAATATCCCGAACTGCGTTATGATGGCGGTTTTTGGGACGTCGGCTGGTTCGATTGGAATTTGATGGTAGGCTCGTTGTAGATCGATTACTGAAAAAAATAGTTTTTTTATGCGAAATCGATTGGACATCTTGTATGAATGGTATCGGGTACCGGTCCGGCATGGTGATAGCATTTAACGCGCGGTTATCCCCACATGGCCTCCAGTCCCCGTTAGTGGATATATGTAGTGGACTCGCCCAGCAGCTTTTCGAAGGCTGGTATATGTTATTGTCGAGCATATACTGAAATTCTGCTTTCGCCGCGTGCAACTTGGATCCAGTTAACTTTCTCGCACGTGCGAAGACTGTGCTACCGCTTGTCACTATATGGTGTGTCACATTTAGGGAGATCGAACGGTTATTATTCGACCGGTTTTAACCGGTTATTTTGGCTTTGCCCAAGTCGGTTATTTTAAAATGCCCATTTTTCGAATATCGAATAAACCGGTTATTTTGGTATAATAAACCGGTTATTTTAATAATGTGTAATTAATATACATTTTCCTTACTCTGGTTATAGATGTACCCGTAATTTAAGTATTTTCTAATTGAATATTGGTCAAACTTAAACTTTTAATGAAGAATGTCAAAACAAAATGTAACAAAGGTCAAAAAACATTATGAACACTGTAAATACAAATCTCTTATAAAAGGGTGTGTTCCTGTAAAAAAAAACAAAAAATATTCAAAATACTAGAAAAAGGTGTGCAGTTAAAAAGTAAGAATTTGTGGGAGAGTATTCTAAATATTAAATATATTTTATATAGAGGTTATCTCTAGAGATTTTTCGAACGCGATTTAAAAGAAAAAGTTAGGTGCTTGAAGTGCCCTAAAATGATAAGATACAAAGGTTCTTCCATGTCACGACTTATTAATCACCTTTAGTCTACATGCTTGACATTAATGTGATCCACCTAAAACTTAACTCAGTTCGAAGTAGTTCTAAACAATACTTAACTAAAATACCCGGCCAAAAATGAATCATTGGTGAAATATTAGCCCATTGTGTTGCCGAGGACGAAATGCACTTTAATGCACTAAAAACTCTTACTGAGCTACCTAAACAAGGGCGGCAAATGTTTTTTTTAACATGAAAATTCTATTTCAAATAAATTTTCAATAAGACAAATCGACATAGCGATTTGTCAAATAGGATTTTCCAGCTGGGTGGTGTCGAATTCTCGTTCTAAAGGTTTTTTTCGTATAAACTTTATGCAAGTGAAAAGTTTTGACATACAAAAAACGCTTGTCGCTCTTATTTAGGTAGCTCAGTTAAGTAGTTCTAGCATCTCTTCATGCTGAAAACTACAACATTCCGGTGGAATCAACGATATGGCAAAAATGTCTACCAGTTTTATTTATTAAAACACCAAGAACTAAAAAACAAAATTGAAGAAATCAAACAATGTCATTGTAGTCGACGAATTGACAAATATTTCACACAAAAAGCATGTTCATTTTACTATTCGTTTCTATAATGCTGAAACAAAATAATTTGAAATAGATAATCCTGGGTAAGAGGTTTTGTTTGCAACTTTTTAAAAATATGGTTGATTTATATAGACATCCTTAACCACCAACAAATTAAAACTCATTCAAAATAAATTTGGAAGAATATTTTAAATAATAACTTTATTAAATTCCTATAAAAAAACTGGAAGCCAATGGGTACAGAATTGGAATTGGATTCACTACAGATCACTTCAATATATTTTTCGTATTCCTTTTAATACTATTTCAGTAATTTTTCTGAAGTTTGCCGTAAAGAATTACAGGAAAAAATCGCTTTTATCGCGAACATGGCTAAAATTTTCAAAAAATTGCAAACTTGGAAACAAACCCCAAAACTTATTTGAAATTGGTAAAAAAAATGTCGGAAAATAACAAAAAACAAATTGCAAAAACTCGCGAAAATTTTTAATATTTCCCTGAAAGTATAAGGAATGGTAAAAATTCGATAACAATTGCTAATTTAGCGAAAATTCGCTAAAATTTGCTAATATCGGCATGATACCAAAGTATAATAATTGTTAAAAATCGTTAAAGCTGTGAAGAATCACAGGAAAAAATCGCTTCTGTCACGAACATGGCTAAAATTCCCGAAAAATTGCAAGCTTGGAAACAAACCCTAAAATTTATTTGAAATCGCTAAGTCGGTTCATCATTCAACAGTTTTTAAATAACATTAAACAAATATCTTTTTACAAATAAAGTTTAGTAAATCAATAAAAAATTGTTGAAAACTAAGTTAAAGTTTGATCAATTTACTGTCCCACTTTTCTTGGATTTTATCGTCAAATATTTGTTAGGTCTGATCTAAGTCATATCTACATATGTATTTTGTTGGTTCCTTACCTTTGAAAATTGTTTAGTTTTTATTCAAATTAATGTTGTATTACAAAAACTTTTTTGATTTTTCTGTTTTAATGTATTCGAATTAAAACCGGTTATTTAAAAAATGCTTAACCGAAAACCGGGGTTTTTAAAATAGCAACTATTCGTAATATTCGAAAGCCGGTTACTGAAAAAAGTCGAATAATCGATCTCCCTAGTCACATTGCTTGACGTCGGCTCTTGTTTGCGGTCAAAAATCGCCAAATCTTTGCAATCGTGCAGGATGGTCGCGTATTTACTTGTGTTGTTCTACGACAAGATGGAAAGAACACTAGTGCTGATAGCATCACCACCTACCTCTAAAAGCGTTTTTCTGTCTATCAAAAGTTTTCTCTTCACGTCGACCAATAGATCGAACTTTTTTAAAAAAATCGGTACCAATTATTGGGTCGGTCACGTCAGCAATAATGAAATTTCAATCGAATTCCCGCCGAAGGCCTAAGGATACATTAATGCGTCGTTCGCCGAAGGTTTTTTATTTTTGATCCGTTCGCTGCATACGACTGGGTCGAATGCGATTTAATAAATTTATCCGATGTTCGCGGTGGTAAGACGGAAATGTCGGCTCCGGTGTCGACCAAGAATTTTGTACCGGTGTTGTTGTCGAAAATCATGAGACGAGCAATTGTATTAACGGGCACGTCTGAACTGCTGCAAGGCAGGCCAGACGTGCAGATTAGTTTTTTTATTTGCCAAAATTACATGGTGGTCGACATTTTTGATCCTTATTGCCGTGTTTATGGTGATACCAGCACATATCTGATGGTGACGGTGCTGTTTCTACAGCCGACTGGCTGTTATGGCGTACTCGGCTAGATGATCGTGTGCGTTTTGTGTTGAATAGTTTTTCAAAGTTTTTCTCAAGCCGTGACATGCGTTGATTAATCTCTGAGATTGCCGCTCCAGCCGGGGGCGTTTCCACGGCACAAACCTGTCGGTAATCACTGACCTCCATGACCTTGTCGGCCAGTTTAGCAAGCTCTATCAACTTGGCTTCTGAAGCTTTCAAAATGGCTTTTACGTTCGGCGGAAGGCGTTGGAGCCACAAAGATTTTAAAAAATCTTCGCTTACCTTGTCCTTGGACAGGTCGCGCAACTCGTTAAGTGGCTGACTTGGCCGGCGGTCACCAAGTTCCATGTCAGAAAGGAGTTTCTGTGTTTCAATAAGTATCGTACTGCAAGGACGATTGTAAATAATGAAATATGTAAAGCAAAATCTGATCTGAATAGTTTTTCAAATGTTTCAATTTAAATTAATGAAGTTTTTGGTACTTAAAAAACTTTGCGAAATAAAACACAATTGGTTGGCTTGAACGTCACTTTGCAAGTAATTATTTATTCTTATGTATTTAAAATGCTAAATTTTCTATATTTTTTTATATTCAGCAATACAGTTAGTCCTTAAATATGCAGCTAAAGTTAAGACTTTACAACTAATTAAATTAGTTAAATATTATTGGGAAAGTATTATAAAATTAATTTTCTAGTATTTTTGTTGTTATTATTATTATTACTGTTATTATTTAAATTGAAATTTTTATTATTAATTTTCAATATGGCTCACCAACAGTATTAAATTTAGCACAGCCATACACTCAAGAAAAACATGGCGAACGATTCGCGAAATCGGCATTGGTAAGGTAAATGTTAACATTACCTGTCCACTTAATGGAGACGAATTGAACTCTGCTTTCACAAATTTGTCTAACACACATATGAATAATTTTAATAGCAATTTTTATGATACAATTACCTATTTAGGTCAAGAACGGAGTTTTGTATTTGCACCTGTGAGCCAAACTGAAGTGTGTTTTGCTTTTTGTTCAGTTACATCAGACGCAGTTGGATGCGACAACATTCATCCTAGATTTCGAGAACTATCTTGCCTTTTCTTATCCCTTATATAACTGACGTTTTCAACAACATCATAATGACGAGCACTTTTCCATCCAAATGGAAACATGAAAAGTTGTACCAATACCGAAGTCGAATAGAGAATATCGGCCAGTTTCAATTTTCTGCTGTATGGGTAAAATTTTGGAAAAATGACTTTTTTTTTATCAAACTAGTGACTACATCAATAAAAATAGGCTCCTGATAAATTGGCAATCACGCTTTCGTTTAGGGCACAGCTGCATAACTGTTCTATCGGAAGTTACGGAGAACCTAAGTTGCGGATTTGAAGAAAACAAATTAATTTTTTGGTTCTGCTTGATTATTCTAAAGCTTTGCTTTCTAACGCATGAAGCTACGAAATTTCTTTAATTTTTTAAGTAGCTCATGTCGGCTTATATCTTCGTATCTTGAAAACCGAACACAATCTGTCTGCATCGATAATACATTATCTAACCCGTTGAAGCTAAAAGGTGATGTTCCACAAGGATAAATTTTTGGGCCTCCTTTATTTTCATTATATGCCAATGACCTTCCGGCACAACTTTCGCATTGTAAGATCCATATGTATGCAGACGATGTACAGCTAGACCTAAGTTTTCCAGACCAATCTATTGGTATGTTGATAAACTCAACTATGATTTGAGCAAAATCCATCAATGGGCAACGGCAAATGGGCTGTGCGTGAATCCACAAAAGTCGATATGCATGATCATTCATAAAAGATCAACATGCCCAGTTATCGATCATGATATTATTATATGGCTACAGATCGCCACTCTTGTTAACAATGTAGCGGACATACATACGTTTACAAACTCACATTACACGAGCAATAACAACACCTTTAGTTTAACATCACAATGGTACAAGTCAATGAATGCTGATAAAATTTCAGTTGACATATTTCTAACACATAAGGTAAATTACTCACACAGAAAAGATTTTATTAAATTTGAAAGAATACGTCTCGGACTGTATAAACTCTCTCATGGTCATCTGATAAACATACAAACCCCACCAATATGTAACTGCAATAAACCACTTTCTAATATCCTTTTACATATCCTCACTTCCTGTCCAAAATTTCAAACCCAACGTAATCATTCGTTCCAGAACACAACAAACGCTATCACAAATTATATCCTTAAAGAATCACAATTTGTGTTCAAAATTATAAATTTTATTACAATTATTGTAGAGCTTAAGGTCCTGTAACCATGGCCTCCTTTTATTTCATTAGGTCATAATTTGTAGTTATATGCTAAAATTATTAATAAATAAATAAATAATTTTTTGTTTGTTGAGTTTTATTTCTGTATTACTTTTTTATTTGTGTTTTTTTTTCGATAATTTACGTTTTTGATTGATTCTGGATGTTAGATGCGAACAATGTAAAGGAGTGTTTTACATTTTTTACATCTTTCACGTTGGTCAGTGTAAAAAGCCTATGAGAGAATTCGGCTGATATAGCAGCTATGATCCCCTGAGGCCACACGACCACCAAATTTTGTTGATCGATATTTCGGTAAACAAAGTCAATGCATGTCAAACCATTTTATACTTTGGTCCATAACATTTTTCATATAGGCCCGTTTGCCAAACTTCATTTGACCTGTAGCTTGATAACAAGGATTGCATGGTCGCATGAACATTAAATGAATGGGCGGACGGACGGGCATCCTTTTATCGCCAAAAAAAATTGGCTACGTCGATTAGGTTTTAGGCGTGTCAAACTTTAGCAGAAATGTATAATTCTCTGCGCACCAACCAAAAACAATTTGTGGTAAATTTTTGTGTAAATATTATACAGACATATGTATGGGTTATTTTTAATACAATTCATTTATCATATTTTCATTCATTCATAATTTACCCAATTGGAGGGAGATCGCTAGATGAATGAATGAATGTATGAAACCGTTCAATATTTAAATGAATAAAACTCTGGTTTGTTTCCACAACTTCTCTAAAACATAACCGACTATATTAATTTTTGGGAAATAGTGATTATCAATCCATCATTATTAATTCGATCGTTTTACTGAATGAACAAATAAATGCATGCATAAAACAAAAAACTAGAAAAGCTTCTAAGTTCATTGTACTGCAAATGATTTGTAAACCCCTAAAAACGTTTATTAAATTTCTTATGATCATTATTGTTTTTTTTTTTTGTCTTTGATTTAGAGTTAAAATTATTTATGTAAACAGCATTGAAAACAAATAAGGTTTAATCTGAAATACCAACAAATTTACTTTTGTTTGAATTCGTTTAATGTTAATTTAGAACATTTATATAATTTTTTTACGTTTATTTATAAGTTACCGACCGATAATCCTAGATGTACTGCAGCAACTTTAATGAGTTTGAAATTTTATGAATTAAAATCACTTTATACAAAATTACCTATCATTATTCAAGGTAATAATTTTGATTTGTACGGCGCACAGTGGCGCCCGTAGAGCAAGCGAGGTTGCAAAAATCAAAATTTTCATGAGTGCCGACGAAGTTTTGAATAAACCCATGTTACAGGAAACTTTTCAACGATTTCAAATATGCCACTCTTAATAATATCACATTTTTAGTTTAGAAGATATAACCGTTCAAAGTTGACCGACTTTCGGTTTTCAAAAAAACACACAATTTTTAGTCAATTTGTTGCGATTTCAGGTGTAATATCACGAAATATAGGTAACGAATCGCCTTAT
Organism: Pollenia amentaria; assembly: GCA_943735925.1. Taxonomy (NCBI): domain Eukaryota; kingdom Metazoa; phylum Arthropoda; class Insecta; order Diptera; family Polleniidae; genus Pollenia; species Pollenia amentaria. The sequence continues at coordinate 88,324,015 of OX031010.1, read as the reverse complement.
TTTTTGTTTGTATTGATTGATGTATTTATTAAATGTATAATGATAAAAAAAAATTAACTGTTTGCTTTGTGTTTCTCCTGGTAAATCACTATTTAAAAACTATTCGTTTTTTCACTATTTTTCAACTTTGACGGAAAATAAAAAAAACTATATTTTTCTATATTTGCCATATTTGCAAAACCTGTTCTTTGATTATTTCTTTACATAATGCAAAAGGTTTTATCTGCCCGTACGTGCCCGTTTGGCTTCTAGAGGTAAAAAAGTTTAAAAAGACATGGTTGCAGAAATTGTATGGCGTCCATTCCTTATATGTTTTGACTGACAGTAGTTTGATCTAATAGTTTGAAAAAAACTACTCATTGAAATTAGCAGGTACGTACCTCACATAAACAATACTTTGGCGTACAAATGGTCCGGAACAATATTGACTTATGGTCCCTACAGGTAGGCACAAATCTTATTTGGACACGTGCATAATATCAAAATTGCATTATTCAGCCTAAATCCATATGTATGCAGGGAAGAGGTAAATTTTTAGGCATGGTAGCAAAAGCCTATATATTGCAAAATAAGCATAATGCCTGGATTAGTCTACGCCTGAAAGTTGGCGCAACAATTACTGAAACCATTAAACAATTTAAGTACTGAAAACATGGCGTTGAACAATTTAAAATTATTTGAACTGCTTAGAAAGTCAACCACACCAAAGTTTTTTACGGAAGTGAAAATTCTTCCTGAGAAGTTGACATTAATCAGCAAATGGGGCTGCGATGGATCATCCGGACAAAGCGTTTATAAGCAAAGCATATCTTCCGATGACGCTACAATATCGGACGGAAATATGGTTATGGCATCTGTTGTTCCTTTACGTCTAAAATCGGATGATTCCCTACACTGGAAAAATCCACGTTCGTCATCAGTGCATTATTGCCGACCAATAATGTATCAGTTTGCAAGGGAATCGGCAGAACTCATAACGACTACGGTAAAGGACATTGAAGAACAAATAAGCAAGATTAAGCCTACAAAGCTGCAAATTGGAGAAGGAAAATATATTGAATGCAATTACGAGTTCCACCTGACCATGGTTGACGGAAAAGTCGTAAACGAACTGACAGGAACAACCTCAACAATGTCATGCCCGATTTGCAAAAAGAGTCAGAAGAACTTTTTTCAATTAAATTCAATTTATTTCATATATAATATGTTACATCTCAATTTTATATAATTAGTTGTAAAGAGTTTAAGATTAGTATCTTTTTCTGCTTTATTATAACATATTTCAATTAGTTATCAAATACATATATATAGACAGAATTATATTGGAGGTAAAAATTTAGCAAAACCCTATTTAAACCCCTTTTTTCGTTTCATTTTTATATATTTTTTATCGATTTTTTATTATTATTTGTCAGAAGAACTTTGGTAATTTAAACGATTCTACAAATGAGGAGAATTACGAATATGGAATGTCACCATTCCACGCAAGGATAAGGTGTATGGAATTCTTGCTAAAACTGGCATATACCCTACCACAAGAGGAGGAAAACTTCGATGAAAATACATCAATAAAGGATAAGGAAAAGATCAGAAAGAAGCAAATACAGGATGCTTTTTTTAAACAAGTTGGATTAAAAGTAGACTGTCCCAAGCACGGATACGGTAACTCAAACGATGGAAACACTTCTAGGAGATTTTTTGAAAATGATGAGGCAATAACTAGAATCATTGGAATTGGCAATCAAATCGTGAAAAGATTGGGAACGATCTTGGGTGTTTTAAACTGCAAAGAAAATGTCAATTCTACAAAATATGGAGAATATGCGTCGAAAACTGCATCTCTTTTAGCAGAAATGTATCCACAGAAGAAGTTGACCCCGACCGTCCATAAAATATTGGCGCATGGCAAAGATATAATTGAGTACCAGTCTTTGCCAATTGGAGAGCTTTCTGAAGAAGCACAGGAGTCTCTTAACAAATTTTATAAAAAAATATAGATTGCAGAACACATTCAAAGCATCAAGGGTAAGGCAAAATGAGGACCTCTTCAACATGTTGGCAGCATCTTCCGATCCACTTATTTCTTCCCTGCGGCATGTGAAGTCACGAATAGAGTTACAAAATAATTATAGTTTAGAAATGGTTAGTCTTTTAGATATACCTTCTCTTACGAATTGTGATGAATATTTTACAGAAAATTGAAAAAATAAACTTAAAAAAAAAATAATTTTTTTTTAATTTATTGGGTAATAATTTAAAACATAAAACCTTTAAGAAAAAAAATAAAAACAATCTAAAAATGTAAAAATAATTTTTTTTAGTTACCATAAAATTGATTTTTCTACTAATTTTAACTTTGATAACCCATAAGTAGGCCCCTACGTAGCACCCTTTCCAAACGCTCATTTCATAGGCTGAACAGTTATCTATCATATGCTGTTTAAACTGTTCAATTATCTTATTCGGTTCAAAAGATATGATTTTTGCAACGAAAAAACTCAAATGGCGCCACTGTGCGGCGGGCAAGCCGGCAACTCAGTCGTCAACCAACCACCTAACCGCCAGTATGACACTTTAGAAATCTGTCTAGCGATCTTTAAAGGAAATAATTCTTTTAATTTTCCTTATAAAAAGTCACTTGCTAATAAGTGTTCTAAAATTTACTTACTTTGGCATAAAGAACACTATCCTTCAGTTGACTGATTTTGAATGCCGTTCTTCGTTTAGCAACAATAAAAAACAACGAAAAGTGTGGTCGAGTTTAAGCAAAAAAGCACGTTTTAAATTTTATTCCTGATTTTCTTAAGATGTGGCCCATAAAAAAGCACATAATGCAAAATGCTCTCAAACACTACACAGAAATAAAATAAAAACATACAAAATTTGTAAACGTCATGTAAACCCAGCATGTGACATACTTTGTTGGCATTTGTAGCAAGCGCAGCTCAAAGAAGAAAATATTGGCTCTACTGCAAATGGAAAAAAATATCTAAAATACTTACACTACAAAACAATAAAGTGTTTTGTTGCCATATCGTTCAATCGATCGTTTAAATATTGATCATTGATCGTTTAACTCTTAACATTCGCATGTCGTCTACTTGTTTGCTTACACTCGAAGAAAAGCGAAGGTTATTTTACATTTAGCTTGTCTTCTTTAGCCAAAACATATTCAAGATATTGCAGGGTTAGCATAACTGACCATCATATATTATATAATAAACCGTCTCAAAATTTAAATCAAATTGAAATCCAGCAGATCGCTAGAAGGATTTTTAAACAAAGGAGTCAAAGAATTATTTTACACCCTTCATCAAAGGTAAAACTTTCTCAATAGTGATATTAGACCTTTTAAAGTGGATATATTCTAGATCCTTATGAGAAGAGAAGTTCAAATCCCGTTCACTGTCTGTCCGTCCGTCTGTTGAAATGGGTTTTAGGTAGACTCCAGATATAGGGGACTTGGGTAATATATATTTATGTCAGCTATACTCATTTAAATTTTGCTATTGAAATTCAGGCAGATCGGTCCATAAATGGCTTATATACGAGCAAAAAAAAACCACAATGTTACCCATAAATATCTTGTTGTTGTTGTTTCCATATAAGGTACAATCATCTTGGTTATCCATACACAACCTCTCAAAAAATAGGCGGGATTAGAAAAGTTACCGTGGTACTTCCTATAAAAACACATAAATTTCTTTATATCTGCAGAATGAAAAGAGCCGAAGTTTGCATATTAAGCACTCACATTTCGGGTTTCAAGACACAATATACCACAAAATCTGGGCGGGATTAGAGAAATGGGCGTGGTACTAAATAGTTTTTATATCTAAAGAACGGCAAGAGAAATAAAGTCCAAATATGGTACACATTGCTTTGTTGTTAATACACAACCTCTTTACAAAGACATTATAGATTTCTGTATATCTGGAGAACGGCAAGAGCCAAAGCTTCCAAATAAGGTGCAAACATCTTGGTTATCAACAAATAACATCCGACAAAATGTGGCCAGGATTGGGTAGTGGGCGTGGCGCAAAATAGATTTATTTATACTAAAGAACGGTATATAAGAACGGTATATATATCTAAGATTCATTTAACAAATTCATTTGAATTAGAAACGAATTGCAATTCATTCTTCAAATTCATTTGAATTGGAAACGAATTGCAATTCATTTGACAATTTCATTTGAACTGGAAACGAATTAAAATTAATTTCGGCCTAATTCGTTTGAATTGTTTCAAATTTCATTCAATTCTTTTTTTGTATGAAAATAATTTATTCAAAATTTTGCTTATTCGTAAAGAGTTCAAATCAAAAAACAATGATTCATTTACAGAACTGAATACATATTTATTTATAATACGCTTTATACCCTTACCCTCCACCCTATTGTATAGAACAATTTCATAATTTTTTTCCAGTATTTATTTATTGAATCTTCATATTTTAAATATGAACTAACAATAATTAATCAAATCTTATCTTAATACTTTATTTTATTTCCTGCCAGTGCCAGAAAAAAGATATCGTCATCACGGTTTCGGTTCACATATGTAGGTGTTAATCGCTCTTGTGATTGGGTGAGTGCTGCAGTGTCTCTTCTCCTTAAGCGAGTGTGGCCGCCATAATTTTAAATGTTTCGAGCTAGTGGATTTGGGTATAGTTCCAGCCTTTTTTAACATTTTACTGCATATTATTTTTACTAATGGCCCATTGAGATCCTTGTGAATATTTGAGTTTTTGACGTACCAGGGAGCAGCTGTGATTATTCGAAGAAGTTTATTTTGGCGCCTTTGAATTTTTTCGATGTTAGAATCCGAGGCAGTGCCCCATAACGGAATACCGTAGCACCAAATTGCTTTAAGATAGAGTAGTAAAGTAGAAGTTTGCAATCGAGACTAAGAACATAATTTATTCCAATAAGCCAATTAAATTGAATTGCTTTTAGTGTCATTTGAGTTAATTGAGCTTCTATATGCCATTTCCACGTTAAACGCCGATCTATATGTATACCGAGGTATTTTACATGCGAGTGTTGGGGTATTATTTGATTATTGATTTTAATAGGGGGACATGTTTCCCGACACAATGTGAATGTTATCTGTGTATGATCCTGTAGGTAACGACATGCTTCTTGACAGTTTTCATGTACGTTTCGAAAAGCTGTTTCGTCCGCAAATGTTGAAGTTAGGGTGTAGTTGTTTGTTGGCATGTCCAAAGTATAAATTAAGTAAAATAGAGGGCCCAGGATGCTGCCTTGTGGGAACCCAGCATCAATTTGCTGTGGAGAGCTAATCAGGCGCTAACTTAACGACGCGCAGTGTTATTTTATTTTATTTTATAATTTAAGAATCCTAAAGAGGAACGGAGTTTGTTTGAAGATGTCCGTCAGTCAGTCCGTCGGTTTGTCTGTCCGTGTGTATGTTGAAATGGGTTTTTCGAAGATCCCACACACAGAAAAAAATCATTGTAAAATCAACTAAAACAAGATTAATTTAACATTTTTTATTAATGATTTTGCTTCATTAGCGTTTCATGTTAATTTAACATGATTTTACAATAAAACAAAAACTAATATTTTTTCAAGTAAAAACAAATGGAAACGATGTTGAATTAATATTTTATTCTAGTAAAATTTAAGGGATAATCATGTAAAAATGATGTTTAAATCCTTTAAAATCAACAGTATAAAATGTTAAAATAACATGAATTTCGTGTTAAATCAACATGTAATTACTTTTAGTTCTTGTAAACTTATTTCTTAAATATAATTTACTATTATTAAGTGGGAAAATATATAAAGGTGGACTTGTAAATTCATGGAATTCTTTTAAAATTATATCATCCTTTAAGTTGCCTACTACATATGATTGGAAATGATCATCAAAGTTGTTAGTTTCAACTTTATAACATAACACATAAATTTTAGATTGAACTTTTACAATATAGGAAATTTTGTACAAACTTAAATATTCTCTTTTGATTGTTACGTAACAATTTTTTTTATACACTCTTCCTGAGAAAATGATTTTATCATAAAATACAACATTATCAAAAATAATTTTCGAATGGTCAAAAATATATCCAAATTCATGAATGGGTTAAATTTTATTAATATCATTTAATATAAGAGTTTCTGGAATTCCATTTTCATAATCCACAAGAAATCGAGCAAACCTTAATCCTGCTTTTTTACACAGTGTTAAAGGGATATTTACTCTAGAGTTCATATTATTAAAATATCCTTTTGTGTCCTTATGTTTTGTCTTAAATCTTAAACTCCAAGTTAACTTCGGTGGCACACATTTTTTTATAAAAGTTACATAGTGCAGTAAAAAATGAGCTTTAGGTTTGAGTGGTCCGTAGAGTTCAACATATATTTGATTATGCTCATAGACAGCTGATTTAAGCATATCTAAATCTCTGTCTGTATATTCACTTTTTAATAGACAGTCCATAATTTTTACAAGAGAAATTAATAGCTTCCAATGAGGATTAGTTTGAGGAACTAAGTCCCCAATTATGAGAAGTATGAAATCTGTTAACGTCCATAATTCTCGAGCCGTCATTTTTAAGCTAAATGTTTGAAGTGCTTTTTGTGATATATCAGGGCCTATATTTCCTGACTCATCTTCTCCATATGGAAACAGTCTTATGCGACTATTGAAAACTTCTAAAGAAAATGTTTTAGAGTTGTTTAACGACTTTATTGCATTACAAATATCATAAATGCAAACCCCTTCAAAAAGATCGTGCATTAGATCTAGCGATATATTTTTGCTTACATGAAAGGCTCTCAGGTCATTAAAAATATAATTTGTTTTTACGCCTGTTTCTCTGAAATTGTCTTTTAAAAGATCTGCGTTATAATTTTCCGAATTTCATAATGAATTTTCGATTTATTATCTTTTTGCATGTTATCTTTTTGCATGTCACAGCGCTTGCGGCGGCAAATTCGGCAAAATCTTTTTGAATTAAATGATTTAACAAAACCCAGTATTGAATTTAATTCTAAATTGTCGCCTAGAACCAGGCCCAGGGTGAAATATATTCTATGTGTTTTAAGTGGAGTTTTTATTTCGAGTCCTTATCTTCAAGAGACTTTAATTCTTGAATTAAAGAATAGAATATCTGTTCGTTTCCAAACTTTTTAATATCAGAACAGTTTATGTAGCATAAATGGAAAATGAAGTCTAGCTTTGATAAAACTTGCAGTGGCAAAGAAGGCAAACTATAATATCCTACTAACACAGATTTTGAAAGGGATCCTAAAGGATTATTAATTCCATGACCATCGAAATATATAAACAGTGGAATAATTTGTTTATTTTCGAATTGAGTTTTTTGTAATTTAAAAATTTCTCCGTTAAAAAATTCGTTAATATTTTCCCCTGAATTGACTCTTCTATATTATTAAAAGCTATTTCTAAAATTCCAGGTATTTCAAAAAGTTTTTTTAATTGAAATTTAAGTGGCATAAAACAGCAGGTAAATTTTTTGACGTCTAAATCAGGATATCCATGCGTAATGCGTTCTGAAATTTGATTTGAAATGGTGAAAGACATGGGTTCCTCATATATTTGTTTTTCTTTTATTTGTTTAAAAAACTTGTATTCTGTCGAAATGTCTATTATTTAAATTTGGGCTTACATTTCTATTACCTAAAACTGCTCTAATGCATTCTTCGACATTGGAAAATATGTTGAACAATAAACTTTGAATAGTCTCAACTTCTTTTCTTGGCATCATTGGTTCTGAGTGCAAATATAATGAAAAATTAAATGCTTGGTTTTTAAGATAAGCAATCTTTGAAACTACTTCAGATTCAGTGACGGAGGTACAATTTGAAGTAGCATATTCAACATCAATAGACATATTATGAACGCTAGCAGAACTCAAGGTAATTAAGGGTTTAACACTATACACATTTTGATTTGAATTATTATTTAAATGCTTGCGATTAATGTGAGCTTTCAATGACTTGAAACACGAAAACTTTTGCCAACAAGTGCCTTGTTTGCACTGTATGGTACTTGTAGAATTAAGAAAGTAATCAATGTTGTATTAAGTCATTTAGAAGTGGTAGTTTTTTATTACATATGAAACAAGTAAACATTTTGTATTTAATTATTTTAAATTTAAAAAGTTAAGTAACGCGCAAATGCTTGGAAATTTATTATCATTAGTTAGTTTTATTTCATAAAAGTACTCTTGTATAAAAAGCCATGGACCTTTTGGAACATTTTGGGTATTCCAAAGATAGTGTATGATCAAAATAGACGTAAAATTTCTCAAGAATATATATACTGAGGCCTACAACTATTAAGAGAGGCTGAACAGTCAAGCCACTATTGTAATACTTTTCACGAAGCTCAGATATTACCTTTTCATAATTATTTATTGAAATAAGATGTACAATAAAGCCTTCGATAGCATATGCTATAGACATTTTCCTCGAGTTTTTTCCAATTTTATCTGAAAATCATGCCGTTGGTAGAATTACTGCATTTAGTTGAATAGCATGTATACAATCTAAAGAGCCTAGTAAAAAGGGTTGTCAATTAAAATAAGCAATGCATAAAAATAAAGTAATGCTACAATGCTTACTTCGGTCAGAAATACCTTTAGAGTTTGTGAGAACTTCTTTCGATTTTATTATCTTTTATATTTAGATTATAATAAGAGCCAATTTTTTCCATGAACACACTCCATTTACTGTAAAGAAGATGCCTTTTGTTTGGATGCAGTAGCTCGAAGTCAATATTAATCTAATTAAATTAAGAGGACAAGTTAAAAAGGGACTACTTTCCAAGTTAAACAAAACTTACTAGTTCGTCAGATTTGCTGTTTTTATAAAGTGGCCAATTGCTTAGAAATTCATAATTACTTTTAGATGTCTTCAGTTCCTTTTGTCTAAGTAAAAAAGTCCTTTGCCACTTATATTTTACTTCTTCCCAGTTAGAAAACTCCCTTGAGAAAGAAGCTTTTAAGGCCAGCAAAACTGGTTCATCAAATTCAGAACAATCTTTATGGGAAATCGTATCTGATTCTTTTGCACAATCCTGGATTTTCACTGATGAACGCACACGCTTTGCCCTTTGGTTTATATATTTGTCCCAAAGATTACCAGCAGGATTCGCTTTCTTACCTCTTGGTATAAAGTAGTATTCCTGAAAGATTATAATATTAAAAAAATGTGTGTAGCTATATAGAAAAAATTATAAACGTACTCTTACTTCACAAGAAAAGTTTTCTATTATTTCATCTACTATTGCTGGCAAATCTTTTGGGTACAATTTAACATCGCGGTAAAAAATGTCTTCCAACATAATATTTATTAAATCTCCAGGAAACGAGTCGGTTAATTGACAATTTTTTACTTAAAAATATGTAATAGCATTTTCTTTAAGGCTGTTTTCTAAAATAAGTTTTAGGCTCTGAAAAAAATAATAATAATAAATGGTAAGCAAAAAGGTGAATTTTGAAATTACCTTAGATAGCTTGGAACTCCCATCTGATGTGCAAAGGGATGAAGTCGGAGTATTTGTTGTGCTAACAGTAGATTGATTATGTAACCAAGAAGCTACTATATTGGCAATCGTTTCAGACAAGGTATCGTCATCAATGCCATACTGTAGAAAAATTATTGAAAATTTAGCCAAAAAAAAATTAATACATTATTTAAATTTCTATCTTTACCTCACTTTTCTTCCAAATAAATAGTTTTTCTCGGAAACAAGCACGTAGGCCAATGGGTGGTATAGCTTCATTTATGTCCTCTTTTGATAAGTATTTAAGGCTTTCAAATGTAATTTCAGCTCCTTAGGAATAATTTAGTTTTTGTTAGAGAAATAAACAAAAAAAATTAAAATATACTTACTTGTCAAATAAGGCTTTACTTCACTTAAATCAAAAGTTTTCAACAACTCTTCTAATTGGGAACTTTGATTTTGAGCCACCGGAATATTAAAAATTAAAAACAAAAAGATAAATAATCTAAAAAATTTAATCTTAATCACATAAGTCCTTTAATAAAGTTTTTTTGTTTTTTTTTTAAATTTAAAACTATTTTTGTATTTTTTTGAAAAGGGTAGTTTTTTTATTTTTTTTTTGCTCAAAAGAAAGCTTAGCTCTTTTCCTTTAAGGTAGTTTTGGTCGCTTAGTGGGATGCGAGTGGGATATGTATAAAAAAAATAATTTCTAACTCAAGACGAGGATTTTTAAATTTTTTTAGCATATGACGTCTTGACTTACAAATTATGTGATTAAGATTAAATTTTTTAGATTATTTATCTTTTTGTTTTTATTATTATTATTTTATATTAATTTAATTATTATTACAAATAAATAAAAAAATTTAATTTGTCAACATCTCTATAGAAAAAGTGATTTTATTCCTGGGATTAACATATTGTGGGTATTACAGTATCGATGGAATGAAATGCTAGTTAGGTATGTTATATACCGTCGGAAAGGTTAATTTGTCTAGTTTCTCAGCATAAGTTTTATTTTTAAGATTTTAGAAACACTTACACAAAAAAAGGAAAAAATTCAAAATAGTGCATATGCTAAAAATTGAAAACCCCTCGTCTTGAGTTAGAAATTATTTTTTTTTATACATATCCCACTCGCATCCCACTAAGCGACCAAAACTACCTAAAAGGAAAATACATAAGCTTTCTTTTGAACAAAAAAAAAAAAAAAATACTGTTTTCAAAAAAAATAAGTTTTAAATTTAAAAAAAAAAAAAATTTTAAAAAATACAAAAAAATTTTTTTTCGAAAGCTTGAAGTAATAGCTATCTAATTTGTTTGGGACAAATTTTGCTAACACCAATAGATAATAAGTTACATGGATGACAAAGAACACCGGCTTGGCCAAAATGTCAAAACTTTTTGACCGATCTTGTTGAAAATTTGTGTCTAAGCTACTATCCAATAAGACTAACCTTGGTGCAAATTTCATCCATATCGGAAGACATCGATTTCAAAAGTTGGGTCACTTGACATGAAATCCCCCATATCTGTATATATATATATCTGTATAAATGTACATATGTACACTCAGCAGCAAAAGTCTGCGTACAAGTCATTGATATGTTTTTCAGAATTCAAAAAGTAAAAACATTTTGTGTAAATCTATAAAAAAATTTATTTAATTTATTTATTAGGATTAGTTCTAAAAATATTTGTACTTATTTTCAACAAAAATAAGAACGGTAGTTCATAACTTCAAAGGAAACTTACAGCCTATTCAAAAAGGCATATGCAAAAGTCTGCGATTTTAATCGTCAGAATCGAATTGTTTTTGCCAAGAATGTTTTACAGAGTCGCTTAAATCCTTAGGATCAAGCGTTTTCCTTGTTTCTCTACACAAGCTGGTTACCCCTTATACGAAATATGCAAAACTTGCTCTTGGCTGTAAATAAAACATTTTGCCAGAATTCGTCTGGCTTATTTATAAATTACTTAGCAAAAGCAATTCGAGTCTGACGATTTACAAGTGATACCAGAGGCTTTCTATGTGCCGAAAAGTCGGAAATTTGGATCTGTTTACTGTAAAATGGATACTCTTAAGTACATGTTGATATATTAATAGAAAATTTGCAGTCCAGCGTAGACAAATTGAACCTGGGTAACGATTATATGTTTTAACAATATAACGCCCCAAAGTATACGGCTCATAATACGAAGCTTTTGCTACTCTACAATGTCCAACAACAGCTTAAACCCCCACCGCAGTCTCCATTCATAAGTCCCGTAGAACATTTAAAGGATTTATTGGATCTTCGTATTTGACAGGACAAAATTTATTCCAAACAAACATTTAAAATTCGATAATTGAAGAATGGAACAAAATTTCCGTTCAAGAGACGTCGAAGGTAGTCGATTATATGCCAAAACGTTTACTGGAGGTTCTCGAACGAAAAGGAATTTCAACTTGATATTAATCTTTTTTTTAATTAAAAATTTGAAACAAAAAACATTAAAATACATGTTTGTACGCAGACTTTTGCATATGCCTTTTTGAATAGGCTGTATGTTTCCTTTGAAGTTATGAACTACCGTTCTTATTTTTGTTGAAAATAAGTACAAATATTTTTAGAACTAATCCTAATAAATAAATAAAATAAATTTTTTTATAGATTTACACAAAATGTTTTTACTTTTTGAGTTCTGAAACCCATATCAATGACTTGTACGCAGACTTTTGCTGCTGAGTGTATATATATGTCTATCTTGCATTACGAAACTTTTGGGGAACCTTTACTAAATATTAATCATTAATTATTATAAAAATACATATTTATTGAATTTTTCAAAATATATTTTATTTCATTTGTTAAACTGATTTTTTTGAGTGTGGTTAATTCGACGAACTATTTTTTTTTATGCATGTACATACGACGACCATTCTTTAAATAGTGACCATTTGATTGTTGTTGGTATTTAGAGTTTGTGGTACCACGTATAATAATTTTGATCGAAAGTGAGTGTTAGCTCCGACAATAGTATATGTCGTAAATGAAATAAAGACGATATAAATGTTGGTCATAATATTTTTACTTGTTACAAAAAATGTTGCAAATTAATATTTCTTATTTTGTTTATGTTTAACAAACACTATGTTGGGTCATACAACAATGATTGCATTGCACTTTTTCTGTTTCTTGCAGTCACATGATGATCATTCCGATGATGAAATGCGTGACTGTGATTCAATTGAAGGCGATCACATTTCAAGAATAGGATCACGCTTAAACACATCTATGACAAGTAACGGTGCGTGTTCAGCTGCCGACATGAATGGACCCGATCATCCCAGTGATATGGCTATGGGGTTAGTATATATAGTTTAACAAATAAATATCTATTTAGTTTTTAGCTAACAATTTGGAGAGATCTATATGTATATAAATCTCGGATATTATAGCTAATTGATTAAAACCGTATTACCCATTTTAAATAGTCTCCATCACCAATTTCCTACAAATCATCCGTTAAATGCACTGGGCAGTTTTATGGGTATTGGTAGCTTGCATGGCATTTCAAATTTGCAGCACAATGACGTATTGGAAAAACTCAAAATGCAAGTACGTGATATAAAAGTGGGTTTAATGGTGAGTATAATATTTTTTTTTACCTAATACTTTTTATATGAAATATTCGGAACTATAAATAAAAGAGTGAAAAACAAAAAGAAAATTGAAATTGAATTATATGGTTTTGTAGGATCAAGAGTATGCCGCGGCACACGCAGCTGCATTTGGATCAAATGTGTTGCCTACTCCCATAAACACAGCTTTTACATTACCACCTACAACAATGGCATCATATACACATGCGGCACAGACATTGGCTGCTCAAGCCGGTAGCAATTTAGGTTCACATCTGAATGCAAATTCTTCATCTTCAGTTGGAGGACCATCGGTGTCTAATGGTAGTCACAACAGCTTTTCTTTTACCTCCCCATCGGCGCCTAGCACAAAAGATGGTAAGTTTATTATACAGGGGTGTTCTGGAAATCGAAAACGCAAAACGCAAGAATTTTGAAGTTCTTTTTAATACACCCTTAATCCAATTTTTAATAATTTTCTTATAAAATTCTGTTAAATAGAGAAACATTTGTATTGTATTGCATATATATTTCTTTTGCTACAAAAATCTTATTGAAAAAAGGACTTTTAAATTCGTGCTTTTTACGTTTTCAATTTCCAGAACACATCTGTATAAAAGAATTATTATAATTTTTTTTTTTGTTATGGTTATAAAACATAGACAGATTTAGCTTTGAAATCTCAGGTTCCCATCTTGCTGTTTTCTATCATTAATAATTTGTCCGAAAATGGGTAATATAAATTTGAATATCTCTTGTTCTTCCTTTTGACATTTTTTAGTTAATCCTGCCTCGAATTCTTCAACGTCAAGCGATACGTCGAATTCTTCACAACAGAATAATGGCTGGAGTTTTGAAGAACAATACAAGCAAGTTCGACAGGTAAGTCCCAAAACTATGTTTTTTTTTATTAAAGCTCTTCCAATAAGATAAGCGTTATTAGTTAAATAAAAAGTAAGTATGAACCTGATAACGCTACATAATTGGAAAATTCAACTATAACAATTCAAAAGCATTACGAAAGTAAACTTCTGGCAAAAAAACCTGCCATGGATTAAGACAGACCTATCAGCGAGTATTGTTTTTGCAAACAAAAATTAAAAAAGAAAAAAAAAGTACAGGCAAACATATCGTCACCTAAAATGCAAAAGGGCTTAACAACACAGAAGCAAAAAATTTACAAAATCAATAACTACAAGTTTTACTTGGCGGTGTGGTTTGTTGTTACTCCCTTTTGCATTTTAGGTGGCGATATGTGTATATGCATTAGGTTAGTGCGAGAAATTTAATTAAACCAGTCACCTCCTAGGATTAAAGATTGGTGGAAAATAATTCCAGAAATATTTTTTTATTATTTTTTGTCACGCCTCTGGCTACCGCCCTTTTAGCTTTTAGTACACTGTGTCGCCATCTCTGATACTTCCCCGCTAATGGCCAACTTTTTGCACGTGCCAAGAAAGCCCTTCCAAAACTTTATACGTCTAGCTTAAAATATACTCACTATACTATGGTATGCCACAAATTGGTTCCCTGTTTTCTTTTTCACATACATGTTACCAGTGTGACCAGATTCTAAAAATTTTTTGTGCTAAGTTGGCTTAAAAGAAAAACTAAAAAATGCTAAAAAAATAAGTAAAGTGCTAAAACATAATGCTGAAATTTCAAAGTAATTCTTTATAAGTTAATATTGTTTTATGAATCGCTTATTTTTGCCATTTCTGCGTTAAAATGTTTATTTCCTTTGAATGAAACCGAATAGCTGACTTCCTAAACGCAGTATTGCAAAGCATCACTAAAATTAAATACGATAAAAAAGTATTACAAACAAAACCCATGCAAAAATGTCCCAACCATTGTGCACTAAATTCGGTTACCATGTAAAAATGAAGTCAAGGTGGTCTTGAGAAAAGAAGTGGGGTTGTTGGAGCTATTCCTTTTCGTGTTGCATTGCAACATAGCGTAAAGGAGGTTACCCAATTTGTTAAGATATAACAAACTATTTATTTAACATCAAACGCATTAAAAACTTAAAAAAATTTTAATCCAGTCTGCACTTATGTTTTTACATATGCACACGTAAATCAAACGTTTCGACGATGACAATTTAATTATCGGTACGTTCGTAAATACATCACTGCGCTGCATCAGAAAAGCAAACTTTTTTTAATGCCGATAAAAAAGTAATTATAATCTTTTTCTATTGTGTGACTATTATTTTTGTGGTGTATTTGACAATTTTTTGGTACACATCTACTTAATTGATGGATATTTAAATATTTGAAATCACTGATGCAGCGCAGTGATGCATTTACGAACGTACTCTATGTTTTTCTGCAAAAGCATAAAAGTGCATGTGTACATTAAGGTGGTTCGAAAAAAAGTCGAGCCAGTCACCACCTAGGAGTCACTGTCGACTCTACTTGCAGCACGCCTAGTTTTTGGCGTAGTACTACGTAAACCAACCAACCAAGCAGCCAACCACCTCGGAGGATTAAAGACTAGGTGAAAAAAATTCCAGAATTTTTTTTTAATTTTTTGCCACGCCTCTGGATACCGCCCTTTTAGTTTTTTGTACACTGCGTCGCTATTTGTACTCCGGTCATAAAATTTTGCATATCGTTATTCGTGGCTTGTATATGGCTTCATCTTTGTCTTTTGGGTCATTTAAATCCGACGTCAAATTCTGGGTGCCACTTATGCAATCTAGGATCCTTCACTCCTAATGACCAATTTTCTGCACGTCGCAATAAAACCCTTCTCAAACTTTGTACGACTAGCTTTTAAAATACTCACTTGTATGTCACGCTCCGCAATTAGGCCCATTTCACTTTTCGTTTTCTATAAGTTCCGCCGCACAATGGCTGAAAATTGTTCTTCATCGGCCAAAAATCTGTAACTTTAGAACCAATAGAATTATTTTGGATTTTTTTTGAGAGAACACTTCTTGAACCTTACCCGGCTTAGGAGTTGTTGAGAAATTTAAGTTCAACGTTGAACTTTTGCATGTAGTATGAAAATGATTTTGATTGAGATAGAGAGATATTGTATTTTTTAATTAAAAAAGGGGGATGTTTTTAAATGCACTGTTTAAAAAACTTTTTAATCTACATAACTACCAAATTTCATTACGATATCTTTATTTATGTCAGATTTATAGAATGTCTTAATACCCAAATTCCAAATCCAGCAAAAACGTTTTTAAAAAAAGGATTTTTTTCTACAAAAACGGAAAAACTATCACTATTTACCACTCGATATTGATCAGAATGTTACAGAAAATTATGGACATATTAGAAAAAAATACTTTTCAAATTTAAAAAATCGGTGTGGTGAATTATTAGAATTTTTTACTTGAATTAAGTTTTTTTGTTTGGAAAATTTGATTCCTTTTTTTTTGGGGAGTAGCTCATCATGTGGGAGAAACAAATGTCAAATCGACTAAAAATTGCATACTCATAACGTTTTCTTTCGAAAATGTTTACGTATTTCTGGAGAAAATATTTTTTTTATAAGCGAAAGCGCATAGCCATCTTTTGGTGAAATAGTAAAAATGTGTGTTCATATGTATTACCTTAATGCGCATATACTTTCGCCTCGAACATACCACTACACTAATAGAAAAATGCACAAGCATTTAATAATACAACATTCCAATGCTTAAAGTCTACTTTCCTATCAATATAAAAAATGTTTAACCCACTATTGATAACAGCTTGATATTAAACAAAATCTACCTGATTAAAACACTCGAAAAATCGTTAAAAAAAAATCAACCCAAAAAATCCGTTTTTTCCGATTATCTCTTAAAGCTAAAGTCTAATTTTTTTGCTGGATCCAGGATCATATTGGTCTATAGGTCTTAAGGTGACACCGGCCTTTCTACCTAATCTTACCTAAATTTTACACTAAACCAGTTCCATCAACATGCAAGACAAAGAAAATTGCATCCGTCACGCTCAAGAGCGAATGTTATATCAATGAAGTCTCTAGACCTGTAAAAAATAATAGGCCACAATCCAAAATACAGCACTTTTCGTTTTTTGTATTTGTCCGTTCAAAGTCCGAATCGCAAATCATTGTTTATGGATTGATAGTTACTTAACTATTGCTTCTGCCAATTTCTTAATCCGGACTTATGCTATGCATTCACCATAAGATTAACCCCCGTATTCATAAAAAATATTTTGGGTTTATAGTAGGATTAGGAAACGAATTTTCTATGAAAATTTTTTTAATAAACCTTTTATTAATCAATATTAATCATTTTTAATGAATATTAGGGTAACATTTTAATATCTAAAATTATTTAAATTTTGTTTATATTTTCCTAAAAAAATATTTATACATTTGGTTCCTGAATATAATATTTTGAATTAATAATTTATAAATGAAAAAGTTTTACATAAAAAATAGCAGCTAAGCTTTTTTTACCTTCGGACAATTAAAATAATAAACAAAATTAAATTTTTTTAAGAAGTTAAAATTGAAAATGTATGGAGAGTTTATTGCATACGTGTCGTGTCGCCCAATATTTAATATCGGATTAAGAAGTCGTCAGAAGCAAAAATTAAGTAACAGTCAATCCATAAACAATGATATGCAATACGGACTGTAAACGGCGGTATATATAAAAAACTTTTCTGCAGTTCTAGAGACTTCAGTCATATAACATTCACTCTAGAGCGTGACTGATGCAGATTTCTTTGTTTTTTATGTTGATGGATCTGATTTGATGTAAAATGTATGTGTTAAAGAAAAATGGAGCATAACATAAAAGTGATCATATTAAAACCTATAAATACTAATTTTCTTTTCGCATTCAATAATTGGACATTAGGGAGAAGGATCACCTAATATAGAAATTGCGTTGGCGTACAAATCTTATTCGCACACGTGTATGATATCAAAATTACATACCTTGACCTAAGCCCATATGTATACAGGTAATTGGTAGATTACACTATATATTTGAAAATAATCATAATCCCGGGATTAATCTACGACTGAAAGTTGAGAGAACAAGTAATTTTAAGACACTTCAAACATGACGTTGAACAACTTTAAATTATTTGACCTGTTTAAGAAGTCAACTACAGCAAAATATTTCGTGGAAGCTGCCTTCGAGGAACGCAATAGTTTATATGGCAACATACAGAGAAGGGAAAAAATAAACTTTTCATGATGTATGCCAGTCTAAACTCAATATGGATAAAAGCAACCCGTACGACTGCGAGATTGAACTTCAAACACTGGCTTAATAATTATACCATCCTAGATAAGTTGACAGAAGATGGAATCAGCACATCAACCGGACGTGCAGTAGGAAGGCCAAGAAAAAACATGGAGGAGTGTTCAAATTGTACAAGAAAGAGGAACCTGGCTGACTCCACCAATGATTTGGCCACGGAACATTTGTCGGAAGCACTGTATTAATATGCAAAGGATGATGAAAAGTAAAGTCGTAGATTACAAAATCTGTTGGAAATGCAAACCCACTGCGACTAAAATGGATTAATAAAAGCATTCCCACGGCCCCAAAGGAAAACCTTAAAATGTGTGGTTCCGAAGAAGCTTTGGCTTTGCTTATGGACTTAGAAATTTCTAAAGAGAATTATGAGATACAACGGGCATCTTTAAAGCTACATGGAGCTGACATTTTACCTGGATACAGGCATGTTTCGAAAGCCAAGTAGATTCACGACTACTGCATACGCACTTTACTGAAGTATTTGCCAAAATGAGGATCTTATGAACCATAAAGAAAACGGCTGTTGGAGAGTCTTCTTGAAAATGTGGTAACAATTCTTCCTAAGAAACTGTCATTGATCAGTAAATGGGACTGCGATGGATCATCCGGACAAAGCGTTTATAAGCAAACGATATTTTCCGACGGCGCTACAATATCGAACAAAAATATGTGTATGGCATCTATTGTTCCTTCACCGAAAAAATCTGATGGTTCCAACAAGATTAAACCCACAAAGTTCGAAGTCAGTGAAGAAAAATACATTGATTGTAGTTACGAGTTCTACCTAACCATGGCTGACTGACAGATAAGACACTTCATCATCAACGTCTTCACAGAAAAGTTTTCGCTGACGACATAAATTTTGCCAAATATCCAACTTTTCTGCCAAATATTAAAATTTTGTAGTATTTCTACAAACATGCTTAAAGTGCTTGTCTAAACAGCAAACACCCCAATAAACCACACGTGCAAATTACTAATATACCGAAAATTGCATACATTATATTTTAAAAATTGTGTGAATTCTATTACAAAGAAATGTAAGAAATCTAAAGAAAAATCTAACAACTAAATTGGAAACTTTACAGCTTAATAAAAATGCTAAATTTAGCTCCAAAATGCTAAAATGGGCACGCTTCATGTCACATTACAAGACGTGCACCAGTCAAGCCCTAGAACAAAGTTTTTAGAACTGTAAATTTAATTTTTTTCCCACGCCCCAAAATACAGCAGTTCTTGTTTTTTTTTTATATATACCGCCGTTTTCAGCATAACTTTTAGCAACTGGAGTTCTTTCATAATAATTGACATTAGTGGAAAAAGCATTTTGTCCGCAAGATTTTTTTTTGATGCATATCAATTAAATCAATATAATTTGCCTTATCTCACCCTGAAATTTTGGAAACTATGGAGAAAACATCGAAAATATGTAAAAAAAAAAAACAGTGAGAGACTCAAATACATGAAGTTGATAATTCCATTTTAATATTTATACTTTTAGAATACTTAAAAGAAAATATGTACTAGCACTTGAAATATCTCAATTTTCCATTTTATACACGCCAAGCAAAATGTGTAAAAATTATTTGACTTTAACTCAGTCATGGCAATAGTAGGGAATTTTTCCCTTTTGTATGCATTTTTTCGAAAAATTCTTAGCGTGAGGAAAAAGGACAGATTATTTAATTTAAGGCAAATGTAGGGAATTTTCAATATAATGTGTAAAAATACGTAAATATTCGTCTTAAGGCCGGGTTAGCCGACCGTAAATGTAGACATGTAAATGTAGTGTAAACAGCTGATCATTTCAGTTATATGAAATGCAATGCAAATGCTTAACTGACTGCAATGACTTAACTGTAACGCGCCAACCTGTAGAAAATATAAATGCATTACAAGGTTACGTGACAGTTGTACGAGTAGATAGTGATGGACTGCAGTAATAATATCTGTGGACTTTTAACAAAAGAACTTACAATACCATATATTTCCATATATTCAAATATATGTAAAGATTTATAAAATAAGCAAATGGATACATATACAATCTAGTATTTAATGGTATCCACATCTTGTTTTGTGTATGAACGCTTGCAAATAATATTTGTACATGTGTATGTATAAGAGGGATATAACTTTTTAACAATTTTTTTAAATATCAAAATTGGCATAGCACAGTCCGATGGAGCATAAAAACTATAAGGGAACGTATATTTTTTTCGCTTAGGTCAAAAAAGTTCACACACCAACCGCGATGAAGTTTTGAAAATTTTTAATTTTCTTTTTGGTTAAGAAAAATTAATAATCAGCCTTATTCCAGTTGTCGTTGTCGTATACGACTGTGTAGTGTTTTGTAATAGATTAAAGTAAAACATAACCTGTGTTCTTTAATCTACTACAAAAGACGACACAGTCGTATACGATTACGACAACCGGAATAAGGCTGAATATGTTTATTTAAAACAAAAAATAGCTCAAGTATGAAATTTCATTAATATTTAGAGATGGTTAAGACATTTTTCGGCAAACTAAAAAAATATTAAATGGCGGGAGGAAATGCAGTATTTGTTTGACTTAGGAGCAGCATTTAGATTCTTTCAAGAAACCAAAAGATTTCCATATTTACATTTTATACCTTTACCCCCAATAAGTAACGCTCATTGGAACTAAAAAGCCTTTTTAGCGATTTAGCTTGTATATTAATACCAAAATATCAGAAGTGCTAGTTTATCTGCGGAAAATGGTTTGACATATGGTTTTCAGACCTAAAAACTAAAAACTGCTTTATTAAGCATTGGAAAAAAGGTGATTCAATAATCCGAAGCCAACAAAGAAGTAATATCTATGCAGAGCGTGCCATTAAAGTTGTTCAGGATATTTATCCTTTCTCTAAATCTCCTCGAACTTTAAATCTTAAATTTTTATCTTTCAATAATTAACTCATAATATTTCTTGTTTTTCTGTACAGCGGTCACCATTTGAATATTTTTAATTCCCATCAGTGTGTTTGTTGTTTTATGTACCTTTATACTAATGCTTTAAACACATTCGAGACAGCAGGCTACCGCCTTCAATATATTAACAATAGAATACATGTGTGTATATGGAAATGATTATTTTAACGACGACACGACTAAATGGCTGCAGGTTGTTGTCTATGCTAATTTTGTCGTTGTAGTCAAATTAAACTAATTTCTATTTTTGTACGCTACAAAACAGAAAAAGTGCTGCTAATATAATCAAAAATTAGAAGAATTAGTGCTTATAATATATAATAATAATTTTTTGGTTAAACAGCAAAGAAACGGATTGAAACAAGAATATAAGCGCGGTGAGCCGTATTATTACTTTTTAGTATCCTTAAATGAAGTTATATAGGAAGATGTTTGTCACGCCAACGCTCTTAGTTTCAGCAGTATGCTTTTCACATGGTGTTTAAAGCACACCGATTTTTTAACCCATTAAGAGCCCATTTCAAATGCTCATTCTTGACTGACTTTTTTTACTAAATTTGCTTTATCTTTAAATTATGTCGATATAATAATAATTATTTAACAATAATATACACATGTTACCAACTTCGATTAATAAAGTTTTTCTGTATTGCGGGTTTTCAGCCTTCCGGAACACTTTTCAAATATTTACATATTACTATATTTAAATATGTAACAAGTGCATAAACTATTACCACTATATGTATATTTTAACTCAAACTTATACATAAATTGTGAAGTTTTCCAAAATAAAATATTTATAACCCTAATAACTTTAAAATTTTATATGATGGAGTTTCTTAAAATATAGCATATAAAAACTTGGGGTGTTCTCTATAACATATTATATTTGAGGAAATATTATTATACATATCGACACAATTTTATGATAAATCCTCTTAAGGGGTTAATAAATCGGTATATTTAATACATCATATGAAATGTGTTTCGAAAGACTTTATTATGATACCAATACTTTAAAGATTCAGATTATATTTTTCTTCCTATACTATTGATTAAGTGCTCTGAAACCTTTACGACCTATAATTCATAAACTTAGTGCGTTGCACCAAAAAATTACAGTAGAATCGCGATACAGTAATCTTGCGGTCAAGTTAACCAAATTTTAGCGCTTCTGTGCCGCTCTAAACGTTAACTCTAAGGTAACTTTTCAGATCATATTAGTAAAAGTACTGATAACAAATTAGATTAAATTTTAAGCAGAAAGTTGAGAGTTTAAACAAAATTGAGAAATACATTAAAGAAAAACTATAGGCGTTGTATTATTGTATATCTGAAGTTGCCATCTCAAAAATAAAAACCAAACGTCACAAAATTTTCGAGGCTTTGAAGAATACATAGAAAGAAGCATACAGGAAAACATTACATAGACCAAAATTGCCGATCTTAAAGCAAGTTTGTACAAATGTTGCTTGAAGAATCGAAAACGTAATTGCGCAATCACTGTTCTAATTTCAATATCAAGAGCTAAGCGCGAGTTCGTGTAACTGCAACCTGAAAAGACAATAATGTCAGTAACGGATGGCTGGCAAATGTTTAGAAAATACCCAGAATTCGCTATCTGAAAATAATACCTAACACATAATACATGACTGATTGTATAATTATTAATTATAAATTGTAGCCGGTACAAATTAGATCTAAGTTTTTGTACAGATGAAAACTAAGTCATTGAAAAAAATATAGGTACATATGTTTATTATTGCATTTTTTTACAATTTAGAAAAGTTAATAAATAAGACGAAAAAGTTAACAACCCTTAGGACATTTCAGTTTACTTTTTCGCGATTATACTGTTTATTAGGATTTTTTTATTCAACCTGCCATGAAGATGATATCCTTTATGAGTTCCAAAAACAATAAAATTAAAATATTTTAAATGTTTTTAAATAAATTCATTTGTTTTTACGTTAAAAAATTTATCATAAATAAGTATTTATATTTTTGTAGGCTTAAATTAAGTTTGTGTACGAGTCTGCAATTATGCATGTTGTTAAATTTATAAAAATTAAAAATGATAGTGGCTGAAATGTAAATACATAATAAAAAACACAGCTGTTTATATTTTTTCAATTGTAGCTGTCGTCTTCAAAATAATTCAGTAGGTGATTACGCGACTACAATTGCAACCTGCAGCATTTGTAGTCGTGCCTTCGTGTTGCCTGCTGTCTCGAAAAAAGTGCAGTTTTAAAATCAGCGACATTGAATTGGTAAAGAACTGCTACAAATTTTCTATCAACACAAAAAATTTTTAATTTTGTTTCAAATGGGATGAACTTAATTTATTACGTTGCTTGGAACAAATAAATTTTAAATCCGAAAAAATTTGTTCGCATAGGTAAGTAGTGCCGAATAAAGAGAGGCACTTAAATTAATTTTTTTTAGTTCAGGATAGAACTCGCCATCCAAATCTTTCCAGAACTCTACAATATTATTTTCGTCTGGAGCATTTACTTCGCTTCGTAGTATGATTAGTTCTGATTGAATATCAAATTCGTAGTTGCTTACATAAAATTACAAAATCATGAAACCTGTCTTGAAAATTATTGAAAAGTGTTTCAAATATTTCGGCATATTCATATCTTTTGTCGATTTCGAGATCTCTATAAACAAGTGAAGTTTTTGGAAAATTGGAAAAATCACCAGTTTTAATTTGGGAAAAAATTAGAAATAGTTTTGTTTAAAAATTGTGAATGATTTTCGACAAGTCGAAGAAGGACTTCTTCTCTTAAATCATAAAGTCTATTCAGGCAATCACCGCGACTTAGCCACCGAACTTCTGTAAACATTTTCAGGTCACAATTCACAGCATTATTGTTTTTTAAAAAGGTTAAAAACTTTCGGTGGGTAAAAGCGCTTGATGTCCGCCTCGAATTTTATTTATTATATCCTCTGCTGTCTTCATAGCTGGGGTATCATTTATGAATTTCGATGCAAGAGCGGTCTGATGAATTATGCAGTGAAAATTATGAACTGCAAATTCGTGTTTTTTTTAATCGGCCTATAAGCCCATTATATTTGCCCAACATTAATAATTCTAGCTAATGGTATATCATAACTTTTAATAATATACCAAATGCGCACCTGAGTTTGCCTGCAAAATGTATAAAGTCATTATAACAGGTCAAAGTTACGTTAAATAAATACCATAAATTAGTAAGGTTAACTCTTTGGGCTCGGTCATATAATTGTAGCATAAAAAAGTAAGCAATGAAAATAGTGCCAAACAATAAAGTTTCATTAATACATCAATAAAACACATCTTCTTACCCAAAAATTTTACCTGCTGTCACATTTGCTTTTATGTGTATAGGTTTACATATAAATTGTAGGAAAACAAGACTTTTTTAACTTGTTTTTTAAATATTTTTACATACTTAAGAAAAGTGTTTTCAAAGAAAAAAACCCACCGACGCGATTTGTACAGAAACAAAAATATGTTTACAAGCACAAAATACCAACAAATTCTTGTGGCTATTTTTTTTCTTAATAATTTCTGCATTTAGGTACGTCTTTTTAACGAAAAAAATGGACCCTTTTACAGGCATCAAAGAATTTTTTTCACAAACAAAACACATATCGTTAGCTTAAATGCAAAACAATGTAGATATTATTTGAAAATTTGAAATTTTTGTTGATTAGGATTCACGTTACATACATATGTATTTTTATATAATTTTAAGTTATTTACAAAATAAAAAATGACGTATCATCAAATACATATATAATTTTTTTTATGTATAATCACACTCAAGAAAAAATTAGCAGAGTTTTTAATTCTTTTTATAAGAACACATTAATATTTTTAAACACCAAAACTGGGTAATCTGTTTTATAACTATTACCACGGTGTTAGTGGAATTAGTGATCAGATAATAATTTATAATAATAATTTTTAGTATTGCATAAGAAAAAATAAAAAAATGTTGTAAAATTATAAGAACCGAATCCATATACGTATGTAAAATAAAACCTATAACAAATGTGACTATCAGCTTCTGCCACATAGGACTGTTAGACATTATGAATTTTTTATCTGAAATATTATATATATATATCTCAAATAATTACCATTTTACAAAGTTCTTTGCTTTGCATGTAAACTTATGATATGTTACATTATTCTACATTTATAATAAAAACTGCACGCAAGGCATTGGATGTTACCAAAAGCATTTTTGACCGCACAATATTTTTTGAGTGTAAGCTGAAACAAAATAACATAGCATCCGCTGGACATGTACACTTGTCGAAGTCACATCGACGACTGAATTGAAGAGTATAAAAATATGTGTTAGTAGTGGTGTACACAATTGTGCAAAGAAATGGAAACCCCTGCTCCAAACCAATCATAACAATAGTTATAAGAGAGGGCATTATCTTGTTCACACACATTCAAGCAAGAATTCTGTAATTTTCTTGTATAGATCAAAATTTTGGATTTTTAATGCATGGGCTGAAATTGAAGATATTTTATTATCTTTTTATTCAAAGGATTAATATCAAAATTGCAACCGCTGCTAAAATGAGACGACTTAAATATTTTCTGATTTCTTTATTTTCGTTATAAAGGTGTTAATTTGTTTGCAAATACTTCCAAAGACAGACGACTGGACTTGTTTCTCACAGTAACATAGCCATACATGCATGCGATTATTCAATCTATAATTATCATCAAATTCTCCACAAACCTTATATCTGTGGTTTTCACGAATAATCGTGTAAGTCGGTTTTTACCGAAATTCAGATAATGATGTCAAAGTGTTACATTTTGCATTAGGTTTTTATAAGTATTAAGCTTTTTAGAATATAATGTAGTATTATTAATTTTTTTCTGCTAAAAACAACTTAAGTTAACTGTTTAATAAAATATTTTGCTATTATAACGATTTATGTCGGCATACATCGCCAAAAATTGTTAAATTGCTGAATATGTTTCCAAATAAAAAGCATATGTGATGTTATGTTGTTATTCGTGCAAAAAATATGAAAGTATTTTTTGAAAATTTTTCTATTAATAACAACTTAAGTCGTAAAAATAACAACGTAAGTCGTCATGTGTGATTAAAATGATAACATTTATTTTCACAAAAAAGAACTTATGTGGAGATATGATGTTATATTGCACACACTTAATGAGTCAATCAAACATATGCATTTTTAATCCTTTTACAGATTGTGATCCTGTAAGGATTTTTTCATGAAAACTATGTATAATACGTAGAAAGTCACTTTTAAGAGGATAGTAAAGAAAAAATTTAAAAAAAGCATCTACAGAAGCCGCAATTGAAAAAAATAATTGTTTTTGCTCTCCTGAAAAGTTTGGTTTTATAACTTACGCGATTATTCGTGAAAACCACAGATATATACAACATTATTGTGAGAGCATGTGTTATTGCATGCTGTTCATTAAGTTGCATGCGCTCCATGTGCTTGAAAGTGTAATGAAGCTGCTCGATTCAAACTTGCAGTAATTAACAAACAAGTCGACTCATCTCATCATTCCATACCACTCGTAGATAAAGCTCTTCCTCTTATCACCAGTGCGCGAAATGTGAAAATATCTTTTAAAGTGTAAATATTTAAAAGGGGTTGCAAACCTTTAAGATCAGAAGTTCTAATAATTGTTTGTGTCTATCATTGATTTTTTCCTTTTGTGTATTACAAACAAAGTAAATTTTCTCATAAAAAAAATCCCAAATGTTAGATGTCTTTTTTCCACTCATTAATATTTCAAGGTAATTAAGTGTCAATACTTTGGTTTAAAAACTATCCATTCAAGTGAAAAATGATTTCTATTTTCTTAAAAAAATAATCCTCAAACGTGTTTTTTGTTTATTATATCTTTTAAAATTTAAATCAATTTACCCAAAAAATAAAAATATAAATGTTAAACAAATTTCACATTAAATCATAAACAGTCAAAACCCAAAATTTGTCAAAATTGTTTTTTTTATAAACCAGTTCACAAATAAAATCTATAAGGACCACGAAAATTTCGTTTGTGTCACTGTCTTCTTCAATTTTTCTTCTTTAACTCAGTATGATTAAAATTTGCAACTGTGTTTTTGAAGCCAGTTTTTTGCCACTCCTGAAATTTTTGAATTTTGAGTTGTGACTGTTAATGATTTAGTGTTCGATACATCCTTCACTTTAATTAAAGTATTTGCATGCTTGCTGAAAAATGGAGCTAATAATGACAAATAAAACATTTAATTGTAAAATAAATTATTAACAAAGCAAGTTTTCATATGCACAATAAAATGTGCAAATGCAGGTAACGAAACGCGGAAAACAATAGTACTTGTGGCATAACTACGGTCGGATGGAAGCAATAGACTTAACGTTTATCAGTCCAATTTTATTTATAAAGCTTTTATTGGAATACTCTTATTCCCTTAATATTTTGCATGATTTTTGCTTAAGCCAAACTTTGGTTAACATTAAAGCTTTAGATAAGTACATATATATACGAATAATTTTAAAAAACTACCTGAATATCATGAATCTTCCTGTTACATGGTTCACTTTAGCTATCCTTTGATTAGCAATGAAGTAAACTAAATGTACAGAACATTTTACAATTATTAGACAATAGCAGAGTGTAATGCATTTTGTGGTTGGCTTAAGCAAAAAACATGTGAAATATTGAGGGAATAAGACTGCAGTATTCCACGGATAATTACGTCGCCAAAAATGCCAATATTTTTGGGTAATAATGCGGTAAAAGCATGTAAACGAATACGTTTAACTACCTCGTTGAGGTAATAAAACAAATACATTGGAATTACTCAGTAATGTAATTAATCGTACTTATTTTTAAGATATTTTAACTTTGATGTATGAAAATAAGTTAAATCATATGGACCATAGGAATTTGTACATGTATCAGTCAAATCTTAAAGAGATAGCAAAAAAAAAAACAATGGAATTTGCTGTTTTAAATTTTATCTGTAACAAAACAAAAAGCGTACGCATACATACAAACTTTTGATCACGAAACCCGTAAATATGCAACTGCATATTTGTTTCTTGTGCGACCAATGAAGGCAAAAAATATATTTGTCAGCTTCAAAGCTTTTTATGAATTTGGGCCTCGATTTGTTGGTGAATAATTTGCATATGTTAGCAATTGCTGCATTTTTGTTGCACACGTATTTTTGTTAAAACAGAAGCGCATATTTCACGTTTTGAAGCATATTTGAATACACCCAGCAAAAACTTTGCAAGTAATGTTAGATACAAATAAACACTACTTATTTTTCGGCTGAATAACTACTTATTTTTGTTGGAGTTGTCCAAAGAATTCAGTAATTACAATACACTACCTAGAAGTCAAAAAAGATCTAGTTATTATTTAACTACCAGTTAGTTGAATTGTAAGTACTTACAATATACTTTCTAGAAGCTAAAATATAACTAAGTATTATTTAGCTGCTAGTAAGTCATAAGTTAGTCGAAGATTCGGACAGATCCAATGACATTGTAACATATTTAATTCTAATATTTTTATAATACCTAAATTGCTTAAAAAATTCTTCGAATATTATTGATTAAAGCCAATTGTAAAATTAAAAAATTGGCGCTAGTTAATAGAACTAATAAGTAGTTACTGAGCTCGTTACCAGTAAGTAAATATCCAGTACCGAAAACAACACAACTAGAAAGATTGTGCTGATTATTAGTAAGAATATATTCTGTGGTGAAAATAATAGAAGTAATAAGTACTAACTGAGTTCATTACTAGTAAGCACTTATTTAGGTTTTCAGAATAATGACAATTGTAATGACAACTACTTAACAGGTAACGTATGAATTAACTACTTACCAAAAAAAAAACTATTACCAAAATTCAAAAAGTTTTTCCTGTGCATGTTCAGTGAATAAAAAGAATTCTTTAAAATTCTGGTAAACAGATGAATATTATGTTGCTTTAATTTCGCCATCTACATTTTATTTTCACTCTACAATTATAAGACAAAGCTAGTTTGAAGATAAATCTTATTCCAAACTATAAATTTCTTTATTTATGTAAAAATCAAAGAAAAATCAATTATATAAATTTGTGCTGAATACTTAGAAACCTAGACGCATCTTTTAGTATATCTATCGACTGAGAAACACTTTTTTAAAGTGATCTTTTCATGTCCGTCCATCCATCACACTGCACGCCTGTCCATGAAAACTTTGTGCGCAAAGTACAAATTGAAATTAGATAATTTGATACAAAAAAATGATTAATACGTTTCGATTGTCATAAGAACGAAATCTATGTAAATTGTGAGAATCGTTCTATAATAGTCTCTATGCAAACTTCTTTCTTCATGTCCATAAAACATTTTGTCATGTGTATTAAGATAAAATTTCGTAAAAAATATTTTACTGCAAATCAAATTTTGTTGAATAGGTTCACATTTTATCTTTTTAAATGTTAAAATTAATATAAAATTTAGCGACCTTCCCTTTAATCCTTTTAAGACAAAATATCTCATATATTTGGTGTATCTATTTAGATAACATTCGGGACAAATAACTGTTACATAAATCTTAACCACATAACATAACTTTATTCTGGTAAGCCCATTAGTGCCCATCGGTTGAAAATAGGATACAATCTTGAAAATTCGTCTGCAAATACTTTCCGTGTTTTTTTTCAATGCAAATACTAAAATGTTGAAAAATGCCTCCAAATAGCCATATTTTTTAGTGCATGTTTTCAAGTTTTGAGTGCACATTTAATGATCATGAAACACTTTTTGAAATTATATTTCCGGTTTCCCTGTTTTTAACTAGCATGCTAACTTGGTTACATTACTTACTGTGTTGTTGTCAAGCAGTACTGAGGCAATTAAACGATTGAAAATTAGGTGACATTTTTTTTTGAGAGTATAGTTTTTAAGGCAATTATCCGAATTAGCTAATTTAGCGTATGGCAATTAAACGGGAACTTAAAACTCACGGTAAATAAGCGTGAAAGGCATTAAAGCGTAGATAATTAAGCGGGCAATGCTGTATTACCAAAAAGCGTTATAATTGAAATTTGACTCATTAAAGAACATTCGAAAAAATGTTTCAATAATAAAATAAGTTATAACAAGAAAGAAAAATTCCCAGATTCTATTTGCTAAAAGTATTAAGTTAAATACATGTACCCTATTTATAAAAATAAAACGGGCCTATAAAGGATGTATTAAAAAAATCCGTTTCATATACATTTTATAAACAGGTTTTTTATAAATAAGACCGATGAAATTTATAAGGTAGCACTATCGATTGTATTACCAACGAATGGTAAAACCCTATACATAGTTTAGCGATTTTGGAGACCAATTTTTTTTATAGATCTCTAAAAATTCTGACAATTGGTGGGCAATTAGCAAATGATGTCATCAGTTTTTTACCCACAGCTAATGTTAACGCCGTGATACTGATTAACTGTATATGGCAATGATATAGGTAAGAGTACGCCGAACAAATTTTGTTAATATTTTTTGCCAAAAAGTAGTGTTTTCGTGCACTTAAAAAACAAATAGTAAAAAATTTTCATTTTTTTTTTCGAATTACTTACTGGAACTCCTAATTTTTTACTAACAATATTTAGCAAAGTTGTAGCTTCAGTAAACCTGAAGAACAACTCAACATATCAATGCAATCTAAGCGTGTATAGGCAGTCTAAATAGTATATAAAGGTCAATTGGTACCTGTTAACGTAGAATGATAGGGTGCACACTTCTCGGTTGTGATGTATTATTTACTCGGTACATTTAAAAAATCACACTGCTAAGACAATTTTTTAACGGTAAAAATTTATCTTAGCCATTTATTATAATGGCACATCAAAACCATTGGTCACTAAAATCGCTAAACTGAGAATAGGGATTAACTTCCCGTTAGTAATATCTACAATCGAATCTCTACCGTCCAGTCCGTGTGTTTTTCCAAACGTCTCCATTTGTCGCATAATCCGTTTCCACGAAAATGTAATTTAAATAGAAGTATCAAGTTTCATTAAAACTGAGAATTCAAAATACAAAACAATTGTGCCCATCTTTAGCCCCACCCTAAAACCTGAAGAATATCTTTATTAATTTAAAAACAAGTAAGAAAGTATAGTCGATCAAGGTCGACCATTTGAATCCCTATACCACAGTTGAAAACAAATTTTGGAGATTGTACTCTATTTGGGATCCATGTCCAAAAATGGACCCGGCAAAACAATAAAATAAGTGTATTCAGTTCAGATTGCAAAAAAAAGGCAAATTAAAATTTGCACTCAGGTTAAAGTTCATTCTGTCTGTCGCGCTCGTTGAAGATAGACGTGTTTTCTAAGCTCGGCATACGGTTTATTTTTTTTTTTTATAAAAACGTGAATAAATAAAGTATTAAAAAAAAAGTAAATAAAAGAAAAAAAAGTACATGTATGTACATACATACATAAACATACACATTTTTTTCTCGGTGTTGATAAACAATAACAAATAAGAAGATCACAACTGTAAACAGTAAAAAAAAAAAACTCTTATGAGTGCAAACAGTGCAAAAACAATTAAACATAATGATAGAAATGCATATATCTGTGGTTTTCACGAATAATCGCGTAAGTCGGTTTTTACCGAAATTCAGATAATGATGTCAAAGTGTTACATTTTGCATTAGGTTTTTATAAGTATTAAGCTTTTTAGAATATAATGTAGTATTATTAATTTTTTTCTGCTAAAAACAACTTAAGTTAACTGTTTAATAAAATATTTTGCTATTATAACGATTTATGTCGACATACATCGCCAAAAATTGTAAAATTGCTGAATATGTTTCCAAATAAAAAGCATATGTGATGTTATGTTGTTATTCGTGCAAAAAATATGAAAGTATTTTTTGAAAATTTTTCTATTAATAACAACTTAAGTCGTAAAAATAACAACGTAAGTCGTCATGTGTGATTAAAATGATAACATTTATTTTCACAAAAAAGAACTTATGTGGAGATATGATGTTATATTGCACACACTTAATGAGTCAATCAAACATATGCATTTTTAATCCTTTTACAGATTGTGATCCTGTAAGGATTTTTTCATGAAAACTATGTATAATACGTAGAAAGTCACTTTTAAGAGGATAGTAAAGAAAAAATTTAAAAAAAGCATCTACAGAAGCCGCAATTGAAAAAAATAATTGTTTTTGCTCTCCTGAAAAGTTTGGTTTTATAACTTACGCGATTATTCGTGAAAACCACAGATATTACAGTGAGTGTTAACGAAACAAATGCAGAAATAAAAAAAAGAATCGATGATAGCAAATACCTAACGGCTAAACCTATTACTCGCACGCGATCCCTCTCACCCACTGTATTTAATAATAATGTTGATACACTAAAGCCTCTAGTACACGGAATGTAAAAAGCCACATGCGCATGTGGTTCTGACGTAATTTTGACGTCAATGCAAAGCCACAATAAGCATTGCGTGTTGTGTGATGACGTCAAAATTACGTCAGAACCACATGCGCATGTGGCTTTTTATATGCCGTGTACTAGAGGCTTAACAAATATAAAACCTGCAATCGTTATCTCAACGGCAAAAGCAATTTTAATAAGTGATAAAAATATTAACCCCAAATCGGGCACAATAGAAAAATCAGTATCACTTTCTGTGTCTAATAATACGGTTAATTTGAATACAATAAAAAATATTAAACCTGCAAGCGATGCCTCAGCGGCAAAAACAATTTTAATAAGTGATAAAAATATTAATCTCAAATCAGGCATAATAGAAAACTCAGTATCACCTTCTGTGTCTAATAATACGGTTGATTTTAATACAATAAAAAATATAAAACCTGCAAGCGGTGCCTCAGTGGCAGAAACGATTTTAACAAGTGATGAAAAGATTACCCCCAAATCAGGCATGTTGGAAAACTCAGTATCACAGGTAAAAAGTAGTCAAAAGCATCAAGTACATGTTGGAATGGATAGGTACATAAATGTGCTAAAACGGGGTCGCAGCCCAACCTCTTCTGCAGTTGCTTCGGTCCCAAAAGTTTTAAAAGAGGGTACATCGGATAGAATAAGTTCTCAAAATCGGTTTGCAATTTTGGAAGAGGAATCCTCGGAAGCACAAAACGTTACCAAATCTTCTAAGCCACCCCCGATATATCTTAGAGAGCAAAACTCAAGTGATTTAATAAAGAATTTGATCTCGGTAATAGGTGAAAATTCTTTTTATGTAGCTGCAATAAAACGTGGTAGTATTAATGAAACGAAAATACAAGTTAATCGTGAAGATGATTTTCGTAAAGTTATAACTAAATTAGAAGCACTAAAAAAAAACTTTTATACATACCAACTGAAGAGCAGTAAAGGTCTACAGGTAGTGATAAAGGGCATTGATTCATGCGAAAACCCAGGTGAGATAAAAACGTTATTAGAAGAGAAGGGCTTTAAATTAAAAAATATTAAAAACAGAGAAAAAAATCCCCAGCCACTATTTCGAGTGGAGTTAGAACCCGGCGACGTTAAGCTTAAAAAAAAGGAAACTCATCCCATTTACAATCTGAAATATATCCTGTATAAGAAAATAACGATAGAGGAGCCGCATAAAAGGAACGGTTCCGTGCAATGCTTAAACTGCCAAGAATTTGGTCACACTAAGGCATACTGCCATTTAACCCCTGTTTGCGTTGTATGTGGAGAATTGCATGGTACAGCTCTCTGCGATAAGTCTAAAAATGACCCTAATGTAAAAAAAATGCAGCAACTGTGGTGGTAATCACACTGCCAACTATAGAGGATGCCCTGTATACTCTATCGTCAAGCGCTCGGTTGGACCGAAACCTAATCCCCCTCAAATTCAGGTAACACATCAAGTTAACACTAATGACATTCAGGTACCGCAGCTTAGTAATAACAGAACATCCTACGCTAACGTCCTAAAATCAAACCATATGCCAATGCAAGGTGATTTGCCAAATAATGATGAGACTCCAGTTTCTAATTTAAGTCGTCTTATTAAATTAATGGTTATATATTATATGATACCAAGGACCCTCGAGATAGAGCTTGTGGAGGTTCTGCTATTTTGATAAAAGCCCGAATCAAACACTACTTAATGTGCGATCATCGTGAAGATTATCTGCAAGCAACGAACATTTGTGTTGAAGAGTTAAATCGAAACTTAGTACTTTCATCTTTATACTCTCCACCTAGATTTTCAATATCAGAAAGCCAATATTATAAATATTTTAAATCATTAGGACCCTGTTTCCTAGCCGCTGGCGATTACAACGCTAAACATACCTTCTGGGGGTCACGGCTCATTACACCAAAGGGTCGTGTTTTGTATAATACAATGTTTAAAATGGATTTAAATGTGGTCGCGAGTGGACAACCAACTTATTGGCCTACTGATCAGCAAAAAAACTCCAGATGTCATCGATTTTGGCGTGGTTAAAAACATCCCCGCAGAAACGATTCATGTTGAAGCTTCTTTAGAATTATCTTTTGATCACAAACCTACAATTCTTACCATATCAAACCCTAATAGAATTGTGTCTCCGTCTGGTTACATAGTGACGTCCGCCACACAAATAAATTGGTTAAAATATAAAAAATATCTCAGTACCCACTGCACTGAAAATATTCCGCTTAGAACACCGGAGAATGTGAATCTTTCTATTGTAAATTTTGACAATTATCTCAAACTAGCTGTTCAACATTCTAGCATAGCCCGCAAAAATATCAAAAATAGTAAAATATATTCTACAGATGTCGAGCGTCTCTTGACTGAAAAAAGGAGAGTTCGAGACAGTGGCAATTGCACAGATCCCCTCAACTTAAAAATTTACTAAAAGAGTGCACAAAAAGGCTAAGAAAGTTACTGCAGTCTCAACAAACGGCTTCTCTGCTAAAATATCTTAAGGAACTCGATGCAACTCCTCAATCTGACAACTCATTATGGCAGCTAGAAATCTTAAAAGACCAGTTATCACTAAATCGCCATTAAGAAACTTAAATGGAAGTTGGGCACGAATTGACGAAGAAAAAGGAAACATTTTTGTTAATCATTTGAAAACCGTATTTACCCCTCATACATCTTTCGATACTGCGGTCGAGTTACCACCTGTTGCTGTTGGATCAGCTGTTCCACTAAGATTTGAGATAAGAGAAATCGAGAAGGCTATTCATGATTGAAACCCCAAGAAAGCCCCTGGTTTTGATAAGATCAGTAACAAAATGCTTTTGGAGCTACCCAGCATAGCAAAGAAAATTATTCTACTAATTTTTAATGCTATTTTACGCCTTGAATACTACCCACAAGAGTGGAAAGTATCCTTAGTTACCATGATACCTAAACCAGGAAAGGATCCCACAAAAGTTGAGTCATATAGACCTATAAGCTTATTGTCTAATATATCAAAGCTATTTGAGAAACTACTAGTGTCAAAAATAACACCGATTTTAAATGAAAACAGATGTATTCCCAATCATCAATTCGGTTTTAGAAGAAAACACAGCACAATTGAACAAACTCATCGAATAGTAAATGTCATAAGAAAAGCCTTTGAAGAAAATAAATATTGTTCAGCACTCTTCATCGATGTGTCTCAAGCTTTTGATAAAGTCTGGCATGAAGGTTTACTACTGAAATATTGCAGCAAAACTTACCAGCAAACATACACAAGCTGTTAGAAAGCTACTTAGTCGGTCGGCAATTTATTATTAAAGAAGGCGATTTTTTAAGTTCTCCTCAGCCAATTAACGCTGGAGTCCCACAAGGCAGCATCCTGGGCCCTCTATTATACTTAATTTATACTTCGGACTTGCCTACAAACAGCTACACCCATACCTCAACATTTGCGGACGATACAGCTTTTCTAAGCGTACACGCAAACTGTCAAGAAACATCTCGTTACTTACAGGATCATATATTTGAACTGGAAAGGTGGTTAAAAAAATGAAGGAAAAAGATCAATGAGCAAAAATGCTCACATATAACATTCACATTGCGTCGGGAAACATGCCCCCCTATTAAAATCAATAATCAAATAATACCCCAACACTCGCATGTAAAATACCTCGGTATACATCTAGATCGGCGTTTAATGTGGAAATGGCATATAGAAGCTAAATTAACTCAAATGAAACTAAAAGCAATCCAAATTAATTGGCTTATTGGAAGAAATTCTGTTCTTAGTCTCGATTGCAAACTTCTACTCTACAACTCTATCTTAAAGCCAATTTTGTGCTACGGTATTCAGTTATGGGGCACTGCCTCAGCTTCTAACATCGAAAAAATACAAAGGCGTCAAAACAAACTTCTTCGAATAATCACAGCCGCCCCCTGGTACGTCAAAAACTCAAATATCCACAAGGATCTCAATGTGCCATTAGTAAAAACTATGATAACGAAATATGCAGTAAAATGTTTAAAAAGGCTGGAACTGCACCCAAATCCATTAGCACGAAATATTTTAAATTATGGCGGCCACACTCGCTTAAGAAGAAGAGACACTGCAGCACACACCCAATCAGATAAGCGATAAACACCTTCATATGTGAACAGAAACCGTGATGACTAAATCTTTTTTGTCTAGCACTGGCAGGACATAAAGTAAATATTAGGATAAGATTTGATTAATTATTGTTAGTTCATATTTAATATATGAAGATTCATTAAACTAATACTGAAAAAAAAAAAAAAAAAAAAAAAAGGTTAAAGTGAGCGGTCTTTAATAAAATCTTTTTATTGTAATTTAAAAGCATAAAGTTGCACACATTTGAAAGTGATAAAAATTTTAGCACTTCGAAAATTGCAATGTTATAACTTTTAAGCCTGATGTTTTGCACTAGGTTAAAGATTGCTTAAATTGCAACTTGTAGTGTAAAATGTTTTCCTTGTGGTTGTTGTAATAAAAAGCTGCATTTTTACATTTTTTAATCAAAAAAATAAACAAAAAAAATCTTAACTTAATACACTTCATCGTATGAGGTTTATTCATATAATAGTTCTGTGTGCTCAATATTATTGAAATATCATTATCAATATGAGCTTCTTCATCTTAAAGCGATTTTGGTTGACCTACCAAGTACTGGTAGATTAAAGGAGTCCAAAATAATGAAAGTGAATAGAATGGCGTGATTTAGTTCCTGTGTATATAAAAACATTTAATATGAAGTTTGGTGCCGATTGGATCAAGAAAAGTGGAGGCGGAAATCTATTGAAAATTTGAATAGATTTTGTCAAATTTTCTAAATGGCATAAGTTTTATTCTAGATGATAAATTATTCGAAATGTAGATACAATTATGTTTTCCAAAAGGTATAAGAACCAAATCGGTTAAGAACTAGCCACATAATAATTAATGCCCCAGACCACTAATGGGCCAATTATTACTTGAACGAGAAATTCGAGCACACACCTTAAACATTTTTGAAATTAATTTCTGCAATATAATTTTTTTATTCAAAAGGCTCAAAACTGCGAGATATGAAAAAATTGTTTATTTTGTTTGGCGTTAATCTGTCCTAAGCTGATGTCAAAAACAGAAAACATATTATGGGTGTTTTTCAAATCTTAAAAATTTTTCTTCAACAAAATCGAAAAAATTGAAAATTATTTTTGGGAATGAAATATTTTATTAATTAATTCATTTATTAATGATGTGCTAATAATCCCAATTTTTTTAAAAGAAAACACTGAAATTTATTGTTGTGGGAAAGCTAGTTCCTATGCGCATTTCGCTGGTTGCTTAGGCCAGCTCGTCAGGAAACTCAGGAACTAGCTTTCCCACAACAATAAATTTCAGTGTTTTCTTTTAAAAAAATTGGGATTATTAGCACATCATTAATAAATGAATTAATTAATAAAATATTTCATTCCCAAAAATAATTTTTGATAATAAATTTGCATGTGCCCGGCAAATAAAAAACTGAAATGGCAAGCTGCTTTATTTAAGCATCTTGTTTTTTTTAATTTTGTTTTTTTCTTTCTATCCTCTTACAACTACAGTTTGTGTTGGAAAAAACCCAGCCAATTGTAGGGGAATGTAAGAAAGAAAAAATTGACGGTTTGTTGTTGTGACTTTGTTGAAGCTTTGATATTGTTACATTTAAGACCAGAGT
Organism: Pollenia amentaria; assembly: GCA_943735925.1. Lineage (NCBI taxonomy): Eukaryota > Metazoa > Arthropoda > Insecta > Diptera > Polleniidae > Pollenia > Pollenia amentaria. Next base: position 88,285,508 of record OX031010.1, on the reverse strand, counting down.
GTTTTAAAATTCTTATTCACTTTATGGTCTTACTTGTATAATATTTTTAGCTTTTCTAAAGTATTTGGAAAAAGTTTCCTGACGAGCTGGCCTAAGCAACCAGCGAAATGCGCATAGGAACTAGCTTTCCCACAACAATAAATTTCAGTGTTTTCTTTTAAAAAAATTGGGATTATTAGCACATCATTAATAAATGAATTAATTAATAAAATATTTCATTCCCAAAAATAATTTTTGATAATAAATTTGCATGTGCCCGGCAAAAAAAAAACTGAAATGGCAAGCTGCTTTATTTAAGCATCTTGTTTTTTTTAATTTTGTTTTTTTCTTTCTATCCTCTTACAACTACAATTTGTGTTGGAAAAAACCCAGCCAATTGTAGGGGAATGTAAGAAAGAAAAAATTGACGGTTTGTTGTTGTGACTTTCTTGAAGCTTTGATATTGTTACATTTAAGACCAGAGTGTTTTAAAATTCTTATTCACTTTATGGTCTTACTTGTATAATATTTTTAGCTTTTCTAAAGTATTTGGAAAAAGTTTCCTGACGAGCTGGCCTAAGCAACCAGCGAAATGCGCATAGGAACTAGCTTTCCCACAACAATAAATTTCAGTGTTTTCTTTTAAAAAAATTGGGATTATTAGCACATCATTAATAAATGAATTAATTAATGAAAAAATTGAGATTTGCACACTACGGACTTGTTTGGGTTTTAAGGATTTCGAGGAAAATGCTTTTTTTGCTCTATGATATAAAGAGTGTATTTAGAGCTATATGACACATACTACAAGGACCATACTCTGAAAATTTGGCCAAAATCGAACCATGCCGAACGTCAATTTTTGGTTAAAAAAAATTCGTCAAATAGGAGTACGGTGTATTTAACCTTTATTAAAGTTTTCAATATTTAGCATTACTCTAGAAATGCACGCAAAGAAAAAACATGATTATGGAATGGTCACTACGACCATTTTTGTTCATATTTACCTAATATGTTTACCCTAATAAATTTATTATAGTCATAATATAACCTTAAAAATTGTTATTTGTCCCTAACATTTTTAAACTCGCTATAATAATATTATATGGTCTTTTAAACCTTAAAAGTTACTCTGATCTAGCTAACCATTTTAAATTATTTAATATGTTTGCTACCATAATATATATATTTTCAACTATACAGTTAAAATCATAATATTGCTGCACACAAAAGGTATTTTTAATACCATAATTTTTGTTTGCTTTAAAGTACATTCTCTTAATGAGCAAACATTTCTTGTCGAAACAACAGTCGAAACAAATCATCCGCGAGCGTTAGTTATGCCATGCTGCCTTGCAAAATTAACGCATTTATAAATTATTATGCATTTATTGAAACCGGTAAGTTATTTATATATAATTATAAAAATAAGCAATTGCTTTGTCTTTATTGCAGCCAAAGAACCTACAACACTGAAACCAGCATAGAAATTTTGGCACAAGATATTGTCATTAGCCCCGTTTTTTTAAATAACTGTTCAACAGCATATTTGTATAGTATATTTCATAAAAGAAATAAGAAAAGTTTAGTTTAATTTGAATTTATCTTAACAAATCTCAAGTGCGCGGATAAAAATAATGAAAAGTGTTAATGCATGCCGAAGTAAGGCTAAAAAGATCTCCTTTTTTTGGATAAATTTGTACCACAAAATATAATTTATAATTTATAAATTGACACACACACACATGTATATAAATGTATGTATTTAATTTTATTTTTAAACATAAACTATATCTTATTTATTAATATATGCTGTATATTTGTAATAAAACATAAATTTTTAAAATTAATTTTTTTATTGTTTTTATGGCGAGAACCATATTACATGTTGAAATAGACATTTTGTATGGGGTTGGAAAATATAGAAACATGGTTTGAAAGATCGTTTGCGTTGTTCTTCTGAACATAACAATATATTTGAGAAAATAATTAGCTAAAAACATTCTGTCTGAACATATATTGTTGCTGAAGACGTGTTTGACACAATCATTACCACAAACATTAATGATAGTTTGCGATTGTGATTGTATCAATCATGTTTTTTCTTTGCGTGTGTGTATATACATACTAAAGGGCTGCGCAAAATATTCTTAATGTTCTGTGTTCTACTTCACACAACTATCAATCATATTATTTCACTGTAAACATACATAGCAAAACAAACATAACAACACATTACTCTCACCAAAACAAAACAAGCATAACTTGAAAAGTTTTTCTCTTCTGCTTTGTTAGTGCTTGTATTATCAAAACAAACAGAATATCAACACAAAAACAGACAATGAAATAAAGAAACGGTAAATTATAGTAAAAGCATCGAGTGCACGTAATTAGGAATTTAAAAATTTTAAGTGATCTTAGCTTATAACAGAAATGGATGCATTAAATGTAAGCAAAATGGATTTTTTTGAATTATTTCCTAAATGTATATTTTATTTTAGTCGACCTTTATTATTATATTATGTATAACTAAACTATCAAGCTTGATGTCTTTTTTTATTTTTATATAAAACTTTAAACGTTTATTTAACCAATATTTCTAATTAAAAAATTTTTTAATTTGTCAGTTATTGTTAAATTTGTTAAAAATTGTTGAAAATTTATAAAATAAAGAAAAAAAACCCTGAAGAAGGCACTCAAAGGAGTGCCGAAATATTGGTTAAATAAACGTTTAAAGTTTTATATAAAAATAAAAAAAGACTAAGCTTAATAATTTAGTTACCGATATTATTTCCTAAATTTTTAATAATATTTTAAAGAAACCTACAACCCAACCCATTGAAAACCACTCAATCGAAATTAAATCAAAAGTTTCTGCCTTTGCAATTTTCTCTTTGGTTTATGTTTACAATCAAAACATTCAAACATGCTTGGAATGTTCTATTTCTATTTTAATGTTCTACTTCATCTTTGTTCTAATTCAGCTTTATTTTAGTTCAGCATTGTTCTTGTGCAGTTTTGTTCTATTCTTCTATATTTTGATCGTAAAGCAAAACAATTGTTTTTGGAAGTATGAGTTTTGTAATGAGAGAGTAATATACACATACTATCTACATTTAATGAAATTGCTTGTAAGCAATTTTTCTTGTGCTTGTGCAGCTCTTTAATACATACTTTACTATTTGAACGTTTTAAAATAAATTTGCGATTCTGAATTGAAATCGCATAATAGGTGTTCTGTAAATCGTAATCGCAAAAAGTTTGGCTACTTCAAATTGCAAAAGTATGCTGAAGGAAACTATAATATTTTTAAGAAACTAAAGGAGATCGCAAGCAAAGCGCACGAGTTTCACGATTTTAAGATCAGTTAATTAAATTTTGCAATACAGTTTGGTGCAAAGAAAAATAAGTTTATATAAGTGAGATTTTGTATGTGAAAATAATTCAGAGTAGGAATGGTAAAATTTTGAATTCGATTTTCGTTGAAACATAATGTTACTTCGATTAGAAATGAAGCAAATGATGAATGTTTGGAATTGGATTGGAATACTTAAGTCAGTCTTCTCAACAATTTCAATTAATTAATTATTTTTAAAAATTTACTTCTGACCTAGATTCGTTTTCAATTTTATATAAAATCAAGGTTTTCAAAAATTTTAGGTGAATTTTTTTTTTTAATAAAAAGAAATTTTTAATTTAATTTCGTAAAAAATCGAGTCAAAATATATAAACAACTGTGACTTTGTTGGCTCTGCACACCACATTGAAAAACACGCTTGATACTATTATATAGAACCTGATATCAATGCAAATTTTTTTAAAAAAAGATTAACTTAACTATTTTTGCATACTATATAATTGACTTGTGTTTCGGTGGAGATCCTATTACTGATAACTTTTGGTAACGAAAATGGTATTAAAATCTAATAAAGCTTAAGCTTTATTCCAAATTTCTATAGCAACAACTTTGAAATGTTTTTAATGTAATTATCTGGCTATATTATACATTTATCATCTAAAATAGTCGCATTCGTATTGTGGTTTTAAAATTTTTAGAAATTCAAAGAAAAAACTATGCCAGTACTCATAAATTTTTTTTGATATAAGTAAGAAAAAAGTTAAAATGCGTTTTAGAAATCGCCAAAATATTCGCCAACTTTTTTTAAATTTCGCCAAAAAAATCAACATATTTTTATAAATCGCCACGTTTGGCGAAAAATCGCCATATCTGACATCCCTGCTGCTGAACGCAAAGAAAAAATATGGTTGGCCATGGTTACGGCAACTAAACTTTGTTTATTGTAACAATATATTGTTGTCGTACACAAAATTTGGCCATTTTGATTTAATATCAATAATATTATAGTTACTGTGAACATGTCAATGTTTATCGATATTATAAACTTAAGTATGGTTCACTGAAAAATAATTATTCTTATAACAACTTAATAATGATAACTTTGAAAACATATTATATTCCTCACAACCATTTAATGATATTTAATAGCCATAATATGATAACTTTCTATGCGTGTACTCATAATATGTTTAAGATGCAAACAAAATAACTTTACTCTAATAATATGTTGTTGTCGCCATTTATAAAATAATTTTGCATCATTTGTGTCGGTTGTTTTACATTTTGTTATCGAATTATTTGTTTTTCAGTGATTAAACATAAACAAAAAAAAAACACACATTAAGAAACCAGGTTAAGAAATTAAAAAATAAAAAAATTGTAGGTACATTGAAAATAAATTGTAGACAGTCACAAAATAAAATTCCAATGCTAAAAAAACTTAAGTATATTTTTGAAAATAGTGCAAAAATATTGACCATTGTTTTGTGTTATTTTAGAGAAAAATCATGAAAATTCTATAAAATAATTTATAAATAATAGCGACCTACAAAAAAATATGAGTTTTATGTTAAGGTTGCCAGTAAGTTAATAAGCATAAATATATATTGAAAATATTTTTCGGTTTTAGATTTAATCTACATATTATTATAATTAACATGATAATAATATGATAACTTCTTAACTTATTATGATTTACATTATATTAATATGATTACATGAAATTATAATATGATGTAATCAAAACAAATTAGGATTAAGGGAAAAATATTATGATGTAATATTACGAATATATTCCGTAATAATATGATTCAATAATAATCGTAATATGTTGACTACAATCATGAATCTTATCATAATATGTTGCTCTTAGAATATTTTTACCACAACCATGTTTTTTCTTTGCGTGTGGTGCCTTATAATTGATAGTTTTTCTGTAAACATAGTGGTCAGCACAACAAAAGTAAAACAATTTTTTAGAAATTCGATAAAACCTATACACTAGTGTGTCCCAAAAAAAAAGTTTTTTTTTATTTTTATAGGTACCCCAGCATTTTTTGAGAGCTTATAGGGTAAAGTATTTTTGTGATTTTTTTCAGATTTTTCGGAAGAGGTTTAGAGGTCGCTAAAATCGAATTTAACCCAAAAATCGGGTTTACTCGACTTTTTTGAATTTTGCTGATTACTCGGCCCATTAGCACGATTTCTTTGTTACTAAGTCAATTTTTTTAAAGAAAACTTTTTAAACTTTACTTCTCTGTGCAGATATTAAAAGTTTGATCAGAAACTTAAAAATATTTGTAAAGTTGGTTTTTGCATATGTGAATGGTATAATTTAGTTAAAATGTTTACCATGTCAAAAAATATTAATAAAATCTAGGCGAAAAGAAAAGCAATTATTTTAGAAACTGAAATTCAGATTTAAGATAGACTACATAAAGGAGACAGAGTACCAACAGTTTCTAAATTTATTTAAATATGTGAAGAGACAAAAAGATATTTAAAAAAAAGAAACACCGAATTAGGAAAAGTATAGCAGCTGAAACTAAAACGATCCTGAGTACAACTTCATACGTTCGGGACATTGCAATTGAAAATATGGAAAAGTCAATAACGAACTGGATAGAAGATCTAACTCAAAAGTGAATGTCAATTGATACCAATGCTATTACAAATAAAGCTTTTAGACTTAATGAAAAACTTTGATCAGTTACCATCCACAAGAAACATCGTTTCGCCAAGTTTGTAAAATTTAAGCAAAGACATTCCTTACATAATTTTAAATAAAAAGGTGAACAAGCTTCAGCTGATAAAAATGCGGCTAAAGAATATCCGATTGGCTAAAAATATTGCTGCCAATTCATGCACTCCTGATCAAGTCTTCAATGCAGACGAATCGAATTAAATTATCTTCAATATAAATGAAATTTCGAAACAAAATAACAATTTTATTAGTATTTAGGTATTTTTTTTCGATTTACACGATTTCTCATACCAAACTTTTTCATTTCGATTTACACGATGATGTATTATATAAAATAACTTAATAACATAAAATAACTGAAAATTTATTTGTTTTTACGGAATTCGCGTATGAATTTTTAACAGTAAAAATTAAATGAACTTTTCGTTAAAAATAAATAAAAAATAAGTAGACCGGTTTTTACCTAAATATTCACTAGCATTTAACCCGCTACTTCGTTAGCTTCTTCTTTTTCTTTCGCGGACACACTCTTACGCCAAAGTTTATGTTTCTATGTTTTAACCCGCTACTTTGTAAAGGTACGATTTTCACCTCTTAATCGTTCGAATTTCGAAAATGTACCAAATTTGTATTTGTATTTTTTGGATACGTTTCGAATGTGATATTTTTTTATTTCAATGTTTATTGGTTTAAGAGATAGATGTCGCGGAAAAAAAGTTTTTAAATACATGTTTTACCCGTGTACTCCCCAAAAGGGTCGAATTTCAAAAAAGTACTAGACACCTATCCGCTTATTTTTTTAATTAACCTGATGTTAGAGAATTTACAAGTTTTTACCTTTTTTACCCTTAACCATAAAAATTTCCAAAACTCTCATCCTAGGGAACCGATTTCACGAGAGGCCAACCTCACGGGCACATTTAAAATTGTAGCTTCAGGCGTTTAGGACGTGCGATGATGAATCAGTCAGTTACTTGACAATTTTAAATTATACAAGCACTTAACCCGTTACTTCGTAAGCGTCTCCTTTTCTTTCTTGGACATATTTATACACCAAAGTTCATGTTTCTAGGCTTTTAGGCTTAAACTTATTTAAATGCTAGTATTTAACCTGCTACTTTGTAATAGGTACGATTTTCACCTCTTAAACGTTCAAATTTCGAAAATTTACAAAATTTTTATTTGTATTTTTTAGATACGTTACGAATGTGATATACGTTTTATTTCAATGTTTATTATTTTGAAGATAGATGGCGTGGCAACAAAGTTTTAAAATACCCGTTTACTCCCCAAAAGGTCGAATTTCATAAAGAACCAGGCACCTGTCCGCTTATTTTTTTATTGAACAACAATAAGTATTAATTTTTTGTGTATCTTTTTTTAGCTTAGGAGATATGAGGTTAGCGGGATCGATTTCGATGGAGCCCGGCCTCCGGTCCAAATGTCAACATTTTAGCTTCTGGAGTTTAGGATAAGTGATGATGAATCAGTCAGTAACGTTGCAATTTTATATTGTATAGATAGATGAAGAAAAATGTTTTGAGAAAAAGTAACAAAACTAGGCACGATTTTCACCCCTTAAAGTTTTCAAGTTTTTAGTTTCAGGCGATGAAAGATAAAAAGATGGAGAAAAAATCTTTTGAAAAAAGTAACAAAATTAGGTACGATTTTCACCCCTTAACCCTTTGACGACCAGAGGCAAATATACTTGCCAAGGGGATTTTGCATTATATAATTGTTCACGGAAGAGATAGAGTATATATGTTCAAAACGGATTTGTAGCGGAGGGTTGGGGCAACAATAATGTAGTAGTTGGTAGGGGCCTATCTGGCCCCATTTGCCCGCTAGCTGGCCTCAAATTTGTGCAAAAATTCGCCTTACTTCAGGGGGTGTTGTGGGGATAGCGTGGGGAGCATCTGGCTAAAACTCGGGTATATTTTGGGGGCACCTCTTACCTTTCAAAAAATATATGGGGGAAGGTTGTATAAATTTCAACCTGCCCACATTTACCCCAAATAAATTTGGCAAGTATGTTTGCCTGTGGGTTGAAACGGAAAAAACGCACCTAAAAATAATCTAAATTTTTTTTTTTATTTTCATTGTTTGTATATAGTTTTACGTTATTTTTTTGGTGCATGTTTGTTTTTGACTGTTAATGATAAAAGTCAATTGAACAAAACGCATCTTGTCTGTTATTGTTTTAAGTTCAAAGTTTTTTTTTGCGCTGATTGTTTGTAAGTTTTCATTCATTAATTATTCGAAATCAATCAGAGCAAACGTATTTCGTGCATTACTATTTGAAAGTGTATTATTGTGGTATTTCGAGTGTTATTTTTGATTAAACAGTGTATTATTATTAAATAATTTTACGTCGTCTGCATACATCAACACATTACAATGTTGAATTGCTTTAGGCAAATTATTAATAAAAAGAAGGAACAGAATTGGACCAATATGGCTACCCTGAGGTACACCAGACTTTACATTGATTTTTCGAAACTGCAGAATTAAATTTTACAGATTGAGTTCTGCACAACATATAAGATTTGATCCAGCTCAGGACGTTACTATTGAAACCCATGACGTCCAGTTTTTTCAACAATAGCGTACGGTTGACTATGTCCGATAGCCTTGCTGAACTCAGTGTAAATAACGTCAGTGTGGTGTCCGTTGGCAAAAGCTCTATTAACTAACGTTGAAAAGTGGAGAGTGTTAGTCATAGTAGAGAATCCTTTCCCAAAGCCATGTTGCCGTGGTAACAATAATGCATAAACTTGATGAGTAAGACAATCCAATAAAAATTTTTCAAAAAGTTTTGGTATATCACTTAGTTTAGCTATACCTCTGTAATTGCACATATCTGATTTATTTCCTGATTTAAACAATTGAATAATATATGAATCTTTCCAAGCCTTCGGAAAGGTGTCGCCAAAGCCGGTGCGCAATTTTTTAAAACACAACTTGGTGTACCGTCTGGACCACTAAAATATGATAACTTAGCGCTTTTTAAACAGTTTAGAATATGAGAGGTAGTGATCTTGTAAGGGTATAAATTACTAGCATCATACAGAGTTTCGGAATATGTAGAAGCAAAGAAGTCCGCAAACATATTACTGATTTTTAATTAATCACTTAACTCTCAACATAAGTATTTCATGATTTTTGGAAATCCTGTGGTGTTAACAAACTTAAAGAAAGATTTAGGATCTTGAACAAAGTTTCGGTTAACATTATGGGGATAGATCTTGTACAGTTATGTATTTAGAAAATTATATTCTGCACGAGCGACTGAATATTTTTAATAGTAAAAAAGAAGCTCTAGTGGTTTTATATTTCTTAAAATGCTTGGTATTTTATTCTTAAGAGACGAAAGTTTTTTAGTATTCTAGGGTGGGCCAGATTTGTTACGTGGTACGTGCTTAGGGATGCATTCCTCCATATATATAAACATAGTTTTATAAAAAGTATCAGTCAAATCGTCAGCAGAACAAGGTAAGCTATTCGGAGCAGTCAGTAATTGAAGCCAGTTAGTGTTAATTAGACGATTGTTAAGTTCCATGTAATTTGCCCGATTAAAACAGAAAACTTTTTCGTTTTGTGTAGAATTTTTTATTAGAAAATAAATTGTAGCTTATTTCAATTGTAGGATGATAAAGATCATCAGGTAAAGTAATAGAGTCAACACGGTTCACAATACATTCGTTTGGCTCGTTCACAAATATTAAATCCAGCAGTTTACCGTAAATGTTGCAAGTTCCATTTATTTAATGCAGATATAAATCTGATATATTTTTAAAAACTTCATCTCCAATATCATTACTTTGCGTGGGTAAGCATTAACTATGTTCAGCTGAAAAATCCCATGATATACAAGGCAAATTAAAATCACCAAATACAAAAATTAAATCCACGGGGCTGAGTTTTAAAGTCACAAATGTTATTGCATCTATTTGATGTTTGTAGATAGTTGGATCAGAGTGAGGTGGAATGTAGGAACAATTATGTTGATGTTATGTATCTTTAAAGACACTGCAACGAACTCGATATTAAAAGGTAGGTTTAATTTGATTTCTTACATTGGGAAAATGTTTGAGATAGCAATTAACACTCCACCACCAGTCGTGGTTGTAATTCTATCTCGACGAAAAATTTGAAAATTGATGCAATATAATAATATGATGATTAAAATTAAAAAGCTTTGTAAATAAATATAAGTTTAAAAGTTTGGATTTAAGACCACGAACATTCTGGTAAATAATAAAAAGTAGATAATCAGATAAAAGAAAAAAAATGTTAACACACGATATGGAAGATGAGCAATATTGCGATTGTTACTGTTATATTCATATTCACGGACCAAGACATGAATAGGCTAGAAGGACGGATCAACAACTTGATTAAAAATGTCAAAAGGAACAGAGACCTTAAAAGATGTTATACTTCTTTGTTGCGAGTATGTAAATTTATGGACACTTTTACCTGAGTTCATGTTTACTTTAGATTAATATAATAACACTGTGATAGTTTTTGACCCGAAAAAAATTAACTTCGATGAATCCTTTTCGAACTATTAGGGGGGAGTCCACTGAGTGTGAAAGTACATTTGGAAGTGTCAGATTGGCTCCAGTTTTTGAGAAATCGGTATATATCCATTTTTCATGGATAGAGCTAAGTCTGCGCTATTTAAAAAAATTTTATTCGACTGTATTAATTTTTTTTTTGCCTTCTTAACTTTCTTTTACGGAATGTTTTAACTTTTTTTTCAAAATTTCACGTAATTTAAACCATTAACGTCGATCAAAAGTAACGATTTTTGACCATTTTTTCAGGTTTTATAGCCATCTTATAAAGATTTTCCTAGCATAGGCCTCAAGTTAAGCTTCAAAATCAAAATATTGGACTTTTATTTATTTGTTTCGTTTTTTTCTTAAGTTAATTAATTAAAATTAAACAACTTTAATAAAATATCTTTGTACAATAACGTTAATATTTATTTGTTTAAATTAAATCATGACACAAAATTGTTTAAGTGTATATATTATTATAAATTATTCGACCATCCATTATATTATTTTTAATTTCTTTTTATTTAAGCTTATGGTCGTTTTTATTTTATAAAAAAGTTAAGTGTATACTAAAGCCAAATGCTCAAGGCACTTTGTGATCAAAAATTTTTACTGTTTCAACATTGTCGTTGTTTTCGGTCAAGCCGTTCTCCAGTTATGCGCTTAATAGAAAAAGTGGGCGTAAATGTAGGCGTGGTAAATTTTTCTTTCGATGAAAACTTAAAGTTGATTAATACGAATTTTGAAAGAAAAATAAGTCAACTCGATGGAGCCGTTTTCTGATTTTAGGTAAATCGAAAAAAGTGGGCGTAAAAGTGGGCGGGGCAAAATTTTCTTTCCGTAAAAACCTAAGTTGGACCATGGCGATAATTTCAAAGAAAAAATCGTTCAAATCGGTCAAGCCGCTCTCAAGTTATGGATTTTGCCACGCCCCTCCGTCCGCAGGCCATTAATTTAAATAATAACTATCCTATCATCTAAGTTGGACCAAATTCATATACCAGTTGACTCGTTTTTGAGTTTATTCGAAACATACACAGTGACACGGATTTTTTATATATTAAGATTTTTCAGAATACACGACATTGCTTGTAAGAATAATGATTATTCGAATCAGAATTTAAAAAAAAAGTAATAATTTTTGGCAAACAGTTATTTTACGTATGAGATCAAGAGAGTTTTATTTTTAATATTAACGTGAATAAATGTGTATGTTTGTAAGATTGTTGCAATGAGTGTTGTTGTTAATGTAAAATTGTAGCAACGAAAACAGCTTTTGCATTTATTGTTTTGTATGTTAAAAGCACTAGTCTTTAATTTGTTGTTCTTTTATTAAGGTTCTTTTTCTTTCACAATTTATTTTTACAATAAAACCCAAGAAGCTTTTATTAATATTTTCATATTTTAGGCTGATCTTTTAATTGTTTTTTTCTTTTTTTTTTTTTAAATATAGCTTTTTTTGATAAATTTAATTTAGATAATTTTGGTGTATTTAAACTATTAATTAACACAATATATATTATTAAATTTAAAAATATATCGGAGCTAATTTGAAACACGACCGACTGTCTTATCGATACGAAATAATTTATCCTTGACTTAAAATTAGTAAAATTTTAATTCTTGACTTAAAATAAGTAAAATTTTCTTAAATAAAGAAACATTTTGCTTCAACCAAGCCACACATATACTTAAGCTGGGATCACACAATTGCCTTAATGCACCAATTTTCACCCTATTTAATACCCCAATCGTGTGACTGCACAATCAATTGCATCATGTACCAATCGAGGGCAATATTGTGCTTACTTTTACCAATAAAATGCAACCCTGGTGCGGCAATCATGTGCCAACTTGATATGCAAATGCGCGTCAATAAAAATGACAAAAATGCACCAATATTTATTGGCTTCTTGTGCGGCAATTAAACAACACTGTATAAACCTGATATGAATTGCGGCTATAATATGATTCAGTTCAAACACATAAATCTGCACTGATATATTAATTGCCTTAATTGTCCTCCAAGCACTTTTACTTGTAGAACGCTAATAGATTCAATCAATAAAACACTTTAGATGCCTTATAGTAATTGAACATCTTTCTTTATTTTGGTTCTTTCTTATATACTAAAATTTAATACATTACTTAAAGCTGAATGCCACTATTGCACAATGCGGAAGTGACCCAATTAATCGTTTGCATAATTGCTGACTAACATTTCAATGTACAAAAAATAAAATTATGATTTAAGTAACAGAATAAAATTATGCAATGTTAACAATTATAAACAAAAGTAAAATAAAATTGTTTGGGATGATTGAACTTCAAGTAAACAAAATAAATTAATGATATGTCAACAATTATTTATAAACAAAAGGTAAAATAAAACAAAAAATGAAATTATGTTATGTCAGCGATAAACTGAACTTATGTAGTTCATTAACATTAAGTAACATAGTTAAAAATAAAATTTAAAATTAAATGTATGTTGATGTGAATATCAACATTCTCCCCCGCGTTGACCGCTGGTCGATGATAACCTATGTGGGTTAGGTGTCTATGATGTCAATGGTGACAGGTCGGGGTAATGGAACTGGATGCGGTGTTGGTTAGTTGGAGTTGTGGCCTATTCCTTCTTGATGGGTTGAGCTTCTTTTAATTAGGGTTATGGTTACCGCGATGAGCAAGGAAATTATAAGTGCGGAATAGCTTACTATATAATGATGTTAGCTATTAGACTTGATTAGCTGTGGTAGACGTGTAATTGTTGACTCGTTAAGTTGTTTTTGCAGGTTATTGAGTTGATTAAGGTGAGTCTCAAACTGGCTATCTGTAGTGTTAAGAATCTGTTTGATTTCCTGTGGTCTGCTTATATGGTCGATGTGTTTAAGTTGGACGTATGATGTGTGCAAGCTGTTTGACGAACTAAAGTGACCTTGAATCGTGATGGAATTGGTTTTGATTATACAAGTTTGGTCTATTTGCATTATGCCAGTGCCTCTTATAAAGTGTTGTGAAGTTTCTGTGGCGCAGACTGCTGAGATTTCTACTTCTGTGGTGGAAGCAAAAATCCAATTGTTAGGATTTTTTAATTGTGTCCATGTTGTGTTGGATGGAATTCGGATAAGTTTGCAGTTGGCTGTGTTCCGGTTGATGAAAATGTTTGGTTCACAGGAATTGGCAAATGTTTCCCCTTTGAGCTTGACCTGCTTGTTTTGGCATATGTATTCATCGGGTTTAGACATTATGCAGTTGGTAACGTCTTCAGTTGAAAAAGGAATATATTCATCTCTGTGTGAATTAATTGCGAGAAAAGATTCCTTTGAGTTAATAGATATTAGAAGATTTTTTTTATTGTTGGAACCGGAATTACATTGAAGAGTTCTAGAAATTGCTGGTCGACAAGTGGCAACATAATTTCAAAGATAACTTCGCTCTTTGTTATCGCTCCACTGGCCTTCATTAGCTTATAAAATTGTATAAGACTATCGTCTTCTACAGGAAGTGCACGTTGCCTTGGGTGATGTGCCCTTATTACGGTTAATTCATTCCTAAGTTGATGAGGAGCTAATAGAAGCGGACTGATTTTTCCATGATGAGCATCGGTTAACACGTCTATTACTTCACTTTTTATTCTTTGCAGGTTTAAGGCGGTTAAGGTCAATTGGTTGGCGAGTAGCGACATTTGTTGTGTTTGACTGATTTGTTCGGATTCCTTTGCTATTTCGTTTGTTGCTTCGTTGAGATTTTGGACAATTTCTCTTAACTGGTTCTGTGCATTAAGCTCATCTTGCTTAATGATGTTAACAGTAGAATCAATGATGGACGTTTGGTTTTTTAGTAGCTGGAGAAGATAGTCTGTTTCGATCTTAAACCTTTTAATGGTATCTGACATTTCATTTGCGTATTCTGAGTCCAAAACACCAAACAGTGATCTTGCTACATTTCCTACAATGTTAAATGCGCCTCTTTTTGTTCTACTAGTAACGACAGTGCCTTCTCCTCTAGTAAATCTTCCTTAATTTGAATAAAGTTGTTAACCAATGTGTTGCTTGTTGACAGGTGTTTAATGGATCAAAATATAGCCCTGGGTCAGAGCGAAAGTTGGTGATATTGATGTTACCGCTTATGACCGCTGGGATGAGAAAGATCGCTAAAATTGTTGTGAGAAGGATTGGGTTACTGTTAGTCCTGGCCCTTTTGATTGGTGGAATATCTGCTTCATCAGATGTCAAGTGTGGCGTAGAGAGGGATGCTTCATTTTCCTTTAATTCGTCCTCGGGAAGTAGTGGGGCTTAATTATGGATTGGCCGTCTTTTTATTCCTGATGCTGTTTTTACGTCTGCTACTCGAACCTTGCCATCGTTTCCCTCATAAGTTTTAAGAATCCTGCCGAGTGGCCATTGCATGACCGGTAGATTATCCTCCCTTATTATGACTAATTTACCTTTCCTTGCATTTTCGGATGACGTTTTCCATTTTCGTTTCTCTTGGAGGTGGTGCAGGTATTCCAATGACCAGCGTTTCCAAAATTCATGTTTCAGTTGGGAGACAAGATTCCACCTTTTTGACAGTGAGGGGTTTGTAGGGTTGGGTGCTCTTGTATCTATTTGTGCCGTAAGTGGTTCTCCGATCAAAAAATGACCGGGAGTTAGGGCTGCATAATCGTTTGGATTACTTGATAGAGGTGTTAGTGGTCGCGAGTTTAGTATTGCTTCAATTTCGACAATGACAGTTTCTAGTTCTTCGTATGTAAGTGAGGCTGTTGCCATGCTTCTGAGCAGTAACTGTTTAGCGGATTTCACTGCTGCTTCCCATAATCCACCGAAATGTGGTGCCCTTGGGGGTATAAACTTGAATTCGATACCACTGTTGCTACAAGCCCTTTTGATTGTTTCCTGCGAATGCTCAGAAAAGATGACGTCATTCAATTATTTAAGTTGGTTTCGTGCTCCTACAAAATTTGTAGCGTTGTCTGAGTATATAGTTTGGCAGCGTCCTCGGCGGGCAATAAATCTTTTGAGAGCCCCAATAAATGCTTCTGTTGTAAGGTCGCTTACTACCTCTAAATGTGGGGCCTCTTGCCCCTTAATTTGTAGTGCACCCAGAGTGGGCCACAATAGTCTACACCTGTTATCATGAACGGCCTTGTTGGAGTCACTCTAGTGGCGGGTAAGTCTCCCATAACTTGCTGCATTAGTATTGGTCTCGATTTTGTACATCGAACACAGTTTTGGACGATGCTTCTGGCTACCGACTTGCCCTTGATTATCCAAAACTGCTGTCTTGAGATGGCTAACAGCGTTTGTGGACCGCAGTGGTGGTTGTCGGTGTGTAGCATCTTCATTATAAGCCTTGCGATCGGGTCATTGTATGGAAGGAGTATTGGGTGTTTTGCGTTGTATGAGAGGCAGGAGGCCTCCAGCCTTCCCCCTACCCTTATAATGCCATTTTCGTCCAGAAAGGGAGATAAACCACTTATTTGACTTGATTTTTTGATTTCATGCCCTTTCTTTAAATTGTTGAGCTCAATTTTAAATTCTGACGCCTGAATGCCTTTGGTGATTAGGTTAGTTGCTGAAGTGAGTTCGTGAAGGGTGAGTGTTTTTATTGGTCGGGCGGCCTTGGATGTCTTAGCATTTTGGATGAAACGAAGTATATATGCTACCTCCCTTTGAAGGGTCTTGAATGAGTCGTGATTATTATTTTTGTAGATTAGCTCTTCCAATCCAGGTGAAGTGGTAGATAGAGCCGTCACAGGATTTAGTTTGAATTCTTCGGAATGAGGAGGTGATTGAGATTTATTAAATTCTTTAGGCCACATCCTTTCACTGCCATGTAGGAATATTGGTCCGACGAACCACAGGTTGCATTGAGACAGTTTTCCTGGACTTATACCTCGAGAAATTAGATCAGCTGGATTTTGTTTCGAGCCAACATGTCTCCACTGGCTGGTTGTTGTTTGCTCTTGGATTTTACTTACTCGATTGGCGACGAATGTACGAAGTGACGATGTTGACGATGTAATCGAGTGAAGAACTATTTCTGAATCCGACCATAGGTATGTTGGGGTGTTTTCAGCTCGTATTTCCTTTTTTACTCTCCTGGTAAGTTCTGTCCCAAGGAGAGCAGCGCATAGTTCTAATCTTGGTAAGGTTACCTTCTTTAAGGGTGCGATTCGTGATTTGGAACATAACAATCTGACTATGATTCGATTATCCTTCAATTTGGAACGTATGTAGACTGCAGCCCCATAAGCCTTTTCGGATGCATCTATAAAAGTGTGTATTTGCGTATCTTTCGAGACTTGGCCATCAAAAATGTGTCTCTTAGTAGATAAATTGTTTATATGTTTTAAGTTTTGCCGGAATGACCACCAATAGCTGTAAAGATCTTCTGGGAGTACTTCATCCCATGATAGTTCTAGCTGCCATAGCTGTTGTATAAACATTTTTGCGGCCACTACTACGGGACCAGCTACGCCCAATGGGTCAAATATCCGTGCCACATCTGATGTTACTGTTCTCTTTGTGATCCTTTGGGTTTCTTGGATATCTGCCTTGAAGCAGAATACGTCTGCCTTGGGATTCCATGTTAATCCCAATATTTTTGTGCTTTGATCGTCGAAGTCTAGGTTTAGCTCCACGTCTTCAGGGTGTATTCCAGACAGTAGCTGAGGATGGTTTGCGCACCATTTCCTCAGTTTAACCCTAGCCTCTTCTAACAAACTACTTAATTGTTTTTTCATATCGATTGCTGTCATTAAACTGTCTGAGCCACTCATGCCATCGTCGACATAAAAGTCGTATCTTAGACTTTTAGCGCCCAGAGGATATTTCTCCATATTTTTGTCTGCGAGCTGCTGTAGGCATTTTGTGGCTAAGTATGGGGCTGCAGACGTTCCATAAGTTACCGTATTAAGCTTGTATGTTTGCATTGTATCAGTTGGATCCCTTCTCCAATAAATGAGTTGCATATTTCGATCAGCCGGTTCAACCAGAATTTGCCGATACATTTTCTCGATGTCAGTGCAAAACACAAATCTGGGCAATCGAAATCGTAACAACATGCCAAAGAGATCTCCTTGAGTTGGAGGGCCAATGCTTAGTATATCGTTGAGGGAGAGACCTGTCGAGGATTTTGCTGACGCATCAAATACAACTCGCAGCTTCGTGGTCTTACTTTCTGGTTTCAGCACACAGTGATGGGGAATGTAGCAATGGGGTTCATTCACTTCAGAAGTATCTATACGAGTCATGTGGCCTAGCCTTTCATATTGGTCCATAAAATCCACATATTGGGCCTTGATGTCTTGGTTTCTAGCTAGTCGGTGTTCCAGGGCTATAAATCTTGAAAATGCAAGCTTCCTTGTGCTGCCTATACTACTTGGGTCTTCGCGAAATGGTAGTCGTACTACAAATCGACCTTCAGAGTTTCTTTTTGTGGTTTGAATAAAGTGTGTTTCGCATCCCCTTTCTCCTTCCGTGAGCGTGTCATTTGACTCAAAACCATCTATTTTCCAAAAACGCTCGATGAGTTCGTTTGTGTCTGGGCTGCATTTAGTATTTATTGCACATGTTGCTGATTGAATGGAGCCTTGTCCTAGCCTTCCGCTGACGACCCAACCGAGTCTTGTATTTATTAAACTTGGTAGCTCCGGTAATAACTTAATTTTACCGGAAGTTATCAGATCATGGTAGTATTCGGCGCCTAAGAGAACATCGATGTTGTTAGGTTTGTTAAACTCAGGATCAGCTAATTGTATATTTTCAGGAATTGGCCAGGATGTGCAATTGAATTCCTCGGAGGGTTGAATTGGAATAATGTTGGGAAGTACAAACGCTTCTAGTCTTGTGCTGAAGTTGGTTGAGGTGGAATAAAGTCCTACGTTAATGCGTTGATTTGTTCTGCGTGATTGACTGCCGATACCTTCGATGCATAGAGATGCTTCTGTGGGCTTGATGGATAATTTATTTACTAGTCGATTTGTTACAATGTTAATTTGTGAGCCTGAATCCAATATTGCCTTGAAAATACCAGATTGCCCGTTATTGGCAGTGATTTTTACGCGTGCTGTTGCTAGCAGGACGTAGCCTTCCCGGGCCCCAGACAAATGAGCCGACGCTACTGTTGACGATGCTGGTACATTGGTCGCTGGTGTGATACTCACAGTGGACACCTTTTTTGATGTTGATGGCCCAGTGTTTGTGTTGTGTTGATATGTTTCCAGGTGAACTAGCGTGTTGTGCCTTTTCTGACATTTTCTACAGCAACTTGTTGTGCAATGTCTTGCTATGTGGCCAGGCTTGAAACAGTTGACACATAGTTGCTGCTGTTGAATCCATTTTAATCGCTCGGACGGTGGCTTTGATAAGAATTGTTTGCAATGATACAACTGATGATTTCCATTTTCGCATAATTTGCAGGAGTAGGTATCTTGAGACGTGGTTGCTGCTG
This sequence comes from Pollenia amentaria, assembly GCA_943735925.1. Taxonomy (NCBI): domain Eukaryota; kingdom Metazoa; phylum Arthropoda; class Insecta; order Diptera; family Polleniidae; genus Pollenia; species Pollenia amentaria. The sequence continues at coordinate 88,266,442 of OX031010.1, read as the reverse complement.
AAACAGTTCTTTTTGGCGTGTTTTGGATTCGACCGACTGCTTCTAGTGACTGGAACCTAGTTTCTAGGAAACCCAATAGCTCTTCTAAGGATGGTAAAGATTTGGGAAGCTGTATCGATTGTTCATACAGTACATGCGTTCCCTGGTCTAGTTTTTTAATCAATATATTGACTAGTATTGGATCCCAAGTCGATGTATTGATGTTTAAATTGTTTAGTGCTGCAATAGATTCGCGCGTCGTATCGTGCAGCCCTTTTATAGCTGCAGCAGAGGGATTTTCCGGTATTTTTTGCTGGCCTATCAATTTATTAATGATATTATTTGTTAGAATTCTCGGATTGTTAAAACGGTGTTGAAGTGTATTCCATGCCGTCTCATAATTGGTTTCTGTTGGAGATAGATTTTGTATTAGTCTTGCGGCCTCACCTGTCACATTTGTTTTTAGAAACCACATTTTTTGTATGGTTGGCATTGCCTTTTTGTGTATCATTTCGTTGAACATGTCATAGAATGGTTGCCAGCTCAGATAATCACCATTGAATTTTGGTATTGCTATTTTGGGAAGATGATGCGGATGGGTATCTTGATTAATTCTTGCTTGGTTAATAGCATCTGGCATCAAACTCGATTTTAGGTCCTCAATTTGCAATATCTTATCCGTTATTTCTGTTTGTTTTGCCAGAAACTGGTATATATCGTGCTCGATATTCTCCGTACATATCTTATCCTGCAACTGCTGTATTGTTTTCATATTGTACTCGACTTCCTTTAGTTTTACATCAATCTGCTGCTTTGTGTACTGACCACCTATGGATAACATATCGTCCAATGTGCTGATAATTTTGGATATGGTGGCGTTCTGTATATTTATCAAATTGTTCTTTGTTGTGTCCGATGCCTGCTTCCCAGCGATGCCTGAGTTGCTTGCTTGCATCTTTGAGGTCACCAAATGTTTTGGTGGCTGTTGTATACTGATGTCTTCGATGAATACGGTCGCCCGGTTGACCGTCAAATAAAGGATGCGTGGTCAGATGTGCCTTTTGTGTTCAAAGGCCCCTAAACGCTGTTAGGAGACTCAAAATCTTCGACAAAACGGCTGGAACTATGGGTCACCAATGTGTTTGGTGCCGGATGATTGCTGCGTGTTCTGCCTTTAGAGTAAAAAGTCCCTTACCGCTGGTGGGGGGAAACTTGTAATTCTAAAGACTCTGGGGTCACCAATGTATTTGGTGCCGGATGATTGCTGCGTGTTCTGCCTTTAGAGTAAAAAGTCCCTTACCGCTGGTTGGGGGAAACTTGTAATTCTAAAGACTCTGGGGTCACCAATGTATAAACCTGATATGAATTGCGGCTATAATATGATTCAGTTCAAACACATAAATCTGCACTGATATATTAATTGCCTTAATTGTCCTCCAAGCACTTTAACTTGTAGAACGCTAATAGATTCAATCAATAAAACACTTTAGATGCCTTATAGTAATTGAACATCTTTCTTTATTTTGGTTCTTTCTTATATACTAAAATTTAATACATTACTTAAAGCTGAATGCCACTATTGCACAATGCGGAAGTGACCCAATTAATCGTTTGCATAATTGCTGACTAACATTTCAATGTACAAAAAATAAAATTATGATTTAAGTAACAGAATAAAATTATGCAATGTTAACAATTATAAACAAAAGTAAAATAAAATTGTTTGGGATGATTGAACTTCAAGTAAACAAAATAAATTAATGATATGTCAACAATTATTTATAAACAAAAGGTAAAATAAAACAAAAAATGAAATTATGTTATGTCAGCGATAAGCTGAACTTATGTAGTTCATTAACATTAAGTAACATAGTTAAAAATAAAATTTAAAATTAAATGTATGTTGATGTGAATGTCAACAAACACAATACGCGTCAATATTTGCCTTTTTTTTAATAAATTAACTTTTGTTTGTTTCTTTTAGTAGGAATAAATTAAAAATAAAAATTAATTTATCAAAAATAAAAATTGGGAATTTAGCAAGTCATTAATAAATAAATTGGTAATAAATATTGTATTCCCGAAATTTTTTTTTTTAAATAGTGCAATAGCGTTCAGGACAATACAAAAGAATATATACAGGAAAACGGAGCAAAATGTATTGAAATTCTTTAAAGTGAATTTATTTTTGAATATAAATATTCTCTATTTCTTTATATATTTAAAATAAAATTTTACTTTGTTTAATTTTTGGAATTTCATATATTTTACTTAAAAAATTTCAAATAAAACTATTCAACAAAACTTTGTTTGAATATATGATACAATTAAAAGATTTTGTTTGTTGTGCTTAATTCCCTTTTTAATAAATTGATAAAAAGTACTGAAATTTATTGTTGGAGGATAAGCTGTTCCTATGCGCATTTCACTGGTTGCTTATGCCAGATCATCAGGAAACGTTCTCCTAAATAATTTTAGAAAAGCCAAAGCTATCAGCAAACAAAACTACAGAGGGAATTAGAATTACCTACAAGCACTCAAAAAGTCTTCTTTGCAACGATATCAAAGCTTAAACAAAATGCCAAACAATAAATTAGTGATGAGTTTATCTTTTCTTACATTTCCCGGTACAATTATTTGGAATTCTCCCAACATTAATTGTAGTTGTAAGTGGGTAAAGAAAAAACATATTTAAAACAAAAACAAAGTGCTTTTATTGTTTTCGCAAGAAATCAAAATAAAAACAATTTTCCAGTTCAGTTTTTTATGCACGTGCACTTGCTAAATTTTATTATCAAAGTTGTTTTTGGGAATACTATTATTTATTAAATGATTAATTATTTTTTTATTAAAAGATTTTAATAAATAATAGTATTCCCAAAAACAACTTTGATAATAAAATTTAGCAAGTGCACGTGCATAAAAAACTGAACTGGAAAATTGTTTTTATTTTGATTTCTTGCGAAAACAATAAAAGCACTTTGTTTTTTCTTTACCCACTTACAACTACAATTAATGTTGGGAGAATTCCAAATAATTGTAGCGGGAAATGTAAGAAAAGATAAACTCATCACTAATTTATTGTTTGGCATTTTGTTTAAGCTTTGATATCGTTGCAAAGAAGACTTTTTGAGTGCTTGTAGGTAATTCTAATTCCCTCTGTAGTTTTGTTTGCTGATAGCTTTGGCTTTTCTAAAATTATTTAGGAGAACGTTTCCTGATGATCTGGCCTAAGCAACCAGTGAAATGCGCATAGGAACAGCTTATCCTCCAACAATAAATTTCAGTACTTTTTATCAATTATTTAAAAAGGGAATTAAGCACAACAAACAAAATCTTTTAATAAATAATAGTATTCCCAAAAACAACTATGATACAATTTTCTTTTTTTTAACGAACAAGCCAACTAGAACTTTCAAATAAATAAAAACGCTACCACAACAGCTGTTTTCGCAGTTAACACAAGTAAGAAAAATCGTGTGACTGTGCTGCGGCAATAGGTCTGTCTGGGTACTTTTCCAGTAGCAAATACTCAGTACATTTTTTTGGGAGAGTAAGACAAATTTTACTCTTTCGGCTGAAAATATCTCAAAAAGTACGCAGACAGTATCCAGTGAAATCTTGCAAGAAAACAGCTGATCGGTGTGTAAACAATTGAAATAACAAACGTGAGCCAAGATAGCGTTGAAGAAATAGCGTCCAATTTGGGAATTTAAAAACCGGGAAACCAAAATACCCAAATAATGGGTATTTGTAGTATAAACAAAAAGTTAGCGTCGAATTTTGGAATTTAAAATAGGGAAGTACAAATATAGGAACAAATCTAGTTTACCGACGCAGCTCCAAATAAAAAAAAAAAAAAGTACCCAGGGTGATGGAAAATGGAAAAATAAGAAGAAAAAATTAAATAAAAAAGTTTGCGCAAACGCTTAGTTTTCGAGTTATGGACGTTGAAAGTTTTCATATAAATATGTGATTTTCCACTACAATTCTAAACTTATATGGCCAATATTGGTATAATTTTAAAGCTCTTGAACAGATTTTTCTGGATATACATAATTTATTTCTAAATTTTAAGCTCTTTAGATCACATTACAGTTTTAGGAAAGAATGTAGTTTATTAAAATAAAAGTGTAATACAAATTTTATAAAATAAAAAAACACTAGCATCGCAAAAAAAAAATCTTTGCATAGCCAGCCTTTGGCCGGACGCAAGGATGTTCTTCTCTATGGTATAACAAACACCGGTTTCGCTTACTAAAGCTTCTTTGCATAGCCGGCCTTCGACCGGGCGCAAATATTTTCTCCCCTATGGTATAACTAATACCGGCTTCGCTAACTAAAGATGCTCTGCATAGCCGGCCTTCGACCGGGCGCAAATATTTTCTCCCCTATGGTAAAACTAATACCGGCTTCGCTAACTAAAGATGCTCTGCGTAGCCGGCCTTCGGCCGGGCGCAATGATTTTCTCCTCCATGGTATAACGAGCATTGGCTTCGCTAACTAAAGCTTCTCTGCATAGACGGCCTTTGCCCATGGGCAAGGATTCTCTCCTCATTAGTATAACATAAACATAAAGAAGGTTTTACTTGTATTTTAATTAAAATTCTTAAACAAATTAGTATGTAGTATATACATACTTTAAAGAATTAGAAAAAATTAATAAATTTGTTTTTATGCTTACTTAAAAACTTTTGTATTTTTTCAAACTCGTCCCACTTCTTAATAAACTAAAAATATTAAAATAAATTATGTTTGTCCAGAAAGATCTAGAGAAACGCTTTGCAATGATACCGATATTAGCCATATACATTTGGAAATGTACTGCAAAATCACATATTTATATAAAAACTTTAAACGCCCATAACTCGAAAACTAAACGATTGCGCCAACTTTCTTATTTAATTTTTTCTTCCTATTTTTCCATTTTCTATCACCCTAAGTACTTTTTTTTTATTTGGAGCTGCGTCGGTAAACTAGATTTAAGCCCAAATATATTTATATTTTTAATAAAAATACAAAAAATATTTACCACAGGCTTTTTCAGGGTATAAACTATATATTTTCTGAAAGTAAATAGTTTTCTGGACAAAATGAGCGATGCGTGCAAAAAATCGTTCGGACCATTTCCGAGAAATCTGGGTTCATCCAAAATGGTCAGTAAAAATCTTTACTGATTTATGCAATGAACCACAGGCTTTTGCACGGTATAAATATTTTAGTATTTTTATTAAAAATAAATATTTTTAGTATTTTTATTAAAAATATAAATATATTTTTACTTCCCCTTTTTAAATTCCTAAATTCGACGCTAACTTTTTGTTCATATACTGTAAATCTGGGTATTTTGGTTTCCCGGTTTTTAAATTCCATTTTGCAAGTTCTCTAACTTCCAAATGTCAAAAAATTCTCTTTTTGGCTCTCTCGCTGTAAGAGATTTGGAGTACGCAGACAACATTTTGCAAGATTTTGCGACATTTTGTACAAAATTATGCAAAATATGTGTACGCAGACAGACCTTATTATTGTACTCATTTCGCTTTGTACCAACTAGTGGCAATTAAATTTGTATAAAACAGGGTAATCGTGTGATTTCAGAATATTTTATTGGGGCAAATTCATTATTGTGCATTTGCGGCAATCGTGTTATCCCAGCTTAAGAAGTAATTTGGTGGCTTGGATGAAGCTTATTTTTTTAAAGTAATCGATTTCGTTTCTTAAAACAGGAAAATTCAAAATCCAAAAATAATTACTTGATATTTGCTTATTTCGTTCGTATATAGTAAAATTTTATTTAATAAAAATGCAAGCCATATTTTCTGGTGATTTAGAAAATAATTCTTTCTGTAAAACCCGTTCGATTTGTTTCAAAATTGAAAAAAAAAAAACAAAAAATTAAATAACATGGCAGCACTGTGTGGACAACAAGCGTCCATTTTTAAAATAAACTGCCAATTTCATGATATCGAAAGAACGCCTTTTTCGCAAATATACATTGGAAACAAAAGCAAAGTTTTTAGAATTTGTTTTTATTTTTAATGTAGTTGTGCGAATGAAAGGTTCTTTCGTATTTAGAATATTGAAATAGGCAGTTAATTAAATTTTAAAGTCGTTTTTTAAAATATAAAAAATTTAAAAAAAATGTTTATTTTTCAAAAATTGCTAGGTGAAAAACGCCACCTTGCGCAGTCGCTTAGACAACTCGACTACGAACGCTGTTGCTAACAAGGCATTAAAGCCGAATATATTGAAGAAAAATTTCTTTAATATGCATACATATAGACAAATCATTTACATACATTTGAATGTATGTGTTGTTATGCGTACAATTCAACACGTTTAAAAAAAAACACAAAAACAACAACAACAAGGAATTTTATGGGAAAAATTAGAATCAGTCGTGTTTTTTTTTATCATATTTCATCCATTTGTGGACTGATCATGCAGAATTTCAATATCAAAAAATGGTGGACTATATGTAACATAAATGTAAAACAACCTAGATCCTATCATATCTGGGTTCTTCGGAAACACATATCAAACGTAAGATGGACGGATATGAGGTGAAGGGTATAAAAATTTAAAAAAATTAAAACAGGGCTCTAATGGCATAATGGAAGATTTAATACGCTTAGATAAATCCAGAAAAAGGACTGAAAATTTATATGTATGTATGTAAGAAAGGAGTCCATAAGCACCACGACCCAGAGGATCTTTTGCCTGGTGAAAGACTATAAACATCAGTTGGGCTCATAATTTGCCCCCCGAAAAATTATTGCCTGGAAGTCCCCAAGGTGGGACAGTAGCAGAGCAGATGTTCTGACGTTTTATCATCCACCTCACAAAATCTGGATATCTTGGTTATTGCATTACCCATCGTAAGCTGATGGTATCTAAAACCACAGTGCCCCGTAAAATAGCCAAGTATTCAAAGTTCCGCCTTCTCAAGCAGAAGTAGCTTTCCTGCCTTGCCACGGGACAGTGCCACAAATCTCCTGGACTGTCCTAATCCAGAAGTGGACGTCTATGTGTGAAGGAATTCTAATATGTCTGAGAGGGACACCGAAGAAAGGCTCAGGGCCTATGAATGGGCGACGAGCGTCCCTATTTGCCAAGCAGTCATCCTTTTCGTTTCATTGTGTTTCCCTAGCTCGTTCAGAAATGTTAGACAGACCATGAATAGTTTGGACTTCACCTCCAAAAAAGATAGTGCTCTAAGAGAAATAAGATATTCTGTATTATGGGTTGCTTTTGTTAAAAAAAATTTTCCAAGTCAAGTTATATTAAAACTAAAGAAAATAATTGCTTAAATTCTAAGCATTTAAACCAAATAATTTTTCTAAAAGATTGTTTTTTAAGATCTCTTGAAACTATTGAAATGACTTATAAAATTGTCCTAATTTTTTTTTAATCGATACAAACATAATACTACATATTATTACATATTTAGTTCAAAAACTAATTATGTTGATTTTTTTTTTTTGCTAATAAACTCCCAACAATAAATAATTTTGGCAGTTTTATTTATTGAAATTACTTAATTTATTAAAAAAACGTTATTAATCGGTTAACCGATCAAAACGGACTATTAACCGATTAAACCCAAACCTCAGTTAATTAATCGAGCGACTAACCGATTAAAGCAAACGCCCGATTAAATGAATACCCTATTTGGAATACAACTACATATTTTCATTAAAAATCGGGGTTAATTTGGATATATAAGATAATCAGCTAAAGTAAATAATACATAAAATTCAATTCAAACAAACTAGTTATTATTTAATATAAATACTTATATATTTAGTTATTGTTTATGCATTATTGCTTTCATATTGTTATACCCTTCACCTTCACCATAGGTTGAATAGGTATCAAAAATTGAGATCATTGAGATCATAATTTTTCTTTTTCACTTTATACAGGCCTGTTCTGAAAATCACTTTTATTCAAATCACATGTGCCTTTAAAAATCACACGTTTGATATTTTTGTGTTCGGTTTTTGTATGTTTTGGTGTGATTTTCAACTGCCGAAAGCATACCGAGAAATATTAAGACGAAATGTTTTTTCAGAACACCACAAAATCACGGTCGTGATTTTCAGAACATGCCCGATAGTCTTATTTGTATAATGTTTTAAGCTTTTCTAAAGTCTTTGGACTTTAGCATTCAGCGAAATGCGCATAGAAACTAGCTTTCCATCAACAATTAATTTCAGTGTTTTTATCAAAAATACAAATTGGGAATTGAGCACGTTATACATAAATCTTGTTAAAATCAATCCAATTTTTTGTTATTTTTTTGGCGATTTTTTTTTAAAGAATTTTTTTTCTTACCTATTTTAAATATTATTCTAAGCTATATTTAATATGTATGTACAAAACAACATAAGATTGTAGTTTCTATTTGCAGGAAAATGTTTTTGTGAAACGTTTTTTTTATTGATTTTGCATTAATTGCAATCAAAACAGACAATTTTTTGCGAAAAAAATACAGGTTCTTTAAAATTAAATTTTTACCAGAAGGGTAACCAGCACAGTGTTTTCAATAAAATTAAAAAAAAAATCCAAAAATTCGAAAAAAAATATCCGCGAAAAAAACGAAAAATTGTATTTAACAGAGTTTTATTGATTTAAATTGAACAGTTATCCCAAAAGTTTAAAATATATTGTTTTATGCTAATTTAGAATTTACATTTTCAATCGCGAATACGATCGCTAACTTCCACAGATTATTAGAAAATTGTATTTAACAGAGTTTTATTGATTTAAATTGAACAGTTATCCCAAAAGTTTAAAATATATTGTTTTATGCTAATTTAGAATTGACATTTTTAATCGCGAATACGATCGCTAACTTCCACAAATTATTAGAACCATTGCGTTCAGTGTACTCAAATTAGCTCTACCGGAAAGGTACCCAGCTTGTTAAAAAAAAGTGCCAAATTCGAGCACAGTGTTATTATTTCAGTGTTGATTTGACTACGATCGAAGTTAAACGTCTCATAAGTTTAATTGCGCTTCTTTAAAAATAATAACAAGTGTTACAGTTAAAACCAAAAACAATAAAAATAACTTTAGTATTTTTTCAGTAAAAAAAAAGCAACAAAAGATCAAAAAAAAAAATTTACACACAATAACAATTGTGCACTCAATGTACGTATCAGCGTACAATTGATCTGCATTCTTGTTTACAACAAAAGCTGCACAGCATTTTTGTTAAAATATCAACATGCATAACAAAGAAGTTACTGAACAACAAAAAAACGGCTTGCAAAACAATCAAGTCAATTTAAGTGATAGCAGTTCTGATGATGATTCCAGCTGGCAGTGCGTAAGTAATCGTAAGAGATCGGCCTCTAAGTCACCCCTTATACGTTCTCCAAAGCGCCAACAACTCGATGTGCGTCCATCGACTTCAAACCGCTTCGTTGCTCTTGCTGATGACATCGAAGAAGATGACGTGTCCGCAAAAGAAGTACAACCACCTAAACCTCCTCCAATATTTATTCCAAATGTTGATGATATTGGTAAAATGGTCATTAAAATAATTAAAATTATACCTAGTAGCGAGTTCGAGTTCGTTTAAATATCAAGACAGTTGACTGTCACAGAAAAGTTGTGAAGTATTTTGATAATATGAACATTAAATATCATACATATCAACTCAAACAATAACGTTCATATACTGTAGTGCTTAAAGGTCTACATCCCTTAACGCCAGTTGAAGATATCAAGGCTAAACTTTTGGTATTAGGACACCAAGTCAGAATCATTCGCAACATTGTAAGTCGTTCTTCAAAACAACCGCTCCCAATGTTTTTTGTGGACTTAGATCCCAATTCTAACAATAAAGATATTTACAACTTGCGAGAATTTGATAATGCAATCATTCAAGTCGAAGCTCCGAAAAAATTCAACGACATTGTTCAACGTTTTAGATGTCAAGAATTCGGACATACGAAAACGTATTGCAGAAAACCGTTTAGGTGTGTACAATGTGGTCTAACACACTCAACTGCTGAATGCTCTAAGCTTCCCAACACCCCACCTCAATGCGTACACTGCTTAAAAAATCATACAGCGAGCTACAAAGGGTGCGAAGTTTACCAAAAGCTCATTAATAAAAAAAGAACATAGAATTGGCAGAAATGTACCAGAACCACAAAACTATAATAACAATTATTTTTTCACACCTCCAACCCAGAATGATCGTTTAAAATATGCTCAAGTTGCTGGTACAAATAACGGAGTAAATAATGTACTTCAGAAAATAGAGTCAATGCTGGAGATACAAATAGAGCTCACTAGTACTTTAATGAACATGATGTCAATGCTTATTTCCAAACTATGCAAATAGATCTTAATATTGCAGAATGGAATGCTAATGGTATTCTAAATCATTTAAATGAAGTTGAAATTTTTCTCAAAAATAATTTTATAGATATTCTATTAATATCAGAATCACATCTTACCAGCAAATCTTTTTTACGAATAAGAGGTTATGATGCAATAACAGCTAATCAACCAAATGACAGAGCACATGCTGGTGCTGCTGTTTTAATAAAATCTACAATTAAGTACGAGGTCCTCGAGTCTGTAACCGAATTATATATGCAGGCAGCTGGAGTTAAGATAACTTGCAATAACAATAGTGTAGCAATTTATTCCGTCTACTTTTTACCTAGATACAACATTTTATGTGAGCAATATGAAAACTTTTTCAAAAATCTTGGACACAGATTTTTGGTAGGTGGCGACTTTAATGCAAAGCATACTTGGTGGGGCTCACGTTTATTTAAGCCGAAAGGAAAAGAACTTTTTAAATGTGTATCCAGAAACCAATACAACTCTCTATCGACAGGCACACCTACATATTGGCCAAGTGACAATTCTAAAATCCCTGACCTCTTGGATTTTTTCATATACAAAGGAATTCCCGAAACTGCTCTAGAGATTGTATCGAGCGATGACTTAAGTTCCGACCATAGTTCTATTATTGTCAATTTTACTACTAACGTAAAAACTCGTCTAAGCAATGTTAAACTCTTTTCTTCGAAAACTGATGTCACCCTTTTCAAACACCTTATTGAAACTAAAATTGATTTGAACGTCTCACTCAAAACTGGGCTTGAAATCGAACTGGCGGTTGAAAATTTTTCTCAAATCATCCACGAAGCTGCATCGATGTCTACTCCTCAAAAAACAAATGACTGTGCTTCAAGATTACAAATTTCAATGGAAGTCAGGCAACTAATTAATATGAAAAGGCAACTGCGAAATAGTTGGAAAAGAACCAGACATCCTTCTGATAAACGTAATTTTAATCGAGCAGTTAGTCATGTGAAGAAGAAACTTAAAGAGCTAAAACATAATTCAGTACGCAAGTTTTTAATAAAACTAGATCCTGCAAACAACAATGAACAAAATTTATGGAGAGCTACAAAATATCTTAAACGATCCCAGACACGCAACATTCCAATAAAAAATAACAACAACGTTTGGTGCAGGTCAGACAAAAGTAAAGCGGAAACCTTTAAAACTTTTCTCGAAAGCATTTTCAAACCTTTTTCTTTCTGCTCGGCCCAAGAAACGAAATAAGTAACTTTATTGACGTTTCATGCCAAAAGAGGTACTGGCAGAAGTTAAAAAGCTTAATACGAACAAATCCAACAAATTTTTTTTATCGATTTTTTATTATTATTTGTCAGAAGAACTTTGGTAATTTAAACGATTCTACAAATGAGGAGAATTACGAATATGGAATGTCACCATTGCACGCAAGGATAAGGTGTATGGAATTCTTGCTAAAACTGGCATATACCCTACCACAAGAGGAGGAAAACTTCGATGAAAATACATCAATAAAGGATAAGGAAAAGATCAGAAAGAAGCAAATACAGGATGCTTTTTTTAAACAAGTTGGACTAAAAGTAGACTGTCCCAAGCACGGATACGGTAACTCAAACGATGGAAACACTTCTAGGAGATTTTTTGAAAATGATGAGGCAGTAACTAGAATCATTGGAATTGACAATCAAATCGTGAAAAGATTGGGAACGATCTTGGATGTTTTAAACTGCAAAGAAAATGTCAATTCTACAAAATATGGAGAATATGCGTCGAAAACTACATCTCCTTTAGCAGAAATGTATCCACAGAAGAAGTTGACCCCGACCGTCCATAAAATATTGGCGCATGGCAAAGATATAATTGAGTACCAGTCTTTGCCAATTGGAGAGCTTTCTGAAGAAGCACAGGAGTCTCTTAACAAATTTTATAAAAAATATAGATTGCAGAACACATTCAAAGCATCAAGGGTAAGGCAAAATGAGGACCTCTTCAACATGTTGGCAGCATCTTCCGATCCACTTATTTCTTCCCTGCGGCATGTGAAGTCACGAGAGTTACAAAATAATTATAGTTTAGAAATGGTTAGTCTTTTAGATATACCTTCTCTTACGAATTGTGATGAATATTTTACACAAAATTGAAAAAATAAATTTAAAAAAAAAAATTAATTTTTTTTTAATTTGTTGGGTAATAATTTAAAACATAAAACCCTAAAGAAAAAAAATAAAAACAATCTAAAAATGTAAAAATAATTTTTTTAGTTACCACGTAGCACCCTTTCCAAACGCTCATTTCATAGGCTGAACAGTTATCTATCATATGCTGTTTAAACTGTTCAATTATCTTATTCGGTTCAAAAGATATGATTTTTGCAACGAAAAAACTCAAATGGCGCCACTGTGCGGCGCTCTGATTCCTAATTCAAATCATGTAAAATATCTAGGTCTAAATATTGATAGACGTTTAAATTGGAAAAAGCATTTGCAGTTGAAAAGAAAACAGCTTGATATAAAAACAAAAAAGATGTATTGGCTATTAGGTCCAAACTCAGAATTGAGTTTAAATAACAAATAAATAATATATAAAACGGTTTTGAAGCCTTTCTGGACGTATGGGATTCAGTTATGGGGAACTGCGTCATACTCTAATATTGACATTATCAAAAAATATCAGTCTAAAACTTTAAGACTCATAACAAAAGCACCTTGGTTCGTTAGAAATAACAACATTCATAGCGACCTTGACATTCCCAAAGTCAAAGAAAAAATTAAAAGATATAGCAGCAATTATATGAACAGACTCAGTTACCATGAAAATATTCTTGCCATAACTCTCCTTGACGATACTAACGAAGTTAGACGGTTAAAAAGACGACATATATTAGATCTTCCTTTCCTACCCTAATCAAAATTTGTAAAGTCATATATGCAATATTGATCTATTATCATTATATTTCTGGTTATTATTAATTGCAAACTTATTCTAATCATTGAAATAGAACAATTTAAGTAGCTAGACACGTAATATTAAATACTGGTTAAGCTCAATGGAACTTAACACTTCTGTAATTTTTAAATTTTTATGAAATTTGCCCATTATTTAATTGTTTTTAAATAGATTGCAAATAAATAAATAAAAAAAAAACAAAAAAAAAAGTGTTATTATTTGTTTTAAAATTGCAACTGGAAATGACTTGTTATGTTTTATAATTATATTTCTTTTAAATGTTAAAATATACTTTGTTATGAAAGGAATATGTATTATAAAATAAATTTTCTATTAATTTAGTACTTTTTTCCGAAAATACGCGTTTTCGCTATTTTGGTGCTTTTTGAAAGTTGCTAACGCTGTTGCTAGATTTCTTTTTAACTGTGATTGTGCACACATGAATTTGCATCGTAAATTTTTGCTCTTGTTCAAACATTTGTTAGCACAACGTTGTCTAACATCATTGCATTATTGCCACTTAAATAAAAGCCACCTTCATTGTTATTGTTGCTTTTAATATGAGTTGTATGAATGTCAATAATTCTGCCAACATTTTGTTCTTTTGCACACATAACAATGGATAGTCTTGACGGTGTGTAAAGTGAGTGTTAAACGTAGCGTTCTCAGTTTTGGAAATTTTTCCCCAAATAGGGGACTTTTTTTTAATTGGAGATTAAATTTGGGGACAATTAAGGGAATAAACACTTTTTTGCTGGAGATTTTTGGGGGTAATTTATTATTGTTAATGCCATTTGTGCAAACACAAGACCGATTTAATTAAGATGTGGGTACAAATCAGTGTTGCCAATCCGTGTGTAATTTCACATATTGTGTGTAATATCTACTTACATGTATAGCCCATGTGTAATCTGTGTGCAATTTTATCTTGAGTTCTATAAATATTAACTGTCAAATATGATTGTCATTTTCTTGACAATTATTTTTTGCACGAATTAATTAAAAAATTGTGTTTCTAATGTTTCATTAAAAGATACATATTTTTATAATTTATTTTAAGACAATGGAGTGGGCAAATCAGGATACCCGCCAGGCAATGAACTAGTTTTCGTTGAATAAAACAACTTCTATCGAATTTTATGAATTAATGTTGCTTAAGCTTGAACATAAACAATTTACTGCTCTTTTGTCTGCATTATTGATTATGTTCGAGACGTCCTGTCAAAAATGTGCGTCCATTTTTTTTTTTGACTTAAGGAATCGGTATGCTTTGCCTTTTTTGTAAACATAACCATTTAATTGCGAACAATGAATAACAAAAAGATGATGCATGGCGTATTCATTCTATCAAAGCAATTTTTTTCGTGTTGTGTAATTTTGCTTCAAATGTGTAATTTGGGACACAGTCATGTGTGATTTCCGAATTCTTCATTGACAACACTGGAATAAATTAAAGTATTTTTTGATGCTAAGTTTTTTTTATACCAAGTCGCTGGTGGTTGAAACCCTTTTCAAGAAATTGCTAAAATGGTTTTAATATGTTTTCTGTACCAACAAGTAAAGCTTCTGTTAAACCAAGTTTTTTCTGTAATGAATACAACCAAAATTCGCAACTGCATAAGTTTTTAGCTGCTCTATTTAGAATAAATAACGTTAATAAGTAATTCTGAAAATCTAGAAGACAAGCACTTAAGCACTAAACTCTAAAGTTTTTTAACCTGACTTTTAAAAATATTGATGAAGCAATGCTCAAATGGATAGCCGCCCCAAAAAGTAAATGGATTTATGCATATTTTTCCATTGACATAATAATGTTTTATTTTAAGTATCTGTGGGTATTTTTTTTTTTTTTTTTTTGGATAATAAGAGCTATTTTGGGGATAAGCTATAAAATAAAACTGAAAACACTGGTTAAACGTTGTTAGGCTGTCGTGCAAGTTGACAAAACTCACGTAATATTGCAGCACTGGTGACCAGAAAGTGGAATTAAAACAGTGCCGCAATGCCATAAAGTTTATGTTAAAATGTTCTACAGTAACATCGTTGATTCGTTATTATAGAAATTCTCTAATTCTTAAAATAAAATTGTCATTAAATTTAAAATCTTAATGTATTTAAGCAAACCAAAAAAAAAAATTACTCACCAGTCGATAAAAATAAGTTGGAATTTTTAAAGGTTTCTTAGGTTAGGTTCCATGGGCAGCCATCGAGAGACAACTCACTTGGTCCTTCAGTGGTCTCTTTGTGATAGGTTTCTTATATCTAATCGTTTTGATGAACTAAAATAATAAATATTTTTTATTTTTCAAATTTAACTCATAGAATAAATTCGAAAAATAAAAAATGTTGAATATAATAAAGTTGCTTATGAAAAAGAAATAATTCCCGATATCTATTTGTTAAAATAGCTGAGTTAAATACATTCAATTTATAAAGTATCACTATCCAGTGTGACACAAAGAATGCTGACGAAGGCCGTAGCGGGCCAGAAAATGCATTACATTCTGGTGGTGTCTAATAATTGTACATTTTTCTGTACATAAATATACTTCATTGCTATCCAACGGAAAGCTAAGGTAAAATGTAACAAGAAAATACAATATAATAGTCTGGTAGTGTATAAAGTCATTTCTAAAAACTATTTAAGGAATAGAGCTATTACAAAAAAGCTTTATAAAATACATAACTGAAATTTAACTCATAGAATAAATTCGAAAAATAAAAATGTTGAATATAATAAAGTTGCTTATGAAAAAGGAATAATTCCCAATATCTAAAATAATTAATATTATACATAAACAAATCCCATTTCAAATTAAATAAGAGTGCAATAAGTTCATTTTTAAATTGAAATGTGTTTCAAAGAGAAACACTCCACACTCCTTCTCTTTCATTTAATTTTATAAATTTTGTTAAAAAAATCCTTAAGCACATTTAGTAACTTTGTTTAATTAATTCATGGCAAATAAAATCCTTATGCCTCTTAAACAAAACTGTGGTATTTCTTGTGTACTTGAAGTGTGAACTGAAACAGCTTACGGGCATTAAAAGACCGTAAATTGTGAAAACTACGATTGTACGAGTATAAAATTACAAATTACAAGTTTATCGACCAACCTCTCTTTTCAATTCAGCCAGTTAGACATGAACAACATGCTCAAATGATGCATTGCCTGTGTTTGTATTAATGGGGCTCCAAAATGAGCATAGCATCTGTAATGCAAAAAACACACAGTAATAATATGTGTTTGTATCTTTAGACGTCGTGCATGTATTTAAACATACACTCACTCAGGCAGTCAGTCACCTATTGCAAATTAAAACGTATGTTGGTTGTACGAGTAATTGTTTATTCATACCCTCAATGGATGTGGATGGTTTTGCAAGTATTAAATACATACAATTGATGTTTTTGTTAATTTATATTTTAGAGTGAAATGAAGAATAAACAAACACATTTGCAAAATGTTATCTGGATTAAATGTTTTTGCAATTGTGTTGTTACTTTTATTTTGATTCGGTTTATTGTATCGGTGAGTATTTCGATGATGTTGTTGTTTTGATTTTATTTGCTATAAAGTAAAATTCGTTCTATACTTTAATAAAAATTTACCCTGATGAATCCTCTACATTTATTCGTTGTAGAGAATTTTTGGTGTTGTATACTCTTACACACATACAATACAAAATTTGTATTATAAAAGTGAACCATTGAATTTAAATTTTTCTTGTAAAAGTTTGCCGCTAAATTGATTTATACTATTTGTCTGGTCGTTGGCATAATCTGCTGCAAAGTCTTACACCCACCTTAATACATTATGTGGTGAAATATTGTGGTTTATCTTGAAATAACTGCTCTTGAACGAGATAGTTTGCTTAGATTTGAATGTGTGTGCATTCTGTCAAAATATTTCGCTTTCTTTTCTGTACGAAGATCAGGATTGAAAAGTACAATTCTATAGGCAAATGTAGGTGTTTCACTCTTTTGTGGCACTTCAACAATTTTTATTACAACCAGGTAAATAATAACATTTATGTTTTATGTTACTTATCTAGTAGACCCTTTTGCAAAAATAGCCAATATTCTCAAATTTACACTTTGTATTGGTGTTGTTAAAGAATTTATTTTATTTTGTCTTTAAGTTTCCACTTGTTTCGACTACTGATATCGTCTTGGTTAAATATTATAGCTGGTAACAATGAATTGTTTTCAGTTATTTCTAAATAAAAATATTTTAACTGAATTAGGAAAAATAACGATCAGAGAAAATAGATTTACCTCTTCAGTTAATTTGTTTCTTTTACTAACGCTCTACTTTTTGCCAATTTCTAGAATTTTGCAGAATGCATAAAAGCGAAATTCTTATTTTAAAATCAATAAAACAAATTTTAAGATACTTATTTACAAGTAAACTAACTAGTAAATACTAAATACTACTAAGGGTTAGCCATAACAATAATCTAAAACTTCTAGAATTAGAACTAGAATTAGATTTTATTAATTTATGTTAGTTCGTATTTTAATATCGTTACCTTAATATAAAAAGGCCCCAACTCATTATTTTTGGAAATCCGTTTTTTTATTGATTATTGTAGAATGGTTGCTAATACACATTCTATTAAAATTTCAAGCAAATTAGATTAAAAATAAAGAAGTTATAAGCAGAATACAAAAAGCCCTAACTCATACACACAATTTTTCTAAAGAAAAAAAGGCCTAACTCATACACACAATTTTTCGAAAGAAATACATATTATGTATTTCAATCTGAATTCCTCGTTTAATTTTAATAAAGATGTTTTTTGACAATGGTTGTGTAGCTATATTATTTCAGCTTTTATTAAGTTTTTTCCTTCTCCTGTAAAAAGTGTTTTTGATGAGTTGGGGCCTTTTTATATTAAGGTAACGATATGTGAAAATTCAATAAATAAATATGAAAAAGTATATAAAAATAACACATAGAAAAAGTCTTATATTGCTAAGCATTAGTTTATTTAAGAATTTTAATTTAATATACTTAATTTTATATGAATTATAAGAACTGAATTATTTTAATTTAAATCGACATACATAAAAAAATTAAAATAAAGTATAGAAATTAAGTATTTTTATGAAGTGTTCCACTTACAATTTGAGTAACTGTAAGTTCGTTCGTTCATATTTTGGATTTTCGCAATCAGTTTTTTTTTTAACAAATATATGATTTTTTGCTTGTTTTGTTGGCTGTTTATGAAAATTATGTTGCCTAATCTTGGCTGACTACTAACATAAAGTGAGTTATTACTGATAATTGAATTTTTTAAAATTGTGCTATGTAGTATTCTACATCCCCATGCTACCTCCATTGCAAGATGCCCAGGTCAGGAATAATCCTTATTGTCGATCTTGCCTTTGTAGAGGTAGACCATCTATTTTCCCAGGCTTAAAGTTTTCAACCGAGCTTTTTTTTTTGCAATGCCGTTTTTGTGTATAGCTGCGCCCTTCTTCATAAGCAGGTCTACTGGGATCATTCATGCTATGACACAATCATACCAAGATACATTACGGAGTCCTTTGATGTAACTACACAGTCTCCGATACATATTTATTTTAATGTATTGCCTTACTAAGCGGTTGGATATAACAACAGCTTCCTATTGTACTACACTTTAACCGCCATTTGTCAAAGTCTCGGCTTCGTTAAGAGTTGCTGCTGCAATTAAAACCGCAATATCATCTGCAAATCCAACTGTCTTGACCTCATCTCGAATGTTGAGTTCTAGAAGCTATACATAACGTTCCCTGGGGGACACCTTCTGCAGTTACATATTTTCCAAGATCAATATAAGTATTATAAAATACAACGTGGTTTGTGAAGTAGTCCTGTAGTTTTGACACAAGGTATTGGGGAAGGTTTAGCATCTCCAATTACTGTATAATTTTTGCCCAATTTGCAGAGTTGAAAGCGTTATTTACATCTTAGGTAGCAACGACACAATAGTCGTTTAGGCATTTTCTCCTATTTATTGCCACTTTCGCCGTTTCAACAACAAGTTTTAAAGCATCTTGTGCTGACCGTGATTTTCTGAAACTAAACTGGAAGTCCGAAAGCCCATTTGCCAGCTCCAGCAGCTTCCCGAACGTATCTAGGAGATATATTGGCCGGAAGGAGGAGGGTTCATCCATTGGTTTGTTGCCCTTTGACAATATAACTATCTTTTATCTCTTCTTTTTTAAAGTAAACCGGTGTTACCATATTGCAGGATTTAAGCCTTTTCATAGCGATTTTGTACGATAACCCAAAAGGATTTTTATCCAGGTCATCGTATATGCTCCAGAAACATTCCTTTTTAAGTTTTTAATGGCATTTTTAAGCTGCTTTCTTATATTAAAAATCTCATAAAGTTCAAGATTTCTAGGATGACCTCTACATCTGGTGAATTCTCTACGGGTCTTAATACACTCCGATCTTATTTGAGTGGTATTTCCACTCCACCAATACACTTGGCTCTTCCTATGCTCTTTTCTCATCCTTTTCATGGACATGTCACATACGTGGGATACTTTTCCAATAAGTCCCTTAGAAGACTCCTCAGGCGCTCCATCTATTTCCTTATTATTTAAACACTCTCTAAATACTTCTCGGTCAAATATGTTAAATTGCCCGCCATACACCTTTTGTTATTCCAATTTGCAGCCTTATCATGTGTATCGAGGTAGTCCATTATTATCGCCTTGGGGTCACTTTGGTTATAGGTGTGTCTAATACTCCACGTTATACGACTCGCAATGTGTGCTGATTGCCTTGGCTTAAAAGCGCAGTGTTCAAATTCGCAAGAGCTTTCAGAAGTACTCTACCTCACGGAGTTGTACGGAGGCTCCCCCAGTCAGAGGCCGGAGGAGGCATTTTACTGGATGATTCCCATTTGGTTCTGCACTAATTTCCCAATATTGTACCTCTATATTGTCCTTCATGGGTTTCTTGTCCTTAGGACGCATCATCTTTACTGGTCTTTTTCTTACTGGAGTTGCAAGGCTTCTAGGAAACTCTCGTATTGACGCTTCTTTAGGAACTACGGGCTCCACTCTTGCATCCGGGTTTGCATCAAGTCTTGTTGGGTAAGTGTCATTAACCGTGGTTCGAGTTCTTTGAACTACGAGATTCTTCCAAAATATGATCGTTCCGCTGGGTAAGTTTCGCTTGTAATAATTTGTGTTGCCCTAGCCAAGCTTACCGGGATTACATTGATGTCGCTGGATTTCGACGACTGGTGCCTAATCGCGCACTACCCAAAGCCGCCGGTACTGGGGACATTTCTCCCTGCACCAGATCTTTCATTATAAGAACTTTCCATGTTGAATTTTTTTATGTTCCGGGGTTGTAACCGTAGCGTTGTATGCCAAGCCGCTAGAATTTCCGTGCCGCTTCGAACATGGAGAACAGACGCTGGTCAGGCAGTCGCCCATTCTAGATCAGATGATCCGGGAATTTCTCTGACTGGATTCTTATTTTCTCAACGGGGAACCGCGGAGGCGTTACACTCCTATCTACACCTCTCTTGAGGGCACCCCACTGAGAGTATACCTAGTTGATGGCGGTATCCATTTGCCATGTCGCATATTTTTTTCAGGCACCTGTACCTTTTAATATAACGCCCTCGAACTTTTGCCGCTCTTGGTCGGTGATTGCTTATTATTCGCAGCTGAACTGCATATCTTCAGGCCTTCCAGCCATCTGCCACTTCCTGACCCCCTTGTAGCCTGAGCTTAGCCCTATGCGTATGTATATACGTATGCATGTTTGTATGTACGTGTTGTAAAAACCTCCTGCTTTTCTTCAACAAAATATTAAATATAAAAGTTTTTGTATATGCATTATATTTCTTTTAAAATTTCAATTACAACTGTGTACATATTCGAATTGATTTGGGGTGTACATACAAAATGCGTTCCTTAAATAACGTTTACCCATGCTGTATTGACGAGAAGGGTGTGGAATCGACACGGATGTGAAATATACGACTATTATATCAAACAATTGATATCACATCCGTGGCAGAGACCGGTCCTAGTTTTAACATGAATGGGACCAATCACTTTTACATGGGGTTGTCATTGGAGGGGGTTAATTGACACATAACGGTCACTATTTCAGACATCTATTTGCAATAGTGTTACAATGATAGTCCTTGGTATTCTTCCAATAAAAAAGTCTTAGAATTAATTATAAGAACAAATTTTTTAGTAGTCCCAAAGAAATGTATCACACTATCGTTGATACTGATCCTGTTAGAAAAACGGTCCTAATAAATAAATAAAAAAAAACTTTATATAAAAAACTATTTAAACAAAATTAATACAAAATTAAAAATTTACCTTTTTGTTCTTACTTTATATACCAGTTAAGTGATTAGTTTTCCTATCACATGCATGTCATAAGTTATTTCTTTTTGTTCTTATTCTATTTTCACAAATCCCAGGACCAGTTCTGTTGGAACAATTGACACAAATTTCTCGCAGGGCAACAAGATTGATAGTAGCTTCAATAATAAACACTGAGCCCCTTATTCTTAATTGACATTTATCTAATGCTATCGCAATCTTTTTAGTCATAAAATTATTCGCATTATGTTGAAATGGCAGGGATTCTGGATTAGTACATAAAATCACAGATAAGTACATAATTATTCTCATCTCAACTGCTGAAATAATAGTTTGGAAAGTCGGATACTGCTAATAAATAAAAAAAGCGAAGAAGTTAAATGCTTCTTACGTCTATAATCCTCTGTTAATACTCTATTCCTCCCGTTGTTCTCCTATCTAGTACATTTCATGTCAACTCTACCTCAACAACCTGGGCACCCTTTTATCGCTATCACTGTAAAAATTGTTTATTTTCAGGTATTTATATTATGTATTTCGAGAGCGTTTACGTGGGCAATGTCAAATAGGCTATTAAAAATTTTTTTTTAGATATCCCGCCTGCGAACAAAAATATCCTGAGGTTTTTTTTGTGTGATTATGAAGATCCCTCACATTAACCGTAGTTTGGTTAAAATTACTTATGGTTTTGTCTAAATTAACCATATTATGGTTAAATATAAACAGAACTTGGTTAAAATTAACTATGTCATGGTAAAATGGGAATATAACTTGATTAAAATAAGCCATAATTTGGTTAAAAGTAATCATAATTTGGTTAAAATTAACCATATTATGGATAAATATGAACATAACTTGGTTAAAATGAACCATCTAATGGTTTAATATGAACATATATTGGTAAATATTGAACATAATTTGGTCCAAATGAATTACAATTAAAAAAAAGCCATAACTTGCTTGAAGTCAACCATAGCTTGTCAAAAGTAACTATAATATGGTCAAAACTAATCATAATTTGGTCAAAAGTTAATATTATTTGGTCAAATTTAATTATTATATGGTTAATATTAACCATAATTTAGTCAAAAGTAATAACAATATGATTAAAATTAACACTAATGTGGTCAAAAGAAATTATTATATGGTTGAAATTAACCATAGTTCTTATAAATTTAATATTTTTTTGGATATTTATTTTTTAACAGTCTTTTGTATATAATAAAATTTTATCGAATTGGGAAATAACATTTTAAAATCAGTTTATGATTCTTTGATTCATTTTGCGTACCAATTCGTAACTCTTTAAGTTTTGAAACACTTAATGTTTTTCATTGTACTCAATAGTTCGTTTTGCCTAAATGAATGTGATTTCCTCCAGTTTTTTAATATTAGGTTCCATTCACCGCATTCTATTTTAAAGACCTCAATTCAACTCACCTGAAACTGTTAATTTAATAATTACTGAATTAATTTTTTTTTTCTCATTATTTATTTATTGAATCTTTTTATATTAAATATGAACTAACAATAATTAATCAAATCTTATACTAATACTTTATTTTTGTCCTGCCAATGCTAGACGAAAATTTTTCTCTTCACGGTTTTTGTTCACATATGTAGATGTTTAGCGCTCTTCTTGTCTGATGAGTCCTGCTGTATCTCTTCTCCTTAATCTAGAGTGGCCGCTGCAATTTAAAATATTTCGAGCCAGTGGATTTGGGTGCGACTCAAGTCTTTTTAGATATTTTACTACATACTTCGTTATAATAGTTTTTACTAACGGCACATTGAGATCCTTGTGAATATTTGAGTTTTTAACATACCAGGGAGCGGCTGTGATTATTCGAAGAAGTTTATTTTGTCGCCTTTGAATTTTTTCGATATTAGAAGCCGAGGCAGTGCCCCATGAATACCGTAGCACCAAATAGGTTTTAAGATAGAGTTGTAAAGTAGAAGTTTACAATCGAGACTAAGAAAAGAGTTTCTTCCAATGAGCCAATTAAGTTGAATTGCTTTTAGTTTCATTTGTGTTAGTTTTGCTTCTATATGGCATTTCCATGTTAAACGCCGATCTAGATGAATTCCGAGATATTTTACATGCGATTGTTGGGGCACTAATTGATTATTGATTTTAATAGGGGGACATGACTCCCGATGCAAGGTGAATGTTATATCTACGCATTTTTGCTCATTAACCCTTATCCTCCATTGTTTTAACAACTTTTCCAGTTCAAATATATGATCCTGCAAGTAGCGAGAAGCTTCATGACAGTTTTCGTGTACGCTTAAAAAAGCTGTATCATCAGCAAATGTTGAAGTTAGGGTGTGGTTGTTTGTTGGCATGTCTGAGGTATATATTAGGTATAACAGTGGGCCCATGATGCTTCCCTGAGGGACTCCAGCGTCAATTGGCTGAGGAAAACTTATAAAAGCACCTTCTCTAATAATAAACTTTTGACCGACTAAGTAGCTTTCTAACAGCTTGTGTGTGTTTACTGGTAAATTTAGCTTCAATTTATGTAATAAGCCTTCATGCCAGACTTTATCAAAAGCTTGAGAAACATCGATGAAGAGGGCGGAACAATATTTTTTTTCTTCAAAGGTTTTTCTTATGGCGTTTACTATACGATGGGTTTGTTCAATTGTGCTATGTTCTCTTCTAAAGCCGAATTGATGGTTTGGAATACATCTATTTACATTTAAAACTGGGGTTAATTTTGACACTAACAGCTTCTCAAACAGCTTTGATATATTAGACAATAAGCTTATAGGTCTATATGACTCAACTTTTGTAGGATCCTTTCCTGATTTAGGTATCATGGTAACTAGGGATACTTTCCATTCCTGAGGGTAGTATTCAAGGCGTAAAATAGCATTAAAAATAAAGAGAATAATTTTCTTTGCTATGCTGGGTAGCTCCAAAAGCATTTTGTTACTGATCTTATCAAAACCAGGGGCTTTCTTCGGGTTTAAATCGTGAATAGCCTTTTCGATTACTCTTATCTCAAATCTTAGTGGAACAGCTGCTCTAACAGCAACAGGTGGTTACTCGACCGCCATATCGAGAGATGTGTGAGCGGTAAATACGGTTTTCAAATGATTAACAAAAAGATTTCCTTTTTCTATATCATTTCTTGCCCAACTTCCGTTTAAGTTTCTTAATGGTGGTTTAGTGATAACTGGTCTTTAAGATTTCTAGCTGCACGCCATAATGAGTAGTCTGATTGTGGAGTTGCATCAAGTTCCTTAAGATATTTTTCAAAGCATGCAGTTTTTTGGGACTGCAGTAACTTTCTTAGCCTTTTTGTGCACTCTTTCAATAAAGTCTTAAGTTGGGGGATCTGTGCAATTGCCACTCTCTTCGAACTCTCCTTTTTTCAGTCAATATACGCTCGACATCTATAGAATATATGATATTGTTTTTGGTTTTTTTGAGGGTTGTGCTGGAATGTTGATCAGCTAGTTTGAGATAACTGTCAAAATTAACAATAGCGAGATCCACGCTCTCCGGTGTGCTTAGCGGAATATTTTCTGTGCAATGGGCACTAAGATATTTTTTATATTTTAACCAATTTATTTGTGAGGCTGATTTCGATAAGTACCCAGTCGGAGATACGATTCTATTTGGAATCATTATAGTAACAATTGTAGGTGTGTGATCGGAAGATAATTCTAAGGAAGCTTCAACATAAATCGTTTCTGCGGGGATGTTTTTAACCACTCCAAAATCTATGACATCTGGAACTTTTTGCTGATCAGTAGGCCAATATGTTGGTTTACCGCTCGCGACCACATTTAGATCCATTTTACGAATTGTGTTAAACAAAACACGACCCTTAGGCGTAATAAGTCGTGACCCCCAGAAAGTATGTTTAGCGTTATAATCGCCAGGAAGCAGGGTCCTAATGATTTGAAATATTTATTATATTGGCTTTCTGATATTGAAAATCTAGGTGGTGAATATATTGATGAAATAACTAGGTTTCGATTTAATTCCTCAACGCAAATGCTCGTTGCTTGGAGATAATCTTCACGATGATCGCACATTAAGTAGTGTTTTACTCGGTTTTTTATCAAAATGGCAGAACCTCCACAAGCTCTACCTCGAGGGTCCTTGGTATCATATAATATATAACCATTGATTTTAAACGTATTTCTCGAGGTCAGATGTGTTTCAGAAACCATCATAACATCAATTTGTTTATTTTTAAGGAAGTATTCTAGTTCATTTTTATGTTGGCGGATGCCATTTGCGTTCCAAAAGCAAATTTTTAAACAGTTCATGGCTTATTTAGTACAGCTTGCAATAACATCGATTGCATTCTTAACATTTCTTGCATCATGTTACCCATTGTGTTGGTAAAATTGTTAACGGTTTGCACTAATGTTTCCATGGTTTTTTCTAGCCGAGTTAAATTAGAAATGGGAATTTCGTCATTATTTGGTAAATCACCTTGCAATGGCATATGATTAGATTTTAAGACATTAGCGTACGAGGTTCTGTTATTATTTGGCTGCGGTATCTGAACGCCGTTAGTGTTTTCTTCATAAGTTGCCTGCGTTTGAGGGGGATTAAGTTTCTGTCCAACAGAACGCTTGACAATCGAATATACCGGACATCCTCTATAGTTGGCAGTGTGATTACCACCACAGTTGCTACATTTTTTTACATTAGGGTCATTTTTTGACTTATCACACTGGACGGTACCATGTAGTTCTCTACATACGACACAAACATGGGGTAAATAGCAGTATGCCCTAGTATGACCAAATTCTTGGCAGTTTAAACACTGAACGGACCCATTTCTTTTGTGCGGCTCTGCTATCGTTATTTTTCTGTACAGGATGTATTTTAAACTGTAAATGGGATGCGTTTCATTTTTTTAGCTTAACGTCGCCGGGCTCTAACTCCACTCGAAATAGTGGTTGGGGATTTTTTTCCCTATTTTTAATATTTGTAACATTTTTAATTTTGAAACCCTTTTCTTCTAAAAATGTTTTTATTTCGTCTGGGTCCACGCATGAGTCAATGCCCCTTATCACAACCTGCAGACCTTTGCTGCTTTTCAGCTGGTAAGTATAGAAGCTTTTTTTAAGTGCTTCAAACTTATTAATTAATTTACGAAAATCATTCTCATTATTAATCGGTATTTTTGTTTCGTTAATATTACCACGCTTGATTGCAGCTACGTAAAACGAATTTTCACCTATCACATATATTAAACTTTTTATTAGCTCTCTTAGAGAGTTTTGCTCTTCTTCGACGATTTTATGACGTTGCGTGCTTCAGAAGATTCATCCTCCAGAATTGCAAAACGGGTTTGCGAATTTATTCTATCAAAAGATGGAACTTTCGAGGCAGAGGCTAAGCACTGTTATATACCTATCCATACCAACTTGCACTTGTGGTTTTTGACAACTTTTTTCTTGTTTGTTTACCATTGCGTCTATGTTTGGGATTATGGTATCAGTGGTAACGCTTGTTTTGTGTATTTCCACATTGCTTTCGCTAGTATAAATATCATTTATTTTTGTTGTTTTATCATTGATACTACTCATATAGAGTTGTTTTTGTTTTTTTCACCGTTTTTTTATTATTTTTTTTTTTTTTGTTGACTGTGTTTTTTTTATTATGTAAAGTTAATGTAACACCGATATAATAAAAAAGAATAAATAATAGTTTGCACAGATTATTTGTAAGTATGTATGTGCGTACATACATTAATTTTTTTTCTTGTATTTTTTCTTAATTGTTTTTTCACTTTTATATTGAGCGTCCAAATTCGCCTAATAAATGATCTTATTAACAAATTTATGTTATATAAAAAAAAGGATCGTATACGGATTTAAAAAAAGAAACACGTCTGTTCACAACGAGCACGACCAAACGAGTGAATTAATTGAATAATTTAATTTTTAATTTATGAATGGTGGCAACTCCACCGAAAAGTCTTTTTTTGGTTACGTAACGCCAGCATATTTATTTTTAATTCAATATATTGTTATTGTGCGTACAAGGCTTTGCCGGCTGATTGCAATAAATCGACTAAACTGATTGATGGTTGCAGCTTAAGTTTATTTAAACATTATATTGTTAAATCCCACAATATTGGAAGTTTCAGGGCAAGTAAAACATTTTATTGTTAAATTTAAACAATATTGTATTAATCGTGATAATCAGGTATGTGATGGAAATCGATTTGGAAAACGAAACGATTTGAAAACGATAATTTCGTTTTTAGAATCTTTTAAAATTGGTTTCTTATGCATATTCCTCTTATTTCCAGTCGCTATTCTTTTAAATTGTGTATCACATGAGTTTATTATACTGTATTTTGAACAAAAACTTAAGATTATAATTCAGAAATTGATTTTTAAATCGCTCGAAATTTATCACACCTTTTAAAAACTTTCGTTTTTAAATCGATCGATCTACATCACATACCCGAATAGTAATGTAAAAAACAACAACAGTTTGTTTGTGGCTGTTGCGGAGAACATAATAAATTTTTTAACCATACTTCAACAATGTTTTTTCTCTGCATGAATACGGGAACAATTTTTTTTTTGTAGTTGATTTTTAAGTATTTTATTTTCTAAATTTTTAGGATTTAAGTTTTTAAAAAGTGTTTTAAATTTGCTTGCAAGCACACACATGAGGAGAACTTAAAAAATCGCCTTCTTTAATAATAAACTTACGACCGACTTAGTAGCTTTCTAATAGCTTGTTTATGTTTGCTGGTAAGTTAACCTTTAGTTTATCTAATAAGCCTTCATGCCAGACTTTAGCAAAGGCTTGCGAAACAGCGTTGAAGAGTGGTGAGCAATATTTTCTCTCTTCAAAAACTTTGCTTATGACATTTACTATTCTATGAGTTTGTTTAATTGTGCTTGTTTTTTTAACCCGAATTGATGGTTTGGAAAACATCTATTTTCATTTCAAATGGGCGTTAATTTTGACACTAGTAGTTACTCCAATAGTATTTAAATATTAGATAATAAGCTAATAAGCCTGTACGACTCAACTTTTGTGTGATCCTTTCCTGGCTGTGGCTACTAAGGAACCCTTCCATTCTTGAGGGTAGTTTTCAAGGCGTAAAATAGCTTACAAATAAAAAGAATAATTTTCTTTGCTATGCGAGGTAGCTCCAAAAGCATTACTGATCTTATCGGGCGTCTTCTTGGTGTTTAAATCACAAATAGCCTTCGATTTCTCTTAACTCAAATCGTAGGACAATAGCTGCTCTAAAATTAACATACGGTAACTCGACCAGCGCTACCGTTCAAAATTTTAAAAAAGGGGCACAATAAGGGGATTTTCAAAATAAAAGTGGCACAAAAATGGTATTTCTGAGAAAAAAGGGGGAAACTTTAAAAACAAACATATTTATTAAGTTATTTTCATAAACATAAAAAATTAACTTCTTATATATTTATAATACCTATATCGCACTTGTTGTTCAACACTAGTGTATTTACTCAAAACTTTTCACTTTTTGGAAAAAATCGACACGTAACATTCATATCTACCGCTGTAAAAATATCCTGCTACTATTAATTTCAACGTAATGCACTATTAATAAACAAGTGCCTAAACGTTTATGAATTGTTGCATATAATTCTTATTACATAATTTTTACAAAAACAGTTGCTTGTTAATAGGACGGGCTTAAAATTAATAGTATAACATTACTTACAAAAAAAAATTAATAATAATAACTCTATGTTTTTCAAATTTGTTTGTCATCAAATGATCTTGGAGACCGTGTTTATATGGGTCATATGTTCAATACCATAATATAGTAACAATTATTTATGTTATGGTATCCAAATTTGATTTTAATACCAACATTTATATTTTATATTTAAGTATGGACCTATTGAAATAACATTTTATTACAATAGGCTCGTATTTGACCAGATACTTGGTGACATCATTTAGGTAAGTAGAAATAAAATTGGTTTAAACTGAATTTAATCTATATACCAACAAATCTGTATTCTTATTGGACACAAAGACTCTATTCCGGAAAGAGTTTGTAATGGAGCTATGTAAATTATGGACCGATTCCTACAAGTATGACAATTAAAATGCAAGTACCAAATTCAGAAAAGTGTCTCAACAACCAACAAGCCGGACGTACATACTTAAATCGATTTAAATGTAAGGATATTAAAACAGATTTTTTTCATCCGATATAAATTTCATGTTTCATTCAGTCTTTTGTCAAAATGGCATAACCTCCACAACGCCGTTTGCGTTTCAAAAACAAATTTTTAAACAGTTAATGGCTTGTTAAGTACAGCTTGCAATAACATGCATTGCATTCTTAGCATTTTCTGCATCATATTACCCATTGTGTTCCTAATTGTTCCTATTAACTGTTTGATCTAATGTGTCCATAGTTTTAGTCGACTTAAATCAGAAACAGGAGTTTCATCATTATTTCTAAAAGCACGTTTCATCGGCATATGGCTAAGGTATAGGAAGTTAACATAGGAGGTTATGTTATTACTAGGCTGCGGTACCTCAATGTCTTTAATGTTTTCTTGATTTGTTACCTACATTTAAGGGAGGTTAGATTTCGGTTCAGTCATACGCCTGACGAAAGTGTAAACAGGACATCCGCAATAGTTGGCAGTGTGATTACCGCCACAGTTGCTACATTTTTTACGTTGGGGCCAATTTTAGACATCTCAAAGAACTGTACCATGTAATTCACCACATACGACGCAAACATGAGGTAAATGGCAGTATGCTTTAGTATGACCAAATTCTTGGCGGTTTAAACATTTAAAGGGACAATTTTTTTTGTGCGGCTCCTCCATCGTGATTCTTCAGTACAGAATATATTTGAAACTGTAAATGGGATGCGTTTCGTTTCTTAAGCTACACGCCGCAAGGTTCTAACTCCGCTCGAAATGGTGGTTGCGGATCCCCCCCTCTTTCTTATTATCTGTTACGTTTTTATGCTGAAGCCCTTCTCTTCTAAAACCGTATTTCGTATGGGTCCATGCATGAGGCAGTGTCCTTAATCACTACCTGAAAACCTTTACTGCTCAGTTGGTATGTATAAAACTTTTTAAGTGCTTCAAATTTAGTAATTTGTTTGCGAAAATCATCCTCATTATTCACCCGTATTTTTGTCTCGCTTATAATACCTCGCTTTATTGCAGCTATAGAAAAAGATTTTTCACCTATCAACGAAATCCAACCCTTTATTAACTGATTTCAGTTTTGCTCTCTAAGATATATACCGGGTGGCTTATACGATACGATGGCATTTGGTGGTCAGAGGATGAATCATCAAGAATTGCAAAACGATTTTGGGAACAAATTTTATCAGATGAGGTAATGCTCCGATTTAGCACTGTTATGACCTATCAGTTCCACCTTGTACTTGAGGCCTTTGACAACTCTTTACTTGTGATCAAGATTGCGAACTACATAGTTCAAAAAAAGCTAGAATTTAATCCAGAAATGGCTAGAAATTACTAGATTCTTAAAATTACGAGCAACGGTAACGAATTCTGATGATGAGAATGTGGTTTTTCTCGAAACATGTAAATTCGACCCGAGATCAATCCCGTGTTTAGTCAAGAATTATCAAAAAAAAATTTAATTAATTTTATGTTGGAAATTACTTCCTTCAATAAATATAATTTAATGAAAATTTAATTTGATGAACTTAGGCCTAATTAATATATCAAAAACTTCAATTTCTACAAATATAATCCGGAACCATTGAATTTTTAAGATCGCTTTCATTTGAACGATAATCTCTCTTTGAAGAAACTGAAGCATAATTTGTAACAATAAGGATACCAAAAACAGCTCATATTTCATTCATCGGTTTTGGGTTCTCTTGTCCACTATATTCTGCTTTACTGTTTCTTTCTTTACATTTCTTCCAACTCATCAAATTGTACGTAGATTGGCAAGTCAGTGCAATTACAAAAGTCGGGCTCAGGAAATATCCGTTGACACCATACATCATCATATTTCACCCACCGAATCAATTCACTTCTTGTTGTTTTCAAGATTAAAGAAATGTAAAAAATCAAAGAATGCCATTGATTTTTTACATTTTTATGGTCTTGCTTTCTTTGTTGAACTTGAGGCAGAGTCAAACTGCTGCATACGAGGAATCTTATAAGGGATTTATCTTTTTTTCACTGCACTTCTTTTTGGAGATTCTACAGACTATTGTAAATTGTGTAGTTGCATTAAGGCTGCGGCAGACAATATTAAAATTAGCAGAAGAGTTATTATAACGTTTTGCATTGGCTGGAATAGAAATAAACTTTCTATGTCTTCCTGATTACAATCGACACTTGTATCGGACTTCCGAAATAAAATTTCGCATTGTTTTATAGGTAGTGTGTTTAGCATCTTTATCTCCAGAGTTCTCATCAGATGACAAAAAGTTAGATCTGGGTGGTTCTATGATAAGTACTAAAACTGTCATTTGAGGTGAATGATATTGTTGTATATTAAAGAACTAAAGTTAAATCGACATCAAAGTAGTAACAGCTCATTTAATATAAAAAAAATTGTAATGAAAAAATATTACAAAAATGAATATAAAAAATGCCATGAAGAACAAAATGGCTAGATCTTCCGGCTAGATTGATTCTAGCAATTTTACGGCTTGATGAAGAGAGTCCGCCAGATCTAGCTGGAAAATGGCTAAATTGGCAACCTTGATTGTGATACTGATATTTCCATTTTGTCTGTTTTTGGGTTAACCGTATCATCACTTATTAAAATGGTTTTTGCCGCTGCGGCAACACTTGTATGTAGCAGATTTGTTAGTTTACTACGATCGACGGTATTTGTAAACAAAGAGGGAGAGAGAGAACACGTACGAGTAATAGGTCTTGTCGTTAGGTATTTACTATTAACAAGTTTTTTATTTATTTCTGCATGGCTAACATTCATTTTCATATATGCATTTCTTTCTTTGTATTATTGTATTTTCATTATTCATGTATGTACTTTATTGTTTAGTGTGCTCTTCTTATTATTTATTATGTTGTTGTAACACCGAAATAAAAAAAAATAAATAACTTTTTGCACAGATTAGGTGCGTTTGAGTACTTTTACAGTAAAATGCAGTAAATGAGTAAACTTAAAAATTTGCTCTCACAAAAAGCTGTTGTCCAAAAAAGTACGCGAACGAAATTTGTAAAAATTCGTAAAATAAAGGCAACAGCTGATGGCAAAAAATTAAAGTGTTGAAAAATGTTTACACTTTTGACTACTTAACTCGTTTGCTTATCGGTACTCGATTAAATACTTTTTATAAGACGAATATTTTTGGAAAATACAAACAAATTATTTTATGTTATCTTTTATATTTGGTTGTTTTTTATTTTATTTGAATTTGCTTTTTTGTATCCGCTTAAATTTTTTCAAAAGTACATGAATACTTTTTTACTATTGATTACTTTAAAAACAAATGCTGTTCTAAGTACCCGAATACTTGACACTTTTACAACTCCAAAAAATTAACATAACAAAACAAAGTTTTAAAAGTTGGTATTTAGCCATATACATGCTTCACAAACAAGTTAATGTTTATAATTATTTATTCACTTTTTGTTTTTATTTTATTTTTATTTCAACTTTTCTTTTTTTAAACAATTTTTATCACAATTTGTTATTTATTCACTTTCTGTATTTATATGTATGTTTTTTTGTTTTACTAAATTTTACTGCAAAAATTTCTGCAATAAATTTTGTAAGTACTCAGTCAAGAAGTGTCACTTTACGCTCTAAATTTGTGTTCTCATTTACTGCATTTTGTGTACTCAAACGCAATTTCGTAAAATGCAGTAAAGTTCAGTAAAAAATTTTGAGTTCTCGAACGCAGCTATTATTTGTATGTATGTACATACATGCATATATTTTTTCTTTTTCTTGCATTTTTCTTTCTTTTTAACAATTATGTTGTTCACTTTTATATTAAACTAGCTTAACCCAGTGCGCTTTGCTACCCTCATAAAAATAAAATATGAAATTTATCGTGCATTGATTATGAACTTATTTGTACGAAGTTTCTATACTCTTATTGTTACTGTTTAGTGATGGCTCATTTAGATCAATGCACCCTGTAAAATACTAACGGTCCTTACAGAATTATTTACTTATTTCATATTCTTTCATTACATTAACTTTCTTGTGCTAAATTTAACTTACAAGATCATTTGTTAGATCATAAATATTTACTCTAGTTTCAACAGTAGAACAGTGAACAAGTAAAGTAACAAAAGAAAAAATATTTAAACTGAGACCCAACAAAAACATTAAACAAACTGAAAACATTGCAATAAACATTAAAACAAAAACAAAACTGTGAACAAAATTTAAGAAAACAAAAGAAAATCTGAATTTAAAATTTAATTAATAAATAAAATACAAAATTAAACAAAAAAAATAATAAAAGTGTTTTATTTAAATTCGAGCCGGATCATAAAGTGAAAAGAATTGTGTAAAAAAATTATTAAAAGTTTTTTTTATTAACTTTTATCTGAAAAAAAATTATAAAAAAAGAGTTAAAAAAAAAGATTTTAGAAAAGAAAATTATTATAAAGAGAACAATATTTAAAAAACATAAAAAAACATAAAGGCCCTAATCATGCAAAACGCAACGCAACGCCAAAGAATTGCATTGAAAGCACAAAAAATGTCATAAATATTTTGTAATTTTGTTGATCCTGCGGGGAAAAAATCAGTCCTTGACAGATCTAGCTGACAAAGAAACTTTGCTATTTAATGCAATAGTGCAAATCGAAACTAGAGGCGAAAGATACCAGGCAAGAGCAATAATTGACCATGAATCCCAATCCACGTTTATATCGGACAAGTTGAAAAACCAATTAAACTCACCCACAAAACGTAATATAGTACACGTTTAAGAAACTTCAACCAAAGCCTGCTTATTTAAATTAGAGGTATGGACACCAGTCTTGAAGACCCTTCCATCTTATTTACCGCCTCAAACGTTAAACGCAGAACAATTTGCAGAGGCTGCAAAACTAGAACCCACACATTCATCGACCTGCTAATAGGCCTCGACTAAGGCCCCTCAATATATAGCATGGGAATACCGATGCGATCCATTGGATCCCTTTTGGCACAAAAGACATTATTTGGCTGGATTGTGGGGGGACCAATTTCTACAATAAATGCAACTAGAAAAACGATATCTTTGCTTAACACATCATTCCTTGACCGAATCCTCACGGGTTTTCGGGAGGTGGAGGAGACCCCAAAAAAGGTTTTGAGATCAGAAAAGGACACACACTGTGAAAATCACTACAAGTCTACAACCTATAGAAGTGATTCTGGAAGATATATCGTTACCCTACCCTTTAAAAATGGCTAAGAAATAGGCGTATCTAGAACTATTGCCATGGCCCAATTTTGGAGAATGGACACAATTATTGTGGAATACCTCGAGCTAGGACATAGGAGGAAAATTTCTCCCCTGAAAATTAATAAAAATCCCAATTATTACCAGCCGCATCACGCAGTAATAAATCCCGAAAAGTCGACTTCGAAGATTAGAGTATTTTTCAACGCATCGAGCCCGTCTTCAAATAAGGTAAGTTTGAATGACATTTTGTATCCAGCACCCGTACTTCAACAAGACTTAGTGCTCATAATATTGAAGTGGAGATTCTTCAGTTTGTGTACAACGCAGATGTCACAAAAATGTATCGCCAGATACTCATTGACCCAACTCAGACAAAATATCAAAGGATATTGTTGTAGAAAATCTGAGACTGATCCTATTGAGGATTACGAACTCCTCACAGTGACGTTTGGAGTTAGATGCGCGCCGTTTCTTGCCAAAAGAACCCTTCTTCAACTAGCCGAAGATATCGGCACCACTCACCCCCTTGCATCAATCCCCTCCTACAACGGAACATGTATGTATTTTTTTTTATTTATTTAAGTCTATGGATTTAAATCCGTATGGACTATAATTAAAATATACAAACAATATTATTAGCTTATGTATTTAAAAACAAGATAATACTACGTTAAATAACACTGGCACTTAAAGAAAAGTCAACTAAATCATACATTTCATTAAAATCTTTACATATTCTCCGAAAAGGATCACAATTTGCATAGTTTGTGTGAAAGGCCTGAAGATATTATGGTATGTAATTGCGAGTTGATCGCTGAGGAACGTTGAGTTTAACATTATTAAGCAGGAATTCCGAACTAACGTTTCCATTAAGCAAGTTAACTAAAAACGCAATGTTAAGCATTTTTCTTCGGCTTACTAGTGATAGTAATTTAACGCGTGCAAGTCTTACAGAGTCGCAGGAAGTACTTCAGAAGGATTCCAAGTTGAGTTTCCTAAGCAGAACAATAAAAATTGTTTTTGGACAGATTCTATTCGGTTTATGTGAACATCATAATCAGGATCCCAGATAATAGAGCCATATTCGATGATAGGTCTTACCAAAGATGTATATAACAGCTTCGTAATCATAGGATCAGTGAACTCCTTAGCTCAACGTTTTATACAGGCAAGTACACCACGAGCTTTATTTATCGTTGATGTAATGTGTTTTATAAAATCTAATTTTGGATCAAGTAAAACACCAAGATCCAAAATCTCTTTAACTTATTCAAGTTGGCAGTCACCCAAAGTATAGATAAGTATATATAAAAAGTGAAAATAAGATTAGGCCAAGGTGGCTTCCTTGTGGTACTCCAGAATTGACGATGATGCACTTTGATGTTGTATTACACAGTACAACATTTTTCAGTTAATTGATTGCCAACTCAATTCTGCGAACTGTATGTGAAATTAGACCCAAAAAGAAGAATTTCTGCATCATTCGTTTTGTCTTCTTACCTGCGATTTGAAGTTAGTATCGATTTGAAGTTAGTACTATCGTATAGGGGAATTTATCACGTTTTAGGCCCTGTTGTTTGACATAGCTCGACAACCACTAGCCCAATTTAGTTGAAATAGATTTTAAAAAATTAAGAATTACAATTCCCTTAATCTGTTCATATATTGTTTTCCTATACAAGTAACACTTTCGAAGTTAAAAATGAATGTATGAAGGGAAAAAATTATTTTTTGCCTAAAAATTTAAATTTTTTTTTTAAAAATACATAAAAAATGGAAAAAAGTTTCAAGTCTAGTTATTTTTTCGCAAAGTCACATAACCTATGAGCAAAATGAGACAAAGATCATAAAAATCGATGCACGCGTTTCGCTTTTATTCGCAATTAAGTAAATGTATGAATTTCAAAAATTTGCTCGAGATATGCACAACATTATTTGGAGAAAACATTGACACCTTTTTCATGATTCTGAGAATTAAAAAAAAAGGAATAAACAAAAGGTTATTTGATTTTTATGATTGCGGTAATAAATGTACGTGGACAATTAAACGGAAAGTGGACCTTTTTATTATTTGGGTTTTTCCGGTGGCTACCTATATGATTTTTTTACAGAAATTGCACCCACATTTAAGGGTGGTCATTATTTGGAAAGTTTTGCACAGTTTGAAACGTACAAGTGCTGAATCAGGTATATAGCCAGCCGCCCTTAAAATATGCGCCCATTTATAAGTACCTGGCAGTAAAATATTCAAAAATACGTAGTATTTATAGGTGTGCATTGATCGATTTTTGGCATTCAGCCAGTGCCGACGAACGCGAACAGTAAAAGTGATTTTTCTCCAGTTTTTTAAAAGTGAATAACAACAAAACATAAAATATATCAATATGGAAAACAACAAGTGCCCATATTTGGATGAATATTGTTACGTTTGTGGTCATATCGTCCGAAAAATACAGAAAAAAGATCGAAAAAATTTGTTTACTGAGCAATTCAAAACCGCGTATTGTAATTATTTCGATGAAGCAGATTTAAGTGGTGCAAATTTTACGCCGAACACAGTGTGCAACAGTTGTTATACTACCCTTCTAAAATGGATTCACGGAAAAAGTAGAAAGTTATCTTTTATGAAGCCAGTAATTTGGGTGGAAGACACAACTGGACATGATGAATCCAGGTGCTATGCATGCATAAATTTTCGTTTGTGCTGTGCCATTTGAAATAGATAACTTATCACGCCAATTTGTATTATTTAGAAGAAAATTTAACTCGTTGTAACTTGTTCGTTTAAAACAGTAGACTTTATTGTTATTGACCATAGCTTTACGTTTAACAAATGGAGTGTTACAGGAAATTGCAATAGTAGGATGATAACGATCTTCAGGTTTTGAAATTGGAAAAGCACGAGTTAATGAACAGTCAGCAGGCTCATTCACAAACACCAAATCTAATAGTTTCCCGTATTCGTTGTAAACACCGTTAAATTGGAAAAGGCACAAGTCAAATAGATTATTAAAAAATACATCGATATAGTCATTGCAATTTGTGGGAGTATAATAAAATGAATCTGGTAAGAGTCTCCAAGAAACTGCGGGCAAGTTAAAGTCGCCAAAAAGGAATATTGAATCATCTGGCTGGGCACACGATACGACGGATTTAATGTTCTCATAATGTTGATTATAAGTTAGAGCATCAGAATTTGGTTGAATATATGCACAGGTTAGGTATATATGTTTGTGTTTAAGTTTAATACGAACGGCAATAAATTCTATTTTATGAGGAGTGTTAGTTTTAATTTCCTCGGATGAGAAAAGACAAGAAACAGCAATTAAGACACCACCACCAATTGTAGTAGTTTCTCTATCGAGTCGGTATACGTTGTATCCATTACAAAAATGTAGATGACATCTAAGCCGGTGGCCACACATTAAACAATGCCATCAAATCACGAAAATAACTTACAAATGTTCTAAAATCTGCAGGTTACGACCTGATGGAATGGACATCCAATTTCCGCGAGTTGTTCAAGATTTGCCAACTGAGAATCTACTAAAAATTTAGGTTTTGTTTTAAAATATTTTGAATATTTTTTTAAATTTTCCCCACTAATTTTAATCTGAATTCCTACTTACAGGTATGTCATCCCATAAAAATTTCTAAATTTCTCATCAACAGATTTGATTGCCGTCAACATGTTCAACATAAACAACATTGCAGGATCAGCAACCTTAAAAATCGAATTGAGATCTTAGATGTCATATCTGTCGAAATCATCAGCACACCTTGCTACATTGTAACCTGTTTTTCGGACCCATGGTAAAGTGCACCAAGTCATGGGGATCAAAGCACCCTGTAAAATACTAACGGTCCTTAAATTGCTATTTACTTATTACATATTCCTTCATAACATTAACTTTCTTGTACTAAATTTAACTTGCAAGATCATATTTTAGATCATAAAAATTTACTCTAGTTTCAACAGTAGAACAGTGAACAAGTAAAATAACAAAAGAAAAACATTAAAACTGCGAGCCAACAAAAACTTCAAAAAACAGAACACATTCCAATTAACATTAAAACAATAACAACATTTAAGAAAAAAAAAGAAAATCTGAATTTAAAGTTTAATTAATAAATAAAATACAAAAGTTAACGAAAAAATAACAAAAGTGTTTTATTTAAAAAAAAAAAAAAATCAGCACACAAAATCAACCCCCAAAAAGTTACCATTCACCAGTTGCACAGAAAACTATATTTTGTATTAAAGTTATCCCGTCTATGTCTACAATAAGATAGTAGGCCCTTTACAGATGTATGTACCAAGCTTTTTTTTATAATGTAAATTGAAGCTGTGGCCGTTCTCTAGATATACAAAAATTTAGTTTAATCCACGCCCAATTCTCCAATCTGGCACATTACGTACAGATGCTGTCTGTATATTTATAACCATTCTAATTGCACCAAATTTAGAAAATTTTACATTAAGCGTTCTGCAAATATACGGGATTCTATTTTGTGCCACGCTTACTTATCTAATCGCGCCAGATGTTGCGTTTCGATAACCCAGCTATATGTACCAAATTTTGACAACTTTCATCTTACCGTTTTCTAGATATAAATAAATCTATTTAATGCCACGTCCACTTCTACAATCCTACGAAGATTTTGTCAGACGTTGTGTATTACTCACCAAGATGCTTGTACCGAATTTGAAAAGTTTGGCTCTTGTCGTTCTCCAGATATAAAGATATCTACAATCTCTTTGAATGGGAGGTGCCACTCCTACTATTCTAATTGCGCCCAAACGGATTGTCTGATGTTGTGAATTGATAACTAAGATGTTTTTAACTAATTTGAAAACCTTGGATCTAACCGTTCTCCAGATATATAGAAATCTTTAATGCCTTTATATGGGAGTTGTCACGTCCACTTCTCAAATACCGTCCATTTAGAGCGGCTGTGTATTGATAACACAGTTATGTGTACTAAATTTGGACAAATTTTATCTTGCCGTTCTTTAGAAATAAATACATCTATTTTGAGCCACGCTCACTTCACCAATCACGCCCATATCTTGTCGGATGTTGTGTATTGATAACCAAAATGCTTGTACCTAATTTGGCTTTTGCTCTTCTCCAGACAAACAGAAATCTTTAATCTCTGTGTATGGGAAGTGCCACACCAACTTTCCAACCCCGCCCACACTTTGTCGCTTGTTGTGTTTTGCTAACTAAGATTTTTCACTTAATTTGGAAATCTTCGCTCTAACCGTTCTCTAGGTACACAGAAATCTATAATATCTTTTTTTTGGGAGATACCACCCCCACTTCTCCAATACTGTCCATTTTTTTAGGAAGTCTGTGTAGTGATAACCCCGACATGTGTACCAAATTTGTACAATTTTTCTCTTACCGTTCTTTAGATATAAATAAATCTATTTTGAGCCACGCCCACATCGCCAAGCGCGCCCAAATTTAGTCAGATGTTGTGGATTGATAACCAAGATAATTGTACCAAATTTGGAAACGTTAGGCCTTTTTGTTCTCTAGATATACAGAAACTTATATTGTCTTTGTATAGGAGGTGCCACGCTCACCCAAAATTTCAAAAAAATATCTTATAGTTCCGCGGCTTCAGCGGCTTAGGCGGCTATTAGGTACAAAGAAAAAAGCAAACGAATGAACATACACACATTCATTTTTATATATATAGATAGATATATCTATAGATAGAGAATTTAAATTAAAAATTACTCTATTAGAGCGTCCATTCGCTTGTTAAATGATACTATTAAATAAATTAATGTTAAAAAAAAATCTTATGCGGAGGTAAAGAACAGATCAGTTTTTAACAAGCACTAAGCAATAATGATCGATGAAAACAATAATAAAAAACTAAAATTTGTTTTTGTTTTCAATATAAATATACGAAAGAAATATTCTTGTCGATATTGTGGGTATGGCATTTAATTTATTGTAGCTGATAAAGTGTTTAAGCTTTGCAAATTTTCAAATACCCAGTCTTTCATTCTCCCTATTTATTGCTTTTATTTCCTGCTTTTTTGCTAATCCTTTCTTGGCGTTACTAGGTCAGCTGTTGATTTTGCTGCTAGTTAATTTTTTTGGCTTTGAATGAAATCGGATTGAGAGGAGGCAGAAAACTTTTTCAACTT
This sequence comes from Pollenia amentaria, assembly GCA_943735925.1. Lineage (NCBI taxonomy): Eukaryota > Metazoa > Arthropoda > Insecta > Diptera > Polleniidae > Pollenia > Pollenia amentaria. The sequence goes on along the minus strand of OX031010.1, from coordinate 88,225,248 downwards.
AAGTCTTCCATCGACAAGCGGTAAAAAAGCATGGTATTGTGTGGTGCCATCGATTGTTACCGCAACATCGAATCTGCTTTTCAGTGTTTCCAATGTTTACTCATAATCCTTTTTGCTACTAAAAACTATTTCAGTTTCTTAACAATAATTCTTTGCCCAATGGAATAAAGAAGTCGCATCTAAAATGCGATCTTGATGGGAGCTCTCGGGGCTATACGATGTTATATGCCGCTTGTTGATGTAAGACTCAAGTATTACAGTATCGAAGGTATAAAATGCTAGTAAGGTGTGTTATATATCTTCGAAGAGGTCAATTTGTCTAGTTTCTCAGCATAAGTTTAATTTTAAAGGTTTTAGAAACACTAACACACAAATAGGAAAAGTTCAAAATAGTACATATGCTAAAAATTTAAAAACCCTCTTGAGTTAGAAATTATTTTTGTTTTTATGCATATTCCACTCGCATCCCACTAAGCGACCAAAACTATCTTAAAGGAAAATACCTAAGCTTTCTTTTGATCAACAAATTGAAGAAATAGCTATCTAATTTGTTTGGGACAAATTTTCCTTAAACCAATAGTTAATAAGTTACATGGATGAGATATAACACCTGTTGGGCCAAAATATCAATTTGTGTCCAAACTACTATCCAATAGGACTGACCTTCGCACAAATTCCATCCAAATCGGAGACTTGCAATTAAAACATTTCGATCGACATCGGAAGACATCGATTTCCAAAGTTGGGTTAGTAGCAATGAAACGAGTACATATATATAGAACTAGACATTGGCTGCTTGAGCAAAATAAGAGATAGTCCCCTTTTAGACAGGCAAAGTTTACTTTGACAAAGTCTGTTGAATTCTCTTTTAAACTTTGTTTCGTGCTCAGACACACAAAGTTTAATTTGACAAATTTTTGTTTTCTCTTGTTTGAATATAACATATAAACAGCGTTGCCAGAATGATGATTTTATCATATTTTGGATTATTTTTTTAAACAAAAATATGATTAAAGATTTTTTTCTCAAATGATAATTTTTTATTTTTAGAAATTCTGATTTTTACTTTAATTTTGCTTATACAAAATACACGATTATTTAAACAGTCACTTTTTAAAGCAATGAAGTTTTGCATCAGCTTGAAGCGCATTGGTGCTGCACACTTTTGTATCCAGTATCTAGAATACACAAAATTGCATCATTATTTCTGGACATAAATAACATTAAAAAAGGCATATTATAACCTATTTATAATGTGCGAAAGAATTCCTTCTTTCGAACAACTACATTTAAAACAAAAACAAATTCTAAAAACTTTGTTTTTGTTTTAAATGTATTTGTACGAAGTAAATAATTCTTTCGCACATCGGAAATAGGCAGTTGATGTATTGATAAAAAAATATTTGTGAAAAGAAAATTTATTTTTATAAAGTTTCATATACTGACGAATTATGTTTTTATGTATTTCAATGTAAATAATAAGAAGTATGTTTTTATAAAAAATTAATAATTCTTACTATTTCGCCCTAGTTTTAAAAAATTTAAATTAAGAAAAAAAATTTAAGATTTTCCTCTTCAAAATATGATTTCTTTCGCCATATACCAATTTTCATTCCAAAGATTCTGGTAACGCTGTATATAAATATAAAGTTGCAGCCAACTTCAGGTATAATCTACGAACGAAAAACAAAACGAATTTGTGAGTACAGCAAAGTATGTACTCCCCCGCTATGCTCTTTTTCCTTCTCTTCTATAAACTCAAGACTTTGCAAAGTAAACTTTGCTTGTCTGAAAGGGGTCATAGTAAGAAATACACATAATGCAACGGCTAACAACGACTTAACAACTGTGCTGTTTTTGTTTTCCGTTTTTAATGTTAATTTAATTATTTAGAAACAAGTATGTGAATGAGCAGAGAGTGAACCGCATAAAATCATCTATTGGAAAGGCGTTACCTAATAATTAATTATTTTTTCAATTTTGTTTGAGTTTTTCACTTAAATTGAATTTTGCTCCAAATATTAAAAAGTTTAATGATGTTTAATGTGCCCATAGCCATTTTTAGGAGATATCGTTTGATTCTTTTATTTTTGAAAAATACTTAAATATACAAATATGAAAATAAAAATACATTTATGTATTTGAGTATGTATGTACTCGTATGTAGTTTTCTGATTGAGTATGTGTTTTCAACTTATTTATTTGATGTTGGACGCCTTTAACAAATAACTTATCAATCAAAAGAACAAATATGTATAAATTAATTAATGATGGCATTTCCTGTGTTAAAAGTGCGACATGCTAAACAACTGATTGACTGACTCTGTCTATCAATGTATAAAGTATGTGTATTTTATTTTGTTCGCCCTTCCCTGCAAACAAATATCTTCAATATTTTAATAATATTCCCAAATTGTCATCTAAAAGAAAATAATCAAAGTAATTTTTTATTTTCTTTCTTTTATAATTTTTAAAAAAAATTACAAAATATAGAAAGGACAAATTTTAATTATTTATTAATATACATACATATATCAGAAAATATATAAAAACGGTGTATTCTCCACGATAGTGTACTTTAAAGCTATTAGAGAACTAAGCAAAAGACAAACTGCAAAATTTATGGACGAAATTTTTACGGAGAACGAAGAAAGACTTAACTCAAGTGCCTTACATGGAGTAAATAAAGATAATGTTTGTTCGTATCTGGTACAATGTAATACTTTCTCTTTTTCTGTTGCTTCCGAAGGTTTGATATTAATATTATACTTTCTTAGCCCAGTCCGCTTCGCTCATTAAAATATAATAAGTAAATTCTTTCAATACATATCTCGTGCATTGTTTGTGAAGTTATTTGTACCAAATTTGAATACTCTTTCTGTTAACATGCACCAGTTGCTAAGAAATATATATTTAGTCAATTCACAAGGTATCCTAACATGTCATATTGTCAAAATGTCCTAATATTTCACAATGGTTTAAAAATATTGTTGTTGGTTTGTTAACAAAAAGTGTCTTAAATAAATAGAACGTTGCTTGCTGTGTTTATTGTGCTGTCGTAATTAATCAGAAAAGTCCAGCGCTGAGCGGCTGAGCCGTACAACAATATTTTTAAACCATTGTGAAATATTAGGACATTTTGACAATATGACATGTTAGGATACCTTGTGAATTGACTAATGGTATTTGTATTTTTTTTCTTCCTATGCTAATCCCGCGAAGCTGTACGCTTATCTGCAGGAAAGAAGCCAGAGTCTCCAGCGGGTATCGAACCCCGGCGCTGATATACTAGCTCAATAGCAACTAGCCTACCGGGAAAGTTGTCCCGCCTCTGTCTACAATAGTGCAGTGGGCCTTTTACAGATATTGTTCAGAAATTACCGATATGGAACTCAATGGTTTGGTAGAAGTTGCAAGGTTTATTGTAAGCTGATTTTAATATTTTGGTTTGATTCTAATAAATGAGCATGAAAATGAGAAATGAGAGAATAAGAAAACTCTATGTATATATTCAAAAAAAAACCAAACAAAGTTTTCAAAAGGTTTGAAATTCAGAATAAAAATGGACTGTTTTTAAGGAGTACGTAAGAGGCAAAAATATTGTCGAAAACTTAAGTGTTAAGTGTCAAGAACACCACCGAAAAATAACAACAGGTGAGGGACAGAAACAACATTTTCTCTAACTAACAAAATTTTTCTCTATTAGTAGTTTGTTACGTTTATTTTTGTTATCGTTGTTTTTTATATTCAACAGGTATTGGCAAAGCAAATTTACAATCTCTGAAAAAGGTTTTGGTCTATCAACTATTTTATGTAATAATTAATTCGGATAAGGATTTTTTAAATAAAACAATTTTCAAATAATTTAAGATGGTCAGTCAGTGACCATATATCTGTGAAGCATATACCTGACCCTTGCCCTCGATGCGCGTCCCGAATGCATTTTTCGCTTTGGTTAAAATTTTCAGCACTGAACTATAAGATCTATTTAGTGTCACAAGGTTCCAACCGTCCCACTTTATTGAACAAAAATTCAAAATACATTTTTCATTCAAATAATATTTTAATTTCTTTAAAATTAATATGTAAATAAAATAATAATTAAATTAAATAAATTAAAAACTTTGGGTACGTTCGTAAATGCATAAAAACTGTGCATCACTGCTGCAGTGATGCAGAATTTTGTTGCTGATGCGTGATCACCAGTTGCAGTTGTGATGCTGATGCTTTTTTACTGCACAACAGCTGTGCAAAGTTTGAATTTTTGAGTAAAAGCTAAATTTCAAAAGTTTCATAAACGAACATAAAATAATAATGACAAATTTTATTGAATATATTGAAATAAAATTTTATAAATATGTAACAAGAAAAAGCATCAAAAAAGGAAAATAAAACGATTTCTTTTATATCAAAATTTATTGCATCAGAAAATTAACTGATGCAATAATTGCAAACATTTGCTACAGAGCTGCGGCATCACTGCATAAAAAAACTTTTGACCTATGAGAGTGATGCCAAGTTTCTTACAAGTGACGCTTTTACGAACATTCAACTTTGCTGATGCGCAAGTGATGCGCAACAACTGCATTTACGAACGTACCCTTTACTTGTTGCTTCGTTTAAACTAAAATGATGCCAACATGTTTAACTAAAAAAACGTTAAGTAAGGAGAAAAATAATTGGGTTTCATTTTGGGTACTGCCTGAGCTAATTGGATAAGCCTGTTATATTTATCAAATATATAATAATTGAGTTCACTCCAACCCGGAAATTTTTTTATTTCGCATTTTGTTATTGTGAAGACCTTTGCAAAACTTTTCTTTAAATAATTTTGTAAATTGGTAAAAAGGACTTGTTTTACCCTTCACCGAAGGTATATATATATATATATTCGGTTAATTATCGATTAATTACTACCCGATTAACTGACCGGTTAATTTTAAATTGCATATTTTCGATTAATGATTAATCTGTGGCAATTAATAATAATGGCTTAAGTTGGCATAAGTGCTTTTTCATTTTATTACATATTCTTATTGTCTTCTTCAAGAAATATCACTCAGCATAATTTCAAGTATAAAATGTCATTATTAATAAAACTACGCATTTATATTTTAGCTTAAACAACACAACACACAATTTATTTTAGACAATACCTTTTATATCTCAAAACACGAAATTTTGACTTAAGCCATTATTATTTATTAGCACATATATGTATTAATTGATTTTAAACGTATTTCTTGAGGTCAGATGAGTTTCAGAAACCATCATAACATCAATTTGTTTATTTCTTTTTTTTTACCTCAAGAAATACGTTTAAAATCAATGGTTATATATTATATGATACCACGGACCCTCGAGACAGAGCTTGTGGCGGTTCTGCCATTTTGATAAAGAGCCGAGTAAAACACTACTTAATGAGTGATCATCGTGAAGATTATCTCCAAGCAACGAACATTTGCGTTGAGGAATTAAATCGAAACATAGTAATTTCATCATTATACTCCCCACCTAGTTTTTCAATATCAGAAAGCCAATATAATAAATATTTCAAATCATTAGGACCCTGCTTCCTGGGTGCTGGCGATTATAATGCTAAACACACTTTCTGGGGGTCACGACTTATTACACCTAAGGATCGTGTTTTGTTTAACACAATTTGTAAAATGGATATAAATGTGGTCGCGAGCGGACAACCAACATATTGGCCTACTGATCAGCAAAATATAAAAAATATCTCAGTACACACTGCACTGAAAATATTCCGCTTAGTACTCCGGAGAATGTGGATATTTCTATTGTAAATTTTGACAGTTATCTGAAACTAGCTGTTCAACATTCTAGTATAACCCTTAAAAAAAACCAAAAATAATAAAATATATTCTGCAGATGTTGAGGGTCTCTTGACTGAAAAAAGGAGAGCTCAAAGAGAATGGCAATTGCATAGATCCCCTCAACTTAAGAATTTACTAAAAGAGTGCACAAAAAGGCTAAGAAAGTTACTGCAGTCTCAAAAAACGGCTTCCCTGGAATAATATCTTAAGGAACTTGATGCAACTTCTCAATCAGACTAGTCATTATGGCGTGCAGCTAGAAATCTTAATAGACCAGTTATCACTAAACCACCATTAAGAAACTTAAATGGAAGTTGGGCACGAAATGATGTAGAAAAAGGAAATCTTCTTGTTAATCATTTGAAACCCGTATTTACCCCGCATACACCCAAAGAAAAACTATGTTTAAATATGGTCACCTCCAACAAACTATTTTTAAAGAAAATGGTAAACAAATTATGGTTTAATTTAACCAAATAATTGTCACCGACAACCATATTATGGTTAAATGTGTCCTTCATCAAGATGGCACAACCATATTATGGTTGCCTCCGAACATGTTTTGGTCAATAATAACTAAAGTATGTTTAACACTTATAATAGCATGGTTGGTTTTCAACCATAGCATGTTGCTCTTGGAGAAGAGGAATATACTATTGTTAATTTAACAACAAATTATTGTCATATTTAACAATAACATGTTTAGAGGCAACCATAATATAGTTGTGGCTTCTTGATGGAGGACTAATTAAACAATAATATGGTTGTCAGTGACAATAATATGGTTAAATTTAAACATAATATGTTTAATATTTTGTCTGAAAATAGTTTCGTTGGAGGTGACCATATTTAAACATGTTTTTTCTCTGCGTGTACATCTCCCGATATTGCAGTCGAGTTGCCACCTGTTGCTGTTAGAGCTGCTGTTCCACTTAGATTTGAGATAAAAGAAATCGAAAAGGCTATTCTTGTTTTTAACCCCAAGAGAGCCCCTTGTTTTGATAAGATCAGCACCAAAATGCTTTTAGAGCTACCCAGCATAGCAAAGAAAATTATTCTCTTGAATGGAAAATATCCTTAGTTACAATGATACCTAAACCAGGAAAGGATCCTCCAAAAGTTGAGTCATATAGACCTATAAGCTTTTTGTTTAATATATCAAAGCTGTTTGTGAAGCTGTTAGTGTCAAAATTAGCCCCAATTTTAAATGTAAATAGCTGCATTCCTAACCATCAATTCGGCTTTAGAAGAGAACATAGCACAATTGAACAAACCCATCGTATAGTAAACGCCATAAGAAAAGCCTTTGAAGAAAAAAAATATTGTTCCGCCCTCTTCATCGATGTTTCTCAAGGTTTTGATAAAGTCTGTCATGAAGGCTTATTACATAAATTGAAGTTAAACTTACCAGTAAACAGACACAAGCTGTTAGATAGCTACTTAGTCGGTCGAAGGTTTATTATTAAGCGTACACGAAAACTGTCATGAAGCATCTCGTTACTTGCAGGATCATATATTTGAACTGGAAAAGTGGTAAAAACAATGGAGGATAAAGGTCAATGAGCAAAAATGCATACATATAACATTCACCTTGCGTCGGGAGTCATGTCCCCCTATTAAAATCAATAATCAATGAGTGCCCCAGCAATCGCATGTAAAATATCTCGGTATTCATCTAGATCGGCGTTTAACATGGAAATGCCATATAGAAGCAAAACTAACACAAATGAAACTAAAAGCAATTCAAATTGATTGGCTTATTGGAAGAAATTCTGTTCTTAGCCTCGACTGCAAACTTCTACTTTACAACTCTATATTAAAGCCAATCTGGTGCTACGGTATTCAGCTATGGGGCACTGCCTCTGCCTCAAATATCGAAAAAATTCAAAGGCGCCAAAATAAACTTCTTCGAATAATCACAGTCGCTCCCTGGTATGTTAAAAACTCTAATATTCACAAGGATCTCAATGTGCCATTACTTAAAACTATTATTACGAAGTACGCAGCAAAATATTTAAAAAGGCTTGAGTCGCACCCAAATCTACAAGCTCGAAATATTTTAAATGACAGTGGCCACTCTAGATTAAGAAGAAGGGATACTGCAGGACTCATCCGACGAGAAGACCGCTAAACATCTACATATGTGAACAGAAACCGTGAGAAGAAAAATTTTCGTCAAGCATTGGCAGGACAAAAATAAAGTATTAGTATAAGATTTGATTAATTATTGTTAGTTCATATTTAATATATGAAGATTCAATAAATAAATAATGAAAAAAAAAATATGTATTAAAATAACCACAATACTAATTAATGTATTACATATATAAGAATTATTCTTTTGTTTGCTCGCTTTAGCTCAATAACTGTTGTTTGTTATGTTATTGGTTTTTTTCACTAATAATAAATAATTTATGCATTTTTATATATTGAAATTACTTAATCTATAAAAAAACATTATTAATCGGTTAACCGATCAATAATAAAATTTACCGATTATTAACCGATTAAACAAAAACCTAGGTTAATTAATCGATCGATTAACCGATTAAAGCCAAAGCCCGATTAAGTGAATACCCTTATATATAGTCTATAAGTATTTCATTCGGTTTTTAATTTCTACAATATATTCTTAGACCCTATAAAGTATATATTCTGGGTCGTTATGAGTAGCAAAGTTGATTTAACTAAGTCCGTCTGTCCGTGTGTATTTTGAAATGGGATTATCGAAGACCTCAGAAACGATGAGGACTCTATTTATATATATTTATGTCACATGTACTCCGATAAAGCTTGCTATTGAAATTCAGCCTGACTAGTCATCAAATGGCCGAGATATGAGCAAAAAACCTAGACTGCCTCTAATTTACCCGTACATTCCATGAAGTTGTTACGGAAAGAGTGAAAGTCAAATGAACGGTAAGAGAAAAATTGTCCACATTTGGTAGCTGGGTTATAAATACACGACATATCTAGAAATATGGCCGAGATGGAAGAAGTGGGCGTGGCACAAAATAGGGTTATTTATATCTAAACAACATTATTTATATATATACTTTCGGTTCTTATCGCACCATGTTGAAGGGGTATACAAAATTCAGCGTAGGCGAATATAGCACTCCTACTTGTTTTTGTTTTCAGTTTTAATGATAATGGTATACGATTAAAACTTCTAAAATTATCGTATGTATGTCCCTATTTAAATTTGCCTTGCGAATTTATTATATCATCCTAGGTTTTTTTAAATTAATTTCTAAAAGTAATTTCGCTGCAACAATATATTAAATCAACAAAATAGCATGCATTTTAAGAAAAAAAACCTTATATTCATTATGGGAACTTTTTTTCTTGTTTTAGCGATTTTTAAAATCAGTAGGTGACATCACTTTTTTCATGTCATACTTTTGTGACGTAAAGAAAAAATTTTGTAATAAAAAAATAAAACTTCAAACTTAATTTATTTATAAAAAAAATTGCGCAAAAGAATAATAAAGCGTGTTATATATGTATATTAAAATGAAAACTAACTTTCTAAACAAAGGATTTCATGCGTCGTATATGTATGTTTATAGAAAATGTACATAAAAAAGTAAATGATTTATGTACATATGCATGTACTTACATACATACATATGTATGTAAGTATATATTTACATATCGTCGGCTGATAATTTAATTGTCGTATGTGGATTCCGATAGTTTTGAGTGAATTGAGTTTGAACACATTTAATTTGAAAATTTCTTCAGTAAATAACACAAACGACAAACTCAACACTCCATATCTCAAAACCGTATGAGGTATCGAAAAACTGATTACGCCAAATGAAAGATCAGGTCGGAAAACCTAAGGAATCGATCTTAACTCAAAACCTCAAAAAAACCACATACGACATTTAAATTATCAACCGACGATATGTACATTTTTTTATTTATTTTTATTCCTACGCTAATCCCGCGAAGCTCTTTGCTTGTCTGCAGGAGACCAGAGTCTGGCGGAAATCGAACCCGCAACCCCGGTACTGATAGACTAGCTCACTACCAGCTAACCTACCGGGGCACGGGACGCATATGTATGCATGTACATTGGGGCGCGCCTTATTTTTCATATTTGCGAAATTGTACCGAAATTGAAAACTGAAAAAAGTTGTTTTTGCCCTAGCAAATAAAAGCACCTTCAAGCCTTAGAACCAATGCTCCACGATTATGTGATCAGCCTAATTTTTGCGAAACATAGTTTTTTGATGGGAAGAACATTTCTAGGGGAGTTACGGTACAATTTCGCAAATATGAAAAATAAGGCGCCAACTAATGTACATATGTATATACATATATATGTATATATATTTTTTTTTTGTTTAAATAGGATTTTTTATGTTGGTTTTAAAAATGTATTTAGCAACCTTTGGACAATTGTACCTGTATGGTCTGATATGTTTGCAATTATATTTTTGTTCAAAATACTGATTAGTATACTCCAGAAATCTCAAATAAATATGATTGCATTGAGGAGCCTTTGAACTACCCTTCCTTTATGGTTTAATATGTGTTCAATTTCGTATTTGTTCAAAATAGTAATTTAGGTCATGATTTTTATCTCCATAATACATATATTACTGTAACTGTTAAGTAGTTTAATATGTCCTGTTAACTTCAATATAAAGCTTAATTTAACTAAATTTCACAAAAATGTGTTTTTGTTTTTATAGGAATTTAATTTATTAATTTCGAATACAAAATCTGCAAATAAATAGCATTATTTAATTATTAGGTTACTTAATTCTGAGTTCAAATTTTAATTAATCTAGTTAATTCATTCAATCAAAATTTTAATTGAATACAACAAAAAATTTAATTAGCTAATTGCTTAATTCAATAACTATATAGTTTATTTTGAATTAACTGAGATGATTGAATAACATAGATTTTTTGTTTATTATTTTTTTAATTGAATATAACACATTGCTTGAAGTCTTGCAGTTTTTTGAACATTTTTTTAATCAAAATTAAAAATAACATTTGTTGAAATTTTTTTTTTTAATATTAAATTTTTACTGTTTTAAGCAATCAATACAATCATTTTGGTGATGGGTACGAAATCAACAAATTGTTTACTTGATTCCAAGAATTTGGGGTTTCAAATTGATATTAAGTTTTTTCTGTGCTTTTAGATTCCAAAAAAAAAAATCGGCTTTACATACATACACACATAGTTTAAAAAAAAAAATTCTGATAATTTCTTTTGACCCTCCAAGCAATTGGTAGAGTGTTTTTCGACTGTCTACGAATTTTAACTACTTCGTCACATTTGGTAGTTAAACAGTAGATTTTTCAGAATTTAAGAACAACAAAATACGTTAGAATCGAATTATGAGTTCTCAAATTATACTTTTTCGTCACTTTAATGAGTTGTTCAGATAATTGTAACAGTTATATAATTACAACAATAGCACAACTGAACAATTCCCATACTATATTGACTTCTTTGCAACGATTTGCTGTTTAATAGTGAATACTACAAAAGGAAAATGTGAGCGGTGCTACCTGCGTGTGAAATAATATAAATTTACAAAATTATGTATAATAAAGTGGAATTTTTAATATTTGAAAAATGAAATAGTTATAGTACCGTATTTACTTAAAATTAGGACTCCGCGGAATCCAAATGTTACCGAAAAGCGTTCTAGTTCACGAAAGTTGTATAAATGAGTGCACAAAACAGCCCAAATTCTTCGGTTAGATTGGGTAAATTTTTAATAATTTCTCATACATATTTTTTTAGAGCAAATGAAAATGAAATTAAAAAAATAATTTGATAATTATCTTTTTTTAAAGTATATTAGCGATTTTTAAACTATTTATTTATTTAATAACTTTAAAAATTTTTGTGTGAAATTTAGTGTTTTTGTTTAATTTTTCTAGAGAAGATCAACGTTATTAGTGAAGAAAATTTGTAAAATAAGTTTTGTAAGGCAATAAAAAGATATGCTTGTTATAATATGATGAAAGTTTACAAAGTTAGAGTTTGAACAAATTTGTGATTTTCTGTTAATTCCTTTAACAAAATTTGTCCACATTAGGTTTTTAATTTTAAAGCATTACCAGCTACTTTGATTAAATGAACTGTAGATTTTTTAATATTTGTTTAACTTAAAGCTCATTTATTTTATATTTTACTTAGATTTCCCTTACAAAATCAAACAAAGATAAATAGTAAAATGGCTCACTTTTTATTAAAAAGAACAATAAGAAAAAATGTAACTTCAAAAGAGTGCTTTTTGGAGCCAAAAGCGATACTACTAAATTTAATTGATATTAAACTACCAATGCGCACTAATTCGTCATAAAATGTAGACACTAAGTGGATTCGTGAAGTTAATATTACCATAGTGGGACACTTCTTCCCGAACGATGTAACTACATCAATAAGAATTGAATAGCAAAAGCGATAGAATTTTGCTAAATAGGGAAACTATTTAGATTATTTTTCGATCGAAATTGTTTGCAGGGGAACCGTGTAACATTTTTCCCAGCTTATAACTATCGGCCATTAAAAAAATATTTATGACAAAACTTTTTCATAATTTTGTTATTTTTTGTTTTAAGAATATGTATGTATCTATGCAGATGTAATTATAGTTCCACTTCATATTAAAATATAATTAGGCAGTAATTATGAGTACTCATGAAAAAACAAACTACAAACTAAATAAACTAAAAATAAAACTATCATTTAATATATAAAAATACGTTGTATTTAGTGTGAATTTTAAAAAAGTATATACATAAAATATCTACCATATTAACTCAAACACACACAAACACAAGAAAAGGAGTCGGTCTGTATGGTTGTGTGCACGTGAATGTGGTACCTAATAAAAATTAGTCTTTTAGACCAACAAAAGTCATATATGGTTAATGTATCTGCGAGCAAATAAGAGAAACATAAAAAAACTAAATAAAAGATGTCGGTCTTCTGTTCTTCGTTCGTTGTTGGTTGTGTTCTGTTGCTGCTTGAATAGATTGAATACAACTTAGTTCATATTCATGTTCGATACATTGTTGTTGTTTTTATTTTGAATTTTTTTAATATTATTTATTATTACTTTTTTAAGTTTAGTAAATTGAATTTTAAATTTCCATTTTAATCTTAAAGGGAGAAAATTTCTATATTCAGTCATTTAATATATCTTTCTACTAACCAAATGCATATACATATACATTTGTACATGCCTCTGTAAATGGGTACGTATAAACTAGGGTTTCTGATATCCCGTACATATTCCCGTGAACATAATATTTTGTATTGCTTGTAAGGAAACTTGTGATTAAGTATAGAAATGTTGAAAGGAATTTAATTATTTCAAAAAGGATTTTATGATGTAGAGTTGTGTAAATTTGCTTTAGAAAAGAGAAATATAATTTTTTCAAATACGTTTCCACCGTAGGACATTTGAATTTCCATTGGAAGATAGAGGCTCTATCTTTTCTTTTGAAGATAGAGCCTTTCTCTACATACTGGTATTAACCGTATGTACAGTAAATACAAAAGCTTAATAAAAAGTCACGCCTATCGTGAATAAATACCGAACAGTTTTTTTCTTAAATTTTATTTCCTCACACATTTTTTTAGGAAAAAGGGAATAAATGTCGAGAGAAATCTTATTCACGATAAGCGTGAGTATTTTTGTGTTTGTTTTTAAATTTTAATATCGGTGTTGATCAACTAGTAGTGTTTTTCGCATAAGATTTTTAAAATCAGGCCAAGATTGACAAATAAATGCTAGACAAGAATTAAATTGTTTTCAGTCCGTTTAAATTGAAGATCAGTAAAAATTATGGTTGTTGTTATCGTGAACGATATTTTTGTAATAAATTAAAGTTACATGCAACCTGTGTTCTTTAATCTATAACAAAAAACGAATAAGTCGTTTACGACAACGAAAACCGCAATAAAGCTTCGTACAGACCAAGGCGAATACATTTTTCAGGTGGCGTTGAAAGAACAGCTGTGCCACTTTTTTTCTTACTTAGAGAAAGAAATGCCAAAAGTTGCTTGTGTTTTTTACATATCGATCAACGAAAGCAACAAAAAATACATTGTTGTTGTTACTTGTTGTAGTATCGACACCACCGTATACATGAATTCGCCTTGGTACAGACGATGGTCAGATCTGACAATATTGTTAGTAAAATGGCATCATTGTCAGGGACCTTTTTCTATTGGCAACGCCACAAATAGAAGCGTATCAGGGATGGAAAATGGGGTTTCGGGGTTTCGTTTTGAGACCAGTAGCTCGTTTCTGTATTTCTCGTATCGTAAAATTTCTCACATGCAGTGTGAAACATAAAATTCTATCGTTTCTTCTTTTGTGAGAAAAATTTGTTTCTGTATTTGATTGCGAGAACAGACAACACAGATTCTGTTTTAACTGGAATACTTCCAGTGATTAATTGTCAAATGCACGCGAAACGTCAACGAAAGAAATGGATATAATAAAAATAGGTTGTTTTGTCGATTTATCGTAATTTTTACGATTTTTTATGTCGAAATTGACAAAGTGCCGATTTACTGATTTTTTTCTATGGACGATATTATTCAATCTTCGAAATAAAACAATTTTAAATATTTTTATATGTTTATGTATAAGGTACCACAGAAAAAATATATCTTTAGAAACAAGGCAGCTTAAAATTTTATATTTATCCCTATCATGAAAATTATCCTCGAAATTGTTTGTCGTTCCCTAAAAAATGTTTCGGCAAAAGCAAAATTTCGAGTGGCCAGCTCGTCATAAACCCTTTTCCAAGAATTTAGACTTTGTTTTTTTTTTCTTTTGTTTTTTATTATGTTTTAATAAAAATCGAACAAAATTTGTCAAAATTAATTTTAAAATGTCCGATTTTTTAATTTTTTTTCTTAGGAAATTATCGATTTTTCCAAAATTTTGTCTGGCAGCCCTGCATAAAACAAAAACAATAAAAGGCTAAAACAATTAAAATGAGAAAATATAACAATTGTGTTTTATCTATTTTCATCATTTAAATTCTTTTTTTTTTTAATTAAAAAAAATAATACACATTCTTGAGTACATGCATGTGTATATATATATGTATATAATAATTATTTTTTCGGATAATTTTGGCTCCATTTTTTGAAATTTTATTTTTCTCGCATCTATTTCATATGTGACTTATTTTGACAGGTTTTTGTGAGAAACTTTTCGCATTTTATTGTTACAGAAACACTTTTTCTCACATCCTTCCAATAATTGCTGGAAAATTATTTAAATGACAAATAATTCTCGCAATGTAAAGATGCAGAAACACCTTTGTGAGAAAAACCATTTTTTGTTTCATATTGCATTGTTTTTGTCATAATTCACTTGTTTTATGCGGGAAATTTTACGATGTCTGAAATACAGAAACGGGCTACAGCACTTTACCGATTTTACATTTTCTGGCTCATCTCTTGATATATATATTTAGAAAAAAAAAATTTTATTAATTAATTAATCAAAAAAGTATAATTGCACCATAGTTTCCATCATTGATAGGCATAAGTGAAAACAAAAAGTTTAATTTTGAAAAACTAAAATCTTATATATAAATACGGAAACAATTTTATGTAGTTAATTTTTATGTTGATGAAACATATATCGTTTTAAAGGTATTTTTGTTTAGATATGCAAAATATAAATATTTGTTCTAAATTTGTAGGATTAAAGTGCTTAAATAGCGTTTTTAATGTGCTTGCAAAAACACGCACATACATGTATAATTTTATTTTACATTTCATGAAAAATTTTTTTGGAATTTACTGCCTGTTTGTAAAACGCGAGCACAATAGTGACTCGCAACAAAATTTCAAAATTTGTTTTAAATGTAAGTTAAACTAGTAATTTTTTATTCAGCACAAACGCATAACACCCTGTCATGGGATTTTAGGGAGGTGGTTTATATGGGTCCCATAGTTAATTCCGGGCGTACCAGAACAAAATTCAAATGTTATATCAATACCAACATTTCTAAGGAAGTTATGGCATTAAAAGCAGTTACGGTATTGGTATTTGTATGGGAGCTATGTTTAAATATGTACATTTAAAGGTCAAATTTAATGTAAACCCATATGTAATAAGTAATAATATTCCGAAAAGATTTTTGTATGATAGTCATATAAAATTACAATTTTAATAAGCACTAGTTTTGCTCAGCACAAACGCATAATATCCTCCCTACCTTTGGTGGTGTGGGTATAAAAACAAATCTTCTTGTTACCCACAGTAGCACAGGTGGAAGGAATATAATAGATTGTACTGATGTGAGTAATTGATAAAAACATTGGTGCTGCCCATCCCCCTCCTTTTAGTGTATAAAATTGACTAATGCCCGTAATATCTACAGAAATATATCGGGTCTCGTCTACGAATCAAACAATAATATTTACCTCTCTCAACGTTTATTTGGCGTACGGGTTATAACCTTAAGTTTCCTTTTAAAAACGCCAGCATTTTCACCATTGATTTCTATGCACAGCTAGATTTCTCTTTGTTAAAATTACGGGCATAAGTCCGTTTGGCTGGCTGTCATGCACTAAACAAAGTCTTTATTTCTAGATTGCAGTCGATTGTGTCGACTGCTGGCCATATGTACTAGTAAATATTAGGAAACATCAATGAAACCTATTTAAAACAACATAAAAAAGTAAAAATTCTTGCTATTGCTTTTTCCCTTCATTAACAAAATTTCTACTCTTCCAATTTGGAAAAATACACGCAATTTTCATTATCATACAATGTTTACAGATCTGGCAGTTTCTGCCATGCAATTTTTGACAACCATGTGGACTGACAATTTTTGTTGGTAGATTAATTTATTGTCAATCAGTTGTCTCCCAACGAAATTTTATGGTTTTGTTACAATCGTCTGAACTGTCAATTTACTTTTGGTGAACATTTTTCTTTCGCGGTATATTTTCAGCACATTGCAAGACCTTACATTATTGTAAGGACTACCCACTGTCTGTACTGAATGTCTACCTTCATATAATAATTAATTTAATTTAAATGTCAAATCTACACCTTAATTAGAATGAAAATAAACACAAAGCAAATGATCGATAATATTGGAAGCGGCTTATTACAGTCCTATGCTCCTTGCAAAAGTAAAAGGAATCAATATAAAAATGTATATTATTTTTTAAAACAAGACCACTACATACATAAATAAAATATGATTTTTAAGTGAGGTTAGTCGCAATGTACATAATTGATATTAATAAAGAATAATAAAGAAATCGCTTTTAAATCATTTGTTATTTCATAATCATAAAAACATTAAATGAATATGTTTTATTCGCAAACAAATTTTAGATCAAAAAAATCTTCGCTTGTATCAACCTGATCAGTTGCGACTAAAGCTTAGTACTCTGCTAAACATTTCACGCGAAATGCTATCAAAATTTTTATGAAACAAAACTTGTGCGAAATATTTATTAATATAATATTATTACAGTTGTACTTTCTTTGTTTTGTGGACAATGCGCGAAATGTTTCTAGCAACATTTTGTTAACAACTGTAAAATAATATGAGTTGCACTTCTTTTGTGCGACATTTTTAGCAATTGGAAAAATATTATATGAGAAGGGAACATTTTAAATTACACCACTGCTAACAGTTGTTCATCCATATTTCAACAGACAGATATCGTTGGAGCGGCTTAGAAAGTGATTCTGAGTCGAAAGGTGGGTCCAGAACCATTTTTTTTAATGTATTACCGATATCAGCACAAACTCATAATACCCCTGCAAGCAATTTGGTAGTCGACTACAAAAAATGCATTAACTATGTATAAAGAAATGCAAAAATTGCCCGAAACAAATGCGAGAGTATTCTGTGCAGCAAATTTTTTGATTTTCTTCTTTGAATATTTTCGTTTCTATCTGGTTTTTGTTCTCTTTAGCTACGAGTATTTATAATATTTTTTTTTTATAACTGTTTTTTGTTTTGAATGTTTATGCAATTTTGGTGCGTCGCATTTTTAAAGTAAATTTGTTGTTTTTGGAGTTTAAGGAAAAAAGGGTCAAACGATTTTCAAGGTTTCTTCCAAGCTGCATATTATACATTAAACAAATAATATGAAATACCAATTCTTTGCCTCAAATGCGGTTGAGACGAACATTAAAAATGACTTAAAGAACACAAAATAGCGAAAAATCCATGTGGAATGCCTAAAAAATTAAAACAAATAAATTTTTCCCAATTCTGAATTTTCTATATAAAAAAAAATTAAACAAAACAGTTCTTTCAACCAAAACCGCAACTAATTTAAAAAAAGTAGACTTAAAACTGTTAACTGTTAAATTATAAGTTAAATTATAAATGTTGCTCACCATTTTTCGCAAGTTTGATAAGGTGCCTTAACAGAAGGTTAAATAGATATTTTCTTTAAATTGTAAAATTTTACATACAATCTTATGATTTTATTTCCAAAATTATCCGAAACTATGTAAATTCCCGAGAATCAAAGAAGTTTGTCACCGCCTAGAAACCCTAGTATATACATTAGGGTGATAACTTTTTGCATTTTTTTTTTTTGTTAATTTCAAATTTTTTATCACTAAAGTTTAATACATTTTCTTGTTGAGGTGTAGTAAATATCAATTCCTTTATTACATTTACAGGATTTACTAGGGTTCTTTACTACCTATAGTGAAAACTGCTATTTATATATAGTTATTGAATTTACATATATAATAAATATATCATAAATCTATCAAAAATATTCATAAAGAGCGGCATGTTTACTCAAAATTTAAAGATTTTCAGCAGAAGCAAAAAAAATTTTAATTTAATATTAAAGGGATATAAAAAAGAATTTTTAAACCAACCATTTTGTTACGAAAATGTAAACAAAAGAGAACGATATTTTAACAGCGAGTAGATTTAAAAATTACTTATCGATTTTTTACAAAAAGTGAACAAATAAAAATTTTGAGCTTTATGATCAAGTGCGATATATAGTATGAAAAACAAATTTAAAAAAAAAATACAAAATAAAAACTTTTCGGGGATTTTAAAAAACTGCATTCGTTGCGTGGACTTTTTTCGTCAAAATGACCTAAAAACATGATTTTTATTATCAGTTCAATATTGCCCATAGTGTGGTGCTATGAAGAAAATTTGTAAAAAAAAAAGTTATACCCCAAATATATGTACATATGAGTGTTAGTCGTTTTTTGAATGTTTAAATATTTCATCTTTTCGTTTTCATTAATCAATGTCAATTGTGTATAGTTTTGTTTTTAGTACTCGCACAAAATAATTATTGTTTTTGTTCTCTTTAATTATAGTTTTTAAGAGATTTTCTCAATCTAAAAAAGTATTTTCTTTCCACTCTAAAAGAACATTCTTTTCCTAGGAATTGTTTAAACTTCTTTCTAAACTTAAAAAATATAGCTTTTATAAGGGCAAGGTTTTATTTATACGAAAATAAATGTTCAAAAATATGCCAAACATATCATGAATATGCATTATTAAACCATAAAGAAAAACATTCTATTAGTTGCATTCACATTACACTCGGTAACTGTTTACTTGTAATATATTAAACTTTTTTTTAATTAACATATTTATTCATTTATTTTTTTTTTAATATAATAATGAAAATTAGTTTAAGAAGTAAACGAGTATTTGTAATAGATAAATTCTTACTTTCTCTTGGGTATATGTTAAAAAAATGTCCACAATTTTCAATATTATTAACAATATTTTCTATATATAATAAGTACTGATATCTCAAGATTTTATATATTTTTAAGGCGCAAATTAAATATCGGCAACAAAGCAATGGTTAAATACTTTTTTTTATATATTTTACTCAAATAAAAAATAAATAACATTCTGCGAATTTAAATAATAAAAAAATAAATAAATAAAGAATTTATTTATTTTTAATGCAAGATTTTAACTTCCGCCATTACTGCAGCTATAGTGAAGGAAATTATAAAAAAACAATATAGTTGGCGGCTGACAGTTTAAGGTTTCTAGTGATCATTTACATACATGAAGCGGTTCATTTCGCACTGGGTTTAAATAGTGTGTTCACTAACCCGACTTTGGGTTGAAACTACAACCACAACGTAATCCTGAAAGGACCTCACCAATAAGCATTTTGGAACACGAGGTTTCAGGGGCTACTGACTTGCGTGGTTCCAGATACGATCTCTGATCAGCTGCGATCTTCAGTATTTTTAACTCTGACGATTTTCAGGTATTGGCTACCTCTGAGTTCATTGGATGATGTAACACCCTTTTCCTACATGAACGCAGGGGAGCTTTGATTTTTCGTGCAAAATCATCCTAAGAATTGAAAAAATGTTAACCTTAATGGTTTTGTCAACCGCCAGAAGTGAGATTTTGACAATCACTTTTGCTCAGATGTGATTTTCCAAAAAAAATATATATATATATTTTGTACATATACATATAACCTTAAACAAAAATAAGTAAGAGTGCTATATTCAGCTATGCCGAATCTTAACTACACTTCACAGTGGTGCGATAAGCGCAGAAAGGTATATAAATACTGTTCTTTAGTTATAAATAAAGTTATTTTCTGCCAAATCCCGCCCACATTTTGTCGGATGTTGTGCCTAATTGGTACCTAATTTTGAAACTTTGGCTCATACCCCCATCGAGATATACAAAAATCTATAATTTCTTTGTACGGGAGGTGCCACGTCCACTTCTCCAATCCCGCTCATACTTTTAAAGAGGTTGTGAATTAATAATCCTGCTATGTATACCAAACTTCAACAATATTTCTCTTACCGTTCTTTAGATATGAAAAACTATTTTGTGCCACGCCCACTTCTCCAATCCATCCCACATTGTGTAGCACTTGTGTATTGATAACCGCGATGTTTGTACCTTATTTGGAAACTTTTGCTCTTTTCGAAATTTATAATGTGCTTGTATGGGAAGTACCATGCCCACTTATCTAATCCAGACCCTTTTTTTATAGGTTGTGTTTTGGTAGCCAAGATGATTGTACCTTATTTGGAAACTTTGGCTCTTGCCGTTCTCCAGATACATAGATTAAGAAATAAAAAACAACAACAATAGTCCGGGTTTTTTGTTCATATCTCAATAATTTGTGGTTGAATTTGAATAGCAAAATTTAACCCGTAGTTTATTTTTGGAGCAGTTACTCTTACAGGTACAGGTAACCCTGAAGTGGTCGCCTAACAAACTAAAGAGCCGTTTTTTCAGTACCAAATTTTTTTGAAAATAAAAATCGACGCAAAATGTTAGTTATTTTGTATTTGGTAACAATGTAAATGAATATTTGCTTTAAACTCACGAATTTGATATATAAAATAGTTATAAAAATGTTTTTGTGTTTCGTTTTTTCACTTTAATGCACCGTTCCATTATTGGAACAGTAGAAAAATATACTTATGTATAGTAAAGTAAAATAGTGTGTTTTTACATGTCTTTCTCAACTATTTAATTTTTATTAAAATATTAATTAATATTATTATATAGGACGGTATTAACATACCATCTTACCATTGTTATTAAAATCTGATTACTAGAAGATCGCTTGGGAAAATATGGGTTAAATAAGCATATCTAGCATTCATATCATAGTTGGGGTCCTCGGAAAACCTATTTCAACAGAAGGACGGACAGATGGTCAGCCGCACTTAAACTTCTCTTTTTATAAGGCTTCTGAATATTATCAAAGTGGATGCTGGGAATACATAATTTTTCATAAAAAGATTTTGTTTGTTGTGCATAATTCTCTAAATAATTTTAGAAAAGCCAAAGCTATCTGCAAGCAAGACTACAGATGGAATGAGAATTACATAACGATATCAAAGCTTAAGCAAAATATCAACAATAAAGCAGTGTGTTTATCTTTTCTTACATTCCCCACTTCAATTAGTTCAAGTTCTCCCAACATAAATTTAATTTATAAAAATACTTTATAGCGTCTAGGACCAATATTGTGAAAGTTACAAACGGAATGACAAACTTTTATAACGTTAGTTAAAATGCAAAACCACGTAGCTAACAAAAAATGCGAAATCGTTATTTTTCTTGGTTATGATGCTTATCAACGCCATCCATGTCTTCTCCAATTTTTACTCTTAGGTATTTAAAATTAGACATTTTATAAGCAAAAATTAAAAGAACATAAGTGCAAGTGTAAGAACAATTTAAACGAAAAGCACGTTCATATCTACATCTTGTTGCTTGAAAATATTTTACAATACATTTTTATTTTAATTGAATGTTAATAATTCATAGTACGTTTAGAATTTTGATCATTCTTATTATTCAGAACAGATTTGATGTGGGTGATATTAACACAGATTTTCGTAGAAGAAATTTTGCCTTGATAGGACAAACATTTCGAAAACCACATGAAGAAATTTCCAACCACGCTTTTGTTTACAGCCTCCAAGCAAGGTAATATATGTACATAACATATCATTGAGCTTTGTAAACCATTCAACCATTCCTTTTTTAACTTGTGTACCAGATAAGGTATTATTTATATTGTTCCTAATAAAGACTGGTAAAAAAAATTTTTTCTATCGCTAAAAAGGTTGGAGATCCCGCTGTCAATATGATTCGTGGAATAATTCATTTTAAAATGCAACAGATGAAAATAAGAAGCTGCCACAAAGAATTGGAAAAATCAACAAGCAATAAAAGTTTCATTTTGATAATGAAATTTTGTTTTAGATGTCGTATTTTGTCTTCCGTTTCTATTATTGTTAATGCTATGAATTTTCCATAAAAGGAATATTTATATATTTAATAAAAACAGAAAAACGTTTTTAATTTTTGAACTTTTACGAATGCAAACTCTCTTTAAAACTTAAAAAAATTTCATTTTTGATACGAGCTTTTGTTAAAGAAAATAAGAGTTCAAAAGAACGGTACTAACATAACTTTTTGAATCATTAAAAATCTATTAGTTCTATTCCAAAAATGAATAAATCGTTTTATTTTTAGTAAATCTGCAACATGATTACCAAAATTGCAGTTATTTTTGAATATTTAACATATTTTGTTTCTACTATAAAATAGTAAAAATGCTAGTTACGTGGTTTTGCGTAGGGATGGGCAATAAATATCGATATATCAAAATATCGATATTTAAAAAATTTATAATCGATATATATCGCCTATACTAAAAATACCGATATATCGATACATCGATATTTATCTACGACTATCGAATTCGATATTTTTAAGATCACTTTATAATAAAATTCAACATTTTAACCGTTGCTCAACTGCTTACAATACTGTTGTTTTTTAAGAATTGCATCATAGGTTTTTTTTAACTAATATTAAGAAAATAAAGGCGTTTTTCCATTGTAAATTTTTATAGATTACACAGGTCAGTTTTGTCTTGGTTTTTTAAGAGATGACAACAACAAAAATATTCTGGAAAGGGTTCCTAGAATTATGCAAAGAATCGACTCATGAAAGTTGGAATGTTAATAATAAAGAAAATATTTTGTTTTTTTTTATTTGAGCATGTTCTTATATATTAATAATAAAATATTGCACAGTTTACTTGTATAGAATGTGTTACAAGTTTTGTTTACCGGCAGTATATAATCCGGCATTATATAATCCTAATTATTTTTTTTAAATTTCATATGGCGAATAAGTAAAAACTTTTTTGTATTCTTTACTTTTTTTAAAATTTGTTTGTAATATGTAATACGTTTGTGCCTATGTAAAAATGTATTGTCATAGGTATATTAAGTTTTTAAATTTAGTAATAATTTCAGCTTAATACGTTCGATACATCGATATATCGATATTTTTAATTGATATATATCGATACTCTTAAAAAATATCGATACGATATATGAGCTGCTCAGTGCACACATCGATTAACTCTGTTGCGCCATATTACAATAATTAATATAAATTTGAATTTGAATAATAATAATAATAATACCAAAAAATGAATTATATAATACTTACCCAATAATACTTACTTAATTTTAACTATTTGTAAACTCTAAGATTGCTTAATATGTTAAATATAACTGTATTGCTGAATAACAAATTGATACACAAAATTTAGCATCTTTTGTACATAAGGAATAATAAATAATTACTTGCAAAGTGAATCTCAAACTAACCAATTGTGTTTTTTCTCGAAGATTTTTTAAGTGCCCAAAAAATTAAGTTATTAAAATTTAAATATCTGAAAAACTATTCAGACTAAACATTTTGGCGCCCGAGCAGGGACTTAAAAAATAACTAAAAATAAAAACATTCTTTTAAATAAAATATTTTTAAAAGTGAGCTTACCAAAGCAAAGTTCTTAAAGTAAATAAGCTTTTGATAATTTATTTTAAAAGCTGAAGTTCTTAATAAAAATAACTTTAAATATCTGAAAAACTATTCAGATTAAACAAACTCCATAAAACGAAAAGTTGAGAAACGCGATGATGTAATGTATATTGTTTTTAAAAATTCCTCTGATAATATGAATTCAAATATATTATGTAGAATGCATAATTGTAGATATAGCTTTCATCTAACGGTATATAAAATTAATAAGAAAGAATAGCCAACAAACAAAAGTCAGTAATGTTACAGTTTTTATGTGACTGGTGGAGTTAATCGATTTGGCAACTGAAAAAAGTATTAAAGTTAAATTAAGTCTTTACGTTTTTAAGTTTTTTATTACAGAAAAAGTTCGTTATTATACATTTTATCATAGCTTTTTCATAAAAATGAATGTTGGCAGTTCGGTTATAATATAATTTTTGTAATTAATTCATAGCAGATTTCTGTGAGCGGCATTATTCTTTGGGATGATTCAGCAGTATTATAAATAATGTCTTCTTCATCAGCTGTATGCGAGGATTCGTCATTTCGATTTGTTGACAAGTTCTTATAGTAATCGTGTTTAACAGGAGGAATGAATTTTAGCAGGTCCATCATGTCTCTCCATTTTTCCTTTGTCACAGTTCTACCTTTAGGATATAATAAAGGCTGATCTATATTTTTCAAACTTTGCGGTCTACCCACTAAAGATTTTCTTACATTAATGGCTTGAAATTCTGTATCTTCATTATAGTCACATTTGAATTATATGAGATAGGGTTTGGACCTTTCTAACTTTATCCAGCGTATTTTAAGCCAATTTACTGGAAGCGCTATGGCGGTTACTTTTCTGTTAATGATAGACTGTTCTAACGGTTTATTTAATTTATTTTTATTTATTTATTCAGCACGCTAATGCTATAAGGCCAAGTCTCTTTAACAGCATTGGGAAAATATTGTTAATTAATACATACATAGTTCCAAATAAGTATTAAAATAATTAATTAATTTTAAGGAATAAATTATACAATTAATGACAGAAATTACAAAGTAACAAATCAATATTTAAAGTTTGAACAAGTTGTAACAGGCATATTTATCATTTGGTATGTTAAATTTAAAGGGAAATTTAAATGTTTGTTTTAACAATTTTATTCCAAAAAATTTCAAATTATTAAAATCAAAAATAAAATATCAACAAACATAAAAGAAAGTGTTAACAAAGTTTAATACTTAAATAAAATTAAATCATATTTGTTACGAAAAATGCTTTAAAATCAGACATTTAAAATGCTTTGCATTGCTTGTCGTTTGAAAATTATGAGGTAAATGGTTCCAGAGACTAATAGTGCTTATTAAAAAGTGTTTCTTAGATTTGTCATCACGATGTGGAATACCGTTTATCTTTTTCCCCCTATTTGATCTGAAGAAATTGAGCCTACGATACAGGTAATTCGGCTGCTCTGTGTATATAATCTTGTGTAGTAAAATTAACGAACGGCACTTTAACAGGTTATCAAATGATATATTGTATATTTTCTTTGAATAGCGTGAAATTCTAGAAAAGCGCTTCAGTCCAAAAACATATCTGACAATATTGTAATATGTTACATTTAGTTTTTTCTTACTTAACGAATCGCAGTTTGAATAAAGCTCACAACCATAAATTAGTGTTGGCAGTAGGTACGATTTTGCTAATAACATTCGTATTTTTAAGGGGGTATAATGCTGACTCATCCACAAATTACGTAACATAGCAAATGTTCTACCACAAATTGCATTTATGTGATCTGACCAATTTAGTTTTTTATTGAAGATTATTCCAAGATTCTTAGCAGTCTCAACTAGTTCAATTGTTGTATTATTCATCCTTACTGGTGGTACTAAAGATGGCAACCGTTTTGGTTTTCCTATTATCATTGCATGAGACTTTCTGGCATTTAAACAAAGACCATTCCTTGTCGCCCATTGGTTAATTCTGTCCAAATCTTCGTTCAACTCACTAATACAGTCGATGGCTCGAGATGGCTCACAGCTAATGTAAAGCTGTACATCGTCTGCATACATTTGGATTCCACAATGCAGTAGTTGGGAAGGTAAGTCGTTTGAATACATGGCATATAGAAGAGGTACAAGTATGGAGCCCTGGGGTACACCTCTAGAAACTGCGCAACAGCTAGATGTTTTAGAACCATGGCAAACTGACTGCGATCTATTACACAAATACGACGATATAAGGTTTACTGCTGTTGATGAAAATCTAAAAAAGTGTTTGAGTTTTAGGCAAAGAATCGAATGTTCTACGGTGTCAAACGCCTTAGAATGGTCTAGTAACACTAAAAAAGAAATTTTGTTATCATCCATTTGTCACCTTAATTCCTCTGATACATCAATTAGCGCCGTAAGACAACTGTATTTAGGTCTAAAACCTGATTGCCGCTCAGTAAGTAAAGAATTTTCATAGAGAAATTTGCTCATTTGTTTGTGAAGCAAACGCTCAAAGACCTTTGACAAAAAAGGTAAAATGGCAATTGGACGTCCTTATCTGATTTTGGTATCGGTACAATATTGGCATGTTTCCACATAGTCGGGTAACAGGATGTTGTTATTATCGTGTTAAAAAGGTGAGTTACATGTGATAAGATAAGAATTTGGGATGGATTCCATCATGTCCCACAGATTCAGATTTAACATTCAAAAAAGGCTCCAGAACATCTTCCTGAGTAAAATGAATGATCTCAAAGCATATGTTGGCGTTAATGTTGTCATTACTATTGTTGGTATAGTTATTGGAACTTTCGATAAAGAGATTGTTGTAAAAATTAAAATCTGCTTCAGGCATGGGTATATTTGCGAAAGTGGAGTTTAATTTATCAACGTCAAGAGCGCTCTCTGTGTTATTATTGTTTACAATTCCCATATTGTTGACAAAAAATCTTTGTGAGTCATTTGGAATAGATGAAATTGCGCTTTCTTTTAAAATGTTTTGATTATATGGTACCAATCATCTGGTGAAAAAATATTTTGATTTTTTTTCACACATGACTCAATAATGGCAAAATCTGAGTCATTGGGCAAATAGATGTGTCCACTTACCAAAAAATTCGTGTCAATTGATTCAGCTTTGATTTCCGTGATTTGAACAAGTTTCAATAAACTTAAGACGGTTTTAATAATAATATGTTATTATTTTTTCGAAGTTTGCAGCGTAAGTCTTTATGTACTTTATTAGACAAGATGAAATTTCTTGAGACCCACGAGATCCTTCAGTTTCTGGCCAAACAAACATGTCGCTTATATTTTTATTGAATTCATGACATCCAAAATTATAAACATATAAATTTCGCTTATAATAAGCTACGGATGTAGTCAACTTGGGAAAGGCAAAAGCTTTTTCCAATTCAAAATAAAAAACGAACAATTTTTCCGATGTTGCCATTCGATCGGCAGCCATTTGACTGCGAGCCCGTTCAGCCTCTTCTAAGTGAGTTTCCTTTTCAATTTTTGTCATCTTAATTCCCTCATCGTCTGAAGATGGAACTTTTATTTGAAAAGCATCACAACTTTGACACGTATCCTTTGATGGTTGTTTAAAATGTAAATTAAATTTTGTAGAGAACACATTATAGTAATATGTTTCTTTCACTGGTGCTACGTTTTCCTTTTCACATTCTGTGACGTATAGTTCATACATCTTCTTAATATTTAAGTCAGGATTTAAATATTGTCGTCTTGGATTATGAGCTCTGGTGTAGTGACTACTGTAGGCTGGAAATGACTTTATATGCTTCATAACATTTGTATCATCTATTTTATTGCTTGCAACGAGGCCTTTGCGCTTATCAACCAAAGATGTAACTTGTTCTTTAGAACAACCGTAAATCCGCCCGTCACTCACCTGATAAGTGTCTCTAAAATAATTTTTACAAACGGGAATATCAAGCCTTTGCGCTTATCAACCAAAGATGTAACTTGTTCTTTAGAACAACCGTAAATCCGCCCGTCACTCACCTGATAAGTGTCTCTAAAATAATTTTTACAAACGGGAATATCAAGTCTCCCTTTTTGAAAGTAATATGTAAACGAATGTGATCTTCGTTCTTTAGTTTCATTCGTAAGGCGCCTTCTTTTTATTTCGTTAACTTTGATACAACCTCTAAAGAAAATATTTGGGTCAAGTTGACTATGTACACTATAAAATTCTTTCATGGCAGCCTCTCTCTCATCCGAAATAATTTTTTGATTGCAATTTTGATGGCATCTGCATTGCATATCGACAAATGTTTTTGCAGTTATTAATTTTCCTCCCCTGTATGCCAAGCCTTTTATCCCATTATGATTTTGTAAATTTCGTATCCATTTAACAGGATTACGACTTCTTTTCCTCCCAATCAATGTGTTTGTTGGGTTTGTACTATTGCAATCCGATGAATCCGAGGAAAACGATAAACGTCTTATTGGACCAGACTTTCTGTTGATAAATCGTATTGAAGAATCATCAGTGCTTTCCTCAAACATTGTTAGTCTCACTCATCTTGATTATAACGGTATAATATTTATTTCTTTAAAAACAATCTGGGAGTAATGTTGAAAAGACTAAGAAGTACACAGTAACATTCAGCGTGAGAGATCACTGCTATACTAACTACCGTTTGCATTGTGCTTCTTTTTATCCGTTTAATGATGCGATTTTGTTACGAATATTATTGAGAGGGAGAGAGCATCTTCGGCTGTTTAAAAACAAATAAGCGTCGATGCACGGCCAGAACAGATACAGCGTTACTGAAACGATTTACATTAGAGTATGGAGTTAATCGAAATGGCTTCTGAAATAAATTACTTATTATTCAATGGCCAACAAAATTTGCCATTTAACGATGCTAATTTTTATTATTCAGGAAAGTTATTATATATATAAAAAGTTATGACTATACCAAGGGCTTTGTAACTTAAATTTAAGATTTTTCAAAAAGTGGAGTTAATCGATGTGTGCATTGAGCGGCTCATATATCGATATATTTTTTCAATTTGCCCATCCCTAGTTTTGCGTTAAAAAACAATATAATTTATTTGTCGAATCCTTAAAACATCATTGGACTTTAAGAAATATTTTAATATTAAAATAAAAATTTAAACCTCGTAGATTTCAAAACTATAAAAAAGACCTGATCGTACGATTTCAAAAAATTTAGCAAATCAGTAATCAACGTGCCAAAATGGCTGTTTATTAATGTTTTTGACAAATTAATATTTTAAATATTAATTTTAAATTTTTTTAACCTAGTTAACAAAAAGGATTTAAAAAATTAGTATTACCAAAAAATAAATTAATGTACCGCAATTTGAGGACATTTGTAATGAAATTTAAATTAAATTTATTAACTGAAAAAAGCAAGTAAAAGTGATGTGCCGAACCTTTTATGCACTCCACCAAAAGTTAGAATATTTTAGGAGTGCGCTTTATATAGGATCTATGATAAATTATGAACCCATCTTTATAAAACCTAACCTCACAATATTATTGGCCATGTGCCAGATTTATTTAATGGTGTTCTGAAACTCGGGCGTTTTGCTTGTGATCTGCCATAGTTTCTTAAAAATATTCAAGTTCCCTTGGGCATACTTTTGCCATTTGATATCTCCAAACTTCTTGCGATTGCGAATTAGAGAATTCATATTATTCGGTTTCAAGTCAGAATCGCAAATGTTAAGCGTTTTGCAATTGTCAGAACATGCCCGTATAATTCATTGCGGTTTTAGGCATATTAAAGTCTGTTTGGTAGTACGCTTTATATGGGACAACCACTGTTCCCAATTTAGCATATTTAATGCCAGATCTAGCTTTTTTTTAAATTCATTAACCATAAAAAGAGGCTTTTAGCATCTAGCTGTTTTTTCCGATATTAAATAAGATATATTGTTATTTTTCATATTTTACAAATATTAAAATTGGAAACGTAATGAAATTTGATGAATAGAAATTGTTACAATTTAAGCTAAAGTTTGATCAATTTACTTGTTACACTTTTCTTCGATTTTATCGTCATATATTTGTTATGTTTGTAAGGGTGAACATACCTTAAGTCATATCTATGTATTTTGTTGGTTCCTGACCTTTGTAAATTATTTTGTTTTTATTTAAATTAACGTTTAATTACAAAAACTTTTTTGATTTTTTTGTTTTTATGTACTCTAAAAATGCTTAACCGAAACCCCGATTTTTTAAATAACAACTATTCGAATATTCGAAAACCGGTTATTGAAAAAAGTCGAATAATCGATCTCCCTATATAGAATGTTAATTAATTTGTTATTATTATTCGAATAAAGTATCACGTGTCAATAAAATAATACAATGTCATGCATTTTAAAGTCCTATCGGAAGGCGGCTTTATATGGGACTTATGGAAAAACTGGATTAATCATTACTAATTTCTTTTAGTGTGATTTTTGGCCTCACAAAACTAAAGTTAACCAAAGTTTACCACAACATCATTGTTACTGTTTAAGACGTACCTAGGGGTTTTACGAGCGTTAATCGACTCAGAATTACTCAAGAACCCAGAATGTATGTAAAAATATTTTTATGTGGTCTTACTTATGGCGATTTCTTTTCTGAGAAAAATGTTGCATAAATGGTACATGCTCTACACAAAACAGATGGAGCATGTAACATTTATGCAACATATTTCTCAGAAAAGAAATCGCCATTAGTATGCCCTCATTCATAAGTAGTGGTAAAGGATAAAAAAGATTTTAAATAAAAAGGTTTCATATAAATATTGACATATTCGATGGTTGATTTTCATTCATTATGTAACATCTGTTGCCTAATAGATACCCAGTAAAAAAATTATTAAACGATTTTCAACCATCTCTTGTTTTCAATTTTCAAATAAATTTATATTTTCTTAGCAAACTGTTTCAACTTAAGTGTGATTCATCGTGAGGTTTAATGTATAATATAAAATAAAACATATAAATCGGTTAAAAGAACAATTTATGACATTTACTGTTGGAAAATTATATCATATATGTAAATGTTGGCCACGACTACTTCTGAGGTGGTCCATTCGAAACTTAATAAAAATCCGGTGTTTTATCGTGAAATTTTGTTCAGTGATGAAGCACATTTCTGGCTCAATGGATACGTTAATAAGCAAAATCGCCGTATTTGGGCTGATTTGCAACCCGAAGAGTACTAAGAGCTACCATTACATTCATTAACAACAACGGTATGGTGTAGTTTATGGGCTGGTGGAATCATTGGTCCATATTTCTTAAAAACTTAGGAAAATCAGAATGTTGCCGTCAGTGGTAACCGTTACCGCACCATGTTAACGGACTGCATATGTGCTTCCTGAAATTCAAGCGCTTGGTCTCGGTGAGCTCTGGTTTTCTGGCTAGAAGCCCTACGTCGTTTTGCCACGGTAAATTGGCCACCTATATCGCGCGGTATCACACCTTTGGACATTACTCGTGTTTTTCACGAGATACTTTTGTCGAAAAAGTCGCTATTTTTGAACAAGTCGCCGAAAATTGGACATTCCGAATGGACCACCTCACCGTATTCATGGTCAACATTAACCTGATATCATTTTCAAACAGGAAATGCCATAAATTGTAAAACTTTAAGCTCACTTTCAAATTTCTTTGCTTTATTTTACATTATAAATCAAACCTCACGATGAATCACCTTTTATTTTTGTAATAATAATAATAAACATTGAGAAAATATATCCCCTTTATTTTGTCAAAATTCCCAAACCACCCGCTCACCATAATATGTCACCAAATTAATGTTCAAATCTCCAAATTGGTAACAAATCCCCTCATCTGGCAACATTAGAGGATTTTGTTTGACAGTTTTCCTAAAGATTATTAGCATGCACAGTATTTATTGCTTATATGCATTCTATGATTTGCACGTCTTTGATGATCAAGAAATGTATCTATAATCTCGCATATAGAGTGCATGTATGGGTGAGTTTCAAAACACCAAATTGCAGTAATACTGTTTTTATACAAAGTAACGTACTCTGTAGTATACTTTGTAAACAATTTCAATAAAGCATAAACAAAATTATTGATGCACAGTTTGCCTTTTGTTTGCGCATTGATAACTTTTATTATACATTATCGGTACTGAGTGTTTGGTGCGTTTTAGGTTGCAACTGTTTATTATTGCAATAATTTTATCACTAACAGTGAGTGGTATTTTTAGCAACTTTGCAATGAAAGTTGTTTTACAGAATTATTGGTCGTGAATATTTACAAAAAGGTGTTTAAATACTTTGTGAAATGGTTTAAAAATGCATCCAAATTATCCAGAAAAATTTTGATTCCATCTGGTGTCCATTTTACGTTTAGTTTTTCTCTTTTACTTGTTTACTTATAATAGTCGGTTCCAAAGCTTTAATTTTATTTGACGATTCTATAATATTTTTTTTCTCAAATGTCAGCTGTTCGAGTATCAGGAATGAAAACCGATAGAGTTATGGTAATCTGCAAAGCAGCGTTGCCACTTTGTGTGTAATTACCCGAATTGGTGCAATTTTTACAATCGAGGGTAGATCGTGGGTAATTCTTTAAGGTGAAGGTCAGGTGTAATTTGAAATTCTTTCATTTTAAAACAAATAATATAAGGATTTGATTTTAATGATAAAATTTATACCATTTAAGAAATTGTCGATCTAAAAAATTTGCAGTATATGCAACCAAAATCACTGTTTATTAAAAAAGGGTTTCCATAGTTTATGAAGCAAAAGATTAATAGTGATTGGCGCCAGATGGATAATTACATTTCGATAAAAGCGAGCTTCATTGTGATTAAAAACCCCAAGCTTAGTTGTAAAAGAGGGTATTTATAGTAAAGAAATCCCTGAAGAAAGATATGTTTCCAATATTACAAACAGTAGTGAACTTTGTATTTGCTTTAATATTTAAAATGCTTTACTAAATAAAGTATACAAGGAAACGGCAATGATCATTTTGAACCTTCCCTAGA
Organism: Pollenia amentaria; assembly: GCA_943735925.1. Taxonomy (NCBI): domain Eukaryota; kingdom Metazoa; phylum Arthropoda; class Insecta; order Diptera; family Polleniidae; genus Pollenia; species Pollenia amentaria. The sequence continues at coordinate 88,192,032 of OX031010.1, read as the reverse complement.
TATATTATTTTAAGTGTTTATTTAATTTATTCGATGTTTTTGATGCTATTGCTTGTTAAATTTTTTTGAAGTACTATATGAATCGTAAAAATATGACTCATAATAAATAGGGTATTATGAGTCTGTTTTGACACATGAAACATAAACAAATATTTGTTGTCGACATAGAATCAAAATCTGAGTCGTCAGTTGTGCTGGCTGATTGTCTGTCCATGAAGGCATTCTGAGCAAAGTACATGTCGCAATTTTTAAGATAATTTAATGAAATTTGGTTCATGCGTTTTTTGAAAATTTTGAGAATCGGACCAATCTATTATTTCACATAGCCCCTATACGAACATTTTTCCTAAAAGAGTCTTTATGCCCATAAACCAGTGATAGCCAAGCCCCGAACGCACGCACACAAAGATATTATGTGCTTGTGTGCGGTCGCAAACGGAAGCTGCGGTCGCTGCCGAATTGTACACTGTGTAACAATCTATAAATATAAAATTGAATGTATATATCTTTGTTCCGTATAGGCGTCAAAACTACTGATCCGATCTTCATGAAATGTTCACATTGTATTACTGTCGACCAAGAAGGGCAAGTAGGCTATATTAGGCAATTTTTGGCTTTCATCGTCTTTGTATTTTTCATAATTTATATGGCATGACAAGTAATGCCGCCTTATATTAAATTTGTCGCATTTTGCTAATTGCTTCTAACAAATATATCATTGCGGCTTCCTCTCACGATTTTCAAAAAAAAAAAATATCAGCTCCAAAGAATTATTGAACATTGTTGCTCTGTGTGCTTTTGTGTTGATTACGAAAAAAAAACAAAAACAATTCCAAACAAGCGTGCATGGTGTTGCTTTCACAAAGCTTGAGCAGAGACTGATGTTTTGAAACGAACAATGTTGTTGTATACATGTGAATTGCCGACCGTGTCTGTGTGCAAAATACGATTATTGACTGCCTCGCGAGGCTATGGAGTGGCTATGACTGCCATAAACCATCTGATCTGTTGGTATTGGGACAAAATTAGGCCCAAATATATTTTATTTCAACTTAAATTATCTTACGAAATTAATTTTGGAATCAGTCCATATATGACCATGGCTCCCACAAATACCACTTACGAAAATATCTTGTAATAGCATAACTGCCTTATAAATATTGGTATGTATTCATAAAAAAAAGCTTTTATGTCATAACAAAATTTTGTGCTGGTAGGCAGGTCATATATAAACTCCCTTCCTTAAATCACTTTAAGACGAAAAAATCTCAAATATATGTAGTTACCTAAATAATATTCGACGTTAAGAATTCTTATGTTATTAGCAGTGAACTCATAACATAATTTTATTTTAATAGGTTCATAATTGCATATGGGACCTAAGAAGGGAGCGCTCTTAATAATTTGTCTGTAAATACAGTGATGTAGGGTTTTTAATGTTCAGATTGGACCGAATTTGTACTTTCTAATTTGTTATTTTTGCAAAAGTTTTTTTTTTATAATTAAACGTTAATTTGATAACAGGTGTAATTTAATTTTAATTGGGTATTTTTGCGTCATCTCAAGTGTAGTTTTCAATTTTGCTGATGGTAACACTGGTACAAAAGCAATAATTTGACAATTGCAATTCTGTGTATTGTGTTGTTGGATTGCAAGCAAAAGCTACAATATTTTGCGCTTTCGCAAGACCATTTGCATTAAACAATGAACTTCGCCATCTATAGACGTATGACATTGTCAATGCCTTAATGTTTGCGTTTAGGAATGCATGACCTTGTTCAGTTGCATTGGAAAAGTCGTTTTGGAATTCAATCTATATTTTAAGTTTATTAAAACTAAGAAAATTTAAATTTATTCAAATAAAATTTACACAGTTTTTTTTCAATTAACTCAAGTTGTAAACGATGCTTTTGTGAACATTTTTTAAAGCAACAAATTAAAATTGTAGTGTATTGTGATGTAGAAACGCGGGATTGGCGTACAAACCAAATGCATAAAATTTTTTTTTATGTAATTGCACAAAAATAACAAATTAAAACTTTAGTTAATTTAATTAAGAAACACGCCATCGGCTGCATACACAGAAAAAATTATTAATTTTCTCCAATCACCAAATTTATACCAAATTCATAATATCAAGCAAACAATTTGTTGATTTTGCTACTATTACCAAAATGATTATATTGATTACTAAAAATTCCGTACTTGTGAATATTTTTTTTTAATAAATGATATTTTTAATTTTAATTAAAAAAAATGATCAAAAAACTTGGCCATTTCAAACAATGTGTTAATTTATTTAATTAAATATTGACAATTCCCAACAACAATTCTACATGTTTAAATTGTTTTATTTTAATCGAAAAAAGTCACTTAAGATTTTTTGTTATTTAATTAAAATTTTAATTGAAAATTTATTTCAAAATAACTAATATGTAAATTAAATCAAAATTAAATTTTTAATTTTTTTTCAACTAAAAAAATAATTAAATCAATTATCACATTAATTAAATTTAAATACTTTTTAAACCATTTTTTTTAATTGATAAAACACTTTTGTGTGGCTATTAAAAATTTATATGTATAAAATGTATCGTCTAGTATATATTTTGACTAAAAATTACCGGATAATACAATGTAATAATTATAAGAAATTTTAATTTATATTGCTACCTAAATGTTCATAAACATGTGCTCAAATCTGTATTTATTAGTTCGAAATTTTAAAATTTTTTACTGGGACATTGTGAAAGTACAGATTACTTACACATCAATACATTCAAAGTATGTATGTGGCGATTACAATTAAGGACATAAAGAAAATATCCAGAGAAATGTATTCAATGTAAAATGAGATTATGTAGACAAATCTGTTAAACATATTTTTACTGCATTTAACGTGTTTTTGTTGTTGTAGGCATTGGACATAAGTACGAGGGAAAAAATAAAATACGTAGTATAAATTTGAAGTTAAAGAGAAAAGACAATACAACACCAACTTCAACGATGATCGTTAAATTTAAAACATATTAATAAAGCCTCTCGAAAATGAAAAAAAGTAGTGAGAAGAACTACTAAATTCATGTATTTTATGTTAATTAAAAAGAAACAAATTTTTCATACATACGACAAACATGTGTAAAGATATATTTACACAAACATTTGATTTTTACATTTGTTTTAGATAGAAAATAATGAATTTAAATTGCGACTTTTAAGAAATTATTGAATTGAAGCTAGTGTTGGAACAAGGCTACTGTCATTCAATATAAACACAGAGTTTTTCTAGTAAAAGTATAAAAAATTTTATTAAACAATTTTACTTTAAAGCATTTACAATATTAGGTTGACTTTTAAACTCTAGTACTAGGGAGATTGATTATTCGACTTTTTTCAAAAACCGGTTTTCGAGTATTCCGAATAGTTGCTATTTTAGAAAACCCGGTTTTCGGTTAAGCATTAAAAAAAACCATAATACATAAAAACACAAAAATCAAAAAGTTTTTATAATAAAAGGTTGATTTGCATAAAAACAAACCAATTCAAAAATGTAAGGAACCTTAAGGTATGTTCAGACCTAATAAATATTTGACGATGAAATCCAAGAAAAGTGTGACCAGTAAGTTAATCAAAGTTTAGCTTAATTTTAAGAATTTTCTATTTATTTACTAACATTTTTTGTAAGAAATTAATTGTATAATATAATTAAGAAACTGTTAAATGATGTCTGATCTAGCCAAGCGTTTTGCAAAAGCAAATAAAAAATTATAGGAATTTAATAAATTTATTATTTGAATTATTCTCCCGAATTAATTTTAAAAGAGTTTTAATTTATTCTTCAGCCATATTTTTGAAAAGTTGCAAACAAAACCTCTTATCCAGGATTATATACATATTTAAAATTGTTTTTTCAGCATTATAGAAATTATAGAAACATTTGTCAATTCGTCAACCACAATTTAAAAACTTTCATGACATTGTTTGATTTCTTCAATATTGTTTTTTTGTAGTAACAAATAAAACTGATGAATTTTTTCCAAGTCGTTGATTCCGCCGGATGTTGTATTTTTAAGCATTAAGATATGCTACTTTACTACTTAAGGGTTTTTAGTGCCTTAAGGGGTATTCCGTCCTCAGCAACACAACGGGTTAATATTTCACCCAATGATTAATTTTTGACAGCGTATTTTAGTAAAGTGTTACTTGTCGTCTCCTTAGAACTACTTCGATCGAAAGTTAAATTTTATTTGGAGCACATTAACGTCAAGCATGTGGACTAATTAAAGGCGATTAATAATTATAGGGCCCTTAAGGCACCTAACACTGTCTTTTTCATACCGTCATACCGTTTTTATTAAATATATAAAAATATATTTAATATTTAGATACTCTCGCACAAATTACTATTTACTTTTTAACGAAACACTTTTTTGTAGTATTTTATATTGTTTTCCATTATTCATAACGTTTTTTGACTTTTGTTACATTTTGTTTTGACATTCTTCATAAATGCTTCCATTACGGGTACATTTACAACAAGAGTAACACAGGGTCTCCACCTGATATAAGATATAAGATTTTTATATTAGCAAACGTCAAATTCAATCGCAGAGGGTATTATCTTACGTGTGGACTCTCAAACAGTGTTAGTCTTAATATTATAATAAATGTTATGAGACAGTTGTTATGAGAAATCTTATAACAACTATCTTATAAGATGAGCTGTCAAAAATACACATACATACATACACATAAATAAATAATAAGACGCTATCATTAAAATGTTTAATTTTTTAAGTGAAAATAGTTGAATTCTTGTGAAAAGTGCTTAAAAAATAATATTAAACACTAAAAACAGAGAAAAAACTAAGAAAAGAATCAAAAACGACACAAGTTAACTGTACGAAAATCAGTTAATTATGAAATCTTATAAGATACATGTTCCCCTTGTTTAAGATTAAGATTAACATGAAGAAATGTGCTCTCTCATTCTGCCGGCGTTCTCTCACATATTATATCCGATATTGTCTCAGGTGGAGACCATGTGTTAAAAATGTATAAAAATTACACATTATTAAACTAACCGGTTAATTCTACCAAAGTAACCGGTTTATTCGATATTCGAAAAATTGACATTTTAGAATAACCGGCTTGGGCAGAACCAAAATAACCGGTTAAAACCGGTCGAATAATAACCGTTCGATCTCCCTATCTAGTAGTCAAGTGTTAAAATTATTTTTTATTTGGCCACCAAGACCAATTTCTGCTTGAAACTTACAGAAAAAATTGCCGCTTCAGGTCTATTTAAATTGGTAACGAAATTTGGGCAAAAAACGCCTGGAATCTCCGAAATTTACAATAAAAATTAACAAGAAAGTAGCTTATCGAATACATATGAACAAAAAAAATTTGACAATTAAAAAGATGTTCCAAATAACATATATTTAGTGGGAACTTCACACTGTGATGTTTACAAAAAATAATTAGCTGTGTCTGTAACAGCAACTTACTATTGATAAGTTTTAAATACGTGTATGATCGGTTAACAAAAAATACAAAATTCTTGCTCGCTTCATACAAGTTAAAGAACTTTACTTTAGATAGTAAAGAGGGTATTATGCATTTGTGCTTATGTGTGAAGAGACTTCAAAATGTTTGTCCTACACAGAAGGAAAAATCCGGTATAGAAATACAAAAATTGACACCATCCGTGGTCAAAAGTGAGCCAACTACATTTGTGTTCAATTTGATAACGGATGGTATCAAAATTTTTAACCACCTCGATGACCATTTGTTCTAAGCCCAAGCAATAAAAAACATAAGAAATTTATTTATTTATTTTAAATTTTTTAAATAAAAAAAAAACAAGAAGTAAGGAAAAAACATGTAATTAAAATTTTAAATTGATAATCAATTACAGCAAATTTCGATCTACCAATACCATTGGATAAATATTAATGTTCGACTATAGACTGTCAGGCGCCGCAGTGGTTCATACGGTAGAACGGTAACGAATTCTTATGATGAGGATGTGGTTTTTCTCGTAACATGTAAATTCGACCCGAGTTCAATCCCGTGTTCAGACAAGAATAAAATTATTAAAAAAAATTTCATGTTAAAAATTCCTTCCTTCAATAAAAATAATTTAATGAAAATTAAATTGGCTGAACTTAAGCCTAATTAAAATATCAAAAACTTAAACTGTTAAAAAACAACAAAACCAAAATTACAAATTACTTTTTAATAATACAAAATTGCAGTGCAATATACATACAAACTTTTATTTTTTTATGAATATAGCTTTTTTCTAAATTCAGCGCGGAGACCTAAGTGTGGGGTATACCGCAAGCTTCATTAGCATATTAAATAAAAGAATTGTAAAATTAACAACTAATTCCATATATGTACATACATTAATTTATTTTTTCTACTGATCTTTTAAATTATCATAGATATGTATGTACCTTCCACACCCAGAGAAAAAACATTTTTCAATAGGGTCACCTCCAACAAAACTATTTTTAAAGAACATTTTAACAAAATATTTTTAATTTAAACATGTTATTGTCACCGACAACCACATTATGGTTAAATTAGTTAACAATAACTTAAATATGTTTAACAATTATAATAGCATGGTTGTTTTTCAAAAATAGCATGTTGCTCTTTGAAAACAGCAAAATACTATTGTTAATTAAAACACAAATTATTGTCATATTTAACCACAACATGTTTATATTCAGTCATGATATGGTTGTGGCTTCTTGATGGACGACTAATTTAACCATAATATGGTTGTCGGTGGCAATAATATGGTTAAATTAAATATGGCATGTTTAAAATTTTCTTTAAAAGTTTAAGTTTTTACGTCGATATATATATATGTATGTATATATTCTTGAAAAATAAAATCTCATAACAACAACGTCCACATGCGTCACATTTTATAAAATTTGTTTCACAGTTCATGTTTTATTTTTTTCTACTAATTCTCTTATAAAAATTTCCACTTTTTTATTTCTTTAAACTGCGAATAATTATGAAAACACGGCGTTAACTATTTGATAATAATGGCATTTTTTTTCTTTAGTTCCAATTCGACAACATTTTGTTAAAATTTTGAAAGCAGATGTTGTCGAAATATATTAAAAACACTTTGTTATCATTTTAATATGTACTATTGGTTGGCAATTTTTTAATATGTTTTTTCGCTCTGTGTAGACTAACCTTTGAGTTTATTGGTTGACTCAGAATCTCACTCTGAATTAGGCTTGCTAGATTCAAATTCGCAAAATTCTTAACTCTCACTCAAAAAAATCTTGACTTTAAAAAGAATTCTTGACAATTAAAAACCTCCAAAAAAAATCTTTTGTAAAAATAACATAATTGTTAGAACATGTTAAAAGAAAAAAATATAAGCAAATTAACACACTATTTGTTCCAGAAATGTCTATACGTTTTGCATTGAGCCAGCTGTTTATCGTTTTAAAACCTAATTCGTTAGATACGTTGAGTCCATTTATGTCACTTATATGTTTTTACTATCGATTTATTTATGTATATCGATATAAAAATTAATATATGGAAGAAAACTGAGAAAAGAACCATAATTTTTCAATCTTATTTATTTTTAAAAAAGGAGCTAACCTAAAAAAGGTTTGCACCACTGGATTTAACGTACTCGAATTAGGTTTATGCGTCGGGTGCCCTACTTGTTACAAAAAAAGTTTCCGATTTAAGTATAGTGTTATTAGTGTTGAGCACAGTGGGAAAAATAATTGTAGTTTTGTTCCAAATCAGCATCTCAGTGTTGTCAAATAATTAGTGTTGCATTTAGGACACATAGTTTTGATAGATATATAAAACAAATACACTTAATGATGAAATATTTATTTGCTTTTTCCACAGCTATATATGTGTTCCTCTAACTCCCATTGGAGCATAGGGCGCCAGAAAAAAAAATCCACAGCTAAATAACTATTAACTTATTTTTGGTTGGGCTTTTAAAAATCTTGACAAAACATATTTTTCTTGATTCTTGACAAGCACTGAAAATACTTATAAATCAAGACCGTCTATCAAGCCTACTCTGAGTCGATATACGTCCATCCGTAATGCTGTCTGTCTGGGTTTGCTTGTGGTCAAATTTGCAATTTTGAACACAATTTATAAGATAATTTAATGAAGTTTGATGTAGTTGTAATATTAAAAATATTGAGAGTACAAACTTTTTTCTGGAATAGAGTACTCAGAAAGAAAAACACCTCATTATAATGTCACCTCCAACAAAACTTTTATTTTTATTATTGCCACCGCCAACTTTGTTAAAGCTAGTCATTCATCAAGATGCCACATCCATATAATGATTGCCTACGAACATGTTATGATTAATAATAATATGCTTGCCAATAATATTTGTACGGTTGTTTTTTTCAACCATGACATATTGCTCTCTAATTTACAGCTTCGTACAGACGGTGGTCAGATCTTACAATAATGAAAGGTTTGTCAAGGTGCAGACAGTACACTGCCACAGAAAAATTGCCACCAGTTAATTGTCAGCTCAGACGATTGTAAGAACAATTTATTTCGTTTTTAATAATGACACAGTCGTATACGACAACGACAACCAGAATAAGGCTGATTGTTTTAAGCATAGTTTAGTTATTATTAACCTAAAGATGTTCGGAGGCAACTATAATATGGTTGTGACTTCTTGATGGATTACTAATTGAACCGTAATATGGTTGTCGGTGACAATAATGTGGTTAACTTAAAAAAAATATTTTTCTCGTAATGTAAATGTTACTAATTACCAAATAGGTGTTCTGTAGTAAAAAATGCGATCAAATGGAGACGCCCCTTGTTAAGTAGTGTTTAACGAAAGAGAAATTTTTTCTAGGTTTAATAAAAAGCTTATGGCTATTTCTAGTTTATTGTTTGCTTAATATGAAGATAAAAAATTGTTTTTGTTATAAGTTTTTGCACAATCAATTTTTATATAAATATATGACGTTTTTTTTTAAATATTCGTTTACAGTCGGTATTATGACAAACTTTTTTAAGGAATACCCACGTCCATCCACCTGCTAGTAATTTTGTTAGAGAATTCAATATGAAATCGCAAAAAAAAAGTATATTCTTGCGAAATATATATGTATTCTAAAGCCCATTTTTCAAGCAATACTATATATAAACTTTTTTCTTATATTAATAAAAAAAGGTGTAAAATAATATCATATTTCAAACATTTTTAAACGGTGCTTTTTGAGTATTAAACAATAAATTTTATTTCAACAAACAGGCGTGTACATATGTATGTATGTATTGAATGGAAAGTACTGGACATACAGTTTAGTGTTATGTCTCGTTTGACATTTCCAGGAACTAAAGTATCAAATCACAAGTACAGTGTCATACTTGAGCGCTTTAAAATAGTTCGCATAAAACGCATAAATAACGTTGAAAAATAATCCCCGTGTGTATGTGTGTGTATGTTTGCTTGGACGTAGGTAGTAAATATTAAACTAATGAAACGGTTTAAAAATGTATATATTTATTTTTTATTACTTTCTAATATTACTTATAGTCATATTTATTTGTGTCTGCTCTCACTGATACAAAAACAACCACATTGGAATTACATATTTAAGTATTTAGCCGAATAATGTACAATACAATAATAAAATAAAAATGAAAACCTTTTTAAGACCGTACGAGTACTTCGTTTACGATTGGTCTAAATTTTCCACATTTAATATGGTTATGTATCTTTTTTTCATTTCCATTGCTGTAATTATACATACACATTATTAGTGGCTAAGTTTCTTTTGTGCTGGTGTATGTGTGCAATTTAGTATCTGTGAGTTTTATTATGTCTGTTTTTAAGGCAGGTTTGGTTGTTATAACAAGGGTTTTTAAAACTAATAATAAAACAATTAACGCACACTCATACATATGTTTAGGTTAATTTTGTATCTAACACAGGAATGGAATTTTTAAATGGTACAGAATCCCTTAAAACAAGTAACTGTTTTGGAGAAAAAACCTAACTAAATTGCAGACTTTGTTCACATTTTTCCATATCTTCTAGACAAGACTTGATTGAAATTAAATCAGGAGAAAATAAAAATTGATGTTCTCACTTTGGATAAAACCTTATTCCGAACTTTTTCGTTTCTGAAAATGCACCTATAAAAAAATTTAATTTTAAAATAAAATATAAAATTTCTTAGTTTTCTTAGTTTCATAGTCATAAGCCATAAAATCTGCTTGATCAGAAAAAAACTAAATGTCTAACTTTGGATCAAAGAGCAGAAGAAACTCTGTTGGATGTTATAGGAAACATCTAGATAAAAATTATGAGAATTGATGAGCTCATATCTGCTAGTATTTGCTTAGAATAATTATTTGAACTTTCTGTTTTACCTGAATGCAAAATAAGCAATATTTTGATGTTTTATAATGTAAAACATTTTTCAATGTTTCTGCTTTCGTATATGTATGCGATATATTTTTCAAATGTTGGCAAATATAGTATTAGTTGTAACAGGCGCGAATACAGGGGTAAGGGAAGGGGAAGTCTCCCCTCACTGTCTGTCTGTCTGTCCGTCTGTTGAAAACACGCTCTCTTTCAAACAACTTAAAACAAAATAACAACATTGGTGTCAAATTGCTTTAAGTCATCCTAAGCAGTTTGGGAGTTAGAAAATAAATAAAAATTTGATAACAATATAATCTTTTAACCGTGGTTATATTGTTTTTAAATTTGCCCAGTAGTTTCTGAGATATCGTTGAAGTTTTGAAAAAAGAAAATTTTTTTAAACATCATACATAATTTTTGTTCTTTAAAAATTCATAAAAAAAAATGAAAATGCGACAAAAATCACTGTTTTGGGCTAAATGCATTTAGTTAAACATATTTTGAATGAAATGACATATGTTTCATTGTAATCTGTGCATAACTTTTGACTTCATTTTGAGAAAACTAAATTGATAAAAATCCATACAAAATTTTCCATACAACAATAACCTTTTTTTTTGTTTTACGTAAACAACCATTAATCAGCCATTTTTGTGATTTTTAAAATTTATTGTTTTTAAAGCTAACTATTACATCTTAAAAAACACTTTATTAAGCGTTAAACCTAAAGAACAATGCTATTATAATAAATTTTGGTCTGTGACAATTTTGTATGACTAGAAATCAGACTGTCAAATTTCGTAAAGAAAACACTTTAGTACCCGTAAAACCTTAACAAATAATGCTCTTGTAATAAATATTCGTCTTTCAGATGTTTTATATGACTAGAAATCACATTGTCAAATTTCGTGAAGAGTGGTTGATAATTTACCATAGGTTCCATATAAAGCCCACTTTTCCAATATTCTATCTGTCGATGGAGGGTATCAAGGATTCCGCACAGTGAAATATAGCACTCTAAATTGTTGTTTTTAAAGTCATAGATATGCGTGCAATAAAGATTATTTATGTTATTTGAATCGAAGTCGGTTAAGTGAAAATGCAAAATTTTAAAGAATTTATTTCGCGTATGCGAAAGTGGTGTTTAGTGTTTTCTAGCTTAAAAAGTACAACAGTATTGAATTTTCCAACCTTGATCTAACATCTAATTAAATGACTCATATACCACGACAATTTATGTGCATGTGTATCAATCAAAGTACTATAGTATTCTTTAATTTGAGCTCAGGTCTATCTTATTGTGTGTTAGTGTGTGCTTGATCATACCAAATATGAAAGTGCGTGCGAGTACGCAATTGGTTGTTTAAGTGTGAGTTTATGTTTGAGAGAGTGTGTATCTTTGTGCATTTTTGTGACGTTTGTGTGATTTTGCGTATGACTCTCTTGTTTAGTCAATTAAAGACCTTAGATATTGTAACATCATTGAATAATTCAAAGCGGCTTAACAAAAGAAAAAAGTTTAACAAAAAAAAACGTGAAATTATAAATATAATTAAAAAATCATAAGCAAACAATTATGAGAATAAATTTAAGCAAAGAATTATAAAAGAAATAAAATATCTTATACATAAGAAAAGGAATTCCTAAATACATAAAGTAAATTATTTTTAAATAAAAAAAAAGTTATTAAAAATGTTAATTTCTGAGGATCAAATTCAAGAGGTAATTAAAGCTGTGGTGTCTAAAAAACATTCATTCGTTTTAAACTTCATAATTAAATAAACCTAGAAGTAGAAAAAAGGAACATAACTCTACTTTACGGTCTTAGTCTCGGGATACATGTATGATGTATGTATGTTTGTGCATTTTTTTTTTGATTGATATAAAAGTGTTACGCCTACATCACAAAAGTGCAACGGTTAATCACACACAAATACATGGTCAAATTATGGGTACAAATGAAAAAAATGCGAAAATTTTAAATTAAAAAGAAAGAAATTCAACAAGTCGTAACTACCGCCCCAACAAAAGACCATTCTGATACGAACGTGCTCTCGAATTTTGTTTGTAAGGCAGACAGACGTGTGTGTGTTGTATTTTGTGTCAGTTCTTTGCTCCCTCGCAGACATCATATAATATTTGTTGCATTCATCAAAGCTGTTGATGTTCAAAATAAACAACAATTTATGCTACACACTCTGCAGTATTCGTACATTCATCATTTCTACAACATTTATTTTATTACAACAACTACAACTACAGCATAAATATATCATAAAATGAAATGAAAAAAAAATTTAAAAAGTTGGCAGTTGTTCTTTTTCTTTTAACTTTTTCATTATTTAATACATTTAAAAATTCTTAAAATGACCACAAAAAAATTATAGAAAATTCCAACTTTTTAAAAAGGAGTTAAAAATCTTTAATCATAAAAGTATATTAAGCCTTATGAGGTAATCTTGGCCATTTCTATTTTTTCAAATAGAAAACCTCTAGACACTAGTGCAGCAGTGTACATTTTTTTGTGCCATAAATTAACTTTTGTAGTGGATCCTGCCCCTTCATATATTATTGTTTTAACTCCGTGAGCGTGTGTGTTTGTGTGTGTAAATTTTAGAGATAGGCTGAAAATTTAGCATATTTTTTTTGTATATGGATAATGTATTAAATATACTCCATTTATGGCAAAAGAGTAAGAAACTAAATTCTGATATTTTTGAAATTTTTGAATTAGGTTTAAGTTTATCAAATTTAAGTTTTACCCTTTCCTGAAAGGCAAGAATTATGACAATGAGAATTTAAAAAGTCTATAAAAAAATGTCCATAAACTTATTAAAAAAAAAACTCGAATACTTGATCACGCATCTTTTTTATTTGACTATTTTTTCGAATTTGTATTTCTTTTGATCAAGTAGATAGTAGTTTTCATAATGTTTCGCTGGGTATTACTGTATAGGTTTAACTTATTATATAATATATTGCTGGGTGATAGAAAATTACAATTTTATGCTGATTTTTCATAAATTCAGCTATTATGGAAGTTAATTTAAGGCTATATTTTTTATTTAAAATAAAAATTCAAATTTTAATGATATCTATGAAACTACTGTGCAGACTTAAAAATATTTTTTAATTTTACTGAATATAGCAAAGCCTTCTCAAGTCGTGTTAAGTCCAGCAAGTGTCTATGTTTTTGATATAACAATATGTATATCGCGAAAGCTAGAGCTGATAAAAAAAAATATTTTTAAAATTTTAGTTATAGATTTACCCCGATATTCATAAAAAATTATAGCAGGCTTATGAAACGAATTTTCTATGAAAATTTGTTTAATACACATTTTTTTAATCAAAAATATTTTATATGAATATGGGGGTTAAAATCTATCATTAATAATCAGCGACGTCTTAACTGAACGAAATGTACAGTAAGCTTGTTTAGTTCAAACATAAAAAAATAACTAAAAATATACAATTTTACATTTCTATATGTATAAGACAATCGCTTGCATTTAATTTTATGTATTCAATACAAAAAAATTACAGTAAAAGGTCAACAATATGCTAATGCCTCAAAAGGATTTAAAAAGCAGCTTAACAATCTTACTTTAGCCCAAAAATCAATTGGATGGCATCGGACTTAAATAGTGTAGCTAAGGCATAATACAATTATTAAAATGGATTAACATTTTTAATATTTTTTTGCGAAGGCAATCTACGCAGTGGCTTTTAAAAACATTTTCTTGTAAACTGCTAGCTGCTTTTTAATATCTCTCATTTTATATCACCGCCAATTTTCTTAAGCTCACAAGCTGCTTTATAACTGTAATACAAACAAATATTGGTTAAAGGTGAGTTTTTAATATCGAACTCACTGTCAGGTTTAATAACACAGACCACTGACTAAAGAATTTGTGCGTCGCAAATTTAAAAAAGCACTAAGAATAGTATAAAAAGTGCAGAGATAACATTATTTAATTTTACATTTTAATTGGTACAACGGCGAAGAAAATGTAAACAACAAAGGCCCTAATCATGTAAAACGCAAAACGCAAGGCAACGTCAAAGAGTTAAAAACAAAGTCATAAATATTTTGTAATTTTGTTGTTGCTTTCTACAGAAATTCACATTGCGTTTTAAAATTTCAAACGCTTCATAGCTTGTGGCGTTGAAAATGTTAAAACGGTACAAGAATTTCTGTAGAAATCTACAACAAAATTACCAAATGTTTATGACATTGCTTTTGCTTTCAATGTAATTCTTTGGCGTTGCGTTACGTTTTACATGATTAGGGCCTTTGTTGTTTACATATTTGACAATCTAACTTACGACACGGCGAAAAACACTATGAACAGCTGGCCTAGATAGCCCACCTCCTTATTCCATCATGGGTAAAACGATGAAAGCAGAGACATTTAGCACACAACAACAAGCCGCCATTATTAAAATGAAAAACCACAACACCAATAACGAAAACAATGCCTTCCTATTTGCATTAGCAGCTTTTGAACATACATATTTACAATACTACAATCACATTAAACTATTTAATATGTATGTTTGTGCGAAATGTTTTAATGAATTTTATATCAATATTTTCATTATTATAAATTAAATTAAAAAAAAGCTGGTAAATATTAGATCGTTTAAAATTTCCTTAAATTATTAATTTAGAAAATAAAAAGAGCCCAAAATAATATTTGTAAAAAGTGTAATTTAGAAAATGATTTTATTGCTGATAAAAAAAAGTATTCAATTAAAGAGTTTTATTTTACGGCTCCATAAAATTTGCTACGTGTGGACCACATATTGCCATGATTGCTTGAGCATTAATTGCTTAAGGGTGTTTTACACTATCGCACAAGTCTTACGTATTTTGACGAAAATGCATCTCTGTTTTTGCTAGTGCTTCGCAAAAAAAAAATTGATAGTTATTAATTTTAAAAATATAATAATAATAAATTATTGAATAAATATTTTTCGCAACAAAGCAAAAATGTAATTTTAAAATAGGTTTAAACTAGGGTCAAACCAATTTTTAAATTCGTTTATTTACACAAGGTTAAAGAAAGGTTTTTAAGGTAACTTTCGCTTATGAATACAATTATGAAAATACTACAAATTTTGCTTTAAACTTTTCAAATTCTTACTTTTTTATCATTTTGGCTAAAATTTTTTTGGTCGTGGCAATGCTAATTATTAGGTTTACCTTTAAAAAAATTTTTTTTTTGGTAATGAAACCACCAAGTATTACGATGTTGTTTAGATCTTGCTACATTTAAAATTGAGTTTTTCTTTATTTGAATTTATTCATTCCTCAGTACATAAAAGGGAATTAAATTTTTTCCATTTAGAAAAACATTACAAATCATCCTTTCATATTGTCGGTTCTGCAAAATAATACTGATTTTAATGAATTACTTTTATTAAATTAAATTATCCGATTGACTGAAAAAATTGTCAATAAAAACGGTTAATTAACCGATTAATATATAAATAGTTCTTTTAAATCAGAACTTTGTTCAATCGTAGTAACTAGGAGAATCGATTCGGGGTTTCAACTGGTTTCTAAACGGGGTTTTCTGTCGTTAAGAGAAGGTTTTTTTTTTTGTTAATTTTATTTTTCGTCAAATTTGTTCGTCAATTTGGGTGATGGGAAGTTTTTTATTTTAAAGTTCGATTTTTTTAGGTTTGATAGATTTTTAAACACATTAAACTTAAATAATATTTTACAGTTAATATGTTAAATAAAAAAAAAATACTTCCTTTAACATTATTTCTTATTCACCATGATACATAAAATTTTTTTTTAAATATTGATATGAATACTTCAACGAATGGACACAATACATTTCTCAAACTGACCACAAGTTTATTAAAAATTATTAAATTGTACGGTTGGGTTTTGGGATAAATATGCTCACATTTATTTTCAGAGTGAACTGTTTTTTAAGTTTTTATTAAAATCTGGGATCTAGAGAAAAAAAAATGCAAGCAAATTTTATAATTTTAAAATCTACAGAAATTATTAAGATTTTACCTGAATGTAAGATTGCCCCAGCTAAAACTTACATTGAAAAGTAATGAGTTAAAAATCTATTATAACTACTCTTCACTACTTATACATTGGCATTTTAACTCATTGTTTTAACACGCTGATGACATTGGAGGCAAGTACTTACCACCCTCGCTTACAAATAGGGAGTTAAATAAGTCATTACCACATTCGCTTACAAATAGGGAGTAAAATATTCATTACTTTAGGTACTTTACATCAACAAAACTGAATTTGTCCCACAAATTGTGTTTTTAATTTAATTTACTTTCTAATGCAAAATTTTACTACCCTGCATTGAGGACATCAATTAAGTATTTAAATTTTTCATACACAGAAAAAAGTTTTTATCACTTAAAAAATAGTTCAAAAAGTATTTAAATTTAATTAATATGATAATTGAATCAATTATTTTTATAGTTGAAAGAAAATTTATAATATTATTTTGATTGAATTAATATTTAAGTTATTTGGAAATAAATGTTTAATTAAAATTTTAATTAAATATCAAAAAATATTAATTGACTTTTTCGTTTAAAATAAAATAATTAAAACTTGTAGAATTGTTGTTGGGTATTGTCAATATTTAATTAAATAAATTAACATATTGTTTGAAATGACAAAGTCTTTTGATCATTTTTTTAATTAAAATAAAAATTAATAATATCAGTTATTGAAAAAAATATTCACAATTTTCCATTTTTACAATTTTAAGTAATCGATATAATCATTTTGGTAATAGGTGCAAAATTAACAAATTGTTTGCTTGATCCTATGAATTTGGAATGATATCAAATTTATCACAAATAGTTTTTCATTTATAAGAAATAAAAAAAAAACTGTAAGAACAAATATGTATTAAAAATCAATTTGTATTAGATTTGAATAAATAAAACCTCAAATGCATTTTATTATGACTTAATTTTAAATTTCGTTAATCAGCTAATAATTAAGTGCTTATGTATCAGATTATATGTCAGTCATTACTAAGCTACTTCTATGTTATGCAGATGGTATGCAGTTGTCACAGAAAAGTAAGTTGTTCAGTAATTGCAAGTGATTACCAAGTTTTTGCTGGGGCACTATAGGAAATGTTTGCCTTTTTCCGGCCAAAAGTGAAAATGTTTTTTTTTACTTTTGATATTATTTAAATATTGTACACTTAAAGCATACCAAAATCTGTGTGTATTTTTTTCTACAATGTGGAATTAC
This sequence comes from Pollenia amentaria, assembly GCA_943735925.1. NCBI lineage: Eukaryota > Metazoa > Arthropoda > Insecta > Diptera > Polleniidae > Pollenia > Pollenia amentaria. Next base: position 88,174,342 of record OX031010.1, on the reverse strand, counting down.
CGTTACTTTATAGCTTCAAATATATGTGGCTTGTAACCGAATTAAAATCAATGATTGAGTGCAAAAAATATAAGGGATTTTGAAATAAAGGTTTTGATACAAATAACTTATGATTAAAGAAAAATAAAAATTAGAACTAATGTCGAAAGTGAGTATTTTTTATATGTATTGAAAGATTGGGAAATTATTCTATTAGTATAATTATAGCGGCAGAATTAAAGTGGAATGAAAATTAATAAATACAACTATGAATTGACCCTTACAAAATAATTGCAATTGATAGTTATAAAACTTGATTTTTTTTCAAGGGCAATAAAATATCTTCCATAAATATCTTACTTGAGCTGCAAATACTTGCAAATCTCGTTAAAAAGTGTATTTTTTTAGGTAACCAAGTTCAGACTTAATTAAATTATGGCGATTAAAACTTAACTAAGCTGACAAACGGGCAGCTGTGTTATATCATATATTATTAAAAGCAGGATTCCGAACATTTTAAACAACTTTTAAAAGAGCTGTCGCGAGTATTTTGTTTAAATCTCCGTTATAGATGGCATAAGAGTCGTGAAAAACTGCCAACAGGAAGACGAACAATATTCTGAAATTGATAATCATGCTTTTTAAAATTATAGGTTTTTTAATTTAATAAATAATTAAGAACTAGGAAAACAAATTTTGCAATAAGACTTTTTTTAAACTGTGTAGTCTTGGGCTTAATCGTTCGTTTAAGTGACCGGTCATTATCGTTCAATTCCAATCAGTGAACGAGTTCGTTCTTTTCGTTCAATCGTTCATTTCAGGTCATTTTGTCTTTTGTGTCAGTGGGTCTTTTGTGTCAGTTTAATAACAAATTGTTGCTTTAAAGTTGTATTTCTATAAATCACTTTCTAAAAATTTTGCAAAACAAATCGAAGTTTTAGTATAGTGATCCTTTCGATACAAAAAACTATTTAGAATTTGCCATGAAAAGTTATTTTAAGTAAAAGTGAATAATCATATATTTTAACTCAGCAGTTGTAAAGCAGTGACCCATGTATTATATGTAATTTGAAAAGTATCATGTGGTCAAATTATAATAAATGTGATCAAATTCATACGGTCTACATTGGTAGTTTAAACGCCCAACTTTTTGCGTTTTAAGATGGTTTGTATGTTTACTGATTTATAGATATGTTGGCTTAAACACATTTTAAACCAAAAACATAGTTTACCTTGCTCTGATTTATTAACCCTTAGTGTGGCAGACATTACAGTCTAATGTTGGCATTAAAATAATGGTTAAATTTTTCGGTATATTTTTAATTTTAAATTGAATTGTCGATTTTATATCTTATAAATAATTTTAAACTTAATAAAAATATTAGAAGCTCGTTTTAACTGAAAAACGGTAATTTTTAATATTTCCTTCCTTCCTTCCTTCACATCTAAGATATAATTATTCTTCCATGTCACAGAGTACAATTCCGTTCGGTAACGGAATTCATTTTGTATTTTGGTGCGGAATGAAACCATTTTTGTTTTCATGAACGGAATGGGAGTTTTCTGAATCTTAAAGGCCAAAACAAGGTATTCAGTAGGGCTTTCAATTGGGATTGGTATTTCAAAAAAAAATATATTCCGGTATCCCGGGATTTTCGGGATATTCTTAATCCCGGATTTCACGGTATGTTTCTGGTTTTTTTTAATATTTTATGAATATATATTATTTATTTGTAAAAATAAAAATATAATAAAAACAAACTTAAACTATTTATTGATCACAATTCATTAAGATCATGATATACAAAACATAAAAATCTTATTTTTATCCATATTTGTGTATTGATTTAAAAAATTACGCCATTTCCAATTGTATTTTAAAATTTTCCAAATGTATTTTTAAGTTTTCTAAATGTATTTTGAAATTATCCAAATAGTTTAAATTTGTCCAGATATTATGAAAAATCGTCCAAACATAATTTAAAATTTTCATATACAATAAAAAATTTTTTGTATTTATTTTAAAACTATCCAAATTATTACAAGAATATTTCAAAATTTCCCAAATGTATTTTAAAACTATCCAAAATTTATTTTAAAACTGTCCAAATATATTTAAAAATTTTCTAAATGTATTTCAAAATAATTAAAATGTATATTTAGATTGTCCAGTTGTATTTTAAATGTACTTTAAAAAATTGAGTACCAGAAAACATTTGCACAATTTTTAAATACAATTGGACAATTGCAACAAAAACATTGGATAAAATACATTTTGGTAATTGTGAAATATATTTGTAAATTTTTAAAATATAAAAGAAGTAGGAAATAAAATCTAATGAAGATAAACTTAAATAATGTTTTAAAAATATATTTCGTCGGCTTAATATGCAAACCTGCTAACTCCCTTTCAGCACATTTTACAGGAGAGACAAAAAACTTCTTATATTTCATTTGTGTAGACTAAGTTATTAATAAACACTGAACTAATAATGTAGTGGATTTAGCAGTTTTTCTAACAAAAATTTTTTTACTAGTGGATGTAGCAGTTTTTTTATCAAACCTTTTTATACTCTTCAAGACTCAAATTGAAGAAAAACTACATGCTCGTCGACCAGTCGTATCTTTTTCTACCACACGGCATCAAAATCTAAATTTTCTTAAAAAGTGGATTTAGCAGCTTTGCATATTAAGCCGACGATTTGGAAAGTTTTTAAAAAAACCTTAATACAAATTATTGAAAAAAAAAATGTAAAAGTGAGAAAAAAAATCGGGATGTCGCAATTCAGAAATCATGAGATTCGGGTTTCGCATAAGCACGAAAACCCCTGGATTTCCGGGATAAGGACTTCCCGGTTGGAAGCCCTAGTATTCAGTGGAAACCAAATATCAAAATAATTTAAAAATTTGTACAAAAATATGTATTGGTGGAGAGAGTATCTGTGTAATAATTTATAAAAACCCACTAATTGTGCTGGGTAATCAGATGTTAACCAGGGTTTTTCTCATATTTGAAAGACCCTATTATTAAAAAAGTTAAATAAAAGCTCATCATAGAGTAGTAATTAATAAAAAGATTTAAATTAAATTGTAGAAATTCCATCAATAGGTCAAGAAATGAAAGTATGCCTCATAAACTTTGAAATTAGGCTGTTTTAAACTAAAATTTAGCTAAAATTAATACAAAAGTAATGTCAATAAAATTCAGCTTATTCGGGCATACAAATTAGTTCCATTTCCGAAATTTGTTTATTACATTTACAGCCAAATTCACCAAGTTCACAACGTGTGCTATCAAGTCATATCGGCATAATGTCCTAAATAATATTTTAGAATTGTTTAAAAAAAATATAGTTGTGTTTCAAACAAAATAAAAAATCTTTATGCTGTGCTCATTTTTTCGTCATAACTACACAGTATAAATCTAAATTATAAGCGGTTGCCCACAGCGGTCATATATAAATACTTGTTATTATTTTAAGATGGTACTTTTTGAATTTTCTATAGTATTGAACTTAGAAACATAAAAATATAGGTGCAGTTTCTAAGTGAATGATAAACTATAAGATTAATAATTTTGGTACCTTTTTGTTAAAACTTAGAAACCTAAACTTTCTATCTTTCTACGAAAGAAAGGGAGACGCTTAGGAAATGGCGGCTTAAATGCTAGTTTTATTTAAAATTGATGTGGATATATCTGTAATTTCGCTTTTATCTTTTAATTAAAAGTAAAAATAAGCTTTGTTTTATATAAAATTTTGTGGGTATCGGTCTACAATAGCTTATAATTGGTTCCGCTTTCAAAATCTGTGAACATTAGGACCGGAAATTTCAGAATTAAGGGCAAACAACTTTTTAACCTAAATTAAAAATCGCGCAAATTTCGCACTTTTAGCTACATCATCATTTTTTTTTTTTTAAGTTTAGAAAATTTTGTGTGTACTTTTGGTAACCCTTTTTTATTGTCCGTTACTGTGTGTAAGTTTTGACTCATTATTAAATTTAATGTGTAAATAAATTTGTAATTGTTTAAAGTTTTTTTTAGTAAAAATAAATTATGTTCTTGGATTTTGTTTTGATCTGCGACAAATTAACACACTTTCTACTTACATAAAACGTAAAATATTATCAATGTAAGAAAAATCAGCTTAAATTGAGTGAAAATTTTATTTCTTTTAGAATATATATATATGTATATATTTATAGACATTTTTTGTTTGAGAGTGAATTGTGATTACAGGGTTCGTCAAAACACTTACTTTTAGCAGTCAGCTTCAAATTACGGTCGTTTAAATACTAATTCGTAAGATGATGTGCGTGTTGTAGCAAGGAATTGTTTATTAAGCACATGTTATGACCATAATTTGCAGTTTTAACACAAAATTGAGACAAATTAATGATTTTGGAAAATATTTTGATCTTTTTTGTAAAACCGTTTACAAACATATATGTAGGTATGTATGTACATATGCATTTTAATGTGAATCTTAATTCGTAAAGCTTCTGTCATAAGCACACAATACGAGGTTTGGAACAAAAAGATCTTGTGGATGATCATTATAAATAAGGAAATAAACATATTAATAGAGCAACATAGTTGCGTTGCTTATTCTATAATCCGTATTTTTAATTAGCTATATTGTTATTGTTTTCCCTGGTTTAAGCATAGTATTTCAACAAATTAAAAATCATTTACATTTCCACACCTTTTTTAACGAATAATTACTCCTTATTTATTAAAGTAGAATATCTACAGCAAAATGACAACCACCATTGATAAAACAATTCCTGTGCCTCCCTCTATATTGTTATTCTAACCACCAATACAAAAACATTATTACCTTGCTCACCATCTTCATCACTGACACCCTGTGAGCAGTAGAAAACAAAAAAAAAGATTTAAATAAACACAAACCCCTGCGCTACTGTGTGCTAAACTGACGTCGGTGAAGATCACACACTGTCCGATAATGATCTTGTCTTTTGGGCATGAAAGTAATGCCTCTATCTGCCTTGTTATGAGATTTGCGGGTTATTATAGTATCCGTAGTTATTTTTTTTTTTTTTTTTGTTATGATTGTTTTGAGGCTTCAGCTCCGATAGATACAATAAATATGTATTTGCACGTTCGTAAATTCGAATTTTTTTTAGTTTATTGATTTATTTTGTTCAACACAAAACTGGCGCATGCTAACCGACACTTAAGGTTAATATAATAGTTGCCCTATTTTGGGCTCAACAGAAACGTTTATGCTCATATTGGCTCTGTCATAATATTTATCATCTTGTTATTGCCACCATTGTATTTTATCTTCCCAAACTTAAACTTATTTTATTATAACTGTTAAACTGTATTTACTTGTAATTCTTATTTTGAAATATGGTTTCTTTATTTACAGTTGTACGAGATCAACGATGATCCAAAACGTAAAGAGTTCCTTGATGATCTATTTTCATTTATGCAAAAGAGAGGTAAGTTTCGATGCACTAGATATTTGTTTGTATTTATTTAAATTATGAACATGCGGTAAGTGAAAATTTTATAATTTTCAATGCCATCAGTAGGGACAGGGAAAGATGTTTTTTTATGTTGTCAAGGTTTTGGCTTCGCTGCCAAAACATTAAATGCAGGAATGATTGAAAAAGAATGTTTTTTTAAAGGCGTCTGTATAACCATACATTGCATGCATTTTTATTATGAATATTATGACTGGCCATAAAATTATTTATAAATGCATTAAATATTACTGTTGTTTTACATTAAACAAAAACAACATTTATTCATTCCACAAAAACAAACAAAAATTCTACCGCATACTTGATCGGTGACGTTAAGTACAAGAGCTAAATTAATTTGGTGCTTTTTACTGGACAAGCGGGAAAAAGTACTATTTTGCAAGATTTAATGTAGTAAACTTATTTGTTTTCTAAAAGACGAAGGCATGTCAAACTCTTAGTTTAAATGATTTATTATTTTAGACGAAGTATTATTAATATCGTTAAATAATCGATATCACCAATAACTCGTAGAACTACAGTTCCCAAACAAAGGAGTCCTCCTCCTATTTACGGGTTTATATTGTCTCTTTATGGGAGGTGTCAAGCTCCTTCCAGACCCTCAGTAATATTCTGTAAGAGTTTCATAAAAATCAATTTAGCGGCTAAGACAGGTTATAACTAGCACTTTGTATAATAATCGAATCTCTAAGAAATCAGATTTACTAGCAAAATAACCGCATATGAGCTCATTTTTCTATCATAAATGATGCTCTCGTTGTGAGAAAATTGTACACTACCAATGATTCACCTCAAAGAATCATCTGAATCAGGAATCATACGTGAATCCCTTTTCGATCGTTCTAGTAATAAATAAGTTTATTTAAAATCATTATTTTAACATATAAATGATTCATATAGGAATCTTTTTCAATCGCTGAAGAGATAAATCAGTTTTTAATCATTAAAATTGATCTGAAAAGACTTATTTTGGTGATTTTTACAAAAAAATGATTACCCAAATGCTAGCTGAAGTGCTTAAGAAAGAGGACGTAAAGTGTAAAAATGAAAATCAGAAAAAACAGAATTTTAAATTTTGTATTTTTGAATTTTGTTATGTATATTTTAATATTTGAGAAACTTTAAAAATCGCTTTGTAATAACATTTTTATGATTTATTTTTTAAATAATGAGTAGAAAATTATTGTAGGAATTTATTGGCATCAAAATAAAAAAAGACAGTAAGTGAATTTGACTGATTTTTTCCTAAGCACGGCAGTATACATATGTATACATTCTACGACATTCATGACACTAAAAGTGCTCCCAACTTCATCGTTTGATCATAGACTACGCATGAAAAAGGCACTCACGCTATATAAAAGCATTATAACAGAGTTATAAGCTTAACACAAAGAAAGAAATCCGCTAATAAGTATATTTTTGTTTTTAAATAGAGTGGATTTTTTATTTTTTTTTAATATTTATAAAAATAAGTGCATTTACACTAAAAAATCTACTTAAAAAAGGTGTAGGGGTGTAGTTTTGCGCCAGCTCGACTTTCGTTCTGGAATAATGCATTTTGAACAACAAAGTACAAAATTTATCCTTAAAATGGACATTCTCAACATTGAAGTTAAGCACATGCTGTTTTTATTTGTTTTAATTTAAATTATTACTATTTCGTTCTCTCTTTATGCATAAGGCAGTAAGTAGCCCATCTAATGAACAATCACATATTCGTTCCTACTTCGGGGGGAAAATAAAATGAACATTTTCATTAAAATCTCAAGCACATCCACGTCAACATGATTGGTAATGACATGATCAACACTTGAACGATTCGTCACTTCTTAAGTCATTTATTTAGTCTGTATGTTCGTCAATGAATTCGTTTTTATTGCTCAATGTACCAAACCGTTTATTTAAATTTATTCGTTTATACGTTTTTAAAATATAGTTGGATGGATGCAGCAAGCGGCGTTATCGTTGGTGCTACTAAAGTAGCAATTTGCCACTTATTTGAATTCTTTTTTGCTATTTTGCTACAAAATGCACTCAAATGTGAAAGAAACTTTTTTTAATTCTTGCCACGTTTTCGATACTTTTTACTAAATGAAGAGATATTTTTTTTACTTTTTGTTTGATTAAATGATGCAGCTCAACTTGCAAGATATTTCTAAAAACAGCGACTTTTTGACACTTGCAAAAAGTTAATGCCAAAAACATAAACAATGTTACCAAATTTATTTGATTGCGGAAACAATTATGTATTAAAGTTTTAACTTTCTTTAAGTATATTTAAAAATATTTCGTGTTTTTTTTTTTTTGCAAATAAACATACAAGGGTATTCATTTGACCGGGCTTTTACTTTAATCGGTTAATCACTCGATTAATTAACCGAGGTTTCTGTTTAATCGGTTAATGATCGGTAAATTTTATTTTTGATCGGCTTACCGATTAGTACAATTTTCTTTTATAAATTAAGTAATTTCAATAAGTAAAAATACATAAATTATTTATTATTTGGAGTTTATTAGTTAAAAAAAAACAATAACATAACTTACATAACAATTCTTGAACTTAAACGAGCAAAAAAGCATAATTCATAAATATGTAATATATATTTTTTTTAATTAATACATATTATGTATTAATTAAAAAGTAAACTGTTAGATCATCTTATTAGTTATTTCAATCTTATAAAATAATCTTTTAGAAAAATAATTTGGTTTAAATGTTTAGGATTTAAGCAATTCTTTTTAATAAAACTTGTCTTGGAAAAAATTCTGTTACTTATCGTTGATCTTGGAAAAATCGAAGGTTACCGATAAAACAGAATGCCTAATTTCTCAGTCATTTTCCTGGATTTCTCTAAACATATAAAATCTTCCATTATGTTATAAGAGTCCTGTTTTAATTATTTTAAATTTTTAATACTTCTAATTGTTTCGATTAATTCTGTTAAAAAATTGATATGGGAAGAAACAAATAACTAAACACATGCATATAAAAAGTACGTGAAACAAAAAGCTGTTGACAGCAAACACTTATTTGTTTGTATGAAAAAATATGTTTTTAACATAGAGTTTCGTCTCCATGCGCTGGTTCACACTCTTCAAGTTTTAGCCGTCAAGTCTTGAGCTTTGAGGATAAAAGGGAAAAGAGAATGCCACTATCTCCTTAAAACTGACGACTAAAACTTGAAGACTGTGAACCAGCACAATAATTAAAAACACAAAATTAAAATTTTTTACATCGGTTAATCGACTGAAATTAACCGGTTTAATCGTTAATCGAAAATAGACAATTTTAAATAAACCGATCAGTTAATCGGGTAGTAATTAAACGGTTAACCGATTGAATACCCTTATACATACAGAAGACAATAGGTTTAAGTTTAAAACATCAATCTCTTTAGAAAAAGTAATAATAATTATGCGTGGTAAGCATATGTATATCTTGCGAATAATTTATGTACACAGAGGCAAGTGCCTCTTGCTTTTATGTGTATACCTTTATCATGGTAAAAATACTTATATCATGGCTTATACCTATGTCTGTATATATCAGGACTGTCAGATTTTGTTATCTACGTCGCCAATTATGCAATCAAAGTCGCCAAAAAAATTCGGCCAATTAAATTGTTTAGTCCCTTCCTGTGTATACCTTCATCATGGTAAAAAATACTTATATCGTGGCGTATACTTATGTCTGTATATATCAGGACTGTCAGATTATTTTATCTACGTCGCCAATTATGCAATCAAAATCGCCAAAAAAAAAAATTCGCCCAATTAAACTGTTTAGTCCTATTTTACACTATGGACATTTTTGCACCTATAAGTATTTCTGAATTTTTGAAAACAACTGTTAATCTCCAAAACTGTTAAAAATATAAAAAATTATTGTTAATGGCTAAAAGGGAATTTAATTCCAGATCATTCGCTGGTAATTGTATACAAATCGTTATCAAGTCATAATGAAATATCTTTGCATATCCGACCTATTTCGGACGTAATATTAATCAGCCCAAAATAATAAATAATACATAGAATTCACAGTTGTCCTACGATTTTCATGATAAATGCCGTATTTTTCGTAATAAAATGAAAGAAATGTCAAAAATTTGTCCTTATAATCTTTGTATCAACTTTAAAAAGAATTAGTAGTAATTTAAAAAAAAAATTATCGCCACTAGTTTCGGAATAACTCCGAATCAGTTGGAAATATTTAGATGAATCAAAGGAAATTTTATTGGGCAAATTGATCTCAAGTTATAATAAAATGTATTAGCATAACCGCCTTATTTAGGGAGAAAAATCGGTCTAGCGTCTAGACCCTTACCCATAAAAAAAACTGTACGTGATAGAACGAATCTTTGAATAGATTTGGATTCAGCACGCTAAAGTCAATCAAAATGTTCTTGCTCCCAACTATTTCTGTTTTTTTTTGCCGACCAGTGTTATAATATCATTTATAAAATCCTATTTAAAATATTAAATAAATCGAACGTGGAAACAACATAATTTGGTGTACATATTCTGATTTTAAAAAACGTGTCCCTTTTTTCTTAAATGCCCTTCTCGATGCCACTTTGTTTTTTTTTTTTTTTTTTTTTGTAAAAATCCACTTTTTTGTACTTGAAAATATCCAACGGTAACGCTGGCTGCAAGAAGCATTCGATTGTGGCATTTCAAATTAAAATAATTTTCAATGTAATCGTTTAGTTATTATTGCCGCTGTTTGTTGTTGTCCCTTTCTTGAGATGCTTTTAATAACAAGAGTGCTATATTCGGCTAAGCCGAATCTTATATACCCTTCACCATGGTGCGATAAGAACAAAAGGATATTTATATAAATATATAATATATCTGTGGGAATAAATAATAACGGCTTAAGCCGAAATTTCTTGTTTTGAGATATTAGGGGTTTTGTCTAAAATAAATTGTGTTTGTTTTTTCTATAAAATTTAAGCCACAGAAAAAAATGCGCATTTATTTAGAACAAAACCGTAAATTTTATAAAAAAAAAAAGAGTTTTTTTTTAAAATAAAAAGTGTTTTGTAAAGGATATAAAAGTAAAAGTAACAAAAACTGATATATTTTTTATTTAAATAAAAATAATTTATAAATACAAAGAGAAAAAAATTTATCGAATGGGATTGGAACCCGCCAACACCCAGAAGTTTACTTGTGACATAACGGCTAGACCACTCGACCACTGTTACGTATGCGAAATTAACGTTAATATAAGTAAATAGGCCGTGTGTAAATTTTTATTATGTAAACAAATATCTTTGTGTGAGTTTGTTGTTTGAGTATAAAAGGTGAAAAGGCCAAAAAGAAAACACAACACCACCAATATTTAAAAAGAAAAAAACTGCAAAAATTACGAAACAAAACAATACACAAACTTTTTCACATAGTTGCAAGGTTACCGTTCGCAAATATTAAAAAGTTGCACAAAAAATCGACTAAGAAAATTTTCCCAACCCTATTTTAATGATTTTTAATTTTCAATAATACAATATTAAACATACCAAACAAAAAAGAACTAAATAACAACACTAGATCCCTAAGACTTAAAATTTTGAGTATTTTCAATAATGTCTTTGTACGGGAGGTACCATATCCACTTTTCCAATCCCGCCCATATTTTGTGGGATGCTGTGTATTGATAACCGATATATTATTATTATATAGTTTAGGAACTTTAGCTCGTTTTGTTCTCCAGATATACAGAAATGAATAACGTCTTTGTATGGGAATTGCCACACCCACTTCTCCAATCCCACCCATTTTTTGAGAATTGGTGTATTGATAGCCAAAATGTTTGTACCAAATTTAAAAGCCTTGGCTCTTGCCGTTCTCCAGATATACAGAAAAAAAGTATTAAAAAACATCAACAACATGGGATTTATGGAAAAAATTAGAGGTAGTCGTCGTTTTTTGCTCATATTTCAGCTATTTATGGACCGATCTTACTGAATTTCAATAGCAAACAATTCCGGACTATATGCGACATAAATGTAAAACAACATAGCCTCAACATTGTAGAAATTACAAACGGAAAGACAAAGTTATGTATACCCTTTTACCTTCGGTGAAGGGTATACAAATTATGTTAATTAAATGTCAAATGTACGTTATTGTCCGTTTCGTAAATGTGAAACAAAAAAAATTTAAATTTTTTTATTTAAATTCTTCTTTTTTCTTTGCTTTAAGATTTAAGTGTTTTATAATGATGTATTTTGGACGTGACATTGCAGCGTATTTTACTTACGGCGCAATAAAAGTGTTAAAATAAAAATATTTCTTTATGATTTGCATACAATTTCATAAAATTATTTGTGGTGCTGCACTATTTATAAAACAATATCCACATTTTTATTATTTTGTTTCTTCTTTTTATCTTCTTAATGCAGAATTGTCTGTGATACACATGAGTATGTAGTATGTACATACGAGTACACTAGGGTGACCGATAAAATCAAAAGTTGGATTTCTTTAGGTTTCACCCCCCAATTTGGAGGGACAATCGGCGAGTGCTAAGTCGTACCTTATGCCCACCAAAGTTTGGAAAAATTATATTTTTACATTAAATCCGACTTTTATGTTTCATATCTTAGAAAATATGAAGCTTATATAAAAAGTTAACAAGTTTTTCTTTACCTTTTATTAAAAAAAATAAACTAACAAATATAGAATGCAGTAGTACTCGCTTAGTCACATTCTTTAGTTGCGGAAAAATCTTGGACTAAATTGCTATTGTTATTATAAGCCTTATTCACATATATACATTATGAGGCGTATAACTGAGTTCGAATATAAGCAATTTCTGTGAATATAGAATATAAAAAAATATTATTTGCTACACCGACTGCAGGCTCATGGTTTTGCAACAGGGTTGCATAGTGTGTAAAAAAAATAGTTAAAATACTAATAATAAGATATTTCTTCCCTGATACCAAAGACAAAAACTAATTTTTTTTAAGTTGAGAGTTTGTGACGAAAATAAAACGATTTTCCTACTTCTGTGTGGCTTCGAACATGAAAAAGAACTTAATAAATTTTGCTAATGTGGCTATAAGGTAGGGAAGTAACGATACGCCTTATTGCCATACGATAGCGATACTCAAAATAAAATATCGCCGATATCGTTACTGAAAAGCATATTGAATTTGAATTCAATTTAAAATTAACCAAACTCAAGTAGCGTTTTTTTATACAAAATTACAGTGCATTGATATTTAAAATTTAATAAGATTTAAAAAACAAGGAATTAAATTTGAATTAAAAAAATTTTTTTACATAAATAACAGGGTTAGAAATTAATTATTAATATTAAAAATTGACACTAATAAGATTTGTTCAAAAAACTAATTATTCCCAACTTTTGCGAAGATAGACGGTTTCGCAAGTCCGTTTGTACCAGACCTGCAGTGGAAAATAGTATCTCAGATGCGATAGAACTAATTTGAAAACTTAAGAATTGCTTTGCCATTTTCTTTAAGTTAGTAGAGCTAAGGTATCTTTCGACTTCTTCTTTAGCAATATTACATTTTTTTTAGAGCCACGATTTCTGCCTGGGTATTTACCAAAGTCCCGTTGTTAACGAATTTTTTGTATGCGTTTCTCAGACAAGAATGGGCCAGTTGTTATGATGTGAAGTAAGATGGCATGTGTTTTAGCGTAGGACGTCAGAGGATCTTGTGAAATTCCTGGCACTTGTTTCACGGGCGCTTAAAATTGTTATCTCTAAAGAACAATCAAATTTTTGCAAATCACAAAAAAAATGGCTGAGTAATGCTTGTTTGGCTATTTTTAAAAACCATGGATAATCCAAATTATAAAAGTAACTTAAAGTCACATAACCTGTGACTAAAATGAGATATACATAGATTAAACCCAAGCACAGATATATCTGTTTGTACAAGTTTCTGTGTGTTAACTAAAGTGAATGTGTGGTCGAGTGATTCTGATATAAGTTGATATCAAGGCGAATTCATTACCAGGTGGCGTTGAAAGCACAGCTGTGCTACTTTTTTTCTTACATAGAGAGAGAAATGTCAAAAGTTGCTTGTGTTTTTGACATATCGATCAACGAAAGCAACAAAAAAATAAATTGTTGTGTTTTTGGTGTTGTTACTTGTTGTAGTATCGACACCACCGTATACATGAATTCGCCTTGGTTGATATGGATATTTTTTGTAACATAGTGGATATGAGTTGATAAAAAGAGAATGAGAGTAACATATCTGTTTATATCTGTTTCACAAAAGCAGATACTAGTTGATACTGATCGAATACAATGAGTTACTTATTGTACGATGCCGTTTTTTTCAATTGTCTTTCAACGAAAATATTTTGTATTTTGTTTTTGTAACAAATTCTTTGATGCCCTTAAAAGGATGGGTTCTTTTCGTTCAAGAGACATGTAGACAAAAATTATTGAAAAAAATTACAAAAAAACCACATGTATTTTGTTTTTGTAACAAATTCCTCGATGCCCTTAAAAGGAGGGGGTTTTTTCGTTCAAGAGACATGTAGACAAAAATTATTGAAAAATATAATAAAAAAAATTACCAAAAAAACAACACATGTATTTTGTTTTTGTAACAAATTCATTGATGCCCTTAAAAGGATGGGTTTTTTTCGTGCTGTGGTGTGAAAGTTGCCGAGCAACAACAACACTAGCGAGTAGCGTTGCGATCAGGCCTGCCATATTTACCGATTTATCGGAATTTTGCCGATTTTTTTTTCTCTTAATTATCAAAGTGCCTATTTACCGATTTTTTGATAAAAACTTAAAACGTTACAAAGAGACAACTGTTATTAATTCAGCGCTTATACTTAAGGAAAAATGGGTTAGATTTATTCCATATATGTACATATGTAGTGTTTGTCTAACCCATCACACACACACATTTTGAAAAATATTCAACTAGCTATAAAGAATAAAAAAATTTACTCCAAATGAAAGAAAAAAACTTAACGGTTTTTTGACCAAAGCTAAAAAAAGAAATAATTTATTTTTCTAAAGGAAAAAAGGGATTATTACTTAAAAAAGATTAAAGTTAAGCTTAATTTATATTCACTGTCAATGTAAATATTTAATTTTAAAGGATTATATGCTATTGAGGATAAGGCTTATACCTCCGGTACCCAGTTTAATTTAAAGTTATTTAATAAAAGTGTCAAACTCATATATGTATAATAATAAATAATTAAAACAAAAACTTTTTGTATCCATAATAACAATTAACCAGGAACGGTGGCAGTTATAACTGGTATCAAAAAAGTTCTTTAATAACAGTTATTTCAGGGATCATCGAAAAAATTTCTGTCTATGTAAACGTTGTACGTAAAGTTCAGGTCACAGTTTTGAAGATAAATTGCTGAAATTTGGTACAAAGGTTCTAATTGTCCTAAGGAACAAACATATTGTCAATGGTGAGAACTTTGACATGAATCTTAACTTCATAAAATAATGTCGTGGTCCATGATTGCCCATGGGTCCCTTAGCTACACTCTTGAAAAGTTATCTCTAAATATTGTGGTGTGGAGTGTCGTAGGATTGGGCATGCAGACTATACTTCCTTATTTGTTTGTAATGGTTAATTGCAACCAAAAAAATAAATTATTTGTTTATAATGGAAAAATTAATGCTTTTTTACAATACATATTTTTAAACGAAAAATGTTTTGGTTGAAATAATGGTTATCAATAACAAAAAAAAAATTGTTACTTAAATTGGCTACGATAACTCAAATAAAATATATGTATATAGCGATAATGGTTAAAAATTCCCAACTGGAAATAAAGGAATTTTTCTCATAGCCTTTCAAAAAAAATAATAATTATTATTTTCAGTCCCGGAGTTATTTTGTGAATTAAAAACAAAAAAGTCCATTTTAAACAGTTATCTCTTTAATGTAAATATAATAGGTCAAATTAAACTCTTAAAAAGGGAGTTCGATCTAGCCGTCATAAATTAAAACTCAGTTGAGGAATAAAAAATCGACACTCACAGTTTGCCGCTGGTCAGATCTTTACAATTTGTATAGCAGTATTATCTAATCAGCTTGTACTGCAATTAAATTTTCATTTTCATTAAGAAAAACAAAATGAGTGTTATTATCAGTATTGCCAGTGAAATTTCGAGAAAAATACATTTTAGTTTCCATTTTTCCAAAATGTATCATTTGAAAATCCATTTTTAACGTTTAACAACATTTTTATTACATAGTTAATGAATATTATAAAGAAAATGATATCATATAAATTAATTTTTATATTTATTTAAGTCATAAATATTAGGTATTTAAATTTAAAAATACAGTAAGCAAACTTAAAAATTTATTATATGTAACTATCTTTGGATGTTATCAAAACAAATTCAATTTTGTAAAAATTAATATACGAGTTAAGGCCTTTATACTAAGGCGATTATATCAAAAAGTTCATATAAATTTTTCTTCTAAAATTTCATCTTAACACACACACACAAGCATACGCAACCAACAGAAGAACTTAGAAAACCTAACAACAAAATGTTATTTTTGTATTTAGGTGTCACTGTTTTTTTTAGTATTCATAACGACCCAGGAAAAACTTTTTGAATTTGGGTAATAGGTCGTAGTTATTTCATACGTTACCTGGTAAGTAATTGTCACTACAATTGTCATTATTCTGAAAACCTCAATAAGTACTTGCTAGTAATGGTCTCAGTAAGTACTTTTCATTGCTATAATTTGCAGTTATGAAAATTTGCTTACTAATAATCATCTAAATAACTACTTTTTAGTTGTCTTGTTTTCAGTACTAAATATTTACTTACTGGTAACTAGTTCCATAACTACTTATTAGGCTTATTAACTAGTGCCAATTAAATAAAAACTAAATATTTTTTGCCTTCTAGTAAGTATATTGTAAGTACTTACAATTCAACTTACTGGTAGTTAAATAATAACTAGATATTTTGTGACTTCTAGTAAGTGTATTGTAACTACTGAGTTATGTGGACAACTCGAACAAAAATAAGTAGTTATTCAGTCGAAAAATAAGTAGTGTTAATATTTCTCCAATATTACTTGCTAACTTACCAGGTAAGTAAAGTTTTTGCTGGGGAAATGATAACTTTAATAAACTTTGTCAGCTTGCGCACAGGTTCAAAAGATACGAAAAATATCAGGATTATACATGGTACATGAAGTCATCAAAAGATACGAAAAATGTATCTTGCGTATCCTAATGGCATCACTGGTTATTAAAGACGTAAAAATATAAATCCTTAAAAGAGTTTTATTTGTTTACAGCCAAGTGAGTTTTATTTTAGGCTGAAAACTCCTTAAGTTTTATTTAATTTTTTTAGAGAGAAAACTCTACTTTTATTGTTTAATCCGAACTTTTATATTTTCGTTGAAAAATTTGTCTTAACTGTGGAGTTGAGATCGTTTTTTCTTGATCAGCACAGATTCTGAAAGAGCACTTTAATACGAATCTATTGTTATATGACAGTATGTCTCCGTTGGCTCTAATATGAAAAATTCATATAAATTTTTAATTAACTAATATTTATTAATAATTTTTTAAAATTAAATTGCCGATTAGTTTTTGATGATATGCAGATTTCTTACCAAAACCATCTGGCACCCCTGGTTGAGATCGTATATAAATTTTCATAAACTCTGTTATTTACATCAACTCTCCAACAATAATTGAAAATACAACAGATAACAACAGATGTTGTTAAAATACCATGGTGACAACAGATATTTTTGAGCAAAAAAACAAGGTTATGCTATACTCAATCCAATACCATAAGCAACTGTTTTTGTTTTTAAGATATGGTGAGTGGACAAAAGCAAAACCATAAAATATCAGTTACACTCAAGAATGATATAAAAAGAGATTACGCCATGCGCATGTTTTCCCGTTAGATGACGTAGCTTAACCCAAGCTATGGTTACCTATTCGTGTATGTTTCGTGACGTCATTTGACCCACCTGCGCAGAAAATTTAATTTTGAGTTCGTGTTGTCGTAATCTTTCTTCTATCATTCTTGAGTTACACTCATTCTCTCATTGATATCAATAGTAACAGATACATATCTGGTGTATCTGTTTTGACAATACTTTATGATACACTCGTGCAGGTCTTTAATATAGATCATAAAAATCGATGAACGGGTTTTACTTTTATATACAATCAAGTAAAGTGAAGGAAAAAACGTTCATAAATAGAACATCAGCAAACACACACACATTAAAAAATGTTATTTTTGTATGGAAATCGCGATTTTTATCAATTTAATTGTCTGTTAATTTTGAATAAAATCAAAAGTTGTGCACCGATTACAATGAAATGAAGCTCATTTCATTCGAAATATGTTAAGCTAATTGTCTTTATTCCAAAAAAGTTTTTATGAATTTTTAAATTAAAAATTTTTTTTTTTTTTAAACTTTAACGATATCTCTGAAACTACTGGGCAAATTTAAAAACAATGTAAGCACGGCTTAAAGATAAAATTGTTAGCGAATTTTGGTTTTTTTAAGTGAATATGGTGCACCGTTTTCAAGTTATTGCAATATATGTAGTGGTATACCTCAAAAAATCGAGCTGATAGAAAAAAATAACCAAATAACCTTAAAAACAATATTTAGTTCTTAATCAACAAAAACCTTGTTCCCTACAAACATGTTTTTATATTTTGTCAAATACCCCAATTAACAGCACAATGTAAAATTTTGACCTATTATTCTAACCTACTTATTTCGTTTATATAATAATATTGCATTTGTTTCTGTATTACTCGTATACTGAAAATATTAAATAAATTATATACTTATTTGGGCTATTTTTACGCGCAGCTTTTTTTAAGTTAGAATCAAGTTTTTTCTTAATATGCAGTTTGAAAAAAAAAAATGGCAACGCTGCAGTACAGTGAGAGCGGGAGAGTCAAATAGCACTAACTGTACTAACCTCAAAAGAAAAATCAATCCATCCGTACTCAAATCAATCCGAAGCGGTATCAATAGTACGGTGAGTACGGATTTTCTTGAATCAAGTACAGAAAGATTGATTCAAGTACGGATTATTCAATCGCGAAATACTCAAGTTATCCATATTCAATCCCGGATTCGTACTTAAAATAATCCGAAATTGAGATTGATTAAGGTAAAACTGAGATTAAATCAATCTCACAATGCGCTTGATTCAAGAATTATAAAATTGATTTAATCCCGAATTCGTACTTACAATAATCCGAAAATGAGATTGATTTAAGTAAAACTGAGATTGAAGAAGAATATTATTATAATTAATTTACTTACCTGTTTCACACCTTACAAAATTCCAATTATAAAACACCACCAATTAATGTACATATTTAGCTAAGAATATAAACTAAATGAGAAGTGAGAAATTGAAGGCAAGACAATTTTACTTTTTAAAGTTTAAAAAATAAAATTTATTAAGATTTAAACATGAAAATATTGTGTTTTCTTCCTGTTCTGTTGTTTTTTAGCTACTTGTGTGGTGTTGTTGTAGTGGCTACAACAAATTTGAATAAGTAATATGAGTGGCAGTACCAACGAACAGTTCAATCTTTTTGGTACTTGGTTTAAGAATTTTATACTTACTTTAAGAAATTCTGGGAATGATTTTCGAAAGTTATCCCATTTAGGATTGTTGTGAGTACGTTTTAGTGTTACGTTGCCTTTACACATGCAAGTAGTGGCATGCCACTGTTCTATACTTATTATCAACGAAAAAGTGTTCGAAATAGTCGAATCTCATGCCATTGGCTTTTCTGTTTACACATGCCACTGCCAGTTCATTTTCAAAATGTCGTCGAAGCGTCAACTTGAGATAATTTGTTTACTTCTCAAATTAAAAAAAAAAGTACCAGAAAACAAAAAGGAGTTACCATCTTCATCACATAGTTTTAGTTTTGGGGAAGTAGTTTACATTTATTTATATTAGCAAAATTAATGCTCTATAATTAACAAACTTGCTTTTTTTAATGGGCGTTTCAAAAAATGAATGACAATAATTCATTTAACAGTTAAAACTTTAAATAAAATTCGACAATAATCCAGTAAATTTGCATTATATGGTTAACAGGGTAACATTGCTAATCGTTTTGACATTTAGTGGCATGCAAGTGCCAATTTTCCACTCGCATACAATTTTTGTTGCCACTGGAGCTGCCATTGCGAAAAATGTGGGTGTATTAGTAAAAACTTGTGATTGTGTTGAGTTTTTCGAACTGGCAGTGGCATGTGTAAATGCTCGGTTATTCGTACTTGAATTTTTAAGTACGACTCGTACTCAAAGTAAGTATAAAAAGCTTAACTTATCCCGAGTGTTTTTCTTTCTGTGTATAAAATACACATGCATGTGTTTGCCTATCTACGGTCTAAAGTGAAATCTATATATATATATAAAAATAATTGTATATATGTTTATTTGTTTGTTTGTTTGTACCTTATAGCCGCCTTAACCGCTGAACCGATCTTCATGAAACTTTTACAGTATATTACTGATGGTCTGGGGCGCGGCACCTCCAATACAAAGACAATATCAATTTCTGTATATCTGGAGAAAGGAAAGAGCTAAAGTTTCCAAATTCAGCACAAGCATTCAAGTTATCAATACACAACATCTGACAATTGGGCGGGATTGGATAAGTGGGCGTGGCACTAAATAGATTTGTTTATCTCTAAAGAACGGTAAGAGAAAAATTGTCCAAATTTGGTACATATAACTAGGTTATCAATACACATCTTATCTAAAAAATATGGGAGGGATTGGAATGGTGGGCGTGGCATCTCCCATTCGAAGACATACAAGCATTTTGGTTATCAAAACACAACATCTGTAATAAATTATGGGCGCGATTTGAGAAGTGGGCGTGGCACAAAATAGATCTATGTCTGTCTAAAGAGCGCTAAGAGTAAAATCGTCAAAATTTTGTACACATAGCTAAGGATGAAACGATACGAGTAAATACTAGGGAGATCAATTATTCGACTTTTTTCAATAACCGGTTTTGAATGAAACGAATAGTTGCTATTTTACTATTTCGGTTAAGCATTTTTAAAATATCCGGTTAAATGGTTTTAATTCGAATACATAAAAGGACAAAAATCAATTAAGTTTTTTTAATTAAATGTTAATTTTAATAAAAACAAAACAATTCACATAGGTAAGGAATCAACAAAATACATAGATATAACCTTAGGTTTGTTCAAACCTGACAAATAATTGACGATAAAATCCAAAAAAACGGGACCAGTAAATTGATCAAACTTTAGCTTTATTTTCAATAATTTCTATCGGCCTAAGTTATAAAAAATTAAGCATGTCAATAAAGGGTTTATGAAACGGATTTGGTATGAAAATCCGTTTCATAAACCCTTTATTGACATGCTTTATTTTTTATAACTTAGGCCGTATTTATTTACTAAACTATTTTGTAAGAAGATAATTGTATAATCTAGCCAAACGTTTTTCAAAAGCAAATAAAAAATTATAGGAATTTAAGAAAAAATTATATGAGATATTCTCCCAAATTTATTTGAAATGAGTTTTAATTTGTTGGTGGCTAAGCATGTCTACATGAATCAGTAGACTACAACCATATTTTGAAAAAGTTGCAAACAAAACTTCTTAACCAGAATTATATATTTCCAATTTTTTTGTTTCAGCATTAGGGAAACGAATAATAATATGAACCTGCTTTTTATATGAAATATTTGTCAATTCGTCGACAACAATTTAAAACCTTCCATGACATTGTTTGATTTCTTCAATTTTGTTTTTTAGTTCTTGGTGTTTTAATAAATAAAACTAATGAATTTCTTCCATATCGTTTATTCCGCCGGAATGTTGTAGGCTTACGGATAAAGATGTGCTAGAACTACTTAAGAGTATTTAGAGCCTCTCGAGGCATTCCGTCCTCGGCAACACAGCGGGCTAATATTTCACCCAATGATTCATTTTTGTCAGCGTATTTTAGTCAAGTATTATATGTCGACTCTACTTTGAACGAAGTTAAGTTTTATTTGAAGTACATTAATGTCAAGTATGTGCAGTGGGGTATTCATTTAATCGAGCTTTTGCATTAATCGGTTAATTGCTCGATTAATTAACCAAGATATTGGTTTAATCGCTTAATTTTGTTATTGATCGGTTAACCGATTAATAAAGTTTTTTTTATAAGTTAAGTCATTTCAATAAAATAATATGCATAAATTATTGATTATTTGGAGTTAATAAGTAAAAAAAAATAGTTCATAAATATGTAATACATATTTTTTTAATTAATACATATTATCGGGTCTGTTCTAAAAACCACTTTTATTCAAATCACGTGATTTCAAATCACATGCGCCCTTTAAAATCACACGTGTTATTTTGTGGGGTTCTAAAAATCATTCCGTTTTTGGGTTCCTCAGTGTGCTTTCGGCAATTGAAAATCACACCGAAGCGCTCAAAACACGTGTGTTTTTAAAAGGAGCATGTGATTTGAATAAAAGTGATTTTCAGAACAGGCCCGATAATACGTATTAATTTAAAATAAGCTGTGAAATTTTTTTTTTATTTATTTCAATAGTTTAAGGAGATCTTATAAAATAACACTGTGCAAGAAATTGACACTTTTTTCGTGACAAGCTGGGCACCTGGCGTTTTAACATAATTCGGGTACGCTGAATCCAGTGGTTCCCACGGTTTTTTCAGATTGGCTAATAATACGTATTAATTAAAAATAAGCTGTGAAATTTTTTTTTTTTATTTATTTCAATAGTTTAAGGAGATCTTATAAAATAACACTGTGCAAGAAATTGACACTTTTTTTCGTGACAAGCTGGGCACCTGGCGTTTTAACATAATTCGGGTACGCTGAATCCAGTGGTGCCCACGGGTTTTTCAGATTGGCTCCGGTTTTCGAGATATACCGTTATTTTGAAAATGGAGGAGGTTGCACAACATATACTCGCGTAACTCAAAAACGGTTTAGTTTATTGCAATTACTAAAAAAACCGAAATTCCGCAATAAAATTTCATTTTCAACTAGCATAGTGTAATCTTTTAGACAAATAATTTGGTTTAAATGGTAGGATTTAAGTGATTATTTTCTTTAGTTTTAATAAAACTTGACGTGAAAAAAATTCTTTCATTTATCGTAGATGTTGGAGAAATAGAAAGCAACACGTAATACAGAATATCTAATTTCACAGTCCTTTTCCTGGATTTCTCTAAACATATAAAAACTTCCATTATGCCATTAGAGTCCTATTTTAATATTTTAAATTTTTAACACTTCTTATTGTTTCGGTTAATTCTGTTAAAAGATTGATATGCGAAGATATGAGAAGAAACGAATAACTTAACACATACATATAAAAAGTACGTGAAACAAAAAGCTGTTGTTGTCACTGAACACCTTCTTTGTTTGTATGAAAATATTTTCTAAACACATTCCTTTTGAATATGAGACGAAACAAATAATTAAAAACAGAAAAATATGTTATAATACTAAAAAATATTAAAAATTTGGTTACATCGGTTATTCGGTTAATCGACTGAAATTAACCGGCTTAATCGTTAATCGAAAAAAGCTAATTTTAAATTAACCGATCAGTTAATCAGGTAGTAATTAATCGGTTAACCAATTAACGGTTAACCGAAAAAATACCCTAATGTGCACTAATAAAACGTGACTAATAAGCCGTGACGTGAAGAACCTTTGCAACTTGTCTCTTTAGTCCCGTTCGAAATATCTCAAGAGATAACATCTATATAAAAATACCTTTAATATTAAGAATAGTCTCCCATAAATTACTTTTTACTTTTTACCTAAGCACTTGTTCTATTTTTAATTGTTTTTTGGTTTTTTACTTTTGTTACATTTTGTTTTGACATTCTTCATAAGTTTAAGTTTGCCCAATATTCAATTAAAAAATACTTACATTACGGGTACATTTACAATAAGAGTAAGGAAAACGTATATAAATTGCACATTATTAAACTAACCGGTTTTTTTGTTATTCAAAAAATGGACATTTTAAAATAACAGACTTGGGCTAAGCTAAAATAACCGGCTAAAACCGGTCGAATAACAACCGTTCGGTCTCTGTAGTAAATACAAGTACATATTCGATACTTTTATATAAAAATCAAGTATTTTTGGTATCGATATTTATCAACCAAGTAACAACTAGTATCGTTCAAAAAAACTTGGTATCGCTGAAAAGTAATCGTTTCACTTTAGTAGTGAAATTGTTTTATGAAGTTTTATTAAAAGTTAAAATAAATATAAAAAGCTGTAAAAATAAAAAGGTGAAACACCAAATTTCTTAAAAATGGGACCACCAAAATCTCGCGTTTGAATTGAATTAGGTACACTAAAAAAAATTCAAAATAGTGATTAATGCAACAAATGTGTTGACACCTCCGTACCGTGCTAAAGATTATTTTTCAAAGCTGGCGCAGCAGCACCGGTATCGAGAAACCGTTTGACCAGTATACACCTCGGCAAGTTATTCATTTTAGTAAGTACATCAAAGACGGAATTTGTTCGTGAATGTAAAAATCATTTAACACAATATATATTGGATATAATGTGTGATTTTTTTTAAAACTTTTCATTAAATTATTTTTATGAAGACAGGAATTTTACAACATGAAATTAATTAAAATTTTTATTGATAATTTTTCATTATTGACTGCGCTGAGATTTGAACCCAGGTGTTCACGGACAGGTTGCCCAGCCTAGTTTCGATTGTAACCACACAATCTCTTCAGTGGGGTTTGCCGTCTTACTTACTCGGCTATTGCAGCCGGATGATGTCAAAAGTCAAACATCAATCTTTAAACCAAATGGTATTTCACCTTGGTAGATCGAAATTTGCTTTTGAATGAATGATTATCTATTTTAATTGATTTACATGTTCTTCCTAACTTCTATCTTTTCGAATTTTTGTCAAGAATTCTTCTTGAAATCCAAAGAACATTTTTCGTTTTTTCATGTTTTTGTCTTTCTTTTTTCTTGTTGACCTTTTTCAGCACAACTTGAAGCCGAGTGAGTAAGACGCATCGACATCGAAAAACATTTCCTTCAATTTAAAACTTTTTAGAATATTATTAAATAAACCAAATATATAAAGGTTTGCTTCTTAAGCTAGAAATAGAAAACAGTAGAAGTTTTGGGTCTGCCCTGCCGATATATACTTAATAGGCTCTATCACTATCATCACACCAAAATTTACTATTTGTTGCAGTTTAAGGCATAAGTGGTTTTTATATAGACCGGAATGGTAAATTAGGGCTTCCAGAAACCAAAATTCAAATAACTGGACAATGTAAAAAGTTATTTTCACTTATACGATAGTTCAAATTAGTAAAATTTTATTCAATTTTTTTCCAAAAAAAAACAAGCAAACATAACAGTTAAAATGCATTCTTTCGTCACATAACATATCGTCACTTAAAATCCAAAAGGCCACAATTAACAAAAAAAACCTCAAAATCGGTTAATTACATCATAATCAATCAAAAATTACGGCCTTTAGAAACAATCCATCCGCTTCAATAGTACGGTTAGTACAGAAGTGAGATAAAATTAATCTCAAACTGTACTTGATTCAAAGATTTCTTAGGTTGGTCAATCCCGATTCGTACTAGAAGTAAATTGAAAGTGGGATTAGTTTATAACCTTAACACTTACCTCAGAGAACCAGAGATATAGAGAATATTTTTATTACTTACCAACTCTACGCATGTTTTATTTCACTTTTGTTGTATTCCGCCCTTTGTTACCAGAAAAAGTGTCAATTATATGACACCAGCAGCATCCCGCTATGGTTTTCGTACTCACTCTACTTTGAAAATTTTATTTATTTAACTAAATAATTATAACAAATAGAATATAGGAGTTATTGCTTCTTATTTTACTTTTTAAATATAAAAATAATCTGTATTTTTCTTATTGCAGTGTTGTTGTTGTTTCTACAAAATTTTAACAAACATATGCGTATGCAGGCATATTGGTTTTCAAAAGTTATCCTATTTTGGATTGTTTTAAGTACTTTTTAGGGTTATTCGTACTAAAATTTTTAAGAACGGCTTGTACTAAAGTATGAAGAAAAAACATAAATTAAGTACGATTTTTTCTTTCTGTGAGCACACATATTTTTTATATTATTTTACAGAATTTACTTATGTACTTTGTTTTAGTCTTAAGCAAAAATGTTTGAATCTTTTTGAAACGATCATCAAAATTTAGTCTTATTAAATTTTCAAAGAACATTCTATTCATTTTTGTAGTATAGATCACTTGAAATACTTAAAGTACGTTCACAAAAAGCCTACCTAATTGGTATGGAAAAACCAACGAGATTAATTTGTTTGTATATAGACTTTGTAAGTTTTTTTAAAAATAAAAGAGACTCTCTTTTTATTTTTTTATTAAAATTTTATTACAATGACATAATATGTTTGCGTTTTTTTTTTTTTTTTTTTTGTATATTTTCGCGTATATATATTAAATAAAGGTTTTTAGTGAAGAAGTTATTGGAATGATGGGTTATTGGAATGGCAATATATCATTAGGGTACACTAAAGCAAGTTAAAAATGGGGGAATCGACTAGTAAATGACGTGTAAACAGAATAGAAATATGTATCCATTTGTTAGGAAGGCTAGTTCTCATTTGGGTATATAACTCTTTTTATACTGAACCGATTTTAATTCCACACTGCTTAACAGAACAAGAATGATGATGAGTTTCCGTTGAGTCGTTCGGAAGTGAGCGCGTATTGAATAAACAATAGGACCCAGAATATACATATATACAAGGTTCCCTGTGAGAAGTTGCTATTACTTTTGCAAATGGCGGTAAATGTCAGTGAAACTGCTTTGAAATTAGTTAAGTCAACAGATACAAAATATACATCAATCTTCTCCTCAACAACGCGGAATATGTTTTTTGCTTTTCTTAGGGCTGCATATCCGGGTCGCCTAATCCCTTGTTTTGGTGATTTGCACTAACCGCCCGATTCAGCCGTGCTGTACATTGATGGAAATCGGACCCTAATGGTCATCAATACTGGCGGCGGCTATTTGGCCGATATTTGTGCATCAAATAAACACAATTCAAAAGCAAAACTAAAGTTTTTCATTTATTTTAAAAATTACTGTCAAAACACATTGATTGACATAAATATTTTATGGAGTCTTATATAAACATTTCTTGGCATAGTATACAACTAGTATGCCGATTTTTTGACAGGTACATAACTCAATTGTCAATGGAACCTAATTTATGTTTGTATTAGTAAGATTTTTTTTAAATGTATTGGTGAATAAAACTATTTCCACCACTAAACATAGTTGCATAAAATCGTATACAATGTGGCAAAAAAATTTTTTTCCAAAATAAAATTTTATTAGTTCAATAAACTTTCCATTTATTAAATGCTGGCTGCATTTATTAACTTTTAAAAACAATGTTTGCAAAATTTTTATTCTGCAATATCGGAAAATATTTAAATAATTTATGATTTCAAATATTATTTTCATACCACAAAATGCTACTCTACCGGCTTTAATAATATTAACAACAGAAAAAAATTAATGTCAAATAAATTTATTTAAAAATTTTTAGTTAGTGAAAAATAAAAACATTTTGCAAAAGCAAATGAGCATTACCCTACAAAAAACTAGACTACTCTATACATGCGTGTATGGACTACTCCATAAGGGAGTAGGACTACTCCAATACCTAACCTAAATGTATATAAAAACATACTCCAATTTATATTGCGATGTCCTAGGGCTGGAACACGTAATCCAGCTATGCATTACATTGGAGTACTCCCAAAACTACTCTATGTCGCTACACCATAGAGCAGCCACAAATACTAGTTTTGAAAGTACTCTATTTCACTACCCCATGGAGTACTCATAGGGGTTAGTTTAGAAGCTAATCTATTCCACTATAATTATTCCACTGTAATTAAATAAGATAAATTATCTTACCAATTATGTCAGTTTTTTTATTTAAGTTTTTTTTACTTGTTATATTGTATTTCACTTTTATTTTGTGCTTTAATTTAAAAACTTTTTTTCCCCGCATATTTATTTCTAACCAAATTTTATAAACAAATGACATAAGGGCTACCAGAGCTATAATTTAACACCAAGCATTTTAAGTTGCCAAACGTCGTTAAAAAATTCTTATTAAAATGAAATGGTCCACGGCTGCATTATATAAGAGTAGTCCAAAAAGTACTCCTTTGGACCATGTACTCCATTCATTTTTTGTAGGGTACTATATAAACAAAAATTTAAAATTAAATAAAAAATAATATATATATACATACTTAATTAATGCATACTACATAACATTTTCATTATTTAGCACAAGTATTTATCTTCTTTAATGAACGAAACGCAACTAAAATGATTTACGTTATTGTTTTCATTTGGTACTTTAATATGTTTGTATGTAACTTTGTTTTTATAACGGGATTTGAAATCTTTCGCTTTTGCTTTGGCGAAAAAACAAAACAAAAAATGTTACTCTTTCTCTTTTCAACTTTAACTAAAATGTTTTACATTATTGTTTTCATTTGGTATTTTTATATGTATGTATGTATGTTACTTTGTTTTTGTAAAGGGATCTGAATTCTTTTGCTTTTACTTGTGCAAAAAACAAAACAAAAAATGTTACTCCTTTTCTTCTCGCTTCTCATAGAAGCGAGTGTGGAAGGTGTATCTTATCTTTTATACCAAAGATCCAAGGCCTTCTATGAGGCATTCTTTAGCAGTTAGATAATAATAGTAATTGAGTTAAAAAACTTTTTAAGAAGGCCTTTAAAAAGACCTGAAGTAAGAAGGTCTTCTGAGTTTTCCCGCTGGGTTGAGCTATGTACCTGTCAAAGAGTCGGCATACTAGTTGTATACTATGTTCTATACTATGTTTCACACGGAATAACAAACTTAATATAGCCTTATTCACCACTGGTGGTGGATGAGGGCGTATAAAATAGAAATTTACAAGATTTTAATGGATGGTAGAACTAAAATAAGTCTTTCATATCAATCAAATGACAAAATAAATGTAATGACACTTTGACAATTCATTGAATCGGAACAGAGTTTTTTTCATAAATCCTTTCAGCATAATGGCACACACATTTACACCAGTGATGCCATTAGGATACGAAAGATAAATTTTTCGTTTCTTTTGATGACTTCATGTATCATGTATATTCCTGACATTTTTCGTATCTTTTGAATCGGTACGCAAAATGTATAGAAATAATATATTAGACTTTTCGTCTCTGACAAAGTTTTTTAAAGTTATCATTTCGTTATAAATACTTAAAAAAAACAGTGACAACTAAATATGCTTCGTCGGTGGTCACATCTTACAATATTGGTAAACAGCGTTGCTTAAATTGCATTAAAATTGACTAAAGGGCAAAGTAAACCATACAAATTGCTTGGCAAACATGTCAACATTTTACGTTTGTGCAAATATTTTGTGTTGTTAATTAGAGTGTTTGTTGTTTGGACAAACATTTGAAGCATGTTTGTAGAAATATTACAAATTTTTAATATTTGGCAGACATGTTGGATATTTGCCAAGCTTTTTGTAGTGTCTATTGTTAAATGAAATCATTTTAGTGAAAACTTTGCAGAGTGAAGACGTTGCAGAAGAAGCATTAAAATCATTATCAGTCGTAATTTAAATTTTTCTAAGTAGCATTGTTTGCCACAAGATAGCTCTCGGCTTAAACCAATCTTTATTCCAAATTAATTTCCATTATTTTATATTTCTGCTCGGTTTTAGCAAAACTGCCGCAGCACTATCGTCGTCTGCATTCATTGAAAACAAAATAAGAATGAAATATGAATGTTTGTACGCAATATGATTGAGTTGTTTATTGGCGAAAATAAAACAAAAACCAAGTGTGTGTTTGCCAAGTCATTTGTGTGGTTTATTTTGCCCTTAAATATGTCTTGCTACTGTGTGAACATTGTAAGATCATTTGTATTTGGCAGACGTGTAAAATTAATGCATCTGACAATGGCACCATTGTCAGAAAAATATTTCTATTGGCAATGCCTACTTACAATATTGTATGAGCTGACCACCTATAACAATACTATATAAAAATAACATGTATTTTGATGTTCGGTTTTCAAAGTTATTCTGTCTTCTTCTTATTCTTATGTATGTCTGTTAAGATAAAATGTAAGAAAATTTTATGTTAATAAGCGTTAAACGTTAAAAATGGATTTTCAAATTTTTTTCTTAAATGTATCTTTTTGGGAAAAAACGTATACTTTTGGAAGCTAAAATGTATCTTTCCCGAAACTTCACTGGCAACACTGATTTACACATAAATTCATATATAAAATGCGTTTTTTTTTTTTTTTTTTTTTTTTTTTTTTTTTTGTTATAAATTTTGCTGTTGTTGCTTTGGTTGAATACAATTAAAACTGTAATTGTATGCAACACCAGTTGTAGCAACAGCATTAACGTGAATTGCTTGAATAAAACATATGTTTCACATCTTGTTGGCTGGCGATGGATGGTGAGATATAGATGTGAAATCTTTCAAAAATTAAAATGAAATTTTTGTTACTCCTGCTGTCGCTGCAACTGATGATATTTGTTTTTGTTGGTTCCTTTTTCAATAAAATAATGATTGAAGTGACACATTAATGTCTGAGAAAATGTGTACTATGTTGTATGTGTATTTTATTTGAAGAATTAAAAACTAAATTAATGTTAAATTAAAATAAAAACGAGGTGTTTAAAAAAAACATTAAAAAAAGGTTGGTTAGACTCTCTTTCAGTTCAGTTTTTAATTTATGTTATTTAGTGTATTAAATTTCATTGATTTTGTTTTTTAATTATTTTTTTTTTTTTTTTGAGGGTTCTTTAAGAAACAAAATACAGAAGCATAGGCACACATTCCACATAAGTTGTAGACACGTACTTGTGGCCCTTTTGTAAAAAAAGCTCATCAACGTCGTACAATATTCCTTCTCGTAACAACAGAGTGACTAAATTTCATAAAAGAATTATTGGAACAAATAAAATCGAAGACATTTCTAAATTTGTTTCATTATTTTAGATTGTAATACACGTTTAATTAATTAAGAAATAATTTGGGCGGGTATATTTGTCTGCAAGAAAGTGTAATGTTAAACTTGTTCCTACTCATTTCTTTAGTTTTGTCGTTCTGTCATAATAACTACAATTTACTCGGTATTTAGATCAGAAAGTTATTATATAAGGGGTTGTTGAATTATTTTGTATTAATCATGGCAGGTTTTTGTATGGACAAATACGCAAGCAAAACATGTAAAAAGAAACATTGAATATGCAAAGGAAAATTTTTAAAAAAAATTTTTGTTATTGTGTTTAGTAAATTGGGAATAAAAATATGGAAATTTTTGTATATGAAAATTTTTAATATAAAATCATCAATTTTTGCTAAGATCAATAAAGTATATTAAAATAATCAATTAATGTGAGTAGTGATTATCATAAAAATCTATCGATATCCTAATAAAGCCGATTTTGCAAAAAAAGAATAATCTTATTTTGGTAAAAAAATTTATTGTTGATTCCAAAATATGCTCTTATATGCAAATATGTAAAATATCCAAAAAAAAAGCTTAAAAAACTTTTCATGGTAATATTATGATTGCAAAATACGTAAATGTTATTTTTTAATAGATGGATCAACACAATATTTTGAGAATCCATTAATGTTTGTACAAACTAACCTCCACTTGGATGATACATATATTTAAAACAGAAGGTCCAAAATGTTTTTATCGTGATTTCATAGCGTCATTTAGGCCAGACAGAGAATACCCACTAACCCGGTATGCCAGGGAGCCATTACAGTTATGTTCACGCCTAAATCATCATAATATTTCTAACATTAATTTCTACTCTCAATTGTGAATTTGTTATGTAATAGAGCATATTTCCACCAAGTGTCTTAGGAGTTGCGAAAGTAATTGTCCAAAATTTATAAACGTAATTTATTTATTAATTTAGTAATTATTTATTAATCCTTTTCTTTCCAAGCCATCATTAACCAATAAATGTTAAATATATTGTATTTATTCTTACCCGCAGGTTTCGTTTAATTGATAAAAACTGTTGTGGTTTTGATTAATTTGAAAAATTAATGATTATTAAAAAAATTAAATATGTATGTATGTATGTACATGAAAATTTCTAAAACCGAAAACGTATGTCAGAATTTACTGCCAGGGACATCTTGTGTCAAGTTTCTTAACTCCAAGAAAATCAAACGAAATTGAATTAGTGGTCTCATTAATTAAACATCTACATGAAACTTAATTACTATGTTCTTGAAACCTTCATTATAATTTCGTATACGCTTCGTTTGTATTCAGTAAGACAGCGCGATTTTTGTTGACCCACTTTTTCTCAATTTTCTTTTAAAGTCGCTGACATGTTCAAACGGGAAGATTTTTTCTAGCATCTTTCGCGTTCTGTTTAGCTTTAATTTTCTTAAAATTTGACTTTTGTGTTTTTGTACAGCGTTGTCAACTCAGTGCTTTTCGCACCGTTCTAAGTGCTTATTAAAATTTGCGAACGATTATTTAGTAAGTGCTCGGTGCTGATTTTTTTTACTTTTAATGCTTTTATTATTTTCGTTTTCATCAAATGTTATTACATCACAAAATTTCATGAAGTGTAACAAACATATTTTTGCACATAGGCACAGGGTGGCTGATAAATTTTGCATGAATTTTGATACATAAAGAAACCGGAATAACTTTTTTTAATGCATGGAGTTTATTGAATCTTTTTTCATTTGAAAGCTCATTGAATTGTATTAAAATACTTTAATTAGTCTTAAAGATAATTGACTTAAAAGGCCCGCTCTTAAGTCAGGCGAACTGAGAGGCCCACGGAACGTTGAGTTTCTTGAAATGAACCTGTTAGGAAATTTTGTGCGTAATTCGGTTATAACCGGGTAAGCTATGTGTACAGTTGCACCATCTTGTTGTTAGAGATGCAGAATTGAAAAGAATTCTCTTTCGGCGAAGATTAGGATAGAAAAATTCTCAGGTAACGGTCTTCAGTAACCGTAACGCTGTGTCTGTTTTATTCAAAGAAGTATAGCCCGATAATATAGCGTGAAGAAACTTCACTGCAATCGGATGCAATTCCCTATCATTTAGTATTTCTGATTTGGAACCACTCCATAAGCTACAATTTTGTTTATTTACGTTGCCGTTCAGATGACGTTTTCTTTTGGTAGCGGTTTTCATCAGCAACCATGTATGTTATAATAAAACTAGATTGCAAAAACTCATAAAGGTCGTTACGGCAATTTTAAAAATATGGCTTGGATTGAAAATGTCATTTAATACATTTTTCGTATCTAAAAAATGCTTTTTTCAAACCAGAATTGTATAATAATGATTTAGATTATATGTACTTGATATATTTTTCTGATGTTCTTACGTATATAAAGCATGTTAAACGCGCCGTCTATTTTACATTATTATTGTATTGTTAATTGCTATATTATATCCACAATATAGG
Source organism: Pollenia amentaria (assembly GCA_943735925.1). Taxonomy (NCBI): domain Eukaryota; kingdom Metazoa; phylum Arthropoda; class Insecta; order Diptera; family Polleniidae; genus Pollenia; species Pollenia amentaria. The sequence continues at coordinate 88,141,240 of OX031010.1, read as the reverse complement.
GCAATATTATATATTTATCCAATGAAACGGATAACCATAACCTACATATAAGCACAACAACATTGTACAATGTTGCCAACACATTAAACAGTATATTGCACTTCTTTTCGTTGTACAATACAAATCATTCGAATATCACATACACATTGGTGATATAATTATGCAATACGAAACATTTAACAATTATATTGCAAGTGCATGGGCCGCTTTAAACTGATATTTCAATCCAAATGTCGTCATTTTAATTAAAAAAGGACGTGTCTTACATATAAATTGTTTTAGGTTTGGGATATAAAACTAGATAAAATAGAATATTTAAAAAACTTATTTATTTTAAGGAAAGGTCCTTCACATGGTAGAATAAGTACAAGGTATAGTCATTAGAAATGTTGTTCTCAATTTTAAAACCCATGTCAAACAAAAGAAAATAAGGAACAAATTAAAACAAGCATTAAAAATTAAATAAATGATTATGACAATACATGGGCAAATAATGAAAACTCTCCCTAATGAACATACCTGGTACTTATTCTACCATGGTCCTACATTTCTTATAAAATAATATACATTAGCTTTCTAAGATATTATATTGTATCAAGTTTTATGTCCCGAAACTTAAGAAAATTGTATATGTAAAATATGTAACGTATATATGGATATTGATTGTGTTGAAAATATAAATTTTTGCCTTCATATTATTGTAGAATTTTATTTGTCTTGAAATCTAGAACTGGAAAAGAAATTTGTCTTATTTTATTATTATTTTTATTTTAAATTGTACTTTTCCATTACGGAATATTTTAAAATAATTTTTAATAAATAATTAAAAAATTTGAAATAAAAGTCCTTAGTGCTTCTTTTCCAAAAACAGGCGTTTTTTCCATTTTGGTGTTTTTTGAAATTTTGAAGTTGACAACGCTGATCATGTATACATGAAATTATATTACTGCAAACAAAACATTAATTAAATATAAATACCACATAATAAATTGAAATTGTTAACACTGGAATACCTTTTCTTTTTTTTTTAACAATATCGACTTTAATATTTTTTTAAGCCACAATACACCAAGAAGCGAAACAAAAAATGAAAAGAAATATCAAGTTTTAATCTTCGGCATAAAAGCAAAGTCTGTGTTCATACGGCTCATGTTTTATTGATATGATTGCTACTTAAGGGTGTGAACAACGAGGGGAAAGAAACGAGTACACCAGGGATTTCCATTTCTTTACACAATTGTGTACACCACTACTAACACATATTTTTATACTTTTCAATTCAGTCGTCGATGTGACTTCGACAAGTGTACATGTCTAGCGGATGTTATATTATTTTGTTTCAGCTTACACTCAAAAAATATTGTGCGGTCAAAAATGCTTTTGGTAACATCCAATGCCTTGCGATCAATTTTTACTTAGAGTTTAATTTAAAGAATTGTAGAATAATGTAACATTTCATAAGTTTACATGCAAAGCAAAGAACTTTGTAAAATGGTAATTATTTGAGATTTTAAAGCAATTTTTAATATTTCAGATAAAAAATTTCAAAATGTCTAACAGTCCTATGTGGAAGAAGCTGATAGTCACTTTTATTATAGGTTTTATTTTACATTCGTAAAGGATTCGGTTCTTATAATTTTACAGCACTTTTTTATTTTTTCTTATGCAATACTAAAAATTATTATTATAAATTATTATCTCATCACTAATTCCACTAACACCGTGGTAATACTTATAAAACAGATTACCCAGTTTTGGTGTTTAAAAATATTAATGTGTTCTTATGAAAAGAATTAAAAACTCTGCTAATTTTTTTCATGAGTGTAATTATAAATTATGCTGTTGAAAAAAATTATATATGTATTTGATGATACGTCATTTTTAATTTTGTAAATAACTTAAAATTATATAAGAATACCTATGTAACGTGAATCCTCATCAACAAAAATTTCAAATTTTCAAATAATATCTACATTGTTTTGCATTTAAGCTAACGATATGTGTTTTGTTTGTGAAAAAAATTCTTTGATGCCTGTAAAAGGGTCCCTTTTTCTTTCGTTAAAAAGTCGTACCTAAATGCCGAAATTATTATGAAAAAAAAATTGCCACAATTTGTTGGTATTTTGAGCTTGTAAAAATATTTTTGTTTCTGTACCAATCGCGTCGGTGGGTTTTTTTTTCTTTGAAAACACTTTTCTTAAGTAAGTAAAAATATTTAAAAAACAAGTTAAAAAAGTCTTGTTTTCCTACAATTTATGTGTAAACCTATACACATAAAAGCAAATGTGACAACAGGTAAAATTTTTGGGTAAGAAGATGTGTTTTATTGATGTATTAAGAAACTTTATTGTTTCGCACTATTTTTATTGCTTACTTTTTTATGCTACAATTATATGACCGAGTCCAAAGAGTTAACCTTACTAATTTATGGTATTTATTTAACGTAACTTTGACCTGTTATAATGACTTTATACATTTTTGTAGGCAAACTCAGGTGCGCATTTGGTATTTTGTAAAAAGTTATGATATACCATTAGCTAGAATTAAAATGTATGCACAGATGTTTGAAGTATGCGTAACCCAACAACGTGAATAACCTTTCTATTTTACTTACCACTATGAATACCCTAACTTTTTACAAAAATAACTTTTTCACGTTATAATTCTCATGTAATTTATTTTATTTTTGAATAAATAGACCATATTTTTGTTTCAGGTTAATAGAAAAAACTTTATGATGGCACAAAATATTGTGCGGTCAAAAACACTTTTGGTAACATCCAATGCCTTATATGCTATGCAACATAAAACAATTTTTTTAGAAAAATTGAAAAAATGGTTTTTAGAAGAGGAAATTTATGAACCAAAATCAGTTCCCAAATTGAAAAAGGAGATTTCAAGTTTAGTAATATTGGAAATTGTTAAGAAAGGAAGACCATTGTGGGATGGTGTTTTTATCAAGCAATTGCTAAAAAGGGGAAAGGGAAAGGCTTAATTATAATACTATATTTATAGAGTCTCTTCCCCTATCCAGTCAAACTGTAGGCCGTCGTACTGTGCAATTAGAAACATGTGTAGAATCTGCAATTAGGGAAAAAGTAATTAATTGCAAATTTTTTTCAATTTGTTTAGACAAAAGCACTGACGTAAATGATCTGTGTGAACTTGTAATTTGTATTCGATGCGTAGACAGCGAATACACTATTTTTGAGTCAATGTTTACTTTAGAAACATTTTATGGAAATGTAACTGGTACGTTGTTGTATGATGTTGTCACAGAAAAGCTTCTTTCCATTGTAGACATAAACAAATTTGCTGAAGTCTGCACATCAAGCGATTACCCACTAAAAATTTGTAACCTTTTAAAAACACAAATGCTGTGAATTGTTACCTGAAAATGTTTACAGAAGTTCGGTGGCTTAGTCGCGGTGATTGCCTGAATAGACTTTACGATTTAAGAGAAGAAGTTCTTCAGTTCCTAGAAACTGAGAAAATAGAAAAAGTTTTAGTACAGTCTTTAAAAGACAATAATTTTATTTTAGACTTAGCTTTTTTGGCAGATACGACAAGTATGTTAAATGAACTTAATTTGGAATTGCAAGGAAAGGAACGCAATATATGCGACTTGTCAAAAATCATTCACAATTTTAAAACAAAACTTTTTCTAATTTTTTTCCCAAATTAAAACTGGTGATTTTTCCAATTTTCCAAAAACTTAACTTGTTTATAGAAATCTCGAAATCGACAAAAGATATGAAATATTTGAAACACTTTTCAATAATTTTTAAGACAGGTTTCAAGATTTTGTAATTTTACAACCGCTATTAGATCTTTTCGAAAACCCTTTTCGTTGCGATGTAAGCAACTACGAATTTGATATTCAATCAGAACTAATCATACTACGAAGCGAAGTAAATGCTCCAGACGAAAATAATATTGTAGAGTTCTGGAAAGATTTGGATGGCGAGTTCTATCCTGAACTAAAAAAAAATTCATTTGTGTGCCTCTCTTTATTCGGCACTACTTACCTATGCGAACAAATTTTTTCGGATTTAAAATTTATTTGTTCCAAGCAACGTAATAAATTTAGTTCATCCCATTTGAAAAGCATTCTACTTTTACGAAACTGCCATAAAAGTATTAATTTAGAAGATTTTAATTTATAAGTTGTATAACACAAGGGAGCAAAATTAAACATTTTTTGTGTTGATAGAAAATTTGTAGCAGTTCTTTACCAATTCAATGTCGCTGATTTTAAAACTACACATTTTCGGAAGCTTTTTGACTCTAAATCAGTTTCAAATATCTTATCAAACAATTGTATAAAAATTAATTTCTAATAGTTTTCAAATTGGTTGACTTTAAAAAATGATTTCTTATACTTTTACTCTGTTTTCCTGTACATATTCTTTTACAATTTTTATTTAATATGTTAACTGGCCTGTATTTTGAACAAAAATTAAGACTTTACTTCAGAAATAGATTCTAAAATCGGTCAAAAGGTATCACACCTGCTAACACGATCGTTCTAGAAAAAACAATGTAAGAGATTATATACGTATATTTAAAATTGAAATGATAAGTTTTGGTTGAAAATACAAATTATTCTCAACTTTTGCGGAGACTGCAAATCCGTACGAACCAGACCTGTAGTGGAAAATAGTCTCTCAGATGCGGCAGAACTCATTTGGAAACTTAAGTATTTCTGCACCAAGCGGATCTGCGTCTCTAGAAATATTAGGAGATCCAAAGTATATCTCGACTTCTTCATTAGCTTAATTTTTAGGGGCTCTGAACTATTCTGCATCTCAGTTTATTCAATTATCATATTTTCTAATAATTTTCAAAGACGGTTTACTAGCGGAATAGCGACTGATAATGAAGAAGTGGCCTTGCTTATCGATTTTGTAGCCTCTTTGAAGTAACCGAAAATTTATAGCAAATTGATTTTTATTCTCACAAACATCTTGTTATAAATAAGCATAACAATCTAAAAAAATTGGCACATTTTTTGTACTACAAATACATAAAAATTTAGCAATGAGAGAACATTTCACTACTAGGGTGCAAAGCATAACGTTAAAGCTGCAGGTCCACACTACGCGTTCAATTCGTTGATGCATTTAAGCATCTGTTAAAAAAAGGAGAAACAGTGTAAAATTGTATTGACAAGTCCCAATTTACACTATGGACATTTCTTGTCGGGCAGAAGAAATTTGACGGCGAGGGGTCGAATAGGTACACACATAGAAAAAAGCATCTTCATATTGATGATGCCCTAACATCAGAAATGTGACATCGATGTTATTACAAATGGCATCAATAAGGCAAAAAGTGACATCAATCCAATGACGGTAGTCATCCTAAAATTTACTGATGTATTTTGACTTCAGTACAGAGATACTGTCATCAGTGCGATGACAAACTGTCATCAGTACGAGGACATAATATATCATGTCATAATATATTATTAACATTATTTTCTTGTTTAAAAACTAAAATTAGAAGCAAAAATCCCCATTTATTTATATACTAGGGTATTCATTCGGTTAACCGACTACCGGTTAGCCGATTAGTTACTACACGATTAACTGATCGTTCAGTTTAAAATTGGCTATTTTCGATTAACGATTAAAGCGGTTAATTTCAGTCGATTAACCGACGTAACAACATTTAAATTTTTTTTTAGTATTATAACATATTTTTTGTGTTTTTAATTATTTGTTTCGTCTCATATGCAAAAGGTATGCGTTTAGAAAATATCTGGCCATACAAACAAATATGGTGTTCAGTGATCTTCATTCTAAATAGGTTTGCTTTTGTTTCACTTACTTTTTATATGGGCATTTCCAAACTTTGTATATGGGCATTTCCAAAATGAAGAAATCAAATTTATAAAAAGGTTTTTTTTATATTAACAACGTAATAAAGCAGCACTATATTAAAAAAAAAAATACAACAATCAACTCTCAGGACTTGAAGATATAAGAAAAAATATGCGCCGTCGTGGCGTTACAAAAAACAGAAGTGGAATTTGACTTGCATTACAAAACTGCATAAGTCTGCAGATTGAGCAAGACTTTTTGTATAAAACTTTTTTTATAAGCTTTATAAAGATTTACTGCCGTATTCATAAAAAACTAAAATGGATATGAAATCTGTTTTAAGAAAAATTTGTATGGAAATTTGGTTTTAAAATACGTTTGAAATCTATTTTATTTTTTATGAATACGGCAGTTATTTTCCAAGTTATCAAATTATGAAACATATGGGAATTTCCAGCTAAAAGTCTACTTTTTGTAGTGTATGACCAAGTTGTTCAAATGTTATCGCTTTTGTAACTTAATGTAGAGCTAGCTGCGCTTAACACAACATGTAAAAAAAAATAAATATTCAAATACAATTTTTGAGAAACGATTTAAATTACTTCTAGCGTTACGTTACAAAAAGGAGACTTTTCGCTGGAACTTCCCATATGTATGTATGTGTTTAGTTATTTGTTTCTTCTCATATTTTCTAACCGAAACAATTAGAAGAGTTGAAATTTAAAAAGAATTTAAACAGGATTTTAATGGTATAATGGAAGATTTTATACGTTTAGAGAAATAAGATATTCTGTTTAATGGGTTGCCTTCGTTTTCTCCAACATCAACGATAAGTGAAAGAATTTTCTCCATGTCAAGGTTTATCTAAACTAAAGAAATTAATCGCTTAAATCCTAAAAATTTTTCTAAAATATTATTGAAATATCTAATAAAATTATGTAAGTTTATTTTTTAATTACTACATAATATTAATTAAAAAATATGTATTACATATTTATGAATTATTTTTTGTTTGCTCGTGTTAGTTCAAGAATTGTTAGGTATATTTGTTATGTTATTGCTTTTTTTTAATAATAAACTCTAAATAATAAATAATTTATGCATTTTTTTTTAATGAAATTACTTAATTTGGAAAAAAAATTTATGAATCGGTTAACCGATCAATTACAAAATTAACCGATTAAACCAAAACCTCTGTTAACTAATAGAACAATTAACCGATTAAAGCAAAAGCCCAATTTAATGAATACCCTATTATATACATAAAATTTTTAAAGTATAATTATTACGAAACCCATATCGGGCAGGCTGCTGGTGTCTTATTATTGAGAGTTCTTCTGTTAACAAAGGGAGGAATACAACAAGAGTGAAACAAACTAGGGATGGGAAAATTGAAAAAATATATCGATATATATCGTATCGATATTTTTTAAGAGTATCGATATATATCAATTAAAAATATCGATGTATCGAACGTATTAAGCTGAAATTATTACTAAATTTAAAAACTTAATATACCTATGACAATACATTTTTACATAGGCACAAACGTATTACATATTATAAACAAATTTTAAAAAAAGTAAAGAATACAAAAAAGTTTTTACTTATTCGCCATATAAAATTTAAAAAAAATAATTAGGATTATATAATGCCGGATTATATACTGCCGGTAAACAAAACTTGTAACACATACTATACATGTAAACTGTGCAATATTTTATTATTAATATATAAGAACATGCGCAAATAAAAAAAAAAAAAAACAAAATATTTTTTTTATTATTAACATTCCAACCTTCATGAGTCGATTCTTTGCATAATTCTAGGAACCCTTTCCAGAATATTTTTTCCGCGCTTATTTTTTTGTTGTCATCTCTTAAAAAACCAAGACAAAACTGACCTGTGTAATCTATGAAAATGTTCAATGGAAAAACGCCTTTATTTTCTTATGATGCAATTCTTAAAAAACAACAGTATTGTTAGCAGTTGAGCAACGGTTAAAATTATGAATTTTATTATAAAGTAATCTTAAAAATATCGAATTCGATAGTCGTAGATAAATATCGATGTATCGATATATCGGTATTTTTAATATCGGCGATATATATCGATTATAAATTTTTTAAATATCGATATTTTGATATATCGATATTTATTGCCCATCCCTAAAACAAACATGTGTAACGGGCAAGTGTAGAGTATGTAGTACATGACTATTTGTACTGGACATTTTTCGTTTCTCTTTCTTACTTTTCTTAGTTTTCATCTTGTTGCTTTAAGTCGCTTATCTCAACCGACGTAATATGTTACTACACGAAACTGTACGAAAGAAAGAAACAAGGAGAAAATTGCTGTCTTTCCTGTAACTTTTCATATGTAAAATCTTCAGGCATGACCAAAAGAGAATTCAAAAAATGTCGGGGAAGAAATGTGCCTAGTGTAAATTTTGACCAATTAATACAGCCTTACATCCCTAGTTTTCAATGTAAACTTTAAAATTTAAAAAAAAATTTATTTTCAAAAACATTTTTCAGCAATATTTTTGCTTGGAAGTACACACAGAAAAAAGTGTTTTATGAATTAAAAAATGGTTTAAAAAGTATTTAAATTTAATTAATGTGATAATTTTTTAATTGAAAGAAAATAAAAAATGTAACTTTGATTAAACTAACATTTTAATGGTTTTGAAATAAATTTTCAACTAAAATTTTAATTAAATAACAAAAAATCTTAATTGACTTTTTTCGTTTAAAATAAAATAATTTAAACTTGTAAAATTGTTGTTGGGAGTTCTCAATATTTATTTTAATAAATTAACACATTGTTTGAAATGGTAAAGTTTTTTGATCATTTTTTTAAATTAAAATTAAAAATATAATTTATTGAAAAAAAATATTCAAAATGTTACAATTTTAGTAATCATTTTGGTAATAGGTGCAAAATCAACAAACCATTTTTTTCTTTAACTTTCACCGATTTCTTATAAGCGCACCGCGTAACAACAAAGGAATTTATCGGTTGCATATATTTAGGGAAGAGTGGAACCAAGGAACTTCTCGAACTGTGAGAAGGAGAGCCCATTGTCAATCACATAAGGGCTCAACGATTAAGTTAGATTATGAATGTATATTTTTTAAACACAAAATTAAGAAATGCATGTTCAGTTTGCGCCCGACATCCACATAGTACAACGAAGTTTGCATGAATTACATGAAGTATTTGGGTTTTAAGATTTCAAAATGTTTTCCTGATTGATATTAAAATACAGCCAAAATGCTTTTTGTAATTGGCTTGAAAAAATTGACGGCTGCGCAAAACTATAAGCTCCACAAGCATAGCAAAACTTGTTTGGATTGTATTTGCAGATCAAAGCAGGTTTTGCACTTTGCATTTTGTGCTTGTTAATACGAATTCTGCGTTTGAAGAGAATCAACACGTTTATAGATCACAATTTGGTGAACTGTCTACAAAAAAAACCCTGTTAGCACAAAATATACGTCCGATCCATTCTTAAAAATATTGTCTCCAATGTTATTTTTATTGATATATACTTTTGTGGTATTTTTTTTTTAACAAAATTCAATGTTTCTAATATTTACAAATTCAAATTAACTTCCTTTGGATTTTTGATTTAATAAAAAGCGAAAATAGAGTTAATTTACTAAATCTTCTATAGCTTTGTCATTTTTGCCGCAAAATGTTCGTATCGAAATAAACTAATGTCCTATGTAATAAAACATTAAAATTGTTGATTGTTTGGTTTAAAAAAACTAAATTGAAAAGAGCAAAACTTTTGACCAATTTAGTACTTTGGCCAATAAAGTACTCGCTTAAAAAAAAAAATTTAAAAAATTAAAAAAAAAAACAAAAAAAATTTTTTTCGAAAGATTGAAGAAATAACTATCTAATTTGTTAAGGACAAATTTTGCTAACACCAATAGACAATACGTTACATGGTTCAGAAAGAACACCTGTTTGGCCAAAATGTCAAATTTTGACCCCCTCTAACTCAGAAACTTTGACCGATCTTGTTGAAAATTTGTGTCTAAACTACTATCCAATAGGACTAACCTTTCATCCAAATCGGAAGACATCGATTTCAAAAGTTGGGTCACTTGATATAAAATCCCCATATGTTTATATGTACCAAAAAATTAAGCTGGATGGTAAATTTTATTGTGAAATTTTTGGCTTGGTTAATCAAATTAGCAATTATTGAGTTTATGTAAAATTCAAATGTCAAATAACACAAAATGTTAAAATGAAATGCAATACAAATAAAAAAGTTATGGCAAAATTTAAGAATATTTTTGGGGTTTCGGGAATACAAAAAAAAAATTTTTGGGGATAAAAATGTACACTTTGAAAAACATCTGACAACCCTTTATCTAATATGAAAATTGCCCAAATTTGGAACATGGGTTTATAATTTTGTTTAATAATGTGTGTAAGTGGGTAAACGGTATAAGATGCTGCTTAACGTTTGGTGAAGTATTCTAAACATTATTCGAATTTCCGAAAAGTATCAAAATGTACTTGAAATGTCTTAAGTAGAACACAATTTCAATTATATTTCTAACTTTATTACTTTAGCAGATAAATGTGCTAGCAAAAAAGTTCTAAAAGTATATTTTTTGCCCTTTTTCATCAGCAAAATGTAAAAATTTCAAAAAACTTCCAAGCACATGTCAATTTAATTTTTTTTTCAATAATGATATTTTTTGAATTTTACGTCTCAAAGTATAAAAATCAACTTTAAAAACCCCAAAATTAAAAAAAAAATATCCCTTTTATTCTAGTATTAATTATAACAATTATCCAAGAGCCAAATGTTAGCTATAATCTGTCATCAAAATTTTATTGAAATTAAAAAAAAATTATTTTTGGTCGGAATAGTCCAGTGTGCACTGGTACAATTCATCCTTTTTTTGGTACAATTTATAAAAAAAATACACACAAAGTTTTATAATTTCTTTGAGGTGGATCAACTCACTTTTCTTTTCAATAATTAACTTTTAAATAACCTCTTACCAGAACTACGTATATGTACTTGTATCCATGTAGTAAGCCAGGGATTAAGCGTCTCAAACTTTTGTCGATTGGTTTGCCACGTCTACACTTTTGTTTTTGTGTGCTTCTTTATTTTGTATACCCACACCAGTAATGCATATTGAGTTTTTTTGTTTTGGGCCAAATTGACGATTTAAAAGGGCCAAAATACCTTTAATAGGGCAATAAAATCAATATTATTTTATGTGTTTTATGTTATTACGAACGAAAACAACAACGCTCATTATTTAAAAGTTTTTTTTTTTGTCCATTTTTGTTTCAATTCAATATTACACACTTTATGTTTCACAAATACCAAACGAAATTTTATTTTTCAATGCTAAATTTTATTTAAGTGTGAAACATTTTTATCATTTGACAAGCATACTTGGATTTTTTAATATTTACTTAAAACGAGCGGATACTAAGTTTCCCTTATTCCATTTCTATGTTTAAAATTACATTAGAATGTTTCAGAGAGGCAGAAGTTGTCCCTTTTTCCCCTACTTTTTTTCTAAAAAATGTATAGCTAATTTGCCGATATAAATAGTCATTTATCTATGTTTTATAATTCATTAAAATATCTTACAGTGTGGGAGAGGCAGAAATTTCCCCCTACCTCCCCTTAAAATTGCATAGCTAATGTATCCATATAAAAAGTGATTTATCTTTGTTTTAAATTTCATTAAAATCTGTTAAATAGTTTCAGAGTTAATGTGTCTGTGTTTTAAATTTTATTAAAGTCTGTTAGATAATTTCAAAGAGGCAGAAATTGCCCACTAACTCCTCTCCTGGTCGTAGTTTGGAAAAAATATATAGCCTAAAACCATTAAGAAATTTCCTTTCTAATAATGCCGGCTTGGAGCACATCGGTTGGATGGTTTTAAAGATTAGACCGTACATAGGTAGATACATTTTTTGTATTTTATATACATACGGCGGATTTCATTTGACCCAACTTTTGAAATCGATGTCTTCCGATTTGGATAAAGATTAGTCCTATTGGACAGTAGTTTAGACACAAATTTTCTACAAGATCGGTCAAAAGGAGTTAGAAGGGGTCAAAATTTGACACTTTGGCCAAAAAGGTGTTCTTTCTCATCGATGTAACTTATTACTTATTGGTAGTAGCAAAATTTTTCCCAAAAAATTAAGTATTACGTGCGCTCAAAAATACTTATAAGCCGCAATGATAGGCCGATAAATAAAGAGTTGGAAAAATGTCGGCGTTGGAAAATTTATGGTGGTCGGCCTCGCATTGCACCCGTCCAGAAACCAGCAGCGAAATCAACGGCTGAATCTAGTAACGCCAAGAAAGAATTGGCAAAAAGGCAGAAAATAAAGGCGATAAATAGGGATTATGAAATACTTTGTATTTGAAAATTTGCAAAACCGAAACAGTTATGATGTAAAAGGATATGATGTGATTAAGATTAAATTTTATTAAATTATTTATCTTTTTTTTATTATTATGAGATATTATTATTTTTATAATTATATATTAATTTAATTATTGTTACAAATAAATAAAAAAATTATTTTATTTCTATAGAAAAAAAATGATTTTAATCCTGGGATTAACATATTATGGGTATTACAGTCGCAACGGTATAAAATGCTAGTTAGGTATGTTACGTACTGTCGTAAAGGTTGATTTGTCTTGTTTCTCAGCATAAGTTTTATTTTTAAGATTTTAGAAACACAAATACACAAAAAGGAAAAAATTCAAAATAGTGCATATGGGCATTTCCATGAGAATGTCAACCACGACTCAAAAAATAAATAGCCTTGAAACTATTTTTCGAATATGGTAGAAAGTAAAAAAACACTCAAACTTAACTATGCAAAGGGGTTTACAGCTTTTTACAACTTTTAAAGAGCAAAAAATAAAAGTTAAAACTGACTATCGCTTTGATTCATTTTTAGTAACTGCAATCAACAATTTTCACTTTTCTGCCGATTAAATACAGATACTGGTAACATTGGTATTATACCTTAAAATTAATGTTACAACAACAATGAACAAAATTCACGAGGAGAGACCAAATATATAGTTTGATTAGCGGTATATTTTTTGGTTTGCTTTGGGTGCTATTCAAATGTCACGTACGTGGTGCGAAAACATAATTTGTCTATGTCAGTGGTATTTGATCAGTCGTACGTGTTTCAAAATAAAAGTTCAAAGCAAGATATATGTTGCAAAAAAATATTGACCGGATTTTTTTTTTAAATACACGCAGAGAAAAAATATGGTTGGGCATGATTACGGCAACTACACTATGTTTATTGTAACAATATATTGTTGCCGTACACATAATATTGTTATTTTCATTCAATATCAACAATTATTATAGTTACTGTAAACATGTCAATGTTTATAGCAATTATAAATTTAATTATGGTTCACTGAAAAATACTCATTTTTATAACAACTAAATAATGATAACCTTGAAAATATATTATATTCCTCACAACCATTAATGATATGTAATAGCCATAACATGATTACTTTCTATACGTGTGCTCATAATATGTTTAAGATGCAAACAAAATATATTTGCTCCTGATAATATTTTGTTATCGCCATTTGTAAAATAATTTTGCATCAGTTGTGTCGTTTTTGTAATATATACTTACCTACCGAATTTTTTGTTAGTATAAATAAAGTGGTAAAACAATTAAAAAAAACATTACCCATTAAAAATAAAGACAAAATTACAATTTTAAAGAATTTAAAAACTATAATCAAATTGAGCATACAAAGAATTGTTAAGTGTCACAAAATAAAATAGCAACGCTAAAAAAAAATTAATTTTTTTTATTATAAATGTGAAAGTGCGAAAATATTGGTGCAAGAATATTGACCATTGCTCGTAAGTATTGTGTCATTTTAAGAGAAAAAAATTAAAATTATTTATGTATAAACTAGCTGTTAAGCCTGACCCTGCCATGCAGGAACAGGCCCGCGTGCTGCCCATAGACCGAAAATAAAAAATCTGGTTTCGTTACGATCTTCCGCAGAGAAAGTACTTTAAGCATGCCAGCTTCCTATGACATCAGATGGCTTCAGAAAGTTGCGGAAAGAGTATAAGACATACTAAGATATTATATATTATATAAATAGACCTACGACAAACAGTTTAATGTAACCATATTATGTTTTTATTTTACCATTAGTATGTTTTTCCATTAAAAATATTATGTTTGAAGTTGCATCATATTATGATGTGAAATATCTGTAACAGGTTAACGTTTAGGTTGCCAGATTAAAAAAAAATTCAAAAAAGTGAAAACCTTCTCATCTTTAATAAAAATTATTAGCACTTAGTAAAAACTTCTAACTTAATATTGGTACCAAGCTGTTATGCATGTTACAAATCCAAAATATTGTTATATAACACTTAGTATTAATGATAGAAGATTTAATTCAATTTTGGTTTTAGCGTAGTCATGTTGGGGCAAAAAAAGTGGACCCACCCCTACTTATATCTATGTGTGGGTAATCAAATTAAATGTGGTATAACAAGTTCCGGCTTCGCTAAGTAAAGCTTGTATGCATCTAAAAGATTCTTAAACTAATCTAGAGGCGAAAATAATGATCGAATACAAAAACAAGATGCAGATTTGCAATCGTGAGCAAATGAACTATAATTTGAGTACACATACATATTAATGGGGGTGGGGACACTTGTTCTGCCCCACAGGACCCCAGAAGTCCCGCCCGCCCTACATTTTATTATTTTCGTTTTTCTTACACAATTACCTTTAATTTGAGTAGCCACACATACCACTAAGTGTGCGGGGCGGTTTTTTTGGGTCCAGCAGTCCCATGGGCCTTAGCCCCCTTAAATTTTAATTATGTTTTTTTTTTAATTCTGAATCAAGTGGCATATCTTTTTTATTTATTTTTTTCATATAAACTGCATTTCAGCCTAGAAAGTAATTACAAAATTTTAAAATATTTTTGACTTCGTTTTTGCTGTCGATATTTTTGAATTTGCTTTGCGTTTTACACAATTAGGGTGATAATCTTAATAAAAAAATAAGTTGAAATGTATTTAAAAAAAATTAATCCCTTTTTAAATAAAAAAAAAACGCTGAGACAAAATTTTTCATGGTGGCGTCTCAATATATTGTAAATACTAAAAACTTCAAGTCTGGCAGCACTATTTACTTTGTTTAGCGGCATCGTGATTAAAGTTTTATTTGCAAGCGAAAGTTCACCGAAATTAAGAAGAATGGAAGGTTATATATTAATAAAAACAAAATTTGAAACCAAAAAACAAATTATTGGTGTAATGTTGAACGAAAAAGATAACTACAATTTATTTATAACACAAGGTACATTCCCACACACAACTGCATACATAAATGAATGGTGTTTTACGTAAATATTTTTTTCTTATTGTTTTTCATTTTTTTTAGTTAAAAAAGTGTATAAAATAGAGGATGATGTGAATGTAAATGTTTTTTCAAATGATTTTATCATAAACGAGGACATATTTTCATGTTTTGTAGCTCAACATATTTCAAGCAACGATTTTGTATTGGATATACAATTAGGTAAGTCGTACTTTAAACATCAGCAATTAAATGTTGTGAAAAACTTTTCTTGATTTACACAATTGTTTTCCAGATGTTCTAAGCAGTTCTATAACTGCCGAAACAGTGGAACAACCACCACCAGGTGATCCAATACCATTATCCGGTGACACAGAGTATTTTACGGCGCTAAATGTTGTACCTGGCCAAAGTTTTTCCTTCAAACATATTCCATCAACTGATGTAAGTATTATTATAAAGAATGAATATTTATTTATTAAAATTTAATTTCTTTTAGGAAATCCGAAGAATTATAAGCATTCAAACCCTATTGAATATTGAACTACTAGAAAATAAACACCGAACAGAAATTGCTAAATCAATTGTGTTCTACATTTTAAATAATAATCCGAACGAAAAGTAAGTACACACGTTTAATAAGTCAAAGTTTTAATTAATTATATTTCAAAAAAAAAAAACCAATATAATTTTAGGCTACTTAGAGCAGATTTCGTTGAACTATCGCAATAAATTGTTAAAATATTTCCCTCGGAAGTCAAGGCAACATATTACGTACCATTTGCAAAAGGCCATTTAGCAAAAGGCAAAGAATATATTCTGTTTTTAAACTGAGTTTATAATGGATATTTTTAATAATTTAATGAATAATAAAATAAACCATAATAAAATATTAAACAATGCAGTTGTCTCCCTTTATTTCAGATTACATGGCACTTCGGACCTGTTTAAAAAAAAATAACTAAAGTTTTTTTCAAAAGGAATTTAATACAAATTATTGTTTAACCAGTACCACTGTGTAATGCATTAATATATAACTTTAAAATCATATTATGGTAAATCGTAACAGCATACGATATAATATAATATGATTACTATAAAATTATTTTGAATCATAACATGATTCTTTCAGACTATAATATGATTACGTTTAACCATAACATAATCACGTGCCATCATAATATGATTACTTCTAAACCTATTATGAGTAATATGATAATAATATGATTACTTCTAAACTTATTATGTTTAACATGATAATAATATGATTACTTCTTAACTTATTATGATTAACATGATAATAATATGATTACATTAAATTATAATATGGTTATAATTATAATATGTAATAAAAACAAATTAGGATTAAGAGAAAAATATTATGATGAAATATAACGAATATATTTGGTCATAATATGATTTAATAATAATCGTAATATGTTGACTACAATCATGAATCTTATCATAATATGTTGCTCTTAGAATATGATTACCACAACCATGTTTTTTCTTTGCGTGTAGGTATAATAAAAATTTTATAAGCTGTTAAACGTCGTCACGTACGATATTGTATTAATATAAATTCAACTAAATGTATCATCTTATTATGTTGGTATTAGGTTGAAATTTGATCAAAAATTATTTTTTTGCAGTCTTAATGATCTAAACAAATATAATTGGTATCGGTCCATATTTGACCATAGCGCTCATTCAAATACTACTCCAGAAAATAGCTTTTAATGTTGTAACTTTCTAATAAATGCTGGTATTGACATAAAAATTGGCGACAATAACTTTTACGACAAGTACTATGTCGTGATAAAATGTTGTGCTGGTAGGTCCAAAATTCACTATAGGTCCCATATAAACCCCCTTCCTAAAATCGCTGAAAGGCAAGCAAATCTCATAAAGATGAAGATATCTAAATAATATTCGGCACAAATAACCTTTATAAAACTCTTTACGTCATAGCATAATTCTGTTCTGGCGACCATGATTGGCGATGGGTCAAAAATAGGGTACACTCTCAAAAATTTGTTTTTAAAATATTATGGTGTAAGGTATAATATGGTCGGGCTTGGCCGCCTATACTTTCTGACTTGTTTGTTTTAAGTTTTTGTATGCATATATTTCCCAATAATATATTTCATATCTTGTAAATACTATAAGAGAAAAATCTGTCACGTACGGTATGTCACGTACGATATTACATTTGGTTCATTATAAAACCATCCAGAAAAATGTTTTTCTTTCCAATTACGGATTATAACGGAAAAATATATGGTTTAATGCAAAAAATTTAGAAAAGGAAAAATACATCCCACAATTCGCAGATTTTCGGATTTTTTTACATTCACCCCAAAATCACTTCCGTTTTATGTCACGTACGATATACACCTATTTTGCTAGGTATTTTGGACAACAAGGTTTCGAATGTAATAATTTTTTTTTTCATATATAGTACCCTCTAAAAGAAAGATAAAGATTAATAAGTTTTCCAGTTACTACTATTTGCGCAAAAACTCCTTCGCTCCGAAAGCGTACAAATGTCACGTACGATGACATGGAAATGCCCATATGCTAAACATTTAAAAAGTCTTGCCTTGACTTAGAAATTATTTTACATATCCAACTCGCAGTCCACTAAGCGCCCCAAACTACCTTAAAGGAAAAGACATAAGCTTTTTTATGAACAAAAAAAGTGCACGCTTAAAGAAAAAATAAAAAAAAATTTTAATATAAAAAAAAAAAAATTAAACAATATTTTTTAAAAACAAAAAAATTTTTTTTTAGAAAGATTGAAGAAATAGCTATTTAATTTGTTTGTGATAAATTTTGCTAACACCAATAGGTAATAAGCTGCATCGATGAGAAAGGACACCTGTTTGGCCAAAATGACCCCCTCTAACTTAGAAACCGATCTTGATTGACCGATTTTGTTGAAAATTTGTGCCTAAACCTTGGTGCAAATTTCATCCAAAAGTTGGGTCAGTTGACATAAAATCCCCCAAATGTATATAGAATATTTAAATAATAAACAAGACTGATTTGAATAAAATAAAGGAGTTCTTACTTTAAAGGGCCAAGTTAACTACACAAGCGGCTTGACAACAACAACAAGATGTTTTTGTAAATATTTAAAATTTTTCGCACAAACAAGCTTCATAGGTCTATTTTTTTTATCATTTCATAAATCAAACCACTTGTGTGTTTTCTTAGGTCCTGATCCACCAAATAATTTCGTAAATAAAAGTAGTGTTCGAAATAGTGAGAAAACAACATTGAAAAATGTATTGAACGATTTAAAGTTTTGCTTTACAGATCCACACCAGAGAATGACAAAAGTATCATTTTAAGTACTCTTTTTGTATTAGTGAGAAAACATGTATGGGCATATATGGGTAAAGATCAAAACCCTACATATACATACCATTACCCATAACAAGTTTAAGTTAAATATGCATAGGTATACGCTGGCAATGTGTATTTGTATATTCATTCTTCTTTAAGAAAGTACATGCAGATATATATAAAACTTGTATTGGATATCTGCAATACCCATAACAATAAATAAGTATGTGTATTTACGTATGTATAACGTAAGTATACACAGAGTATGTATACCGTCGCAGAGATGGCAAATGCAATTTTAAAAATTTTGGAATTAGGCAGAAATTCAATTTTGTGTTCTTATACAACTTTGACTACCCGTATTAAAATCAAATGTTTGAATTATAAATCGTTACAGAACGGCGTCTAAGCAAACACTATAAATACATATATGAATGTATTGAGTAGCGGTTACTCTTTTTTATTAGCACAACATACAAATCAATACTTACATACATAAAAAACAATATCTTCCGTCTCGTGTTACCTCTCTATGCTATGTGCGTGTGACAGCGACAAGTCCAAAAAAATATTTATTTTTGCATGTAAAAAACCTTCGCTCATCCGCATAATTTTTTTACTCTTGTCGCTGTCACACGCACATAGCATGGAGAGGTGACACGAGACGGAAGATATTGTTTTTTATGTATGTAAGTATTGATTTGTATGTTGTGCTAATAAAAAAGAGTGTAACTGCCACTCAATACATTTAGACGCCGTTCTGTAACGATTTATAATTCAAACGTTTCATTTTATGTTTATTTTCGCATAGTTTTTGCAGAAACCAAAGTAGTTCTCGGGTTAAAAATAGCATACTGCCGCCTCAAAAATTTTTATTTGTGCCGTAAGAGTTAACCCATCTTTAATTTTTTTTTCTTTAATTTCGAAGATACCAATTTAGGATATAAAAATTAAACGTTTTATATATACTAGCGTTTGCCTAATGGTCAAAATTCGACTATAAATTTTTATGTAAATATGAAGAAAACATAGTACATCTAAGTATATATGAATTTACATGTTTTGAGAATTGATTTGTTCCGTCTTAGTTGATCGATTTGGCGATGGACCAACCACCGGTTCATATTCTGAGTTAATCTATTTTGTTAGTTCAATATAAAAAATATCAGAAAATATCAATTGAAAAACAAAACAGTATCAAAATGTCTTCTCTTATAGATTCTAATCCGCTCAGGACATTGCATGTTTATAATTTTATTTTTATGTATGTAGACATACATTGGCACTGCTGATGTTACAAAAAAATGTATTTTATTTATCAAAAAAAATATGTACATAGTCCCATACCTGGCTAGTGATCAAAGCACATTTTTGCTAAAACATTTCATACAAAATTTTTTTTTTCATATTTACGCAGTAGTGCAAAAAATACTGAAGGTACCCATGTATATTTTCTTACACATAGATATTTTATGTAGATATGTATGGCAGATAACCAAAACGCATTCATGGGTATTGAATAATATCTGCATAACATTCATTTATTTAAGTTTACTGAATGTGGTTGCGTGAAACATTGCCGTGCATAAGTATAAGTAATACACATATTTTTTGCAACGCACAACCATAGCTGTTGTTATTATTTGTGTTATAAGTATGGATATACATAATAACGTAAAGCTTGGGTAAATACCTCTGTATATTATTCTTATGGGTACTTGATGTCATTCTCTGATCCACACAACAATAGTGGAGAGGGTATAATGCGCTTGCGCTGTTGTGTGTTACAGTAAAAAATAGTGGTCCTAGCTAGACCCACCTTTTAGTATACCAATGGACTCAATATCACTTTCTGAGTCGATTTAACGATGCCCTTAGTCCGGGTGGCTGGCAGGCTTGCTGGTTGTCTGTTCATTTAACCTTGTTCGCACAGTACAAATCGAAATTTTGAAAGTAATTTCATAAAATTTTTTACGTTATTTTCAATTTATAACAACGAACCCTACTAAAAATCACAAGAATCGGTTCATAATTTCACATGTCCCCCATATAAACTTCTTTCCGGGATAGTGATTCTGCCTATAAACCATCTTATTATGTTGATATTTAGATTACCAAATTTCATTGAAATCGGTCCATATTTGAAGATATCTCCCATAGCTTTTAATGCCATAACTTCCTTATTAATGTTGGTATTGATATAAAAATTGGCTACAATAACTTTTACGATAGCTACTATGTCAAAAAATTATGCACTGGTAGGTCCCATATAAGCGCTCTTTCTAAAATCACTTAAGGGCAAAAAAATCTCATATAGATGAAGGTATTTAAATAATATTCGGCACAAAGATCTTTCCCTAACATAACTTTGTTCTAGAGGGTCCATGATTGCCCATGGATCCCAAATATGGTATACTCTCGAAAACTTGTTTTATAAACTGTGGTGTAGAGTATCAAATGGTCGGCCTTGGCCAACTATACTTTATTTATTTGTTTGCTTTAATTTTTATTAAATAAAAATTTTTATTAAATAAATTAAAATCTTTTTATTTAATAGCGAAATGTTGGTAAAATTTTGTCAGTCTACGCCCTTAAACTGAAAAAATTTAATGTAGTATCTGTTTTCCCAAGCAACAGATTTACAATAAAAATTAACCGGACAATAGTAACACACAAGCTCAGCCCGTTCTAGCAAAGAAAGGACAGAGTCTCTCGCAGGCATCGAACTAAAGTACCTGACACCATAGCTTCATATATAAAATTTGATTTTTTGACTTTGAACGAATTTATTTATTTTAATATAATTAAAAATGTATTGAAATAAAAAAAAAAATTAATAATTATTAAAAAATAATTATTGCTTGTATCTTTAATGTTTAATAAAGTTTAATTGATTTCGTTTTTTTTTTCTTTTATTAGTTCAATACAAATATTCTTTATTTTTATGATCACCTGCAATTCGGTGTTAATTGTTTTTGTGAGTAGATGTGAAAGTATAAGATTGCAATAAATGCATTTTGAACGCAAACCAACGGAGTTTTTATAGAAGATATTAATGTTTTTATTTCAATCAACGTGTCCATCAACCTTGCTATTTCAGTTTCAGTTATTCATCATAAATATTTGGATAAATGTTGCAGGCACCATACACAAACACATTCATTGATTAATTTCCATTCTCACATATACATGCATACATAAATACATATTTTGATTGATACCTTTAGGGCCATCTCTTAAAACAACACAACGGACCAAGTAAATGTACAACGAAAACGTACCCTTCAAGATACATCAATCCATCCGATACTTAAAAAACATCTATGCAGTCTTATTGTTGTTTATATTTGTATAATTTAAGTAGATCACACAACTCACAAAATATTTTGAGCGATGCAAAAAAAAACAGACTAAAAACATAAAAAAAATCCCATTAATGTTGCATCAAACTACAAAGTTCTGATGCCTGCAACCGTTTCATTTCATTTGTAAAAATTTAATTTGAACAAAAAAAAAAGTAATCGAATGAAATAAAAAAAAAAAAAAAACGTTTAAAATACTGAAAATACAAATTACTTTTTTTTCTTTGTTTATTATAAATTGTTTCTGTTTTCTTTTCGTTTCATTAGTATTTTTTTTTATTTTTGTTTTAATTTTTTTTTTTTTTTTTTTTTTTTTTTTGTTCTTTACATTGTTTATCGATTTAGTTTATTGGCGTTATTTATTAGTTATTGCCTTATTGTTATTTTCGGCTATAATGAGTGCGGGTGTTTAAAGATATACTTAAGATCGTTATATTTTTTGTACCTTGATTAATGCTAATGAATTTACATTAGGACCTCTAGTTACTAATATTCGGCTATATTGTGTAAGGCGTTGTCGTTAACGCCTGAGTGGTTTTTTGTAATAGATTAAAGTAACACACAAGCTGTGCTCTTTAGTCTATTACAAAAAACGACTTAGTTGTTAACGACAACTCCGTACACAGTTATGCCGATTATAAATATAATACGTACAAACTGAGTTTTAATTCAAGTAATTATTAATTAAAAAACTTTGATCTCGAATATCAATTACGAATACCAATGTCCATTTCATATATAAAAATATGGAATGATCACTAGGAAATCTTATTTCATACGAAAATGAGGCGAAAGCTAATGTAGATAAAGTTGATTGTTTTTGCTAGGAAGCCTTTTATTGCAGTTATAGAAAGTTATTACTAATTCCTTGGTCTCAGTTTTTGTCCTTATTAATGATGAAATAAGATATTCAATCCCAAAAGAATCTTGAAAACGATTCTAGTTCGCTTTAAAATTTTGTATAAGATCGCTTTAGAATTTGGCATAAGCCCACAATATCAAAACTTTATAAGAAAAAAATTAAAAAAAAACAACCGTTCCTTATTTCAATATATAAAAAAATATAGAGATTTAGTTAAGAACATAAAAGTTCATAATTTTAAAATTAGCATAAATTTAATGAAGGAATTACAAATTCATAAATCTTAATAATACAAATTTTAAATAAGCAGCAGATAGTCTGAGTAATTAATTTTTAAAGTAATAAAAAGTGAGCAAAATGTATTAATTAAATGGCCCAGTATTGCAACAATGCAACCAGCATTGCGAAACGCATTGAGAAGAAAATCATCATTTTGCAAAAAAAAAAAAAAATATATTTTAATTAGACAAATCATAAAATTATTAACATAAAAATTTTATTACAAAGGTATTTATACGAAATTGAATAGGCTTAAATTGTGCTTATAGTTAAATTTTCAATACAAAGTTTTCTTAAAATACATTTCAAAACAAAATTAATTTTTTATAAATAAGTCCGTAAAATAGTCCATCGAAATAAAGAAGTTTCATTTAAATTAATAGGGCCGAAATTTACAATAGGTGTAACTCATCAACTATTTTTAAACTATTAACAAAGATTTATATTTTAAGATTAGTGTATTTATAAGTTTTGTTGGATTGGGAGCTATGAAGCTCATACATCATGTGAATGCTTAGAAAAGCTCATTGAAAAAATATGGTTTTCCGAAATCAATTCCAATGGGTTAGTTATTAAAATAATTTTTGTACATCACATAAGAGAAGGCGCAAAATCAGATAACGTTTGTTGCCACACTTTAAACATATAGCACGAA
Organism: Pollenia amentaria; assembly: GCA_943735925.1. Taxonomy (NCBI): domain Eukaryota; kingdom Metazoa; phylum Arthropoda; class Insecta; order Diptera; family Polleniidae; genus Pollenia; species Pollenia amentaria. Next base: position 88,117,513 of record OX031010.1, on the reverse strand, counting down.
ATTGTAAAAAAAAAATACGTTCATCTTAAAAGTACCAAAACTAGTTGGTATATGATGAAAATTTTTAATAATTGTCACAATTTTATTTAAAATATTTTATCTTATAACATTAAAATAAGGGTTCATATTAAACAAAATGAATATGTAAAGAAATTTCAAATGTAAGTTTTTTCAATTAAGAACTTTTTTTTGTCGATCTAGCACTTTTAATTTTAATTCTTCTGGCAAGCCTGACGGGCTGCGCATCAATGCTTTACGATCACTTTACTATTAACAAGTAAAAAATGTGTATTATTACTTTGAGACTTTTAAAATATTTGTAATATTTTTTTCCACATTTTCAGGCACACCCATCAATCGTTTACCAATAATGGCTAAATCAGTATTAGATCTTTATGAACTGTACAACTTGGTGATTGCTCGTGGAGGTCTTGTAGATGTTATTAACAAAAAGTTGTGGCAAGAAATCATAAAGGGACTTCATTTGCCATCGAGTATAACAAGTGCAGCCTTCACGCTACGAACACAGTAAGTTCCATTTGCTTGTTCTTGTACGTTATTTAGTATCCATCTATCTACTTGTAATAAATATATGACAGTAAAATTTATTTATTAAATAATGGGCAAATTTTCCACATCAAACAACTCTGCTATTTTAGTTTTTAAATAGCAACAACAACAACGACCGTAACAACAACAATAAAAAGTTTCTTTTACAAAATATACACTAGGTTTTACATAAACATATACAAAAATACTCTGTCTCGTGTAGTTGCATTTCATGAACGAATATAAAACGAAAAAAATGGCAGATTATCGCAAACCACAATGACATTAGTTTTTAAACAGGCTTTTATTGTCTAGCAACAATAAAAATTTAAAATAATAAAAAACGTTACAGTAACATCAACTGCAGAAAAAAGCAGTCACCCAACAACAACTACAACATCGGCTTTTGGTGGCAACTACGATACATTGTACCCAACTCGCTTGATGTAACAATAAAAACAAATCTGACAAATAAAGGATTTCTGGCGAAGTAAATTAATTGTATTCATACGCCACTGACTTATTACATATTTATTTATGTTAGTCATTGCTGCCACAGATCTTTTAAGGGATTAAATATTTAAAAACCAAATATTATACCATGGTCATCCTTAACTTAAAAAGTCTTAGAAAAATTATGGTCTCCATAGTTTTTTCATTTGAAAACAAAAATTTTAATTAACAAAGAAGAAAAAATAATGTTTGTTTAGGAAGGGATCACAAACGTAAGAGGGTTAATACGGCGTACAGAAATAACTTTTTTACATCATATTTATTTACAATCTATTTCTCCAATAATAAGTACATTTAATCAAAAAAAAAAAAATTACTTAACAATCGTTATTAACCCAGGAAAAACTTTTTGAATTTTGGTAATAGGTCGTAGTTATTTCATACGTTACCTGGTAAGTATTTGTCATTCCAATTGTCATTATCCTGAAAACCTCAATAAGTACTTGCTTGTAATGACCTCAGTAAGTACTTTTCACTACTATTATTTTTAGTTTTGAATATTTGCTTACTAATAATCAGCTAAATAACTACTTATTAGTTGTTTTGTTATCAGTACTGAATATTACTGGTAACTAGCTCCATAACTACTTATTAGGTCTATTAACTAGCGCCAATTAAATAAAAACCAGTTTTTTTTGGCTTCTAGTAAGTATATTTTAAGTACTTACAAACTTACTGGTAGTTAAATAATAACTAGATATTTTGTGACTTCTAGTAAGTGTATTGTAACTACTGAATTCTATGGACAACTCGAACAAAAATAAAAAGTTATTCAGCCGAAAAATAAGTAGTGTTCATATGTCTCCAATATTACTTGCTGGGAAACTCCAGCAAGTTTAATAAACTGAATTTAAAATTATATTTATAAATACATAATATATATTTTATTCGACCTTTATAATTTACTAGCTAACCCGGTCCGCGTTGCTGGCCCTAAGCAAACATCAGTGTTGTATTACCAGACGATTTAAATTGATCTTTAAACGACAGCCTTTAAATAAAAATCCATGAAATACCTATCATAAAGTTTTTTTTACAGAATAACTTACATATGGTGGAGATATGGGTTCAATGAAAAAAGAAACACATGTATTTAAGGCCAATTGGAAATTATGGGTACGTTCGTAAATGCATCACTGCGCTGCATCAGAAAAGCAAACTTTTCTCAATGCCGACAAAAAGGCAATTATAATTTATTTTTATTGTGTGACTATTATTTTTGTGACAATTTTTTGGTCTACATCTACTTCATTGATATATATTTAAACATTTGAAATCACTGATGCAGCGCAGTGATGCATTTATGAACGTACCCTATATTTATTGATTACTTCATCTTACGGCTAGCGGAGCCGTTCATATACATACGTTTGATTTACATTTGATTTGAAAATACATATGGTTATATGTATGTATATATATGCTGTGAATCTTTCGAAAAAAGTGAGCGTAAAAGTGGGCGGGGCAACATTTTCTTTCCGCAAAACCTAATTTAGACCATGGCGATCATTTTAAAGAAAAAATCGTCCAAATCGGTCAAGCCGTTCTCCAGTTATGCGCTTAATAGAAAAAGTGGGCGTAAAAGTAGGCGTGGTAAATTTTTCTTTCGATGAAAACTTAAAGTTGATTAATACGAAAATTTTTTTTTTTTTTCATTATTTATTTATTGAATCTTCATATATTAAATATGAACTAACAATAATTAATCAAATCTTATACTAATACTTTATTTTTGTCCTGCCAATGCTAGACGAAAATTTTTCTCTTCACGGTTTCTATTCACATATGTAAATTTTTAGCGGTCTTCTCGTCGGATGAGTCCTCCAGTATCTCTTCTCCTTAATCTAGAGTGGCCGCTGTCATTTAAAATATTTCGAGCTAGTGGATTTGGGTGCGACTCAAGCCTTTTTAAATATTTTGCTGCGTACTTCGTAATAATAGTTTTTACTAATGGCACATTGAGATCCTTGTGAATATTAGAGTTTTTAACATACCAGGGAGCGACTGTGATTATTCGAAGGAGTTTATTTTGGCGCCTTTGAATTTTTTCGATATTTGAGGCCGAGGCAGTGCCCCATAGCTGAATACCGTAGCACCAGATTGGCTTTAATATAGAGTTGTAGAGTAGGAGTTTGCAATCGAGGCTAAGAACAGAATTTCTTCCAATAAGCCAATTAATTTGAATTGCTTTTAGTTTCATTTGTGTTAGTTTTGCTTCTATATGGCATTGCCATGTTAAGCGCCGATCTAGATGAATACCAAGATATTTTACATGCGATTGTTGGGGCACTAATTGATTATTGATTTTAATAGGGGGACATGACTCCCGACGCAAGGTGAATGTTATATGTACGCATTTTTGCTCATTGACCTTTATCCTCCATTGTTTTAACCACTTTTCCAATTCAAATATATGATTCTGCAAGTAGCGAGATGCTTCATGACAGTTTTCGTGTACGCTTAAAAAAGCTGTATCATCAGCAAATGTTGAAGTTAGGGTGTGGTTATTTGTTGGCATGTCTGAGGTATATATTAAGTATAACAGTTTTTAGCTTTTAGTTTCATTTGTGTTAGTTTTGCTTCTATATGGCATTGCCATGTTAAGCGCCGATCTAGATGAATACCAAGATATTTTACATGCGATTGTTGGGGCACTAATTGATTATTGATTTTAATAGGGGGACATGACTCCCGACGCAAGGTGAATGTTATATGTACGCATTTTTGCTCATTGACCTTTATCCTCCATTGTTTTAACCACTTTTCCAATTCAAATATATGATTCTGCAAGTAGCGAGATGCTTCATGACAGTTTTCGTGTACGCTTAAAAAAGCTGTATCATCAGCAAATGTTGAAGTTAGGGTGTGGTTATTTGTTGGCATGTCTGAGGTATATATTAAGTATAACAGTGGGCCCATGATGCTTCCCTGATGGACTCCAGCGTCAATTGGCTGAGGAGAACTTATAAAATCACCTTCTTTAATTATAAACCTTCGACCGATTAAGTAGTTTTCTAACAGCTTGTGTGTGTTTACTGGTAAGTTTAACTTCAATTTATGTAATAACCCTTCATGCCAGACTTTATTAAAAGCTTGAGAAACATCGATAAAGAGGGCGGAACAATATTTTTTTTCTTCAAAGGCTTTTCTTATGGCGTTTACAATACGATGGGTTTGTTCAATTGTGCTATGTTCTCATCTAAAGCCGAATTGATTCAATTCGGCTTTAATACGAACATTTGAAAGAAAAATTAGTCAACTAGATGCAGCCGTTTTCTGATTTTAGGTAAATCGAAAAAAGTGGGCGTAAAAGTGGGCGGGGCAAAATTTTGTTTCAGTAAAAACCTAAGTTGGACCATGGCGATCATTTTAAAGAAAAAATCGTTCAAATTAGTCAAGCCGTTCTCAAGTTATGGATTTTGCCACGCCCCTCCGCCCCCAGAACGTAAATCAGAAATCAGACTTCACAGTGTCACCTCCTTAATATTCTGAAGATTCCCTGAAAATTTCATCAAAATCGGCCCAGCCGTTTTGGAGTCCATACGTTACATACACACATACATACATACATACACACATCCTATTTTAAAAATATATAGATAGTATATTTAAATTATCAAGCTTGAAGTCTTTTTATATAAAAAACTTTAAATGTTTATTATATCCAATATTTCGGCACTTCGTTGAGTGCCTTCTTCAGGTTTTTTTTTCTTTCTTTTACAAATTTTTAACAAATTTAACAATATAACAATTAATGACAAAATGAAATTTTTTTTTAATTGAATATAAAAAAATTTTTTTCAATACAAATTTGATCTATTACAATATAAATAAATTTTTAACTTCCGTTTCTATTTTTAAAAATTAAATGTCTTTAATTTTGTGCTACATTTTCAGTGTCCGACTCAAAATTAATTCTCGACATTGTTGGTACTTTTATAATTTGAAACATTTCTAACATAAATCTACGTTTATAATTATTTTTAGTGTTTAATACTATTGTATTCTCAAAATCTGGATAATGGTTTAGATTAGCACAATGAGTTGATAAAGCTGTTTTTTTTTTGTAATGAAATATTTCTATATTTTTAGTCTGACTTATGTCCTGAATAGAATAATAATAATTTAGTTAAAGTACTATTTAATAAAGATATAATTACAATCACAGAAAGGAATAAACTTAAAACTAATACAGCATTGGCACCTAAGTTATACGGTGTTCCAAAAATACATAAAATGGATTTTTCACTGAGACCAATATGTTTAATGAAAAATTCTCCATCATATGATCTTTGTAAATATATTACAGGAATTCTTAAGAAAATTACAGAAAATTCCAAATACAATGTTTAGGATTCTCTACAATTTTAGGATAGATTTAAAAATATTACATTGGATAATAATGAGAAGTTAATTTCTCTTGACGTAGTTTCATTGTTTCCAACCAAGAAAAATGGAATAAAAAAGGATTTATTCTTACGTATTCTTAGATTTTGTATAATGTATAATAGATATTTTCAATTAAATAATCATATATATATTCAAATGAAGGGACTTCCTATGGGTTCACCAGCTTCTCCAATTGTGGCTTATATAGTTATGGAGAAATTATTAGATATATGTGTTGAAAAATTAATTATAAAACCAAATTTCTTGACAAAATATGGGTGCGTTCGTAAATTCATCACTGCGCTGCATCAAAAAAGCAAACTTTTTTTAATGCCGATAAAAAAGTTATTATAATTTTTTTTATAGTGTAACTATTATTTTTGTAGAGTATTTGACAATTTTATGGTCCATATCTACTTCATTGATATCACTGATCCAGCGCAGTGATGCATTTACGAACGTACCCTATGTTGATGATTTATTTTGTATAATTTTTGAATCTGGAATGGAACAAATGCTAGATAATTTTTACTTATTTCATTCGGACATTAAATTTACAATTGAAAAGGAGTCTAATTTAAGATTGTCATATTTAGACACCTTATTAATTAGAAGAGGTAATAGGGTAACAATAGATTGATATCAAAAACCAACATCTTCTGGTAGAATTATTAATTATTTCTCGAAACATCCGAGGAGAGTATTTACACAGTGCAGCACTAAAATCTTGAACCAATTGAGACCTCCAAAATCTGAAAGCTTATGATGGTAGAAGAAACACCCTAGCTGGGTTTTGAATTATAAGCTAAAGCCTATAGTACACGGCATGTAAAAAGACACATGCGCATGTGCTTCTGACGTAATTTTGACGTCATCACACAACACGCAATGTTTATTGTGGCTTTGCATTGACGTCAAAATTACGTCAGAACCACATGCGCATGTGTATTTTTACATGCCGTGTACTACAGGCTTAAGGTTTTTTTTAATTCATTTTTGAAGTTTTCGATTAGGGGGCGATTTTAGTACAATTTTCAAAAAACATGTACTGATTTTTATGTGCATATCTCGTGAACTTTTCCAAATATAGCTTGTCTCTCTTCAAATTTGTAGCTCTTAATCAGATACATTGAGATAAAAACAAAAAAAGAACAACATCTTACTCACATGTCGCAAAGAAATCGGTACCATGTAAACACCGTCATTTTGAGTGTCAAAAATTATAGCATTTTTGAATTTGGGGAAGTACAATATTACGGCATACATTGCAGAAAGAAAAAGATGATATTGAAAAGTGTTGGAAGCTGAACTTGTTTTGCTACGTTTGGGGTATTTATGTGCCCGAACCTTCAATGAAAACTCAAAAAAACAAATTTACTTCTGAATTTAGAAATGGGTACCTCTTATACTATTCTAACCAGTTGGACTAATTCGATTGTTTTTGTTACATATTCAACTGGATGAGCAGAAAACTAGGCCCACTGCCTTATGGAACACCAGTATATGGACGGATCTAAAGGGACACGATGAAAACACATTCAACGGATGCATAAAATTTAAAGGTGTAATAAAAACGAAAAAATTGTCAAATGTAGTGCACATTCCTGGTCCTCATGCTTCTCTCCCGTCAGAAAATTCTGAAGACAACCCACCACCAAGACCATCGAGTCGAGATAGAGCAACTGTATGCTCCGACTAAAGTTCAATATATATTTAAAAAGATTTGAAGTGTCCTTATATTTTCCCTCATCAACAATAAAAATTTATGACGAAATTTTTGAGAGTTTTGCTGTTTTGAGTAAAATGTGGTTGATTTTTGGATTTTATCTCAAGGTAAAATTTTGAGATCTGATTAAGAGCTAAAAATGACAAGCAATATTTCGAATATTTCACGAGAAAAAGACTTAAGAAACAGTACATGTTTTTTGAAAATTGTAGTTTAATCTACCCCTCAATAGAAAACTTCAAAAATGAATTTAAAAAAAAAACCTTAGCTAATAATTCAAAATCCAGCTAGGGTTTTTTTCCTACCATCATAAGCTTTCAGATTTTGGGGGTCACAATTGGTTCAAGATTTTGAAGTTGAAAAATGTGCTACAGTGTTATTAATACAGCTAAACAGCTAAAAATTTTTTAGAAAGAGTTCTAAAAATAAGTGATTCAGAATTTCATAGAGATAACAAAACGAGGATTTCAAAAATATTAATTGATAATAGCTTTCCTAAACAATTAATAACGGATTAATATTACATAACCGAAATAATGTTACAGAACAGAGAATTTATGAATCGGTAACATATATACCAAAGTTTTCAGAAAGATTGAAAAATGAAATATATATGATAGCAAAATGTACAAAATAGCTCATAAATATTTTAACACAGTTGGTAAACTATTTACTAAAATGAAAGACAAAGTAAAGAGGATGGAAATGTCAAATATTGTTTATAAAATACCTTGTAAGGGTAATGATAGTGGCCAGTGTAATAAAGTATATGTAGGTACAACAAAAAATAAGCTAAAAACTAGGATAGCAGGACACAAGTGAGACCAAAAATATAGAAATATTTCATTACAAAAAACAGCTTTATCAACTCATTGTGCTTATCTTTTATCCAGATTTTGAGAAGACAATAGTATTAAACACTGAAAATAATTATAAACGTAGATTTATGTTAGAAATGTTTCAAATTATAAAAGTACCAACAATGTCGAGAATTAATTTTAAGTCGGACACTGAAAATGTAGCACAAAATTATAGACATTTAATTTATAAAAATAGAAACGGAAGTTAAGAATTTTTTATATTGTAATAGATCAAGTTTGTCTTGAAAATTATTTTTTTATATTCAATTACAAAAAAAAAATTAGTTTTGGCATTAATTATTATATTGTTAAATTTGTTAAAAATTTGTAAAATTTGTAAAAGAAAGAAAAAACCCTGAAGAAGGCACTCAACGAAGTGCCGAAATATTGGATATAACAAACATTTTAAGTTCTTTATATAAAAAGACCTCAAGGTGGATAATTTTATTATACTATTTATAAATACATATTAATGTTATTATTACTCTTTTCTGCGGGATAAATCTAGTACGTGAAACCTTCTAACTTTCTAAAAGAGCTATTGCTAATATATTGCAGTGATAACTAAGACGAGCTAAATGTTTGAAGCTGATCCTATTTATTAAATCGCGAATAAAAGGAATTTGAAGGTCTTTATGAACTTGTTTATTTGTTTCAAACCATGGTTCATTGACTTTCAAGTTGGAATAGCTTGAAGTTCCCCATAGTTGAATGCCATAAGTCCATGCTGTTTCTAAAATTGCTTTGTATGTCTTAATATTATTTTTAAGTCAGAGTTCAGATTTGGCTCCGAGTATCCAATATATTTTCTTTGTTTTTATATTTAAAAATTTTTTAGACTTAACGTGTTGTTCTTCTTTTTATACCCTGCACCGAAGGTAAAATGGTATATACAATATAACTTTGTCATTGCATTTGTAATTTCTACAACATTGTTCTTAGACCAGTGGTGTCAATTATGATTGTGTTGGTGCGATTACTCTTGTCTCTTACATTCCCAGCGGGAGAAATCTGCGGTTGCGAGGCCTAATTAACATACATATTTTGCTATAAAGACTTTAGAGCAATTAATAATAATTTGTGTTGGAAAAAACCCAGCCAATTGTAGGGGAATGTAAGAAAGAAAAAATTGACTGTTTATTGTTGTGACTTTGTTGAAGCTTTGATATTGTTACATTTAAGACCAGAGTGTTTTAAAATTCTTATTCACTTTATGGTCTTACTTGTATAATATTTTTAGCTTTTCTAAAGTATTTGGAAAAAGTTTCCTGATGAGCTGGCCTAAGCAACCAGCGAAATGCGCATAGGAACTAGCTTTCCCACAACAATAAATTTCAGTGTTTTCATTTAAAAAAATTGGGATTATTAGCACATCATTAATATATGAATTAATTAATAAAATATTTCATTCCCAAAAATAATTTTTGATAATAAATTTGCATGTGCCCGGCAAATAAAAAACTGAAATGGCAAGCTGCTTAATTTAAGCATCTTGTTTTTTTTAATTTTGTTTTTTTCTTTCTATCCTCTTACAACTACAATTTGTGTTGGAAAAAACCCAGCCAATTGTAGGGGAATGTAAGAAAGAAAAAATTGACTGTTTATTGTTGTGACTTTGTTGAAGCTTGTTACATTTAAGACCAGAGTGTTTTAAAATTCTTATTCACTTTATGGTCTTACTTGTATAATATTTTTAGCTTTTCTAAAGTATTTGGAAAAAGTTTCCTGACGAGCTGGCCTAAGCAACCAGCGAAATGCGCATAGGAACTAGCTTTCCCACAACAATAAATTTCAGTGTTTTCATTTAAAAAAATTGGGATTATTAGCACATCATTAATATATGAATTAATTAATAAAATATTTCATTCCCAAAAATAATTTTTGATAATAAATTTGCATGTGCCCGGCAAATAAAAAACTGAAATGGCAAGCTGCTTTATTTAAGCATCTTGTTTTTTTTAATTTTGTTTTTTTCTTTCTATCCTCTTACAACTACAATTTGTGTTGGAAAAAACCCAGCCAATTGTAGGGGAATGTAAGAAAGAAAAAATTGACTGTTTATTGTTGTGACTTTGTTGAAGCTTTGATATTGTTACATTTAAGACCAGAGTGTTTTAAAATTCTTATTCACTTTATGGTCTTACTTGTATAATATTTTTAGCTTTTCTAAAGTATTTGGAAAAAGTTTCCTGACGAGCTGGCCTAAGCAACCAGCGAAATGCGCATAGGAACTAGCTTTCCCACAACAATAAATTTCAGTGTTTTCATTTAAAAAAATTGGGATTATTAGCACATCATTAATATATGAATTAATTAATAAAATATTTCATTCCCAAAAATAATTTTTGATAATAATAATACAATTATCGAAAAATGTTGAGTTATGGACAGAAACAATCAGTTATTATTTAAATAAATTTAATTTGGAACCTGCATTTCGCAGAAACTTTGCTTATTTTTTTTGGAAAAATTGAGCACTTGACAATATTTGAAGTCTTTTTACAACCTTATACAATTCTTTCCAATATTTTTAATTTTTGTCTTCTTGTGATACCCAATATTTCAAACTATCTTAATAAATCTTTTTTTTAATCATATATTAATTTTCCCTTTCTTTGACTTCATATTGTTGAATATCATTATGGAAATGATCGAAATGCTTTTTCAAACAATTTAATCTCTTAACTTCAAATGTTTTAAAACATAAATGACATTGAAAATCATTAAATGCATTTTGTATCATAAAATATTTTTTTTGTATGGCATCATTTATCTGTTTTTAATAAACTCATCCGCTTGCATGCTCGTTATCGCTGCCTACAATACTACTTAATAAAATTCAAATTTGAAGTTTACAGAAGCTCAATAAACACAACATCAAGCCAAATTCATCACAGTTATTCTTGATACTACAACAAGTACACCTCGTACAAAAACCACAAACAATTTGTTTTTTTTTAAATCATTGTACAATGTTAAAAACAGAAATAAAACAAAACATAAACAAAGATAAAAAATAATAAATATATTATTTCTGTTTAGAGGCCTCAAAACAGTCCGTGCGATATTTCCCGCTGAATGAGAGTGTTTTTCAGAAAACAATTATATATTACTCTCGCAAAATAAAAGAGCGTCAGCGTACATGTGAGTTTTGCTTACACAATTGCATGGTGAAATTACTAGAAGGTGGCAGCACTACGTGTTGTTGTACAACAATACAACAAAAACAGGCAAATTTGTTTGTGTAAAGAACCCAATGCTGTCAAAAATTATGTACAACAACGTTGCCATGGCTTGTCTTTTGCGGCCAAACCTTCCGGGGAACTGTAACATGTTTAATATACACATATATGATTTCGATCCAGTGCCGCGATTTTTTTGGACGTAGTGCAGTATTGATGGATCGCGATCCATATTGCAGAATAGCCTAATTTTATGTGATCCATGATCCTAAACGCGGATAACATGATAAATATTAAACGTTTAGCATACTTTGTGATATAAATTTGTGATATGTTAGTATTAAGGGAAAATTCAAAATAAATAAGATATCAAAATATTTTTGTAAAGTTTGTGATTTAACGAAAAAGCCAGCAAGTTTGTGAAACAGGCCAAATTTGCATTCAAATTTAAGGCCTTATTGTGAGTAATATTATTATATGTAAGATGTACTTATATGAAAAATTCTAATTCACACGACGTTTTAGAAGTTTTAAAAGATACATTTATTGAAATTTTGTATTGATCTTCTTAAACAAGCAATATCAAGACTTTTCTTTAAACGTAAATACATTAAAATATTACAGATATCGACTCCTTTAAAAGTGTTTGTTTAAGTTACAGTTGTATTTCTGTTATTTATTACATTTCGCACTTGTTCAATAATACTGTATTAACTCAAAATTTTTAGTAGAAGCAAAACAATTTTTAATTTTACATTAAAGGCATATCAACTACGGTTTCATTACCGAAAAGTAGACAAATAGCCACTTCATATATTTTTACAGCGAGTAGATATTAAGATTGCATGTTTATTTTTTCCAAATAGTGAAAAAATGTATTTTGAGTTAATACACTATTGTTGAACAGGCACGACATATTTATTTTTAAATATTTATAAGATAATAAAATTGTTCGGTTCCGAAGGATTTTGGTAAAAAAGTTTGGTCTAATAGAAAATTTTCAATGGCAACGCTGATCTGCAACAAATAAAACTAAAATATTATGAAAAAAAAAACTAAAAAATTCATAATTAAAATTTTAATGTTACATGAATTAAAACCAATTATTTTTCCACTTTTTCTTTACTGCAAGTCCTTTGGAGGTTTAAAGAAACAGGCGTACAAGTGCATATCAAACATTAACAGATTTTTAAAACGTACGCACAACGTGTTCACAGACAAAATTATTTTTGTTTTTATTTATTATATAAAAGAAAATACATTAGCACAACTAAAGACGCACATATAAAACCCAATTACGATTTATTTTTTGCAATTATTTTAACTTTTAAACACAATTTTCATTTAAAACCCGCACAAAAATTATTATTTTTTTAAAGCACAATAATTTTTCTCAAGAAAGTAAACATAAACAAAGCAAAATGACAGACTGTAGTTCTCACCACAGTTCAAGCAAAAAATAGCCAGATGCCGTAGTGCTGCCACCTGTAGTTATTGCACCATGCACAATTGTGTATGACGCCGACATTCCTGTCTTAGACACAATAAAGTATATATATTCTGGCCAAATATTAAAATTATTGGATATGTATGGACTAGGGATGCCAAACGAGAAATCCCGAAATCCCGGGATTTTTCGGGACTGATAAATCCCGTATCCCGGGATTTATTTTTATGAGTACCGGGATTTTTAACATATCAACTTTTATGTACAAAACTGTTCATTTTTATTGAATTTTTATACTATACTAGCGGGCCCGTTGCCTGCTTCGCACGGCAAAACAAAATAAGAAAAGAAACACACTTGTTTTTAATAAAGTTGGTTTTGTTCCCTATTATTCAACTTTTAATTCTAGTTTCTTACAATCTTAGACTATGTATCACTTAAACTATCTTAGAGCTCTTTCGTAGACAAAATTTTTGGTTTTGCCATGAGTTGTTGTGTAGATAAAGAGAACTGAAGGCTTGCCAACACGTGAGCACGAAACATATAACTGGCCGTGTGAAAAGCAAGGATATTCTAAGTCAAATCCGCACAATTCCAACGATTGCCCTTGCGCTTTATTTATTGTAATAGCAAATGTAAGACGTATTGGAAACTGTAGTCTTTTGAATTCAAAAGGTAAATCTGATGGAATCATTGGAATTCGTGGAATCAATACATCTTCACCTTTAAACTTCCCCTTTAAAATTGTTGCTTCGATCAAATTGTTCATGACCTTTTAAGCCAGCAATAGTCAATGATTGGCCTTGTGCTTTGTTGATGGTAATAGCAAAGGCAAGACGCAAAGGGAATTGGAGCCGCTTGAATTAAAATGGTAAATCGTTGGAATCGGTCATGCCGTTCTCCAGTTATGCGCTTAATAGAAAAAGTAGGCGTAAAAGTAGGCGTGGTAAATTTTGATTAATACGAACATTTGAAAGAAAAATTAGTCAACTCGATGGAGCCGTTTTCTGATTTTAGGTAAATCGAAAAAAGTGGGCGTAAGAACCTAAGTTGGACCATGGCGATAATTTTAAAGAAAAAATCGTTCAAATCGTTCAAGCCGTTCTCAAGTTATGGATTTTGCCACGCCCCTCCGCCCCCAGACCGAAAATTTCAACCAAACTTCATATAAACCATATATGGGCCACTGCCTACGTAGTGTATAAGTTTGGTTGAAATCGCACGACGCGTTTATGATTAGTTCGGCGACGTACATATACGGACTTATTTTTATATATATAGATACAAAAATATTAAAAAATTTAATTTGAGTTATATTTTTTATTGCAAATAATTCTTATTTTTGAGTTTAATTTTTGTTTTTGGTACACAGCGTATATTTAAAATTTTTAATTTTTGCTTGATATATGACGACTATTTCTGGATTTTTGTATTTTGCTTAATAAAAACCATAATTTTCAGTAGAAACGATATTTGAAGATTCACATCTCAAGCCTTTTTTCCAATTACGTTTAGCAAGTTCAGCTTTGGCTTAAGACATAATACCAAAATAAAAATGATTAATGCAAAATATAGAAATCAAAAAAAATAATTGTTATATATCAAGCAAAAAATAAAAATTATTCACGATATAATTAAAGTTTCATTCAGAAACTAAAGAATAAAAGTTGATATAATTATAACAATTAAGTCTTCCGGTGCAATAATAATAAAAAATTTGCTTAAAAAACATACGGTAAATAAAATAATTCTTTTTATAAACAAACACTATTTGACGTATTCATAAATAAATTATTTTAACTTGAAATCTGTTTTAAGAAACATTTGTATAAACATTTTGTTTTAAAATACATTTCAAACGTACTTAAATTATTGATTATGAATCTCGCCCTCACCCTGGAGGTGTACTGCACTGCACTGGACATAGTTTTACAGTTTTTAACTCAGCTATCAAGATCGATGAGGGACTACACTTTGCAGTGTATTAATGTCGTCACAGCTTAATTCACATTAACAATTTAATTGCTGTCAAAAAACCGAAATGAATTAATCCAGAAAAACTAAGAGATACGTATATTTTTTTAAGCTTTTTTCATAATCTGATCAGTTTGATCAAGGGTAAGGCCAGTGTTATAAACATATGTATAAAATAAATTGTTTTGTTGTTTTAATTGTTAAAAATTTATGTTAATAATTTAGATATTTTAATTAGGCTTAAGTTCATTGAATTTAATTTTCATTAAATTATTTTTATGAAGACAGGAATTTTACAACATGAAATTAATTGAAATGTTATTGATAATTTTTCATTCTTGACTGCGCTGAGATTTGAACCCAGGCTTTCACGGACAGGTTGCCCAGACTAGTTTCGATTGTAACCACACAATCTCGTCGGTGGGGTTTTCCGTTTTACTCACTCGGCTATTGCAACCGGATGACATCAATAGTCAAACATCAATCCTTAAACCAAATGGTGTTTCACTTAGGTAGATCGAAATTTGCTTTTGAATGAATGATTATCTATTTTAATTAATAAACATGTTCTATCTAACTAATATTATGTTACGTATATAAAACCTTTTGAGTATTCAAAAAGTGTTGTTTATTAAAAAAAAGTAGTATCTTAAAGAAACACATTGATCCCGAAATCCCGAAAATCACGAGATTTCCAAAAACCAGTCCCGATTGGCATCCCTAGTATGGACAAATACAAAAAAGTGTCACAAATTCAAACAATGGGGTGTGTGTTTGTTTGCGTACGTGTACGTGTTTTTGACAATTGTGTTGATTGGCAATGTTGCAAACTATTCGTTTGCGATTTTAGTTGTTTCATACAAAGTATCTGTAAATATTGAAAATAATAAAATTGAATTCGTAATTTATAATTTATAGTTTATTTATTGTTTTTGATTTTTTTTTTAATTGCTGGTGTTGTATTGTGCCACATTGTAAATGGAAGCACAGTGTTACATCTTGTGTGCGATTGATTGAATATTTTTTTAGTTGTTGCTGCCTTTTTGCGTTTTATGAATTTAAAAGGTCCGCCATCAGTTTGTCAGCCAGTCAATCATGTTTCAGGCATGATTTTTATGCGTCTCTATGTCTCGGTCTATAACTAAGGCCAACACCCAGAAAACACGAAAACAAAAATGAAAATACTAAAATATAAGAAATAAGAAATAAATGAACCAAAAAAAGGAAATGCATGAACTTTAGTTTTTACTCAACTCCAAAGAAAAATTGGTAGTAACTGTGAGCAATAAAAACAATAAAAAAATATCTGAGGTGGTCGGTGGTGGGTTAGAAACACGGGCATTTAACTGTTGGAGTGACTGGCTAGTTTTTTTTTTGTAGGCATTTTTTATGGCAGAATGTCTGGTTTTGCATTAGATACTGGTAGGAGTCAATGACTTGACGAAGAGCAGAGGCGAGAAGATATAACGTTTTTTATTTTATTATTTTTGTGGAGATCTTTTTTTTATTCGTTGCTAATATTTAGAGAATCATTATTAACTTTTAAAGTTACATAAGTACGAATATATCTTCAAAAAACTAAATTAAACAAAATGTATCTCATTTTAAATAAAAAACTTAAATATATTATTGATATTAATAAAAAAAATGGCGCTTATTAAGTTGGCTGTTTAACTTTCATTTGAAGAATTTGTTTCCATAATTATAATCGCACAACTCGCCGCTATATTCACGCTCTCATACAAACATTTACCTTTATAAAATAATTCATGTGCATCAGAGATGGAAAATGCCTTTATGATTTTACATACAAACTTCCAAAACAAAATGTACATTTTTTAACAACGACGGTCTATTATTTTATTTTGTTGTACGAATAGATAGATTACTTGTCACTCGTTTTATAATATCTGGAAACACAACTTTTTAATTATCCAACAAAATTTTAACTACCGACAGGAAATATTTAATCTCTTGCATGTTTAAAGTAACATTACATTGCCCTAACCCGTACCCATAATGCTGTGTTATACTTCCATAAAAATTACATCTGTGATTTTCATGCGCGTTGTGTTTTTTGTAGCAAAAACAAATAGGTAAAAATAACTATCTGATTGTTTTGTGTAGAAACAACAACAACATTATACGAAGAAAAACATAAATGGTAGTACAACCTTAACTTAAGTTGACAATTCTTTGTTTCAGTGTTTGACAAATTCAACCATGGTGAGATAGACAATTGAACAGCCCGTTAAGATTGTGAAGCCCTTTACGAAAATGGGCGTTCATATCAAAATGCATTTAGTGCACATCGTGATGTTTTTGGTCAGCATAACGTACCAAATATGTCCACAATCGGGAGAATTGGACGCAAATTTCAGCCAACCGGGGCTGAAGGGGATGTGAAAACACTTGTGCATGCTCGCCCTGGGTTAGCAGCGTTATCGGGACGTACTTCTTCGAAAATTAGCTCGGCCAAGCAGATACCGTGAATGGTATTCGCTATCGCGAGATTATAACGGACTTCTTGTGGCCAGAAATTGAGGATATGGACCTGGACGATACGTGGGTCTAACAGGATGGTGGCACTTTCCACACAGTCAACGAAACAATGGCTCTCCTCTTCTTTAGGGATATTTAAAGGAAAAAGTGCAAGTCAACAAGTCAAGAACAATTCAA
Organism: Pollenia amentaria; assembly: GCA_943735925.1. Classification (NCBI taxonomy): domain Eukaryota; kingdom Metazoa; phylum Arthropoda; class Insecta; order Diptera; family Polleniidae; genus Pollenia; species Pollenia amentaria. Next base: position 88,100,194 of record OX031010.1, on the reverse strand, counting down.
AAGCTAAAGGATGAGACAATTCGGCACATCAATGACATTAAACCTAACCTCAATTATGATTCAGTCATTGAAGATAACTACCATCGAATAGATGTATGCCACCGAAGCCGTGGTGAGCATTTGGCCGATATTTTGTTTCACTCATAATTGTCCTAGATTCTTCAATTCATAATATATATTAAAATAATTATCTGAAAAACTTTTTGTTTTATTTATAATTAATTATTTATTATCAAAGTTGTTTTTGGGAATAATATTATTTATTAAAATATTTTGTTTGTTGTGCTTAATTCCCTTTTTAAATAATTGATAAAAAATACTGAAATTTATTGTTGGAGGATAAGCTGTTCCTATGCGCTTTTCACTGGTTGCTTAGGCCAGATCATCAGGAAACGTTCTCCTAAATAATTTTAGATAAGCCAAAGCTATCAGCAAACAAAACTACAGAGGGAATGAGAATTACCTACAAGCACTCAAAAAGTCTTCTTTGCAACAATATCAAAGCTTAAACAAAATACCAAACAATAAATCAGTGATGGGTTTATCTTTTCTTACATTTCCCGCTACAATTATTTGGAATTCTCCCATTATTAATTGTAGTTGTAAGTGGGTAAAGAAAAAACGTATTAAAATTAAGTAAATTCATAAAATTTTTGAAGTAGAAGCATATATTTGTTTTGGGACAAGTTTTACTTTTTAATAGATATATAATTTTATTTCAATATATTTTATATAACAATTATTATTTTTCGGCGCAGCCCCAATTTGGCATATAAAAAATAAGTGGACAAGCATACTTGTGAAATTGATTCAATGTTTATTGAAGTTCGATTTTTTAAAGCGTAAATCATCGGTAGATATGTAAGGTATGAGTGGATTAAAAATGTATATAGCAAAGATTTCATCTCCGTACTCAATTTGTTTTGAAATTTGTACAGCATTCCTATACCAGCTGATACTTTTCTCTTCATCATTGCTTCCAATTTGACGGGTTTCTCGCGTGTTTATCGTTTCCCCCTTTATATTCCATATCTTTTTACTTAGGGCATGTTTGAAATGGTAGCAAAGTCCTATTGAAAAAAAAAATGTTGATGCTTCTGAGGTGAATAAAATTTCACTAGCCCTAGGGAGCTAGTAAAATTTTTGACACAACCAACAAAATTTTCGTCAAACAGCAAATTAAAAGCTTAAATTAAGAAGTAAAATAAATATGTTAACAACATTTTTTTAATTCAAAATAAAATACAAATAGAGCTATCTGCAATAAAATTAACAATTATTATGTTTTGGTATATATTTTCCTAAATTATATTAAAACGTTTGTGCCGTGTATTTTCTCCTAAAACTTAAGAACACCTGGACCGATTACCACCAAACCTGGACAATAAATTATTAGTCTGGAGCCAAGTTTCTCTTAAGTTTAATCCCGATAGGTGGCGCTGTTGTCATGATATTTAAAATTTTTTAATTTATGGTACGATTCGGCTGAAATTCCCAAAATATATTTATTTAACAAAAAAATTCCTGATAAAATGTTGCTCCGGTAGACAGCGCTGGGGTCAAGTTATTAAAAAAAATTCTTAGTTTAAGACTAATTCAAAATGTATTTTTTTTTTATGTATAAATTGGCCCGATATGTGGCGCTATGGTGATGCTATTTAGATATTCATATTTTTACTTGAAATCAGAATGTATCTATTTTTCCTCCAGTTGATTTATTTTTTGGACGTTTGAAAAAATAAAATATAAAACAATTTTAAGTTCCGGAAAATACAATTTCGCCGAAAATTATGCCGATCCGATATAGAGGAGAAATCATTGGTTAGAAAGTGATTATGAGTCTATCGGTATACTAAAAGCACAATGCCCTCTCTACTATTATGGCTTGGGTATAAAAACATTTCAGGGTAAGACAACGTTTGCCGGGATCAACTACTTCTTTTATAAACATTTTTTTAATTATTTTTCACAAACGTCAAAATTTTATATCGTCAAAAAAGATATCATGTCACAAAGCACAAACATGAAATTTTTTCGCCACAGAAATATTTTAACTTTGCTACTGTTTCACACACACCTTTAAAATGACTTTTGCTGTAAGCCATTGTTATCAACTTTTACCGATTAAAAAATAATCCATAGTGAACACTTAGGTAAAAAGGATGTTATCTGCAGCTCAATGTTTATATTTAAACACCTTAGCAAGCGAATAGTTCTATTCCTACCAGAATAGTTCTATTCCTACCAGACTATTATATTGTATCTTCCTGTTACATTTTACCTTAGCTATCCTTTGGATAGCAATGAAGTATATTGTATTTAAAGAAACATTTACAATTATTAGACACCGGCATTTTCTAGCGGGTCAGGAAAATGCATTACATTCTGCTGGTGTCTAATAATTGTAAATTTTTCGTTAAAAAAATTCGAAAATGTTAAGCAATACCGTTTGGTATGAGTTATTGAACAACAAGATAGACCAAAAAAAATAGATCAGTTTTCACGTATCCTCTGTTATCCATTCTCTCTTTTTTTTTTTTTTTTTTGCTTGTAGCCAATTTTCTCATCTCAAAAATAATTTATTCTTTAGAAATCAAAGCACATATTATTTTAGGTTCTTAACAAAATTTTGACAAAAGGAATTAAAAAAATTTTTTTTTAACCAATTATTTAAATATACGATAAGAACGTATTTGAATAAATAGTTTGTTTACATATTTTTGAACAATAATTCGTTAAAATTTAAAATAAAAAAAAATGATTGCAACAAATCAAATAAAATTTTTATTTAATATATACGTACATATGTATATAACTTTAAATAGTTTGTCTCAAATAAAAAAAATCATTAACGTGTTCATATTAATATTTTATCCATTATTTTTAAAAATATTCCACAAAAATAATATCATAAAACGTAAACATTTTTCATGTCTTTTTGTTTTTGGCTTAATGAAGAGTAAGTCAAACAATAAACGTCTTGATTTTATAAATTGCTTATTAACGGTTTAAAAGGCTATTAATCGTTAATAAATAGAACATTATTAAATTTTGCTTAAAAATGCTTTATAAACCTGTCATATATAATGATTTAAAAGAAATATTCTCCAGAAGCTTAAATATTAAATAATAACTATTTAAGTACTTTATTACTAAAGTCCTCTTTTAATCATTAAATATTCCAAATGCAATTATTTAATAATATAAAAAGATATAATTTAAAAGGTTTAACGGGACTTATAAAGACTAAACTGTACCAAAAAAAAAGTACAATTGTACCTTGTTTTCCATCCCTGTTGTGGATTGAGCGCACTCGATTTATTTATGAGTTACTGTGACCAACCAACAATAGCTGCACTTGATTCGCTAAAAAACCAAATTTATTTGTTAAACAATTTTAAATACTTAGAGACAACATACAAACACAATTACATCTCTATATACATTAGGGTGGGTAAAATTTTATGGATGAAAAAAAAAACTGAAAATGTTAAGAAACTTTTCAGAAGAAACCATAGGTCTAAAATCAAAGCCACATAAAGATTCGAATGCACACTAATCAATTAGTTTGCATTAGAAACAAAAAACCGGTCTGTATATGTATAAAAAGTACCATAACTTTGTCAACTTTTGACCGACTTTAACAAATGAACCCTAATTTCATGTATTTATGTATGTACCCAGTTAGCATTTTTTGAAATTATTGATCACATTCGAGTCTTTTTGACTCCTCTGCGCGATTAATATAATCATTATGCGCTTGTTTTTGAGTCGATAATGACTCTTCATTTGGGAGAAAATGAAGAGTCATAAGAGACTCTTTTGAAAGAGTATATTATGAATCGCGTTTCTGATCAATAACGACTCATTTACGAGGCAGCTTGTGGTAGAACTTACAAACAATTGCGTAACATTTCCGACTCATTTTTGGGTTATATTAATAGCCATTTACGAGGCTTTTTCAACTCGCATTTTTCATTTATTTTGTATTTTTTAACAAATAACAACAAATTAATTTGTTTAGCTGACATTGCCTTTTGTATTAAAAATTTCCACAGAAATTTTACTCACATATTAATTTAAATTTTATATGTCCTTCATTTCTTACAGCACGAATTTACTGGCATAATATTTAATTATAATTTTACAAGACTCACTTGCTTTAAAATCAATAATAATTGTCCCATTATAAACAGTAGCAACAACAAAAGAAAAAATTTTTCATCGTTATACTGCGCTTAATATGACTTCAATACAATGCTTAGAACAGTTATATTTCGATCCTCTGCATGATCAATTTATGATTGCGCGCATTCTATACATTTTGTCAAGTCACTTTCTAAACATTTCTGGGAACCATTTTCGAGTCTAGTTTAAAGCGAACAACTGATAAAGCAGCCTTTGATCATTTAAAGTGGTCTTAAAATACTCAGTTTGGTGATTCAACTTCCACATGCTTAATGGATATTAGGGAAGCCAATCCCGAAAAATCCCGCGATTTTCGGGATTTAGTCAATCCCGTTAACTTTTTTGTTTTACCTTTTTTATAAAAAGTAATTCATCATGATTCATATTGATCTTTAATATTTATTTGATTAACTCAGTTAATGATGTCATTGAAACCGAAAGAGAAAAATTAAACTCTGTTATTCTTTTTAAGCATGTCCAACAATTATAAAGAAATATAAATGTGGGAAATGCTGAAAATAATTAAAGAAGAAAATTAATTAAAGAACGAAATGTCTTTTGAAATGCACAAAATAACAAGAAAACCCAAAAGTGGTTTTATTTTATAATTGATTCCACTGGTGCACCAAATGCAAAATTTGTACTCTTTATAGGTTTACGATTATAAAAGTGTTTTCCGAGAGGTAAATAGAGTAATTTATAAACTAAATAATTCCTGCCACTAATGGTGGCAGATATTAAAATGTGTTTTTGTTAATATAAGATTTTTATGGTAACATGAAAAAATTGATTTTGTTAATTAATTTCGAATTAAAATTTCAATTATTCATCTTAATTCATTTAAAAAAAAATTTTTAGAATCTTACAAATAAATCGATTACAAGTTTGCTTAATTAAATTACTATATTAATTATTTTTTTATTTTGTTTGAATTAACTGAGATAATTGAATAAAATATATATTTTATGTTAATTACACTGTGCAAGAAATTGACACTTTTTTTTCGTGACAAGCTGGGCACCTGGCGTTTTAACATAATTCGGGTGGTGCAGTGAAATAACGCCGGGAGAAATAACACCGGTGGGTGTAATTTCCCGATGAAAATGAAAAAACGCCGGCCGGCCTTATTTCCTATTGCAAAAAGAAATAACGCCGGCTCCAAAGAGGAAATAACACCCCGGCGGGCTTTATTTCCTGTTCATCGGGAAATAACGCCGGCTGGCACTCAATCAAAAAATAAATAGTGTCCGCGGACGTTATGACTCTTTGGAAATGGACATTATGACACTTTCAAAAGTGTCATTAGGTCCATTATTACTAAATAAGTTAAATACAAAAAAATTATCTGCATACACGCAGAGAGAAACATGTTTCATTATGGTCCCAACCAACAAAACTATTTTTAAAGAAACTAGTTTAACCATAATATGGTTGTCGGTGACAATGATTTTTTTAGATGAAACATAATATGGTAAAAAATTTTTTTAAAATGGTTTTCCTGCTTTTTCTCTGGGAGTAAATATTAAATATATAACGAAAACACTTTTGGGCGCAAGGATTTCCTCCTCTATAGTATAACAAATACCGGCTTCGCTAACTAAAGATTCTCTGCACAGCCGGCCTTCGGCCGGGCGCAAGGATTTTTTTCTCTATGGTATAACAAATACCGGCTTCGCTAACTAAAGCTTCTCTGCACAGCCGGCCTTTGGCCGGGCGCAAGGATTTTCTCCTCTATGGTATAACAAACACCGGCTTCGCTAACTAAAGCTTCTCTGCATAGTCGGCTTTCGTTCGGAAACAAGGCAGATTTTAGAAGCTTTACTTAGCGAAGCCGGTGTTTGTTATACCATAGAGGAGAAAATCCTTGCGCCCGGCCGAAGGCCGGCTGTGCAGAGAAGCTTTAGTTAGCGAAGCCGGTATTTGTTATACCATAGAGAAGAAAATCCTTGCGCCCGGCCAAAGGCCGGCTATGATCCCAAATTTGTTTACATTCTTGCTTGTTGTGGACATTATGACACCTTGCAAAGTGTCATAACGTCCGCGGACGCTATGACATTTCTTCGATGGACGTTATGACACTTTTTAAAGTGTCATAATGTTCACGGACACTATGACACTTTCAAAAGTGTCATAACGTCCATGGACACTATGACACTGGACGTTATGACATGCCACCAAGATTAATTTGGCTTTAATTAAATTTTTGTATACTTTGATAAATTAATTTGAATACATACTTATGTTTATTGTAAATATAAAATGCTTTGATTAGTTACATTCGCAGGCGTTATTTCCCAATGAAAAGGAAATAACGCCGGTCGGCGGCTTTATTTTTTATCTCAATCATTTATTTCTAACATACCCACCCGCTATCTTCATTCCTTAAGGGGGCTTCCATACAAAATGTTCAATGCAGTCTAGAAATATATTGAAGAAAAAGTCCCATAAATGCCCAGGAGTTGGCCCTACGGGGATAAAATGTATGACTGACCTCCATTAGTTTTTTGTTCTTAACATTTTCTCAAATTATACTTTCCCTTTATCACCATCCCTTAGGGGCGCTCCCATACAAATATTGCATTTTATGAAATTCTTAAATTAATTAAAAAGTTGCAAACAGATTTTAATCATTTATAGCTTGTTTTGTTTGGAATTTCGGTTTTTATAAGTTTACAAAAAATTAGAAGCATAGCTGCATTTTCCAATTTTTTATGAATTTTTAAAAAACAAAAATTTCGAAATTTTGTAAAAATATTATTTTTTTTAAAAAAAAAAAATTATGTTTCTAAAACGACTAAGGAAATTAGAAAGAAGTTTTACTTCTCTTAAAGGAAATTTTATTGCAAAATTTCGGTTTTTTAAAGTTTTTGAATAAGCTAAAGCGTTTTTGAGTTACGCGAATATACATATGTTGTGCAACCTCCTCCATTTTCGAAATAACGGTATATCTCGAAAACCAGAGCCAATCTTAAAAAACCGCGGGCGCCACTGGATTCAGCGTACCCGAATTATGTATCAATTTCTTGCACAGTGTTATTAATTAAGAACAAAATCAATATAATCATTTTATTTAACTTTATAATATTAAATGAATTATAAAACTTTTGTTTGTAACCCTCTTTTAAAGACGTTTTCTTAAATAAATATTTATAAATGCATTTTTCTTTTAACTTTCAAAAACCCCGAATCCCAAAAAATCCCGATATCCCGAAAAATCCTGGAAATGTGTGCAAAAATTCCTGGGAGTAGAAGAGGAGTAAAAATGTACACAATTTAAAATTTTTTTTATAGACCCAGATTTATTAAGAATTTTTATTTTTCGAATGTGCAATAGAGATGAGCGATTCCGCGATTTTTAAAGAACATCGTGATTAGTGAACGTGGTTTAAAACTCACTGCTCCTTAGAACTGTGATTGTGATCACGGTTTGTCAGTTTTTAGTTGTTTTAAAGCAAGTACGTCCAAGCTATATGTACAATGCAAAGAAACAACAACAAAGCTGTTTACTTGCATATACAGTAGAGTCGCAAAAAAGTTAACCGAAATGTCCCTAGGGTTGTTAACTTTTTCGAATTATTAACTTTTCTAAGCGGTTTTAAATTGTAAAAAAATGCAATAATAAACATACCTATATTTATTTCAAGGACATACTTTTCATAATTTTTAAAAAGAAACAGATCTAATTTGTACCGGCTGGTGTCAAGTTCACAATTACTCTTGAACAACAATTTATAATTAATTATTATACAATCAGTCATGTGTTATAAACTTAATGTGCGACATCTGACGTTTGTAATGAAAGAAGTTCTTCACAAATTTTCAGAAAGCGAAATCTGTGTATTTTCAAAAAATTTCCCAGCCATTATTGTCTTTACAGGTTGTAGTAACGCGAACTCGTGCTTAGCTACTGATATTGAAATTGGAACAGTCATTGAGCAATTACGTTTTCGATGCATCAAGAAAAACATTTGTACAAACCTGCCTTAAGATCGGCATATTTCGGTGTATGTCATGTTTTCCTGTGTGTTTTCTACTATTTGTTCTCCAAAGCCTTGAGAAATTTGTGACGTTTCGTTTCTATTTTTGAGATGGCTACTTTAAATATACAATAATACAACGCTTATAGTTTTTCGTTAATGTATTTCTCAATTTTGTTTAATCTCTCCCCTTTCGGCTTAAAATCTAATCTGATCTGTTATGTTTTGTACTGATTTGTTGAAATTGTTTGATTAATACGCTTAGAAAAGTTAACTGAGAGTTAACTTAGAGCTAACTTTTTAGAGCGGCACATGGGCGCTAAAACTTGGTAAACTTAACCGCGAGATTAACTTTTAGAGAGTTAACTTTTTTGCGATTCTACTGTATAAACATACACTCTTGAACAAATAAACTTTGGCTTAAAAATACTAACATTATTCGTCATTGCATTCAACAAACACTGAAATATCATAAATTTGTTTATGTAACAAAAAACAAAAAGAATGACTTAGCAAGTACCTGTTACTTGACAAATTTTTTCACAACTTTGATTCCTGATTTTTCAGTAACAGTGATTAAAACACAGGTCTAGAATTATCGCTCATCTCTAGTGTGCAATAAATCAAATTTAAATTTGATTCATTTATAATTCCCTTAAAAATTAAAATGGTTAATATAATAAAAAGAACTTATAAAAAGAAATAATTCTCACATTCTATTTGTTACAATCGAACCAGATTTATTTTATAAAAACGAAAAGAGTTGTTTCAACTTGCTTCAAAAATTGTAATGATTTTAAATGAAGAGCAGCTGCATAAAAGATTTTTTTGGACTAGATTCTGAAAGTGCAGTAACTACTATTTCTTTAAGAGATGATGACAAAAGTGAAGAGTTTCAGGAAATTTCGAATGCAGTAATTATTAAAGAAAACGCTAATTCGGTTCAAAGAAAATAATTTTTTTTAAAAAAGGAATTACAAGTTTTGAAGGAAGTGGTGAAAAGACTTAAAGTGTCCAGGGATTATATAATGTTCAATTGAAAATAAAGGTAAACATCCATGGAAATGGAACGTTTTTTTCTGTACTAAAATCATATTTTCTAAGAAACATGTTGTAATATTTTGTATAATATTTTAAGTAGTATGTTTTTATGTCCATGCTGTTGGCTTTGCATGAACTGAAATTTTGTAATTATTTACTAACGTTTAATGTATTGATAAAATCATATACATAATAAATCTAATAATTTGTTTTTTGCTCAAAGAAATTAAATTAAATTATATTTTGCACCGTTTTATATTAAGCGGGAATTCCCGGTAAATTTAAAAATAAATCACGCATACCCGGGAAATGGAAAATTCTGGGAAAAGAAAACTCTAGTTTCCTAATTTCTAGTCAATTAATTACTCAACTATGTCTTTAAGGAAATATTCTTTGTGTTAAAAAAATTGATTAAATCAACTTATTAACTTTTATATTGTTAAATAGTTTCACCACGATTTTAATTGCCAAAAGAACCATCCCAATAAAAAAAGGAGCTTCAAACGTATCAGGTTTGTAAGAGAGAAATATAGAAGTTTCGCTTACCATATCGGCCAAGCAAGACATAAGTTTAATATGGCGAGTACCACACAACAACTGCTTTATTTAACGCATATAGAAACTGGTGGGGGTCACGATCAGATTTACACGCTGAATGTTGTTACAATTATTATTTAATACAAACCTGCTTTGTAGTAAGAGAATATGTTATATTTTTTTTATAAAATTTGTTAAGTACTCGTTCATTTAATTTCCTTGTTCTTATTCCGTGGCGTATAAATGTGCGCTTGCATTTTAAATGGTACCGTTAGTGCTTCACGAAATAAGGGTGGCTATCAGTGTGGCCATTTTGTCATTTTTGCTGCTAAATTTAGCATTAAAAATTTTTATTTAGCTGCAAAACTTTCATTTAGCACTTGGCATTTTATTTAGCATTTTTGGAAAGTGTTTTTAGATTTTTTAGCATTATTTATTTAAAAAATTTGGACCAATAGTTTTATTGATTTTACTAAAAAAAAATTTTATAAATTATAAAACATTTTGACTAGAAATAATTGTGCCCAAAATTAAATTTCGTATGAAAATGGATTAATTTTATGTTAAATTGTAAATTTCTATAGAAAGCAACAACAAAATTACAAAATATTTATGACTTTGTTTTTGCTTTCCATGTAATTCTTTGGCGTTTCGTTGCGTTTTAGGTGATTAGGGCCTTAGTTTCGAACAAAATTTTATACTGGTAATAAATTTTTAACAAAAATCCTTAAAAAATGTTAGCATTATTTAAGCACATTTTTAAAATAATTTTTAGCATTTTTTGGCCATGTCTAATGCCAGATTTAGCTGTAAAATTTTTTTAGACCTGGGTACACTGGTGGCTATTCTTGAAAACACGTTTTTGTTTATCATACAAAATTTACAGTTTTGAAAAGACAGACACGCGTTAAATATTTTACGTTAATTTAATTTTAGAAGTGTATAGATAACAAAAACAATTTTCGTAATTTTTGTTTTTGTTTTCATGTAAATGTTCACTCCTTCGACGCGTTTTCAAGAATAGCCACCAAGAAAGTTTTGCGTTGGGATTATTCAAAATGTTATAAAGTTTGGAACAAGTAGTCATCGAGGAAATACATGTAAGTAATTTGGAAACCAATGAAAACTATTTGGTAGAGGATGATCCAAATGTTGCACTAACCTCTAAAAGAATGTAAAAGCAGGCATAAACCAAAAATATTGAAATTGAAACGTGCGACAAAGAAAACAGCAGGCAGGGAAAAGTTATTCAAGCTCTATAGAAAAAGACATAGCACGAAAAGAAATTTTGGTTCCTGAACTAAAAGCACATATTACAACATTTCCAGCAATAGAGACCTAACCAAAATGTGCATAACTTGGCCTAAGCAACTGTGAGAATACATTAAAATCGTATTTGTCCCAGCATATTGAACTTAAGGACTTTTTATTAATTTTTTAAAAACGGTCATTTGCTAGAGATATTCGGCGAAACGAATAAGAATATTCTTAACATCACTAGTATGTATGTATATGCAGGTGTTAGTTAAGCCTCTAGTACACGGAATGTAAAAAGCCACATGCGCATGTGGTTCTGACGTAATTTTTACGTCAATGCAAAGCCACAATAAGCATTAAGTGTTGTGTGATGACGTCAAAATTACGTCAGAACCACATGCGCATGTGGCTTTTTACATGCCGTGTACTAGAGGCTTTAGGAATATTATTTAATTATAAATACCTATCTATTATTAACTATTTGATTTTTTTATTGTTTTGGTTTTATGTTAGTGTTTCTCTTGTATGTAAATCTAACGTAATGTTTATTTGCTATAATGTTATACGGAAAAAACATTTTAAATATAATCATAATTATAATTATAAATTTTTCATATTAATAGACAATAAAAGTGACATTGACAAATGACAGAATAAAAAAATTTGCATATAGCTAGTTCATGCAAAAATATGTACTTACGAACAAGGGGAAAATTCATACAATTCATACGGCTATCCTGATTGAATTATCTTCAAATTTGTACAAAAAAGAATAACAATACACACGAAAAAGTGTATTTGTATGTGTGTTATTTGTTAGTGTATTTATTCTTAACTCTTTGATATTAAGTACAAAAAAGAATAACAATTCACACGAAAAAGTGTATTTGCATGTGTGTTATTTGTTAGTGTATTTATACTTAACTCTTTGATATTAAGCGTCAATGTCAGTTGTATACATTAAATAAAAAACAGACAAAAAAGCATTTTAAGAAATAATTTTCATATGAATTTTATTTAAATAAAAAAAAAAAAAATACATAAATTTAACATTATTCGTAGACATTCCTAAATCAACATTGCAACCAATATTTAATATTTCAACGAATACCTATGTTTGATTATATGTTTGTCTGTCTGCACGGTGGTGTTGCATGATGCACACACACCCTCATACCAAAACTGACTTATATACTTGAAAATTCAAATGAAATTCATTATACTCTAAGAACAAAGTGACACAACAAAATGCTAATAAGATGGAAATGATGACAACAATCACAATGATTCGTTCTGATCTTGGTTGGTACAATGATAGTTAAACTATTTACCTAAAAACAGTTTTACAAGAAAGAATGAAAGGTAATTTTTAAAGGTACAAAATTAAAGGGCTTAATTGAAAAGGAATAGACCAACAGATAAAGGAAAATAAATAAAACGTTTCTTAGCTAAAAATAATTCTGATTGATTAAATTGCAATCGAAAAAATGTATGTACATCAATTTTAATTCTTACATCAAACGAAAGAGATTTTTTAACCAACTAATAGATTTGTTTCTTTACTCAAGCTTGGGATTAATCAGAATCCCAAATTGCACGAAAAGCGTGCCCATACTTTAAATATGTGTAAATGAGAACGGCTTTGAGAGAACATAATTCTTCGTGCACGAAACAGCCCAAACCTTTTTTTGTGCAATTATCAAACGTTTGTTAACCTGGCCTTAACACATGCAAGTAGAAGTCCGAAAAACTCAATGCACTCACACTTTTTCACTAACCAATCACAATTTTCTTACTTGCAGCCAACTTGCAAGACATTTCTGAAGACACTTGCAGCAAGTTAATGTCAAAATTATAAGCAGTGCTATGAAATTTTCTTGATTGCGGAAATTTTTTAAGTATTAAATATTTTTATCCACTTACAACTACATTTAGAGTTGGCAAAAAACCAACCAATTGCAGTCGGAAATGTAGGAAAAGATACTCTCTGTTTATTGTTGTTGTTCTGTTTAAGCTTTGATATTGTTACAAGTAAAACTTGAGTGTTTATAATTCTTATTCGCTTTACAGTTTTATTTGTATAATATCTTTAGCTTTTCTAAAATTTTTGGAAAAAGGTTTCCTGATGATCTGGCCTAAGCAACCAGTGATATACGCATAGAAACTAGCTAATCCTACCAACAAAAAGTTCACTGGGTTTATCAAGAGCAGAATTCCTTAATAAACAGTAAAGTACAGCAAGTTTAAATGCTGCAATGTAAACTCTGAAAAACAAGAGCAGTCATAAAAATGCTTTTTTTAACTCGTGTAATGCAAAGCACAACAAAACCTTTCGTTGCTTCCAAATGTACACAGGCAATTATACATACTTACACCTACGCATACTCTTAACAACTGATCTTTACTTACTATGTTCCTTTTCTCTGCTGCATACCTGCGTTGACCTGCTATTAGAATATCGCCAATGCTCTTTAAATTTTGAGTACGTCTATTCGCATCAATAATTCAATATACCAAAATTAAAACAAAATGCTATGTTCAACATACCCACGCATAAAAATGTCTACCCTTATTATAGATACTTTGACTGTTTTAAATAAATTTCTCAAAACACAAACGCAGTTTTCTTTATCTTTTTACTCTATTTTTGAGCGACTGTTATAAACACCCATTTAGATTTATTTTTTGATATAAATTCTATATTTTTTTAATACATTAGTATACATTTAGTATGCATGTATCTTATATTTTTGCACTCCTATTATAAAACTCAACTTCAAGTTATATTTTGGTTTTTTTTTTTTTCAATAAATAAACAAACCATTAAAAAATTATATTTCTTATAAATATTTCCTTTAAAAAAAGAAGCAAGTACATTAAATGATTACTACGCACACACTAAAAAAACAAATCACGTTAGCTAAAAGTTCACTCATGTTCACTAAAAATACAGAACAAGTACCGCAAAAAACTCTACACGTACTCTAAAATAAGTTCGGTAAGTTATCAAAGTGTTTGTGTTCGTCAGCTCACAATTGTTTTGTACCATATTTTATTTGCATACAAATTCACAAACATAAAAATACGATTTAGAGTTTGTGTTTTAAAATTACTGCACTACGTTAGTGTACAATTATTTTTCGAACTCTGATCAAGAGTACGAATTGGAAATTTAGCACTTTTAAACGAAATCTTATTAATGAATTTTTGACTCCCAAGAAAAAACTGATAAATATTTTTGCTAATATAATAAAGTAGACAATTGATTTAGTATTTAAATATCAATCTTATTTCAAAAAGTAATACTTATCGCACTGTGCTAGAAATTTACACTTTTTTTGAGACAAGCTGGGCACCTGGCGTTTTAACATAATTCGGGTACGCTGAATCCAGTGGTGCTAACCGTTTTTTAGGCTAGCTTTGGTTGTAGTTTATTGAACAAACTCAAAAAATCGATAAAAAAACAATAACATTTTCTTTAAGAAAGGTGAAACTTTATTTGTCATATGCGCATTCGTGTTAGAAAAAAAATTTTTTTTTGGCAAAAAAAATTATTTTTTTAGCAACAGTTTGAAATTTTTGTTTATTAAAAATTCATAAAAAATGGGAAAGTGCAGCTATGCTTCTAATTTTTTTCAGACATATAAAAAACGAATTTGCAAACAAAACAAGCCATAAACGATTAAAATCGGTTAACAACAAAGTGGTGTTGCTCATAGATTTGACCCATCTAGGGGCTTTCTAGGCACTGCAGGGGAAAAATTTAAGAATACAAATATGGCGGCTTAATAAAATTCTCAAATGCCCCTTGATGGGTCCAATTTTATTGTGGAATTTCAATTTTTTTAATTCGTTCAATAAACTAAACCGTTTTTGAGTTACGCGAACATATGTATGTTGTGCAACCTCCTCCATTTTCGAAACCACGGTATATCTCGAACACCAGAACTAACCTAAAAAAAACGGTTAGCACCACTGGATTCAGCGTACCTGTATTGTGTTAAGACGACAGGCTTGTCTGTTTTTTCAACTAACACAGTGTAATTATTTCTGTCAAATGTTTATTTAGAAATGAAGCTCTGTATCGCACTTGGTAATTCTGATTTATTAAAGAACTTTCATTTGACTGCGTAAACATTCCTGCAACTTTCATGACATTCGACTATTTCTTCGACATTTTTGATGTTAAGACATAAACTCAACTTGCAAGTTATTAGACACATGTGTAAAGGCAGGCTAAAGCATTAACAATATAAAAAAGTGGTGTTCATATCTAACCGTTGTAAAAATATCGTGCTATTTTATCCACTTTTTGGTAATGAAACGACCTATAATGTGAAATTAAAAAGTTGTTTTACTTCTACGAAAATTTTTTTAAATTTTGAGTTAATACAATATTGTTAAACAGGTTCAAAATGTACAAATGCTATGACTTTGTAGGAATATCCGTAATCATGCTTATAATAATTAGCATCATGAAGTCTTACATTGTTTAATGTTAGTATAAGCGAGTTGAAGAAAAATCTTCCGTTTCATCTGTTATGTTTACTTGAAAATTCACAGAAAGTGTAGTCATGAACAAACAACAGTCACAAAAAACCAAAACAAATACACACACTTTGCACAACCAGACACAAAGGATAATGATGGCAATTGTAGAAACTTATCACATTTATACACACGTATTAACGTACGACTGATCTCATACATTTCGATCGAAAGATTCACAAACCATTGGACGTTCGGGCGGGCAGGCGGACGAACAACATCTCAAGAGTTTAATGAATCTTGATCTTTTGTTTCACAAATAACAACAAAAAAATTAAACAGTTTTTAAACACTTACATAAGTACCTATGTAGATACTTACCAGCGTTGCCATTATTGGTCTTTTTAAACCAATATTGGTCGACTATATTTCGTTTGGAACACTAATCGCAAAGAAGGCAAGTGAAAATCTAATATCTAGTTTAGAAAACAGATCATGCAAATTGACGCCAATATATTTGTTGTGGGGCTACGCCAAAGACAGTGTCTACTCGGATAATCACCTTACGTTGAAGCATTTGAAAACCAACATTCGTCGAGTTATTGCCTAGATACCGCCCGAAAAGTGCGAAAAAGTTTTCGAACACTACCTTTAAAGGATGGAATCAGTGTAAAATTTACAATATATACAGCAAACGCGTAGAATGCATAAAGGTATCGAAAGCATGAAGAAGGATGACTTTCTGTTTTTTGATGCATATCAAAAAAGGTCAAAAATGTATTAAACGCACGGAACGCGTGGTGTGGATCTTCAGCTTAAGAATTAAAAGAAACAAGTTAATTTTCGTCATATTTTTATTTTTGGTTATTATTGAATAATTTAAAAAAAAAATTTTAAAACTCATAAACATATGTATTTGTTTTTTAAATATTAAAAAAAATTTCGGTTTCAAAGGATTTTGGTACGTTGCAAATAAAAATTATTTTCGATGAACAAGCAAACTTTTTATATGTTATGCCGTATAGAAAAGTTGAATTATTTGGTAGCACTTCTATTAGAAAACGTATCTTTAAATGTATGTATGTAAACTATTTATTTTTTTTAATGAAAAAATCCAAAATTATTGTTTACATATTTTATGTGTACCATTTGGAATTAATTCTATTTTTCTGTCAATTAATGTTCCACATCGAAATAAAAACTTAAAACGGTTAAAATAGACATGTTTAATAGGATAGAAAATGTTTTAGTGGCAACGCTGATAACAACACACAGCTACATCACAGTCACCTCAATTCGCTAACTTGCCAACCAATATTATTTACGTTTATGCTTTTACAAATACAGTATCTCACAAAAGGTGTGGAATTTTACAATATATTATCGAAAGAACTATTTCTTTCGCACAAATAAATTTGAAACAAAAACAAAGTTATTAGAATAGGCTTTTGTTTTAAATGTATGTAGTTGTGCGAAAAAAAGAGTTATTTCGCATTTAGTGGAATAGGCAATAAATATGCAGAAGCTGTTTTATTTCTTTTTCTTGAAAATCAGCTGTTTATAACCTTCGATTTAAAACCTTTCAAAAACCTGAACTATTTTTGTTGAATAAGGCCTTTAGTTCGACAATAAAATTTGGAGCCAAAAGGGGATTTCTCACATCTCTTGCAATTAACTTTGAAAAAGACTTACGATATTTTCCCATCTAAATTAATCACAAAAATTTGTTTGTTGTAATTTTGTATATTCGTATTTAAAGTGAAAAATATAAAAATTGTCTTCCATACATTTTAGAACTGAGCATTAACAGAGAAGTACACACTTTCGAACATGAATGACAGTGTGGTCGCTTATTCACAGTGAAATAAAACTTTTTTTGTAATTTACTACTGGCTGACGAATCTTTTAACGGTCATTTAAGCTCAATACTATATAATTCACTATTTCTTGGAAACTTTTTAAGTTTGTTTTTCAACTTTCTTATTACATAAATGACATTATAAAAAAATCTAAAATATTATACTTGTTAAAAGCATCACATCCTTATAAAAAGACCATTATACCTTTAAAAATGTACTAGATTCATTAACTTATGAGCGCCACTGTACATAAATGTGTGCATATCAGTGATGGAAAATTGAAAAATTAAGATGGTACTGACCACCAAGCAAAAGAGTACTTTATACAACATTTTGGTACTTTTTATAAAAAATATTTCTTATTAAAAAATATACTCAAAAAACACAACAATTTTAAAAAATTAAAAAATATATTAATTTTAATATAAAAAATATAAAATTTTGGTAAACAACACACAGAAATAGCAATATTTTTCTTTTAAAATAACTTAAATTCATATAAATTTAACATTCCAGTAAAGTTATAGCAAAACGGCATTGATATTGAAATAACATTATGACTCACGTTGAATTAAAGTTGTTTCAAGTTAAACCAACTTGAATTTATTGTAGAATCAGTTTAATTTGAGTGTGAAATAACAGTGAGAAGAAGCTTCAGAAACAACATATGTTTTTGTTTTAGAATGATTGTAAACACTTATCCCCTAAACTTGAGAGAGAAAAAGAATATTATTATTTATTTTTCTGTTGAACTTTGTTGTTTTCCCCGATGTTTACAGAAGCACTCACAATTAAAAGACACCAGCAGAAGAGGCCCGATATGTGTTCGTCATCATTCTACTTCGAGAATTTGATGTATTTAACTAAAGAATTATGACCAAAAGAATACGGGAATTTGTCTTCTTTTTTAAAATTATTTTAAATATAAAAAAAATCATGTTTTTCTTCTTGTAGTGTTGTTGTTGTTTTCACACATAACACGTAAAACAGGATTTTATGAATTCAATATTGAACAAAATTATTTTAACATTATTCATTTAAAATAATATAAAATAATGATAATTTTAAACAAAATCCGTACTTTAGCCGAAATTGACTATGATTTTCAATCAACATTGCTCCTTGTTGATTTCACATTGGTATTTTTTCCGTGTGCATGTATAAACTAAAGACCTGCACGAGTGCACCATAAAGTATTGTCAAAACAGATACACCAGATATGTACCTGTTACTATTGATATCAATGAGAGAATGAGTGTAACTGATATTGTATGGTTTTGCTTTTGTCCACTCACCATATCAAAAAAACCAAAACAGTTGCTTATGGTATTGGATTGAATATATCATAACCTTTTTTTTTTGCTCACAAATATCTATTGTCACCATGGTATTTTAACAATACTTATAGTTATCTGTTGTATTTTCAAATATTGTTGGAGAGTTGATGCAAATAACAGAGCTTATAAAAATTTATATACGATCTCAACCAGGGGTGCCAGATGGTTTTGGTAAGAAATCTGCATATCATCAAAAATAAATCGGCAATTTAATTTAAAAAAATATTGTGTTTAACAATACCTTTTTTAAACACAATAAAACATATTTTAATGACAAAAAATAACATAGCAACAATTTACCATTACCTAATGCTTTTAACATAAAAATCAATACAAATAAACGTTTTATAAATAAATATTAGTTAATTAAAAATTTATATGAATTTTCCATATTAGAGCCAACGGAGACATACTGTCATATAACAATAGATTCGTATTAAAGTTCTCTTTCAGAATCGATGGTGATCTAGAAAAAACGATCTCAACTCCACAGTTAAGACAAATTTTTCAACGAATATATAAAAGTTCGGATTAAACAATAAAAGTAGAGTTTTCTCTCTAAAAAAACTCACTTGGCTGTCAACAAATAAAACTCTTTTAAGGATTTAAATTTTTACGTCTTTAATAATTAGTGATGCCATTAGGATACGAAAGATACATTTTTCGTATCTTTTGATGACTTCAGGTACCATGTTTAATCCTGATATTTTTCGTATCTTTTGAATCTGTGCGCAAAATGTACAGAAATCCAATTTTAAACTTTCCTACTCTAACAAAGTTTATAAAAGTTATCATTTTGTTATGAATACTAAAAAAAAAAACAATGACAACTAAATACGAAAATAAAATGTATTTTGTTGTTAGGTTTTCTAAGTTCTTCTGTCGCTTGCTTATTCTTGTGTATGTCTGTTAAGATGAAATTTTAGAAGAAAAATTTATATTAACTTTTTGATATAATCGCCTTAGTATAAACGCCTTAACTCGTATATTAATTTTTACAAATAATTTGTTTTGATAACATTAAAATGGATTTTCAAATGTTTTCCAAAATGTCTCATTTTGGAAAAAAGCGTATCTCTTTGGAAACTAAAATGTATCCTTCTCGAAATTTCACTGGCAACACTGATAATAACACTCATTTTGTTTTTCTTCTTTTTTTAATGACAATTTAATTGCAGCACAAGCTGATTAGATAATACTGCTATACAAATTGTAAAGATCTGACCAGCGGCAAGCTTTGAGTGTCGATCTTTTATTCCTCAACTGAGTTTTAATTTATGACGGCTAAATCGAACTCCCTTTTTAGGAGTTTAATTTGACCTTTTATATTTACGTTAAATAGGTAACTGTTTAAAAAGGACTTTTTTGTTTTTAATTCACAAAATAACTCCGGGACTGAAAATAATAATTACTATTATTTTGTCGCTACATATGTTTTATTTGAGTAATCGTAGCCAATTAAAGTAACAATTTTTTTTTTGTTATTGATAACCATTTTTTCAACCACAAAAATTTTCGGTTAAAAATATGTATTGTAAAAAAGCATTTATTTTTCCATTATAAACAAATAATTTATTTTTTTGGTTGCAATTATCCATTACAAACAAATAAGAAAGTAGTCTGCATGCCCGACCCTACGATGCTCCACACCACAATATTTAGAGATTACTTTTCAAGAGTGTAGCTTAGGGACCCTTGGGCAATCATGGACCACGCCATTATTTTATGAAGTTAAGATTCATGTCAAAGTTCTCACCATTGACAATATGCTTGTTCCTTACGACAATTAGAAACTTTGTATCAAATTTCAGCAATTTATCTTCAAAACTGCGACCTGAACTTTACGTACAATTTTTACATAGACAGACATTTTTTCTATGATTTTTTTTTGTCGCTTATTTTATAACTGTTACGATCCTTGAAATAACTGTTATTAAAGAACTTTTTTGATACCAGTTATAACTGCCACCGTTCCTGGTTAATTGTTTTTATGGATATAAAAAGTTTGTGTTTTAATTTTTTTATTATTATACATTAGACCTAGCGCAGCTAATATGGAGTTTTTTATTTTTTGGTAGTTTTTCAAAATTTTGACCTTTGACCTCATTGTTGCACGGGTTGGCACCATCCGATCAGCCTGAATATTTGCTATATCAATTTTGGCATCAAATCGCATATTTTCATCGCTACCCACATTCAAGTTTAAAAAAAAAGTTTTTAACGCCAGGTCTATTATACATATATGAGTTTGACACTTTTATTAAATAACTTTAAATATAACCATAAAAATCGAATTATTAAATTTGAAATAATCTTTAAAAAAAATAATTGCTTGCAAAGATTAATTTTTCAGTGGATATCGAAATTTGATTTTAAGGTTGAAGAATTCTCGCATCTTAAATCTGATTTTCTTTTTGCAAAAAAACTTGAATATTTACGTTACTTTCTTAAATTAAATTGCCTACCGGAGGTAGAAGCCTTATCCTCAATAGCATATAATCCTATAAAATTAAATATTTACATTGACAGTGAATATAAATTAAGCTTAACTTTACTCTTTTGTAAGTAATAACCCCTTTTTCCTTTAGAAAAATAAATTATCTCTTCTTTTAGCTTTGGTCAAAAAATCGTATAGTTTTTTTTCTTTCATTTGGAGTTAATTCTTTTATTCTTTATACCTAGTTGAATATTTTTTAAAATGTGTGTGTGTGATGGGTTAGACAACACTACATATGTACATTTATGGAATAAATCTAACCCATTTTCCTTAAGTATAAGCGCTGAATTAATAACAGTTGTCGCTTTGTAACGTTAAAAGTTACCCAAAATTAAAAATGTATATAACACAAACCAAAAGCTACCGTGTTTTAAGTTTTTATCAAAAAATCGGTAAATAGGCACTTTGATAATTTAGAGAAAAAAATCGGCAAAATACCGATAAATCGGTAAATATGGCAGGCCTGATCGCAACGCTTCTTGCTAGTTTTGTTGTTGTTGCTCGGCAATTTTCACTACCACAGCACGAAAAAAACCCATCCTTTTAAGGAATTGGTTACAAAAACAAAATACATGTGTTGTTTTTTTGGTAATTTTTTTTTATTATATTTTCCAATAATTTTTGTCTACATGTCTTTTGAACGAATAAACGCCATTCTTTTAAGGGCATCGAAGAATTTGTTAAAAAAAATAAAATACATGAGGTTTTTTTTTTGGTAATTTTTTTTCAATAATTTTTGTATACATGTCTCTTGAACGAAAAGACCCCATCCTTTTAAGGGCATCAAAGAATTTGTTACAAAAATAAAATACATGTGGTTTTTTTTTGGTAATTTTTTTCAATAATTTTTGTCCACATGTCTGTTGAACGAAAACAAAAACAAAATATTTTCGTTGAAAGACAATTGAAAATAACGGCATCGTACAATAAGTAACTCATTGTATTCGATCAGTATCAACTAGTATCTGCTTTTGTAAAACAGATATAAACAGATATGTTACTCTCATTCTCTTTTTATCAACTCATATCCACTATGTTACAAAAAAGATCCATATCAACTTATATCAGAAACAATCGACAACTTATCCATACACACTAACTTTAGTAAACACACAGAAACTTGTACAAACAGATATATCCGTGCACGTCTTTAGTATAAACATATACTTTCTAAAATTGGATAAATCTCAACACATTGGAAACAGCCTCCATTTTTTGCAAAGTTTCAAAGCATCTTTTTAGTTTCGTTCTTCATCCCCGAACAAAAAGTTTATTACATATTTTCTAGTGGTGTTCAAAAAAAATTTTTGTTAACTATTGGTGAGTAAAAATAGCAAAAACATACTATATTATACTGTTATCGAAACCATGAAGTTGAAACGCATTAAAAATGGCATTGGTACTTGAAGAATATCAATATTTTTGCAACAAAAAACATGGTCAATGTTTAAAAAAAGTCACCATGGATTTCTTTACAAGGAAGCATAAAAAGAAAAGAGTACCAAAACTGACGTGGGGGTACTGTGGTATTTATGAAAAGAAAAAATACTGAAAATAGTACCATAGTACTGAATTTTCCATCACTGGTGCATATACTGAAAGAAATCACTGTGAATTTTTAAAACTGAACATTTGTACATTTTGTGTTAACTTATGAGTTTTATTTTGATTTACAAATCAAACGAATTCGAAATGGTATACTCGAACACATTACGCAATTTTCTATATTATTAAAATATGATTTCGTACAGTGTAAAATCACACAGATTTTATTGAATTAGTTTGACGGTGTGCACATGTATACATACATTTACATACATACATATGTAGATATATTTATTGATTGAGTTTTTAAGTGTTTATTAAATTAAATGCAAAATATTGCATGTATGCGTTGATGAATTATAAACAAAAACCAAAAGCAAAGCAAATAAAAATGTTAACAAAAAATAAAAATAAACATAAAACCAACAATAGCTTTGTATGGCTGCAACATTTGTGTGCAACAGAAATGACAAAGAATGCACTCTGTACAGAAAAAATATTTATCTTAAATATGGCTCACAGCCTTGTATAATTATACCTTATAATGTTATCAAAAATATGTGTGGTACAATTTTTACTTAATGTTTGTATAATAAAATGTGTTACATATAAAGAAAATCTGAAAAATGTATCTTTCTTTTATAACGATCAAAAAATAATTTATCTGGGAAAATAAAAGATCACAGCTAGTGTTTCTGTGTAAATGCATACCTAAATCACAGATTACCGTTATTTTTTAATTTATTTAGTATTCTCTTTTGCTATAAATTTACTAATAATTTTACTTTTACTCCTAAAAAAAGGGGTAACATATGTTTCTGCAAGATGGGTATACGGACAAGTTTATAAAAACGAAAATTGGGCCTAATTCATTTAAAAAAGGAAAAAATCCAGCGTATGGAAGACGAAGTGGTAGAACTAAGTGCCAGAACTTGAACCTGATAGAGATCATTTTGCCATTTTTTTTTTTTGCTGGAAAGCAAGAAGACTTCTTGAACTTTCCTACAGTTTTAATTTTATTAAAATCAGTTTAGCAGTTGTTGAGAAATTTAAGGTTAAAATTGAACTTTTGATGTCGACTAAAGAATATTTTTGATTTAGAAATATCCAAAATTCCCAATTACAGAAAAACGGCTTAAAAAAATGATTTCGGACATATCAGAAAAAATAACTGTTCTAATTTTATAAAAATCGGTGAGTTCAATTATTACCCCTTTATGCAAAAAAAAGTTAAGGTTCACATTAGTTGAATGGGTTTTTATGTGTTGGTTAACTAATGTGAACTTAAACTTTTTTTGCATTTTGAATTTTTTACCTTAATAATTTTTTTTTTTTTTTTGCTTGAAAAATTGGATTCTATTTTTTGTTATTTTTTTTTTTTTATATAGGGCATATGGGAGAAACAAATGCAAATTGGCTAAAAACTGATTCTACAATCATATTCATAACGTTTTCTTTCGAAAATTATAAACATTTTTATTTAATTTTGGAAAAATTATTTTTTTATCAGCGAAAGAACATAGCCATCTTTTGGTGAAATATTAAAAATGTGTATTCATCATTTGATATTAAACATAATTCACTCGATTAAAAAACTCGAAAATCGTTAAAAAAAACAGCCCAAAAATCCGTTTAATCCGAATATCTCTAAAGGCAAACAAGATAACCTAAGCATTTAAGCATATTTTTTGTAGGTCATAAATATATATAGTTTTGGTGAATTTTTAAAAGTTTGAATATGCGAGGTTAGCAATTTTAAAGGTCCACAAGTTACACTACCTACCCTCTATGGACCCGTGTTCTTTTAAATCAACTCAAAACCTGCCCGCCTATGACATCTTCAACAATTGCCTCAGTTTTTTATTTTTTCAAAACAAAACGTTCGCAGGCCATTGTGTTATATTTCAGTAAAATAAAAACAGCAAAATAAATTTTGCGAGTAATTTCATTCAAATTAAAAAGTGTTCTACACTACAGACAGTTCCAAACAGTTGCAAAAGTATTTTATCTTCTATTTTATCTTATATTCCTCCGAAATTCGGATTTAAAGGAAATACAGAGCCTGGGAAAAGATTTAATAACACATCAGGTATAAATGGTACAACGAACCTCTTCTTGAAGACTATTACTCTAATAATATAACGAAGAAAATTTCAACCCATTATTGGTAATAGTTTGCGAGAAATCATAATTTAATTTTGATCAAATTTACAAAATTAAATTTTTCCTATAAAAGCATAAAATATTTATTTTCAGTAGCATGTCACACCCCCAATTACCAATATTTTTATCCAGTTTTTTTTTTCTTATATGTTTGCTATCGAATGACATTAACATTTTTGAAATCGGCGATAAAAAAAATTAGACTACTGGCCGATTAAATTGAATTTTGAGCCACTGTGAAACGTGTGCTGCGAGAACATGACTTCCATGGCCGAGAAGCTCGCAAAAAGACGTACATATCAAAAGAGAATATACAAAGTCGGCTTAACTTTTCCCAGGACCACGTGACAAACGCAATTACATTTCGGGAAGACCTTATTTTTGCTGACGAGCCAAAATTAATTTTTTTTGGCTCGAATATGTATTTTAATATATTTAAAGACAATTTGTTGCAATTGATACAGCTTTGGGTGTTAACTATCGTTTTCGGTATTACCAAGAAAATGAACTGAAACACAAATCTGAGATTGTGTAATGATGACTGATATGGCCTCCACAATCTCTCGACTTAAGCGTAATAAAAAATTTGTGAGCAATTATGGACTTGGCGATACGCAAAAGACAGATTAGTAACCTAAACGAACTAAAAACTGCTATGGTCGGGGAGAGGTACAAGATTCTCAGCGAAACTATAAAAAAAACTTGTTGCCTCGATGGAAAATCGTCTTAAAGATTTATTGGGAAGAAGGGAGGCCATACCAAATACTAAACCAAATTCCAACTAGTTGTTTCTAAGGCTGCTGGCAGTACACGAAATAAGCTTGGCATGAATTATTAATATATATTAAGTTTTCTTTAAATTACTTTAGCATATACTTAAAAACATGAATATAAAGTTTTCATTTTAATAAAGAAAATGCTTTATAAAAATTGTTCGTTTAAATTTGTTTCATATCATCTTCAGTTTTCTTGTTGTGAGCGGTGAAATTTGTATTCTGAAGCTGCACGAAATAAGCTGCAGGCCACTGTATGTTACAATAACTTAAGTTACTTAATAAATAAGACTTACATATTTTTCTTAAGAATTAAGGGAGATTTTTCGTTAAACTCTTCACCTCACTTCCAAACATTTTCATGCAAGTTTTTGAAAATGTAAAAAATTTGATGTAAAAATAATTTCAACGCAAGGTAATAACCCATTTACATTAGACTGAAATCTTGTAAATTTCCTTTGAAATCTTCTTCTAAATCTAGCGCGTTTACAATGCAATTTTTTGGCATTAGCTAGATCTTGTTTCATAAACAAAACAGCTGACTGAAAGTTTTTATGAAATGTATATGTATGTACATTTATAAAAAGTAGGCATTTACAAATTTACATTACCTTTTATTTATAATTAACTTCATTTATTTCATAAATACTATTTATCTGTTCCATTTAATTATTATTTCGTTAACATTTTTGAATTTTTTTTTAAATGACCGCCATTTTTTTTTTGGTATAATGTAATTTTTTCTTGTACAGGGAAGTATTTTTACTACCAAGCACATTTTGAGTATATTTGGTCAAAATCTAGTTACGAAGTAGATTTGGTTCTGTATGGGAAATCTTGTCAAAAACAACTAGATTTGATTCAAAATCCCGTCATTGCTAGATTTCGTTGGAGTTTAAACGGTCTTTAAAGGGATTTTTAAATAAACTGATACATAATAATTTTTTTTCTTATTAATAAGATGCTTCTATAACGTGCTAAATTCCCAATTTTCATTTTTGATAAAAAAAAAAACACTGAAATTTGTTGTTGATGGAAAACTAGTTTCTATGCGCATTTCGCTGGTTGCTTAGGCCAGCTCGTCAGAAAAGTTTTTCCAAAGACTTTAGAAAAGCTAAAAATATTAAACAAATAAGACTATAGGGTGAATAAGAATTTTAAGCACTCAGGTCTTACATGTAGCAATATCAAAGCTTCAACAAAGCCACAACAATAATCAGTGAGTTTTTCTTTTCTTCATTCCCCTACAATTGGCTGGTTTTTCCAACTCAAATTGTAGTTGTTAAAGGGTAAAGAGAAAAACAAAATTAAAAAAACAAACAAATTGCTTAATAAAGCAACTTGCCATTTCAGTTTTTCATTTGCCGGGCACATGCAAATTTATTATCAAAAGTTATTTTTGAAAATACAAAATTTATTATTAATAAGATTTATTTTTGTTTTTTTAAACTAAAAATTTTTTATAGAAATTTGTCGTACAGATCAACCTAAATAAGACCCCTTTCAGATTCGGTAAGTAAGTTGCGCAAGTCTCTTCGCCATTTTTGGTTTGTAGATGTCAGAGCTAAGGTCTGGTTAGGGAAAGAAATTTGAGCACAGATTTGGTTGTAATATGCAAGTTGTTTTGTTCTTTCATTCTTTTTTTTTTGCCTGAAGTCTAATATGGTTGATTCTGAGATTACCTAAATAGGGACAAATAAAATATATTCCACATCATTATTTATAAGCGTTATAGTTGCTTCGCAGTCACTTAAAGCGTTTTCATTAACATTTCCTAAAAAATTGTTCTTCAAAAATTTCGTCATTCCCGTGTAAAATCTTATATATGTTAAAATTCGAATTTTCAAAGCATAGCTGGTTTGATTAAACTTACCTATTCGAAAGCCTTAATTCTGCAAAAATCCCAAAAATTATGTTGAAATTAGCCTGTAATATAAGATTCAACCATATATTTTTTGTTTCTGAGCTTTTCTTTTATTTATTTTTCATTGAGTTGTTTTATGTTTGTGGTACGTTTTATTTTGTCAAAATTGTTGTATTTTTTAAATCA
This sequence comes from Pollenia amentaria, assembly GCA_943735925.1. Taxonomy (NCBI): domain Eukaryota; kingdom Metazoa; phylum Arthropoda; class Insecta; order Diptera; family Polleniidae; genus Pollenia; species Pollenia amentaria. The sequence continues at coordinate 88,072,482 of OX031010.1, read as the reverse complement.
TTATAAGAGGGTCAAATGCTGTTTTCTTGCACCAATCTTGTATACCTTAAACATTTTGGCTTTAAGTTGCAAAGCTAAACTTAAGGTACTTATATGTTACAAACCAATAAGGATATCCTCTTTATCACTGTCACTAGAATCTAGATCAACCGCTTTTCAAATGACCTCAAGTATATCTTTAGTTAAATTGTTTTTTTCTTTAAGTTTCATTGATAAAGCCAAATTTTGCAATTCAAATAATTTTTCACAATTAAACTGAAGGCAGAAATAAACAATTAAAATTAAACGCCAAAAAATGACGAAAAATTTTTGTGAAGAAGAAATTGGAAATTAAACATAAACACAAGTTCACAAGAAAACGAAAAACTTACTTGCGCAGCTAGCTTGCCGATCCTGAAAGTGGTCGGTCCAAGGGCTAATAACTCAGAACAAGTTAAACTCTCTTTTTGGTTTAAAATGTGTTTAAGCGAACAAATCTATAAATTAGAAAATATGTATATAAACCATCTTTAAACGCATCAAATTGGGCGCTTTAACTACCAATACAAACCATATGAATATGAATTTGTCAGCCTTTATCGTAATGCTGCCACATGTTACTTTTTAAACTACATATAACACCGTCCGACAAAAAAAGAAAAAAATTGTTAGACACGAACCGGATGATAAAATTCTGAAACTATAAATTAAATGGAGAAAAACAACGTTTTCATTTTTTCATTTCGTGATCCTGTGTCCTTTTTTAAGGACTTCAAATTTTCAAAGAAGTACACTTTTCAAAAAATATTTCAAGATACTTCCGCTGATCCAACAATGCCAAATTTGATGTCAAAAGAACAAGAAGAGTAGTAAAATATTTTGTGTTATTTTTATTTTATCCTGTCAGGATCAAAAGATGTCAAAAATGTCCTTTAAAATATTTATCCTTTAATATCCTTTAAGATTGCCAATAAATTCCTTTTAAAAAAATAGTGTGTTAAAGACCCAAATATTTTATACTACATACCAAAATTTCATCCTCCTACCTTTTTTACTTAAGTGTTAATAAATATTTTAAAATTTTAAGCAGGTGATTTTCTTGTGGAATAAAAGCAAAATCAAACTAGTACTTTGTTCTTTTTTCGAAAAACATGTAAACATTATTTTTCAACGGCAACAAGTTTCTTGGAACATTTCTTTTTAGTACGAAATAATATGATCATCACTTCTTTCGCACGAAAATCAAAACAACAGTTTTCTCATGTCAAATTTTTCACCCGAAAAATAAATGTAGCTCAACATACTTGGCAAATACGAACAGAGTACTAGGCTTCATATATATAAGGTTCAAATTAAAATATTAAAAAAATGTTTATTTATATACATAAAAGGTTTATTTAGAAAAGTGCATGTTTTTAGTGTGTCGTTTATGTAGACCAGTAGTATCACGACAAATTGACCAACAGTATTCGGCCAGCATATGGGCGGTATTTTTTCCACGGTACCGATTCTCAATTACGGCGAGGTCTTGATAGAATCTCTCCCCGTGTTCATCACTAAAGTCTCCTTAATTACTGGGGAAAAAATCCAGGTGGCTATCCAAAAAATTGATTTTAATTGACATATTGACTCCCATTATTCCATAACTATTCACTAGTTTCTTAACAATAGTTTCATAATCTACAGATTTATTATTGCCCAAAAATTTATTTATTACATACAATTTCAGGCACATACCACAATCTTGGAGCTAAGTTTATTAAAAAGTATTCTTCGTACCTTTTTACAGAGATTTTTGTTATATTTCGCGATTTATTAAATGGTACAAATAATCCACACACAACACAAAACTTATTACGGTTTGGGCACTTCATATTTAAACGCGTTTGCAAAAACTATTACGTTGACGAAAAATTATAATTTATTTAAACCATTCTAGTTGAATTTTTTTATAAAGTGGCAACTATTTCAGAACCCACGAAAAAATATGTTAGGTACCAAATAATCTAAGTACTAGCTATTTTTTTTCGAATGAAATTTTAAAATCAAATATAAAAAATAAAATAATGCAAATTTAAAGTATTATTTTACACTTAAGTAGTAAAGATGGGGTGCAATAACGCCTTACGAATCTTTACTTTGGATTGCTTTATTAAAATTGTATGGGCAAGATAATTTTTAAAATATATAATTTTATTCAACATATAATAACAAAAAAAATAAAGCTTGCCGCTCTTAATGAGGTTAGCCTGCTTTAAAAATTTTGTTAAGTTTTATAACAGTTTTTTAATGTCAGGACTTAAGATTATAATTTTATATAAAATTAAATTAAAGATCGAATAAATTTAAATGCATGCGTTAATGGCTGGCTGAAATAGTTGAAAACATGTAGTCCCGGTTAATCATTAACAGAAAGTGTGCGAGTTAAAAAAAATAATAAATTAAACACATTGATCTAGAGATGAAAGATTTTTAAATATTTTCGAAAAGAACTCTACAGGTGGTATTTTAAAGATCATACTCATGTACCTGAACAAAAAGGGTACTTATTTAATTTTAATAATTTTTTATAAAAAAATATCTAAATAAAAATAATATGTCATAATAAAATAAAAAGATAAAATAAAAATCTTTCGCCGCGTTAGAATTATTTTAGTATATGAACACTGAGTGTGTTCGATTAATTAATAAATATTTTGATTAATCAGATTTCTGATAATTAACTTACTCGACTCTAATTAATAAAATTCCTGATTATTTATTTATTCGATTGAAACGAAATTGGGTTAATCAAATTCTTGATTGTACAATTAATTTTAATAAATCAAAGTCATAAATAAAATTGGTTAATTATAAATTTGAGTTCTGCTTTTTTTTATTTTACAGTTTTATTTATACATTATATTTAGAACTAGTTTACCCAATTTCCCAGAAAATTGATTAATTTATCTTTAAATCCCGAAAATGATTTTGGCTTGTCAAAAATTTCGTAACTTAATAAAAACGAGATTTAAAAATATAAGACTTAAAGTTATTATCTCACAAAATAAATGAATTTCTAATCATATGTTGGTGTTTTGACCAAAATCGGACAAATCGTTCTTAAGTTGTGATGAAATATATTGGAATAACCTACCTTGTTTTGGGCGAAACATAAGTCCAGCCCATAAACAAAATCTGAACCAAATAAAAAAAAACTGAAAACGGATTTGAATTTAGCGCGCTTAAATCTGTATAGTCTAAATATTTTTATTTAAATGCGCTTTTTGCTAAGACCTGTGCCATCTATTTCACTTTGCAAAATGTATTTAATAAAAGCTGCTAAACGAATATATATACTCGCAATTTCTACAGGAAAAATATGTAAACCGATTTTCATGGAATATAATATTTAGTGTACATGTATGTAGTTTCATAATCCAGTGATACAATTTTTAATTTTTTCCCATTTATTATTTTTTATGATTTTTTAAAAATTAAAAATTTTACAATATCTTAAAAATTTTCCTAAAGACTGCTTCTAATCATTTAAATAAATTTTTAACAAAATTAGGAGAATCTTTCTAAAGTAATAAAACTACGGAGCGCTCTCTTCAAAACTCAAACTTTGTTAATGTTGGGATATTTCACTTTATTATGAATTAAACCAATAGTTATCCATGGATTCTCATGAAATAAAGTTTGTTTAATTTTAAATTCACGTAGTTTTAAGAAAATGTTATCAAAATAGTAAGTTTTTCCTATTTTCAATTTTTTATAAGTTTAAAATTTAAACTTTTTCCAAATTTGGAAAAAAAAATATTTTTCATCACTGCGGTCTGAATTTTTCCGAAACCGTTTAGTATATAAAAAATAATATTAGCACGACTTAAATATACCTTTATCCAAGTTCTTAAGAGTTCCTTGTAAAAAAATTGGATAACCCCTTTCTCAGTTATGATAAAATCGGAGGAATAGCCTCTTCTAAAACTGCAAATTTTAGCAAATAATTTTTAAAAAAAATGTATCCATAGAGTTTTTAATGTTCACTTCGTTTTGAGTTAGAGGATCGTTACACTTTAAAATAATAAAGTGGTCAACAAAAGTCATGACAAAAGTACACATTTTTTGCATAGTTTTATTCAATGGCATAAATAAAATTCACTTTGAACGAAAATTATTCAGTATCCTTTGCTTTTTGCAATATAAAGCAAGTATTGATTTGTCTTAAGTTTCCATTTTATGTCCATGATTTTTGAATAAGCTTTTGTGAAAATGCTTTTATATTTCATTTTAGATATATGAAATATTTGTATCCATATGAATGCGAGAAGAAGAATCTCAGTACTCCGGCAGAACTACAGGCTGCTATTGATGGCAATCGTCGTGAAGGTCGACGATCCAGTTATGGTCAATATGAGGCCATGCACAATCAGATGCAAATGGTTAGAGTTAAAAATTTTACAACACTAAAAATGTATTTATCCTTTTTGGTTTTTCTTCTTTCCTAATTCACAGCCTCAAATGGCTCGTCAATCTCTACCGGGTGGAATGCAACAAATGTCTCCTCTGGCTCTGGTTACTCATGCGGCTAACAATCAGCAAGCACAGGCTGCAGCTGCTGCTGCCGCTGCACATCACAGGCTAATGGCACCTTCGTTTGGACAAGTGCCGAATTTGGTAACACAGGAAATTGAACAGCGTATGATAGAGTATTTAAAATTGATCCAAGTAAAGAAAGAACAAAATGTCATGAGCAACGGTTCGTGTCCAATGGGTGTATCGCCGCATCACCAACAGCATCAACAACAACAACAGCAGCCTCAACAGCGTCCGAGATCTCAAAGTCCTGAGATAAGCACAAGGGAGGCCTTGAATGCGTTGGAAATGTCCCGTGTGGCGTTGTGGCAAATGTACCATAACAACACCAGTCCACCTGCTTCTGTAAATACTTCACCACAAGGAAGTGCAAATTTAAATAGCGGTGGAAGTCTTGACGTTGCCAGCGAAGCACAACGGTAAGTTAAAAATATTTGTTTAGCCAAAAACGTTGGCATATATTCACCTCACTGTAAGGTGTAATGACGCACTGAGTTCATGAACCACCATGTCGATTGATTTTCAACTTTAAAATTTTTTCTTTGTAATATTATTCTAGTAGTGAGGCTTTAAACCTATCTGATTCACCACCAACTCTCACCTCCATTAAACGTGAGCGAGAGCGCGAACCCAGCCCGGAAACTAAAGAACACAACGATTTTCAACATCAACCTCCACCAGCTAAACGTGCAGGGTTTCCTGCCAGTTTCTACCTACCACCCGGCATGAGTGAAATGGCTGCTGCTGCCGCTGCTGCCAATTACCGCTACAAAGGTGATAATCACGATTCCGATGCTGAGGCTGACGAAGAAAATTACGATGAAATCCACAATTTAACAGCAAATTCCTCACATGATGATCCTAACGAACGCTTAAACGGCAATTCCCTTCGAGCCCCTCGACATCACGGTAGTAACAGCAGTGTTCACAATGATAAGTCTGATGATTCGGCCATTGAAAATTCTCCATCCACATCGGCCGGTAATGGCCACATTTCTCCTGTATCCACCAAGAAAATTCACTCATCAAAACCACCTCAGTCACAACATAACATATCAAATACAAGCACCCTCGGCAGCAATACGGCGATGGGTAAATCTAACTCATTGGTGCAAGTCGAGCCGCTGAACTTGCTCTCGGGAATGCAATTTCGTGTAACACGAAAAGGTAAGTATTACTTATTTAGTCTTCGTTAATAGGGCTAATGTTTTATTGACATGATTGCAACTCTATAGGTGAGAGAGACGAGGGGAAAAGAAACGAGTACACACATGCATGTTCTGTCAGTACGCTTTGCTTTCTCATTCGCTTTTTTTCTTCTTGTTCGTATTTTAAAACTACACTAAAAAAACATGACATGAATCATTCGAACACCAATTCATGTTCAAAAAAGAAAAAGGAAGAATAATGTCAACATAGTATACACCTAGTATGCCAACTGAAGAGAGCGTTCTCAATTTTTTAGTTCACCTCTCACACATATACGTTCTGTGTGAATTCAACAAAAAAAAAAACAACAAAAACAAAACAAAATTTGGAATTTTTATATTTAAAATTTTTCACAATATATCACTTTTTGTTTAATTTGATGGCACAAACACATAATTAATAATTTTTTCCAATAAATTTTGCTCATTTGCTTTTGCAAAATGTTTTTATTTTTCAAAATCTTAAAATTTTTAAATAAAAATTTTTGACACAAATTTTTTCTGTTGTTAATATTATTAAAGCCAGCAGAGTAGCATTTTGTGGTGAGAAAATAATATTTTAAATCGTAAATTATTTAAATATTTTCCGATATTGCAGAATAAAAATTAAGCAAACATTGTTTTTAAAAGTTTAAAAATGCAGCCAACATTAAATAAATTGAAAAGAAAGTTTTATTCTAGAAAAAAAATTGTTGTCACACACGATATTATGCAATTATGTTTAGTGGTGAAAATTGTTTTATACACCAATACATTTGAAAAAATCTTACTAATAAAAACATGAGTTAAGTACCACTGACATTTGAGTTATGTACCTGTCAATTAGTCGGCATACTAGTTGTATATGTATTATGCATGTCAATAAGCAATAAACATTTTGATTGCTTAGATTTTTAACCCTGGAAGTGCATTCTTTTTTTCGACTAAAATCAACTGAATTCTGCATAAATTTTCTTTGCTCGCCTTTTTATTATTTTTCTTTTTATGTTATTGTACAACATAAATGTGCCTTCGAAGGTCTGTCAGGGGACGCAAATAAATAAAACTCTGAACTGACTGAAAGTAGGATTTTTGGCAATATTGTTACTCGGCACGACTAATAATACACTTTGTGATAACATTAACGATGCACTTCCAGAGTCTAAACCCTTTCACCTTAATAGATTTTTTAAGAATACATTTTTTTTAATTAATGAAAAATTTATTTAAAAACTTTTCCTACGAATATTTCGTATCAAATCTAGGCTCATTTTTTATGTATTCGATTTTCTTATCTCAAGAATTAAAATAAACACACTTTAAATAAAAGTGTCCATAAACACCTTAAGTCATATTTAGTCTCATATTCCATAATTTTTAAAAAATAAACGTTTTATTAATTACCTTAATCTTACTTTTTATATATTTAGGTACCAATTCTAATGGCGAACAAGAGTTAGTGGTTAACCTTGAAATAAACGGAATTAAATACTCTGGTATTCTTATTGCAAACAAAACAAATCTTGCAACAGAGACAGCGACATCAATAGAAATAATTACTCCGATGGCAACAACGTCTTTAATTGGTGATAACAGCTTCAGCAAGAAACATGTAAGCAATTCTAATAACAAAAATGAAAACAGCATTATATCCTGCATCCGAAAGACTGGCAGTCACAGCCCCAGTCCCACCAACATCATTAACAATAGCAATAAAACGAGCAAGAATTTAGTCGTTGGCATGGATGCAATGGAAGACACAAGTGAATTGACAATGCGTGATACTGTAGCAGCACCAACTCCATCCACGACAACAACAGCAGCAACAAATCAAATAAATGGTCCCAACAGAAGCACTAACACCCTCAAGGATGCCCTAATAACATCATAGGAACAGCACGCACTTCCAACGACACATGTAGATAGACCGAAGGACGTACATATATAATTAGGTTGTTGAAAAAAGTTAAAGACCTTGAATCCTTTTTATAAAACGGAAACGAAAAAAAAACTGTCGTAAGCATGAAAATGGAGAGATGACGTAAAGCTAAGGAAAGCATAGCAAAAAAATTACAAAAGGTATAAACATTTAAGCAAACAAATGACTGAAAAGCATTAAATATAATTTTAATCTTGGAAATTTTATTCAAAAAATTACTACAGCAACAGCAAATTGTTCGTCGAAAAATGTGATGGATACATTACCAAATGACAAAGTGAAATGTGCTTATATGTACATACATATGATTACTCTTAATGGATTTTCTAGACAAAATACAATGTATGCATAAGTACTATATGAATTTGTATGCGAAAAGTCCTTGTAAGTATACACATTGACTCTATTCAAATAATTCAGCGCCAAGGGAAAGTTAGAAAATCGTATGAAAAATAAAAAAACTAAAATTCTTCTAAAACTACAAATACAACGACAACGACAGCATTAACAACTACAACTCTACCATGATTTTAATTAAAACAAAAAACACCAGAAAGTGAACCAGTTAAAAATCTACAATAAATCCAATTCTTATCAAACCTCACATTTCCACTTCAAATACATGTAAATGTACATAACTGTACATGATGTAACCCACATATTCATACAAAGCAAAACACACTCACACACACACACACACACCCACATATACATACATATATATACACGCGTGTCTACAAATGCTGCAATAGTATTGCTTGAAAGCAACATTTTTGTAAATATTTGTATTTTTGTTCGGAGAAACAAACAAAAATTATATTTAAGTTTATAAAACTCTAACCTTAATCTACAAGTTACATTTTTAATTGTTTTCATAAAGAGTTTTCACAAAGCAAGTAAAAACCCCAAAAACATTACATAGTAGACTGACTTTATAGTCTATAAATACAACACACATAATTTAAAATACAAACATTAAGAAGCGATAAATAATATTCAGTAGTACTTGCAATAAAAACATAATTAAGTTAATGTTAAATTAAAAATTTAATGTGTAATTTATATTAAAATATATATTAATTTAAATAATGTTCTAAATTACTACATTATGTCTCAACTGTTACAAATAAGAAAATACAACAAATTAAATAAAACTTTATGATATTTATAAAACTAAAAAAAAACTTCTTTGAAGATAATATTGTGTACAATAGTGTATTAACACAAAATTTTTATTTTTGCACTTTTTGGAAAAATCGACACGTTAAATGCATATATAACCGCTGTAAAAATATCATGCTATTTTGTCTACTTTTTGGTAATGAAATTGTTGGTGTGATGGCGACTTGTTTTTATTAATATTTACTAAATTTCAGTTAACATTTTACTAACATTTCATTTCGGCTGTAGGAAAATTCATTTTCAATTCTATATTAATTTATTTTCAAATTATTCATAGTGGTAGGCTATGAATTTTAAATTTTCAGTTTTTTTGTATATGAAAAATTTTCTATTTTAAAAAAATATTTCTTGAGTGAGTCAGTCGCAGCATATAGGAAAAAAATTGACTTTAATTTTATTTATATGCAAGCTGCTTGTAAAATATTTAAAGATCTTAATCGCTTAACTTTTCCGGCGAAAGTTAATTTTTATTTAAGAAGAGAATTGGTAAGCAATTTTAAAATTTGTGTTGTAATTTATTTGTTTTAGTTAGTTTAGTTTAGTTCTTTTTGTATTATAGGAATTTGAAGACTTCGTTATTTATTTGGTTGGTGCCTATCTTTTGTCGAAGATTCCAAAATTTGGGTAGTGAAGAGATACTATCCTATAATTGCAAGATCGGGAATGTGTGGATTAGCAGGGGCATTTGTCTTCGTATGCTAGGAAAATTTGTATTAGTATACGAGTCTACGTTTAAATATACATATTTAGTTGTACAATTAGGCCAGTGGTTGGGCAATTTATAAGTGTTTACGTTCTTTTCCCTTTTGGTTCCTTGTTTGTTTCTTTGATAAGTGCTGAAAGGCAAATCCACCTACATATATACAGAACCATCTCTGATACCCTTTTGTTCATTAGGGTGACCCGAGGTCACAACAAACCTCTTCTAAAATATACACTATAAGTGTTTGTACTAATTTTAAACTAATTATTTTGAGATATTCTCAAATTTTGTTTGGTCAATAGCCTAAAAATAACTTTAAATACCTAGATTATTCTTTTAAATATTTGATTTTTTTTAATGTAACTTCGGAGAAGGTTATAAACTCTTTAATTTAATTAACTTTCCATTTTAACGTAACAAATTAGAAATATATAGTTAATTGTTATTACTTAGCTTTTATCTTAACTTAATTAAATAAAATTTTAGATTAAGTGTTATTAATACACGTAAAAATAATTAATTTTACAATACTATAGAATAATGTCACATAATTAAGTTTTTTTTTATCTTCATTCAAGTCCAGATTCAAATACAAAAACATTAACTAACACAAGCATAAACAAGCAATTCTACGTACATAAACATTCATACAGAGTTTTCACTCTCTCATTAAAACACTACATTCAGACATCATACACTTATGAAACCATTTAAAATATCCACCCCTAACATGTTTGCTTAAATATACATATACAGTTTTTTTTTTATTTTTTTTTTAACATATATAAAATAGTGTATCTGTGGTTTAGCTATGACCGAATAAAAACCCTGTCAGTTGTAGATAATTCCACACATACACTTTTTGCTGATATATAGAATCGTCGTTTAACCTACTGCGCAACATTTCATCTGTCATCCGGCGCCTGCTGACTGCGATGGAACTTGTATAAGTAAGTTGTTTGTTTTATTTTATTTCCGCCATAATTTTATACAATCTTTAATTTTTTTTTTTGTATATTAGTAATATAAATACATACAATTACATTGATTGTTGCTAAAGAACACAAATGTATCTAAAGTTAACAATGTTGCTAATAAAAATATATAAACAATAAGTTTTGGTTGCTAAATTTTGAATATTCATATTACTAATATAAAAACACCTCACACACAAGATACTTATATTTTTTTTTTAATAATTTGAATAAATTTGAATTGGGGAAAAATCTTCATTGACCTATAATTTTCAATACATTATTTAAGATGTTCATTGGTAAATCCTATACATCCTATACATATTAAATAGTTTTAGCATATTGTAAATTTAATTTTTTTTTTAATTTTAAGATGTTTTCTTCTTTACAAATAAATTTTGAAATATTATAATGTTATATTACATGGGATTCTAAATTTTTTTTATTACGAAAGGTGAAGTAGGGTATGGAGGTATATAGGATAATTTAGTTTTCGTTTTTATTTATTTTATTTTATATTGGGCTGATAACGAAAAATTAGCATACTGTCAGCATGGTGGGCGGGATAGGTCATAGGGTAGTGTATACCATCTCAAGCTACCCTACAATTAGCAACCACTTCTTTCTTCTCTCTTCTTCCTCTAACTTTGTAGGTCATTTATTTTAGTCATGCTACCAAAAGTAAAGTTTCCGGTTTCGATTCAGAATATTTCTATTAATTTATTTGGGAACACCTCACAACCCCCCCATCCGACAAGCACAGCCGAATCTAATAGGTAGCCTCGTTCCCAAACTTATCATACCCAAACACAGAATTGTTACAGGAGATTTTTGGCGCCCAACGTGGGGCCTCAGCTTTCGTAAGTTTAAGATTTTTAGTGCAATTGTTATCTAGATGCTGAGGCCTCTTTGAATCCTTTTTGGGGTGGTGATTTGCTTTGTTTTCTATTTTCTTTTCATTTCACTATTTTTTTTTTAGCTTGAGTTTTAATACTTGGAACTGAGGACTTAATTGGTCATTATTAATATAGTTGCCAAGTCCCGGTAGTCATTTAGTAAAACTTTAGTTATCAGGGTTTGGGTTCGAACTAGAGAAGTTGTATTGGACGGTTTCGGTACAATACTCGTTCGACTCTTTCTCTCTTCTCTTACTATTTATAGTCTTTGATCTTTTCGTTTGGTGATTTTTTTTTTTACTTCAAAATTCCGTTTACTTGCTTGATTTTTCCGGTTGTGTGGACGTAAAGTTAATGAATGTAAATTGTTACTTTCCTGCACCGGATAATCACTCTCTCATTTTAAACTTTTGTCTCACTTTAATCTCGGACTTTATACTTTTTGACTTCTGTCAAAAGTTTCCATTTGAAGTGTGCAACAAACAATTTTGTTATATTTCAGTGGTTGATGATTGTTTAATTATTTATATCTTTTAGTTTATTTATTTTTTTTTCCTTCGTAACATTTATTATAGTTTCATTATTGTTTTGGTTAATTATGATTATTTTTCATAAAAATTTATTTTTTTTATTTATTTTTTAGCTGCATATGTTCTACCCATTTTACTTCACCGAGTAGTAGTAAATATATATATTTATAGCTGTTCTTATCGTTTTTAACTGGTGTGATTTTTTTTTTAAATTTACTGAATATTTCAGTCGAATTTTTATATCTTTATTTTACTTGACTTCAGTTTACTGACTGAACATCAAATTTTTCCCTAACTGGTGACAATGTTTGTGGCTCGTAGCTGTGAGGACATTTCTACCAATGTGAGACAGGGCACAGCTAACACAACCATGACGTTGGATGAAGCCGTGGGTAATCGACCTCGGACTCGTCAACAAGCTCGTCGAGAAGCAGTCGAACAGGAATCAGCGAATGATGCCCGTGTTCGACAAATTGTCCATGAGACAATGAGCGGTTTTAGGGATGAAATAGCTGACTTGATTGCTAATGGAATGCGCAATGTCAACTTGTCGGATGTAGTACCGGATGGTCAGGACAGATTACAGAATCGAACTGGACGAATGGACAGAAATCCTATTCGGGTGGATAATAGAAGTGTAACTTCTAGACAAGGACGTGATGATCGTGGTACCAGGGACTTCGGTTCAAGTTCGGAACGAATTCTCAATATAATTCGGAACTGGAGAATTAGATTCACTGGTGATTCATCAGAAATTAGTGTTGAGGAATTTATTTATAGAGTGAATACTCTCACGAGATCTAATCTTCGAGGAGATTTTGATTTGTTATGCGAGCACGCACACCTTCTATTCGAAGGTAAAGCCCTAAAGTGGTATTGGCGGTTCCACAGGGATACTGAACTGATGGACTGGGACGATTTATGTGACGCTTTGAAGCGTCAATATAAAGACTTTACTACAGACTTTGACATTAAGGACGACATTTTACGACGTAAACAAAGACCGAACGAGACTTTTGATGAATTTTATGACGGAATTATGACTCTTTGTGACAAATTACGAACTCCCTTTACCGAAAATGATTTATGCGAGACTATCCAACGCAACTTAAGACCTGAAGTAAGGCACGAGATCTTACATCTTGAAATTACTCGGTTATCCCAATTGAGACGTGCAGTACGAAGGTACGAAAAATTTATTAAGGATTTTTCTTCAACTTCGAGCAAACGTTCTTTTCAGAAACAGTTGTCCGAGATCGTGGTAACCGACACCCAAATAAGCGATAACGTGGACGAGAATGATTTGGGAATTTGTTGTGGGATTAAATCGGGAAAATGTTGGAATTGTGACAACGTTGGTCACAGTTTCATAGATTGTTTGGAACCAAGGACAGTGTTTTGTTACGGTTGTGGGGCAAAGGATATTTATAAGCCCAACTGTCTTAATTGTCTGTCAAAGCGGGGTAACGGGAAAAGGGATGTTCGTGCGACGAAGGACGGACATCCGAAAACCAATTAACACGTGACGTTTCTTCGGATGTTGAACCGGGATGTTCTAATTTACCTGACTTACGTAACGTACTTGATAATACCAGGAGTGGATCTGACTTACCAGAATTACACCCTCTACAACGACCTTACCACATTCGCCTTGAGGAATATAATCGTATTAGGGCAAGAATTTTCAACGAAACATATACTAAACCTAAGCCATCCCGATCATCCAAAAGGATTCGGGAATTTTATAAACGTAGAAAACATTTTCGAACTTACGTTGTTTCGTCTTTAGTGAATAAGGAATATGATAATAGACCCTACATTAGATTAAATATTTTGAATGATAATTATTTGGCTTTAATGGACAGTGGCGCGAATGTCAATGTAATTGGTGGTGAGCTTGGTGTTGAAATATTAAATTTTCACCAATTTAGACGTGGTATGGGTAACGTCAAAACAGCAGACGGACAACGACAGCAAGTTTTAGGTACCGTGACGTTAGATATAACGTACAGTGGTCAAAAGAAATCAATTGATTTCTTAGTAATACCTTCTATTACCCAGGACGTGATTTGTGGGATGGACTTCTGGGAGAAATTTGGGATCCAAATCGTCCCCATGCTAACCATCAGTGGGATAGTTTCCGACATAGATTCGGATAAAATACCGTTATCTCTATCCCAGAGGCAAGAATTACAAAGGGTTATTGATTATTACCCAAATTCTGACCGCGACGGTTTGGGATGCACTACACTGCTAAAACACAACATCGATACTGGGAATTCCTCCCCTATCAAACAAAGGTACTACCCTATTTCACCAGCCAGGGAGAAACTTTTATGTGGTGAAGTGGACAGGATGCTGCAACTAGGTGTGATTGAAGAATGCCCAACATCACCTTGGTCATCTCCAGGGGTTTTGATTGCCAAACCTGGGAAAGTGAGGTTTTGCTTGGACAGTCGTAAATTGAATACTGTGACTATAAAAGACTCTTACCCGATATCAAACATAGACGGACTTATTTCAAGACTTCCTCCAATTTATTATATTTCAAAAGTGGATCTCAAGGATGCCTTTTGGCAAATTAAATTGGACGAAGAATCGAAACAGAAGACTGCATTCACAATCCCTAATCGGCCATTGTACCAATTCACAAGAATGCCGTTTGGGTTGTGTAATGCACCACAAACGATGTGCAGAGTAATGGACCGTGTCATTCCGTATACCCTTAAATCAAATGTTTTTGTATACTTAGACGATTTATTAATTATTTCAAAAGACTTTGACGAACACATGACACACTTGCAGGAGGTGGCCACACAACTTCGCCGAGCCAACTTAACAATAAATGTTAAGAAAAGCTCATTTTGTTTACGCAAGGTACAGTATCTGGGATATATTGTAGGGGAGGGATCGTTGAGAGTAGATCCAGGAAAGGTGAAGGCCATTTCTGAGTTTCCGGTGCCTAAAACGGTGCGCCAGTTACGTCAATTTCTTGGTATGGCGGGCTGGTATCGTCGTTTCATTGACGATTACGCGTCTGTGACTTTTCCGCTGACCGAGCTATTGTCAAAGCGTAAAACTTTTGTATGGACAGACGATGCCCAGAGGGCATTCGACAGCGTCAAAACTAAATTAACTTCAGCTCCCGTTTTGGTACACGCCGATTTCGAAAAACCGTTTGTTGTTCAATGCGACGCTAGCACTTATGGTATCGGCGCCGTGTTGGCACAGGTCGACGACGATGGCATCGAGCGGCCGATTGCGTTCATGTCTCAAAAACTTAATAAAGCCCAAAGGAATTATTCCATCACTGAGCTTGAATGTTTGGCTGTTATTCTGGCCATTAGAAAGTTTCGAGCCTATATTGAGGGTCACGAGTTTAAGGTCATAACTGATCACGCCAGCCTCAAGTGGCTTATGCGACAGAAGGACCTTGCCGGAGGTTTGGCCAGGTGGGCGCTTAAATTACAAGGATTTGATTTTACCATAGAACACCGAAAAGGGAGCGAAAATATTGTGCCAGATGCGTTATCCCGAGCATTCGAAGAAGACGATAGCATAGCTGCAATAGACATAGAAACCTTGCCATCTATTGATTTGAATTCTCCAGCTTTTGATAGCCCGGCGTATGGCCGTTTGAGAATGGAATTTTCGAAGTCAGAAATACCGGACTATCGAGTTATAGACAAGTATATCTATAGGAGAATAGGTTTCACGTCTGGCAACTCTGATGAGTCTGATTTATGGAAATTGGTTGTACCTGATGAACTACGTAAGGATGTCATATACACAGCACATGATATACCGAACGCGGGACATGGAGGTATAGCTAAGACTGTACATAGAGTCAGAAAATTCTTTTTCTGGCCAAAATTAGTGTCCGATGTCAGGGAATACGTCCTCAACTGCGAATTGTGCAGAACATCCAAAGCTCCGACCTCGTGTCTTAAACCACCTATGGGTCAGATGGTTGAAACTGAAAGGCCATTTCAACGTATTTATATGGATCTCATAGGACCATTCCCGCGTACTAAATCCGGTAATATAGGCATTTTTATAATTCTTGACCATTTCACGAAATTTACATTTTTGAAGCCACTAAGGAAATTTGTGACAAAACCCATAGTCGACTATCTTCAGAACGAGATTTTTACTTGCTTTGGTGTTCCTGAGATCATTGTTTCTGATAATGGAAGCCAATTCAAGTCTATTGAATTCAAGAAGTTAGTTGACAAGTTCGGAATTCAACACCAATTTACCGCTGTACATAGCCCACAGTCTAACGCAAGCGAGAGAGTAAACCGCTCCATAAATGAGGCTCTTCGCTCTTACATTCGTAATGACCAACGACAATGGGATGAATATCTTCCTAGCGTCAATTGTGCCATTCGTAGCAGTGTTCATCAGACCACGGGACGAACCCCTTATGACTTAGTATTCGGACAGACTATGATTACACATGAACAGGATTACAAAATTTTACGTAGTCTCAAACTGTTGGCGGAGACGGATACACAATTGGAAAGACAGGATAAATTTACACTTTTACGTGACTCTATACGGACAAAGATAAAGGACGCATATGAACGTAATGTTAAGACCTACAATCTGAGATCACGCAAACGGGAATTCAATATTGGTCAAACTGTTTTTCGGCGTAATTTTGTACAAAGCTCTCTGGCGGATAAGTTCAATGCCAAACTTGCTCCGACAGGTGTTAAGGCTGTGGTAAAACGGAAGATTGGTAACGTAAATTACGAACTTGAGGACAGTAACGGTAAGCACGTAGGGGTATATCATATGAAGGATATTTGGACATAGTATTTAATTAAAGTCACCCTGTTTCAGATAAAATTCTACAGTACCCTTGGTATTTCATCTGTTTTGTGATGGCGACTTGTTTTTATTAATATTTACTAAATTTCAGTTAACATTTTACTAACATTTCATTTCGGCTGTAGGAAAATTCATTTTCAATTCTATATTAATTTATTTTCAAATTATTCATAGTGGTAGGCTATGAATTTTAAATTTTCAGTTTTTTTGTATATGAAAAATTTTCTATTTTAAAAAAATTTTTCTTGAGTGAGTCAGTCGCAGCATATAGGAAAAAAATTGACTTTAATTTTATTTATATGCAAGCTGCTTGTAAAATATTTAAAGATGTTAATCGCTTAACTTTTCCGGCGAAAGTTAATTTTTATTTAAGAAGAGAATTGGTAAGCAATCTTAAAATTTGTGTTGTAATTTATTTGTTTTAGTTAGTTTAGTTTAGTTCTTTTTGTATTATAGGAATTTGAAGACTTCGTTATTTATTTGGTTGGTGCCTATCTTTTGTCGAAGATTCCAAAATTTGGGTAGTGAAGAGATACTATCCTATAATTGCAAGATCGGGAATGTGTGGATTAGCAGGGGCATTTGTCTTCGTATGCTAGGAAAATTTGTATTAGTATACGAGTCTACGTTTAAATATACATATTTAGTTGTACAATTAGGCCAGTGTTTGGGCAATTTATAAGTGTTCACGTTCTTTTCCCTTTTGATTCCTTGTTTGTTTCTTTGATAAGTGCTGAAAGGCAAATCCACCTACATATATACAGAACCATCTCTGATACCCTTTTGTTCATTATGGTGACCCGAGGTCACAACAAACCTCTTCTAAAATATACACTATAAGTGTTTGTACTAATTTTAAACTAATTATTTTGAGATATTCTCAAATTTTGTTTGGTCAATAGCCTAAAAATAACTTTAAATACCTAGATTATTCTTTTAAATATTTGATTTTTTTTAATGTAACTTCGGAGAAGGTTATAAACTCTTTAATTTAATTAACTTTCCATTTTAACGTAACAAATTAGAAATATATAGTTAATTTTTATTACTTAGCTTTTATCTTAACTTAATTAAATAAAATTTTAGATTAAGTGTTATTAATACACGTAAAAATAATTAATTTTACAATACTATAGAATAATGTCACATAATTAAGTTTTTTTTTATCTTCATTCAAGTCCAGATTCAAATACAAAAACATTAACTAACACAAGCATAAACAAGCAATTCTACGTACATAAACATTCATACAGAGTTTTCACTCTCTCATTAAAACACTACATTCAGACATCATACACTTATGAAACCATTTAAAATATCCACCCCTAACATGTTTGCTTAACCCTGCTACTATGTTAGAAAAAAAATACACTTGTTATGTTCGGGTCATATTTTGACCCCAAATGTTTTTATTGAGAAAACACAAATTTATACATTTTAAAATTATTTTTAAGGCTTGTGATCAATGCAATATGTTGTCGTTTGAGTGATTGTGTGTCGGTGTGAGGGACAAACAGGTTTTTTGCAAGTTATACACTCAGTAAAGGTCTTTTTTTTCCTTTTTCGACGGCCAAAATTTGCACCTTTTCCGTTCACTAGCGCATTGTCGTTTTGGAGAAGGCGAACTCGTAGATGGTGATACACTGTCTTCTTCTCGAATTCTTTGTACCAATGATGCAGAGACTTCTTCACGAGGAAGCCGACTACGCCTCTTGATATGTTCTTGAGCTAAAACTTTTCCGAGTTGCTCTAAAAATAGGCGCCTTTTGTGCAGTTTATTTTTCTGCCATTCAGGATTTATTTCGGTCCATATTATAAAAGCGTTGAGAGCAGAAATATCTAATAGATTAGAGAACAGGGCAACTGGCCACCGATTGGTTTTTCTTTTGCACGAATATGTACGAACCATTTGGTCCAATATGTCGACTCCGCCTTTTGTCGAGTTGTAGTATTCAATTATTTACGGAATTTTTTTTGGATGATTTTCCAAAATGTTGCTGTTATGGTAAAGAGTGCTAAGCAAATAAACCATTCTGTATTTTTTAGGTACATACAAAACTAAAGTTTCTTTTTCATGAAAAAAAATTGACTTGAGTGTATTGGAAGCTTTCGTAATTCTTGTGTTGTTGCATGAACCGGCAAAAAACGTTTGTTTTCCTCACTGTACCAACAATAGTAATTTTTTGCTGTAGCAGTTCTAATGCAAGATTATGACCCGTAAAAAAATTATCGGTAGTCACTTTTCGTCCACGGTATGAAGACACTAAGTCGAGAACAACCCGTTCGCCTTGGTTTCTTTCAGCATTATCTCCCACTTTGCCCAAGTATATTTGGAACTGTAAGCAAAACGCGGTGTCAGAATCCGCCTGCTATCCACGCTTTCATGCCATATTTCCCAGGTTTACTTGGAATGTATACTTTGAAAGGACATCTACCTCGGAACGGAATAATCTGTTCGTCAATCGTTATATTAGCATTTGGAACGTAAAGCAGTTGCAAATTCTGAGTCCATTGCTCATAAAATGTGCGAATAGGAGCAAGTTTATCTCCTCTTTGTTCTGACCTTCTTCTTTGTCTATCGTCAAATGCTAGTACACGAGAAATATTGCTAAATCGCTCCAAAGACATGATTGCTCTCAAAAAAGGGCGTCCATGAAACTTGTTCCACAGGGAGTTAAGACTTTCACCGTATGACCGGTAGACTCCTAAAAGAATTATATGTCCGTTACACAATTATAATAGCAAAAACATATTGTAAATAAATACCAATAAGTATAAGAAGTCCCAGGTAAGCATCGAACTCAATAGCATCTATAGCTTGAAAATTTTCGAAAACAGCACTTTCTTGCAAATTGCTGTAGTGAATTATATCCCTTTTCATAGCTTCTGTAAGGCATACATCAAAAATATCACGAATGAATAGCATAAGAAGTCACTCCTGGTTTTGCGTGAAGAATATTTTCACTTGCTGCACGACTTAGACATTGCAAAGAAGGTATTGTTTAGCACAGAAATAGAAGTATTTGGCTTCGTTGTTATTGAATACAAAAATTATAACTGTAAACGCTTTCTTATTTTGTTTGTTTTGTTGTCTTGTAAAACACCAAAGAGGTAAAAGATAAATGCAAAAAACATATAATATAGACATATTATATTATATATTTATTATTCGTTTTACAAAAATGATTGAGGGTCATAAAATGACCCGAACATGATATGTGTAAACACGTGCAATTAAAAATTTTCTAAGCCTAAAATGGTGATAAAACTAATTGAATTCAATATATTTCAACAATTGATGCACTGAGTAGTAAGAACTTTCAAATATATTCCACCAGTTAGAAATACGGTAATGTTAAATTCGATTTGGGACATCAAAAGACCCTAACGTAGTAGCAGGGTTAAATATACATATACAGTTTTTTTTTTATTTTTTTTTAACATATATAAAATAGTGTATCTGTGGTTTAGCTATGACCGAATAAAAACCCTGTCAGTTGTAGATAATTCCACACATACACTTTTTGCTGATATATAGAATCGTCGTTTAACCTACTGCGAAACATTTCATCTGTCATCCGGCGCCTGCTGACTGCGATGGAACTTGTATAAGTAAGTTGTTTGTTTTATTTTATTTCCGCCATAATTTTATACAATCTTTAATTTTTTTTTTTTTGTATATTAGTAATATAAATACATACAATTACATTGATTATTGCTAAAGAACACAAATGTATCTAAAGTTAACAATGTTGCTAATAAAAATATATAAACAATAAGTTTTGGTTGCTAAATTTTGAATATTCATATTACTAATATAAAAACACCTCACACACAAGATACTTATATTTTTTTTTTAATAATTTGAATAAATTTGAATTGGGGAAAAATCTTCATTGACCTATAATTTTCAATACATTATTTAAGATGTTCATTGGTAAATCCTATACATCCTATACATATTAAATAGTTTTAGCATATTGTAAATTTAATTTTTTTTTTAATTTTAAGATGTTTTCTTCTTTACAAATAAATTTTGAAATATTATAATGTTATATTACATGGGATTCTAAATTTTTTTTTATTACGAAAGGTGAAGTAGGGTATGGAGGTATATAGGATAATTTAGTTTTCGTTTTTATTTATTTTATTTTATATTGGGCTGATAACGAAAAATTAGCATACTGTCAGCATGGTGGGCGGGATAGGTCATAGGGTAGTGTATACCATCTCAAGCTACCCTACAATTAGCAACCACTTCTTTCTTCTCTCTTCTTCCTCTAACTTTGTAGGTCATTTATTTTAGTCATGCTACCTAAAGTAAAGTTTCCGGTTTCGATTCAGAATATTTCTATTATTTTATTTGGGAACACCTCACAACCCCCCCATCCGACGGGCACAGCCGAATCTAATAGGTAGCCTCGTTCCCAAACTTATCATACCCAAACACAGAATCGTTACATTGGTTTAAGAATTCTTTTGCATACGAATTTCTTTAATGTAAAATTCAACATTCTTTTGCTTCTACTGAAAATTTTTAAATTTTGAGGTAATACAGTATAGTTGAACAAGTGCGATATGTTATATTATTTAAAAAGTTTAGTTTATTTTTATTAAATCAGAATTCTTACAAAAAACAAACCAAAAGAAAATAAACAAACAAATAAAACAATATTTAAACAAAACACTTTATTAATATTCAACAAAATTTCAAAACAATACAAAATTTAAAACAAAAAACAATAATAAAACTTTAACAGCTAAAACCTGTTTTCTCTCTAAATATTTGACATCTAAAATTACAAACATCACATAAATAACCATACAATATATAAATAATAAAATTTTATTTTAAATATAAATTGTGATACAAAAAAGAACCTAAATAAAATAAAATAACAACAAACTAAAGACTAGTGCTTTTAACATACAAAACAATAAATACAAAACCTGTTTTCGTTTATACAATTTTACATTAACAACAACACTCATTGCAACAATCTTACAAACATAAATATTTATTCACGTTTATTATTAAAAATAAAACTCTGTTGATCTCATACGTAAAATAACTGTGTTGCCAAAAATTATTATTTCTTTTTAAATTCTGATTCGAATAATCGTTATACTTGCAAGCAATGTCGTGTATTCTGAAAAATTGTTCTATAAAAAATGATGATGAAAGGATGATATCCTGTTGGCTCTGCCATGCTCTCTGCCATTTTAAGTGTAGTGGCTTGTCTACGTTAGTAGCTGAATCCCTCACCAAGGATAATGGTCTTCACTGGTGCTGCACTGCCTGCAGGAAAATTGGTGTGAGTTTCTATCGCTTTTTTCAGGGAACTATAACGCATTTCAAAGAAATTCAAAATGAAGCCGGAAAGCTTGCTGAACGTATTTCCACATATGGTAAACTTTTTGATGATTATAAGTCGCTCGACAACTTAAAATCTCCTCCTCAATCTTCACCCAAACGTCGAAAATCATCTAGAATAAGTAATAAAGAAATAATTGAAATGCCTTCCGTCGCTCCTGTTAACTGTGCTGCTTCATTGCTTTCAAAGTCTGGTACGGTGAGTCCTAAACCAGGTCCTGTTGTAACAGTGAAGCCTCCCGTTATCATAAGTCCCATTAGTAATGTTCCTTGCTTATCATCTCAAGTCATTACCGGAGAAACTTTACCCGTCGTTCAAAATTTAAATAAAAACGAGCAACAAATAGTCGATCATGCCGTAATTTCTCAAAACAATGAAAATAACGGAAATATACAAACAAATACACATAGACAACTAAGAGTGATTCCACCAACCAAACATATATTTATATCACGTTTTGCATCGGATACAACAGCTGAAGAAATTGATAATTATATTAAATCTAAAGCTAACATGAACTCAGGTATAAGTGTTCATAAATTTACATACTCGCAACAAAGAAGTATAACATCTTTTAAGGTCTCTGTTCCTTTTGACATTTTTAATCAAGTTGTTGATCCGTCATTCTGGCCTATTCATGTCTTGGTCCGTGAATATGAATATAACAGTAACAATCGCAATATTGCTCATCTTCCATCCCGTGTGTCAACATTTCCAAAAAACTAAATAATTTATCTGATTATCAACTTTTTATTATTTACCAGAATGTTCGTGGTCTTAAATCCAAACTTTCAAACTTATATTTACAAAGCTTTAATTTTAATCATCATATTATTGTATTCACCGAAACTTGGTTGAACAACAGTTTTTTGAACTCGGAAATACTTTGCAATAATTTTCATATTTTTCGTCGAGATAGAATTACAACCACGACTGGTGGTGGAGTGTTAATTGCTATCTCAAACATTTTTCCAATGGAAGAAATCAAATTAAACCTACCTTTTAATATCGAGTTTGTTGCAGTGTCCTTAAAGATAAACAACATCAAAATATTTATTACTTGTTCCTACATTCCACCTCACTCTGACCCAATTATCTACAAACATCACATAGATGCAATAAAATTTGTGACTTTAAAACTCAGCCCAGTTGATTTAATTTTTGTATTTGGTGACTTTAATTTGCCTTGTATATCATGGGAATTTTCAGCTGAACATAGTTATTACTTACCCACGCAAAGTAATGATATTGGAGATGAAGTTTTTAAAAATATATCAGATTTATATCTGCATCAAATAAATGGAACTTGCAACATTTACGGTAAACTGCTGGATTTAATATTTGTGAACGAGCCAAACGAATGTATTGTGAACCGTGTTGACCCTATTACTTTACCTGAGGATCTTTATCATCCTACAATTGAAATAAGCTACAATTTATTTTCTAACCGAGTAAAAAAAAAATCTTCACAAAACGAAAAAGTTTTCTGTTTTAATCGGGCAAATTACATGGAACTTAACAATCGTCTAATTAACACTAACTGGCTTCAATTACTGACTGCGCCGAATAGCTTACCTAGTTCTGTTGACGATTTGACTGATACTTTTTATAAAACTATGTTTATTTATATGGAGGAATGCATCCCCAAGCACGTACCACGTAATAAATCTGGCCCACCCTGGAATACTAAACAACTTTCGTCTCTTAAGAATATAAAAAACAAACACTTTAAAAAATATAAAACCACCAGAGCTTCTTTTTACTATGAAAAATATTCAGTCGCTCGTGCAGAATATTATTTGCTTAACACAGAACTGTACAAGATCTATCTCCATAATGTTAAGCGAAACTTTGTTCAAGATCCCAAATCTTTCTTTAAGTTTGTTAACACCAAAAGGAAAGCCACAGGATTTCCAAAGGTCATGAAATACTTATGTTCCGAGTCATGTGATGAATTAAACATCAGTAATATGTTTGCTGACTTCTTTGCTTCTACATATTCCGAAACTCAGTATGATGCTAGTAATTTATACCCTTACAAGATAACTTATAACCAAAATATATCTTTTTTTACTATCACTACCTCTCATATTCTAAACTGTTTAAAAAGCGCTAAGTCATCATCTTTTAGTGGTCCAGACGGTATACCAAGTTGTGTTTTAAAAAATTGCGCACCGGCTTTGGCGACACCTTTGTCTATAATCTTTAATGCATCTTTAAACTGTGGTTACTTTCCGAAGGCTTGGAAAGATTCTTATATAATTCCATTGTTTAAATCAGGAAATAAATCAGATATATGCAATTACAGAGGTATAGCTAAACTAAGTGATATACCAAAACTTTTTGAAAAATGTTTAATGGATTGCCTTACTCATCAAGTTTCTGCCTTGTTGTCACCACTGCAACATGGCTTTCGGAAAGGATTCTCTACTATGACTAACATTCTCCACTTTACAACGTTAGTTAATAAAGCTTTTGCCAACGGACACCACACTGACGTCATTTACACTGATTTCAGCAAGGCTTTCGACAAAGTCAACCATACGCTTTTGTTAAAAAAACTGGACGTCATGTGTTTCAATAGTAGCGTCCTGAGCTGGATCAAATCATATATGTTGTGTAGAACTCAATCTGTAAAATTTAATTCTGCAGTTTCGAAAAAAATCAATGTAAAGTCTGGAGTACCTCAGGGTAGCCATATTGGTCCAATTCTGTTCCTTCTTTTTATTAATGATTTGCCTGAAGCAATTCAACATTGTAATGTGTTGATGTATGCAGACGACGTAAAATTATTTTTAAGTGTTAAACTTCCTTGTGATCAACAACATCTACAAAATGACCTGGATAGTTTTAACAAATGGTGTAAACTTAACCTGATGGAACTAAATTTAAAAAAATGCAAGCATATGCAATTTTCTAGAGTTAAAAAGAGTGCTTACTCCTACGTTCTTGATGGCTGTAATTTACAAACTGTTAATGAAATAATGGATTTGGGAATATTGTTAGACAAAAAACTAAATTTTATTCAACATATAACGATGACTGTAAATAAATCACGCAGTGTTCTAGCTTTTATTAAAAGATGGGCAAAGGAATTTAATGATCCCTTAACCACAAAAAGGCTTTTTACTTCGCTCGTTAGACCAATTCTAGAATATGGCAGCATTATTTGGGACCCGATCTATAATATCCACAATGATCATATTGAATCAGTTCAAAAACAATTTCTTATTTTCTGCTTAAGAAATAATTATAGAGGACGCCTGGTACTACCTTCATACTCAACAAGACTAGCCGAAATTAATTTACCAACTTTAAAAAGCCGTAGAAAGATGCTTAATATATCTTTTATGTTCAGTCTTATAAATGGTAGCACACATTCTGAATTTTTATTAAGTAACGTAACTTTTAATATCCCTCATCGCTCACTTCGTTTTTTCAGTCCTCTATATGTCAGGACATGCCGAACTAACTTTGCTATGTCAGATCCACTAAGAAAATTATGCAGCTGTTTTAATGAAATGTATAACTTTATCGACTATTCTCTAAACATTAACATCATAAAAACCAATGTCATATTATTTTTAAATCAATAATGTTTATTATAATCTTTCTTTCTTTGCATATATGTAAAAAAAAAAAATATATTACTACACTAAGATAGTCTGTAAGGAATTTATCCATAGACTTAAACTAAATAAATAAATAAAAAAAATTCTCAGATAGTATCTATTTTTCTCCCTCATCAAAACTTGTAAAAAAACAGGAATTTTTACAACATGAAATTAATTAAAATTTTTATTGATAATATTTCATTCTCGACTGCGCTGAGATTTGAACCCAACCTTTCACAGACAAAAACATGAAAAACAAAAATGTACTTTGGATTTCAAGAATAATTCTTAACAAAAAGCACGAAAAATTAGAAGTTAGGAAGAACATGTAAATCAATTAAAATAGATAATCATTCATTCAAAGCAAATTTCGATCTACCAAAAGTGAAATACCATTTGGTTTAAGGATTGATGTTTGACTATTGACGTCATCCGACTTCAATAGCCGAGTGAGTAAAACGGCAAACCCCACTGACGAGATTGTATGGTTACAATCGAAACTAGTATGGGCAACCTGTCCGTGAAATCCTGGGTTCAAATCTCAGCGCAGTCAAGAAGGAAATATTATCAATAAAAATTTCAATTAATTTCATGTTGTAAAAATTCCTGTCTTCATAAAAATAATTTAATGAAAATTAAATTCAATGAACTTAGCCTAATTAAAAATATCTAAATTTGGATTAAAAAAACCATTAAAAGTTCAATAAAATAACCAAAATACTAATAAAATTATTCATTTTTTAACAAAACAAAAAAACATTACACTAAAGAATACATACATAAATATGAATTTAAAAATATAAAGAATTTTAGGAAATTTCTTTATAAGCCCAGTAATTTGTATGCATTCGTTATAAAAACAATTCGCTATAAACATGTTCGTTTTAAACGTAGTAATTTGTATGAAATTTTTTAAGTAAAATTGTTTTTTTTTTCATTGCAGTTTCTTTTTAATAATTGTTTACTGTAGCTCCAAGCGGAACTCGTACACCTCAAGTAAATTATTTAAATATCTAAAAACATTTTAAAAAAAGCGGTCAAGAAATAGAAATTTTATTACTTATGGTTCGATTACAACTTCAGTTGCGTGGTCAAAAAGCAGCGCAACTGACATTTAAATTGGTATTCGGTACGGCAACATTGTTTAGTTGCCAAGAAGCTATCGATAATGCTATTTTGACAGAATGGCAGCTAAACATAAAT
Organism: Pollenia amentaria; assembly: GCA_943735925.1. NCBI lineage: Eukaryota > Metazoa > Arthropoda > Insecta > Diptera > Polleniidae > Pollenia > Pollenia amentaria. The sequence goes on along the minus strand of OX031010.1, from coordinate 88,045,486 downwards.
ATAACAAATTAAAAAAGGAACAAAAAAGTGATTCAAAGTGAATGAAAAGTTAAATAAAATAAAACAAATAAATATGATTAGTTCTGTGGACCAGGAGGAGGCGGTGAACGTGGCATCTATTAGACGCTATATATATCAAAGTCTCTACCATTTGTTGTTGCCACTCGTTAGTATTTTGGAGCTCAGTCTCTTGTTCCAAAACCTCAACTTAGTTTGTACAAAAGACATGTCCTTTAGGATTTACTGCCAGTTCTATCTGTAAAGACTCGGCTGCAGCCTGTTCAATCGGGGCCAAACTTATTTCCTCTGACGGTTCTCCGCTGGTAGTGTATACATTTTTTTATTGTGCTAAATTTTTTTTTTCATTTTGCCTTTAAATGTACACACACTCGTTGCTAAAACTGTTCAATTTCCCTGGGATCCGCTTGCATGTAGCTGTAGTGCTGGCTTTTGTGTCCATAAAAGATCGAACACCATGAGCAATTTGACCATTATTTGACATTTCATGCATTAAAAGTTCAAACTGTTTTCGAGTTGTTATTTTTAACATTTTTAAATCTTAAATTAATGAAATACATACATAAATATTAAATCTACAACAATTATATAAAAAATATACTTACTTATTAGTTTGTTCGCCTTCTTTACTTTAAAAAAATATTAGCAGCAACCATGGCCCAATTAGTAGGTCTGCGCACTACTACAACAATGCAACAATAGAAAAAACCGCACGCGTTTTGTTTGTGTATACAAATGGCAAAAAAGTCAAAAACTTATCACCTGTTAAGAAAAATGTGTTTTGTTTTTATGATGTATTTATTTTGTTTAATGAAAATTTTCGACCGGAATTTTGGCTTACAATGCTTGCTTCTGAAAAATGGTCTGCGCAAATTTCATGGAATGGGGCTAAATTCCTGCCACAAATTTCACCCCATTTTGTACTTTCCACTGGGCCTTTGGGCACTGACAACAACGTACCGCATCCACTTTTAAAATGTTTTTTTACACACTGCACAATAACTCATTTTAATGTTATTACAATTTTTTTATTATTATGGTTATTTAAAATTTTTATTCACAATTATTATATTTTATTTTTATTTTAACAATAAGAAAAACGATTCTTGAAATCAAAAAGAATATTAAAAAAATATAATAAAAAATGTAAACAACTTTTGACATTTTGCCCATTTATGCCTATGTATTATGATTAAAAACACAACTCTACAAAAAATCAGCAGGCGTTTCGAGCCGACCTACTAATTGGGCTATGGCAGCAACCACTAGTTTCTGTTTGTCAATATGTTAACAATATGGCAACTGAAATAACAAGCCATTAGTTGAAGGTTGACATACGTAATATAAAGTTGGCAACAAAACTTCAGCCGTATTGATATCCGTAATCGACCCCTTAAGTTCACTAATAATTTAACAAAACTAACCAACCAAAGCGAATTCATTCCAGGTAATCTTGGTAGTACAACAAGTTCAACTCGTACAAAAACCACAAGCATTTTGTTTTTGTAAAATATTTGTACAATGTCAAAAACCGAAACAAATTAAAACAGAAACAAAGATAATAAACAAAATTTTGACATCCAACAATTATAAAGCTAAAGAAAAAAAGTTACCAGCAGGCTTTTTTTTCACCTGTAATAAATTCGCTTTGTATAAAACAAAAACATTAAAGTTCTTTTTCTTAACTTTTTGAGTAAGGTGTGGTAAAATGAGAAAAAACAAAAATTATTCTGCCAAATCAACAAAAATGCACAAAAGAAGTTTTTCTGAGGTGTACGCGTTTCGGTTGGAGTTACTCTATATATTTTTTAAGAACATGAAAACTAAAGAATAGTTCCATTTTTTCGTCATATTTGTGGCTTTTAACAGTCTGAGAGAAGACAGTCTAAGAGGTTCTTTATTAAGACTATTTGGCTTATATTTTTAAAAGAAATTTTCAAATATAACGGTATTTGGTATATTCAGTTTTGAATCAAGAGACTGAGCACTAGCGGCAACCACAAACGGTAGAGGCTTTGATATACTTTATCTTAAATAGCGTCTAATATATGCCACGTGTAATGCCTCCTCTTGGTCTGCAAAAGATAGGTCCACAGAAATAATTATACTTTTAATTTTATTTAACTTTTTATTCACTTTAAATCACTTTATTGTTCGTTTTTTTTCAATTTGTTTTATTTTTTTAATGTTACCATCATATGTAGCATCATCGATAACTTTTTGGCAACTTAACAATAGGTCTGTCTGCGTACACATATTTTGCATAATTTTGTGCAAAATGTTGTCTGCGTACTCCAAATCTCTTTAAGCGAGAGAGTCAAAAAGAGAATTTTTTGATAGTTGGAAGTTAGAGAACTTGCAAAATGCTGCTGGAGAAATTTCCGCTTGCAAGATTTTGCAACTAGTTTGAACAGCTGTTTTTATTTACTGTTTGAATGAAATAATTCTTGTGAAATGAAAATAAAAACTGAAATTTAACAATGGCAGAGGTAAGTAGTTATAATTGTGTTGATTTTTAACGTTTATAATAAATTATAATAAACAAAACATTTTACTTCATGCTAAAAACGTCCAAATATACAGTGCTACCATGGCGTAAGTAGATTGGAGATGGCAGAACCGATAGAACCAGCAGAACTTTGTGGGACAAACTTTGCAATTAAAGAGGCGAGTATTTGGTGGATGCATCCAGCCAAATTGTTTTTTGAGCGTCCATCTCACTGTTATTGTTTGGTGAAAATATTATTTCGTTGTACTCATTCATGCCCGCCATTTGGGCTGCCAGAACTTGTCAATATTCTTCGTCTGTAAGCATAAAATATATTTTCAAATACTTAAGTTGTAATTTCATTATACTTACCATCTTGAACCCTATTAAACGTTCCTGGCGAGCACTTCACTTCCAAATTATTTTTCTCCATATATATTTTTTCCATTGTTAAGCTGACACTAGGGATATCGAACGGTTATTATTCGACCGGTTTTAACCGGTTATTTTAGCTTAGCCCAAGTCGGTTATTTTAAAATGTCCATTTTTCGAATACCGAATAAACCGGTTATTTTGGAATAATAAACCGGTTATTTTAATGATGTGTTATTTACAACATTTTACTTACTCTTGTTGTAGATATACCCGTAATTTAAGTATTTTTCTAATTGTATTTTGGGCAAACTTAAGCTTTTTATGAAGAATGTCAAAACAAAATGTAACAAAAGCCAAAAAACGTTATAAACACTGTAAATACAAATCGCTTGTAAAAGCGTGTGTTCTTGTAGAAAAAAAACCAAAAACGTGTACAGTTAAAAAGTAAATAGTAATTTGTGCAAGAGTATTCTAAATATTAAATATATTTTTATATAAATGATATCTCTAGATATTTTTCGAATGCGATTAAAAAGACAAAGTTAGGTGCTTGAAGTGCCCTAAAATAATAAGTTACAAAGGTTCTTCCATGTTACGACTTATTAATCACCTCTAATTAGTATGGATCACATGCTTGACATTAAAATGAAACTTAACTCCTGTCGAAGTAGTTCTAATAAGCGACAAATAATACTTTACTAAAATACGCTGAAAAAATTAATCATTGGCTGAAATATTAGCCCGTTGTGTTGCCGAGGACGAAATGCCCGTTAATGCACTAAAAAGTCTTAAGAAGTTTAAGCATCTCTTCATGCTGAAAACTACAACATTACGGCGGAATCAATGATATGGGAAACATTTCTACCAGTTTTATTTATTAAAACACTAAGAACTAAAAAACAAAATTGAAGAAATCCAACAATGTCATGCAATGTTTTAAATTGTTGTCGACGAATTGACAAATATTTTACACAAAAAAAATCTCAGTTCACTATTCGTTTCTATAATCCTGAAAAAAAAAATTTTAAATATATAATCCTGGCTAAGAGGTTTTGTTTGCAACTTTTGAAAAAAAAGGTTATAGATAGCCTAACCACCAACAAATTAAAACTCATTCAAAATAAATTTGAGAGAATATTTCAAATAATAACTTTATAAAATTCCTATAATTTGTTTGCTTTTGCAAAACGTTTGTCTAGATCAAATATCATTCAACAGTTTCTAAATTACATTATACAAATATCTTCTTACAAATAAAGTTTAGCAAATCAATAAAAAATTGTTGAAAATTTAGCTAAAGTTGGATCAATTTACTGGTCCCACTTTTCTTCGATTTTATCGTAAAATATTTGTTAGGTCTGATCTAAGTATTTTGTTGGTTCCTTACCTTTGCAAATTGTTTTATTTTTAAAAAAAAAAACTTATTTGATTTTTGTGTTTTTAAGTATTCGATTTAAAACCGGTTAACCGGTTATTAAAAAATTGCTTAACCGAAAACCGGGTTTTTTAAAATAGCAACTATTCGTAATATTCGAAAACCGGTTATTGAAAAAAGTCGAATAATCGATCTCCCTAGCTGACACTATGTTGGGCAATGTAAGCAAAAGAAGTTTTATAAAAAACCCCACAAATAAAACTAAAAACTAAGAAGAAATTTAACTTACCAAATTAATAACAGTGTAATAAACAAGTTTTTTAATTTACAACACTTTTTAGGCTTCACTTTAATTAATAATTTTTTAATTTACCGCGAGAATTCACTTTTGCGTACACATATGCTAAAAAATTATTTTGCTTTGTTATTTCAATTGTTTACACACCGATCAGCTGTTTTCTTGCAAGATTTCACTAGATATTGTCTGCATACTTTTTGAGATATTTTCAGCCGACAGAGTAAAATTGGTCTTACTCTCCCAAAAAAATTTACTGAGTATTTGCTACTGGAAAAGTACACAGACAGACCTAATGTTGCTGTGCCTAATACAAATTTAAATGTCAGTAGCCTTTTTGTAATGAGGAACATAAAACTAATATTTAATATAAATTGTTTAACCAACGGTTACGATTATTTGTTTCACCATCAAAAACATTAGATAGAAAGAGTGGCAATACCATCTCTGTTTGTTTACAAAACAGTTTGTAATGAGAAACATAAAACTAATATTTAATATAAATTTTTTTTAAATTTAAAAATTATGAATTAAAAAATTTTTTTTTCTTTCTGTTAGTTTAAGCACCCTATAAGCAATATAAGGGAACAAATGTGATCAAGTGATAGTGAAAAACGATTAAACGCCTACGTCTGTGTAAAAATAACTCAGTGCACCTGCGAGCACAACATTTTGTGAAAAAAATACAAGGGGATGTTGGAGTTATGTACATACCTACATATATAATTATATCGCCCTTTAACTCTTGATTATTTGTACCAGCTCATGTTTATCATTGTAAAAGTGTGTTTTTGTCAAAAATATCATGTAATGGCGACATTAGCTTATTGTAATAGCATATCAATTTTTAATGGAGTTAAATTTATACTGAGAACCAAAAGTGGATGTGTAAGAAGTAATTATCATTTTACACATTTTAAATAAAAAATTATGCATAATACATTTTTTAAGCTTCGTTCACAGTAGGCAGCAAAATTTTCAGTTAAGAATCCGTTTTTTCCCAGAAAAGTTTCATACAAATTGTTGCTGAAGTAGAAGTAGACTCAACTTTTTTAAAAAAACTTTAGTTACATTTTTGTTCGAAAAATGAAAGGAAAATATATGAAATACTTTGGGAAGCAATAACATAGAAGAAAAAACGAAATTGTTGCTAGCATTGTGTACGAGGCTTTATTGATATTGTTTTCATTTTTTCGATATTTTTATTTATTAAAAACTTAACCAGTATTTTTCATTCGGTTATGTTTAACCACAACTTCTTCGTTATCTTCTTCATTTGAAATCTTCCTCCAAATCTGGTTCGTTTACTTGTTTGACATTAGCGAGATTTGGTTTTCACAACAAAAACCGCCGACTGAAAGTTATTTGTGTAACACATACTTACATATAAAGAAATAGGCATTTAAAAATTTGCATTACATTTTCTTTATAATCAACTTCATTTATTTTATCAATATTATTTGTCATTTGCATTTTTTTACTATTTTACAAAACTTTTGAATTTTTTTTTAACAATTTTAACATGCAGCTATTAATGTTTTTGCTTTGTTTTTTGTTAAAATCTCATTTTTTCTTGTGCAGGGAAGTAGTTTTTAGTGCTATATGGGGAAAAACATAGTTGCATCAATAAGTACTACTAGATTTCGAATAGATTTCGTCAAAATCTAGTTACGGAGTAGATTTAGTTTTGTACGGGAAATCTAGCCAAAAACAATTATATTTGGCTCGAAATCTCGAAAGTACTAGATTTCGTTATTTCGATGACCAAGAACAATGTGGCATATGTTGTGCGCAGGGCTGCCAGATTTGACGTCCTGATTTTTTTCGTAAAAGTGATGATTTTATTCAGTCTTCAATATAAGACAATTTTAATTAAATCTTTTGATGTTTTAATTAAATCTTTTGATTTTATCAGACATTTTTTCTCTTTTCCATAAAAAATTTAATGGGCAAAAGCAAAATTTTGAGTCAAGTCAATTTAAGTCAAAATTCGTACCAAAACCTTGATTTTGAGAGTTCACTCGTGTGAGGAGCAGGTGGAGTTGTGGACTGATATGGCTCATTTTAAACATTGAATACTCCATATAAATTGAATAATTTCTAAGCCAAATTTGATACTCCTAGCTTATGAGTGATATGGTGCTAAAACTATAATTTCGTGAAAAAAAATTATTTCATGTAAAAAAAAAAAAATTCAGTATAGGAAGATCTAAAGAAGTTAAGGTTTACATGCAGTCGTTGTGTTTTGTGCATATCTTAGCCATTTATAGACCGATCTGGCTGAAATATAATAGCACACTATTTCGTAATAGATGTAATATAAATGTATAGCAATGTTTACATACCGGTCCTCGGAAATCCCAATTAAACAGGCACATGGTTAGATTAGCATCGTTAAATCTACTCTGCTACTAATAAGGACTCAGAATATATATGTATAGACCTTATAGGGCCTAACATTAATATTGTAGCAATTACAAACGGAATGATAAGCTTATATAAAAACGAACTTGTATATATACCAATTGGGTCTGTGGTGAACGGTAGGTATACAAATTTGAAATTTTTTAGAAAATGTCGCGATTGGAAGTATCTTTTAAAAAAACCTTAGATTATTATAATATAGTAATTAAAGGTTTACAAAACAAATTTTTTATGAAAATTTTCCTTAACAAACGTTTGCTTAATTTAACAGGCAATAAACATACGGGGGTGTATGTATGTATATAATATGTTTTTGATTCCTTGTTTTTAAATAAAAATCGAACAAACTTTGTTAAAAATCTAAATTTAAATTGCCCGAATTTTTTGACGATTTTTAAATAGAAAAATACGATTTTTTATTTATTCTCAGGAAATTGGCGTATTTTTCGAAATTTTATCTGGCAGCCCTGGTTGTGCAACACTTGAAAGGCAATTCTAATCCTCTAGAATTGCCGTCTGTACTTACACCACACTTAGGTCTACGCGCTGAATTCAGAGAAATGCTGCTTTCATGAAAAATTACAAGTAAATATATTATACAAGTAAATATATTTGTAATTTTTATTTTGTTGTTTAATAATATAAAAAAGATAAATAAATTTCATAGATTCTTGGATTCAAAACAATATGTGGTCGATATGAGAACTGAATGTTGTCAATATACCAACGCTAGTGTTATCAAAAATTAATTCAACATGTTGTCGGAAAGACACGATTATGGTTATGATATATTAATATTTTGTTGTCAGAATGACATGAATCTAGAAAATTTTGCATGATTCTCTTCCAAGCCAAAAATGTCTTATTCTAAATAAGTGTGGGGCTTGATTTAAGCAAAAAGTCATTACTAAAAGCAAACAAAAAATGCAGTTTAATACAAAAAAAATAATCTGAAAATGAGAATGATTTAAGTAAAACTTAGATTGAATAAATCTCAAAATGCGCTTGATTCAAGTATTATAAAGTTGATTTAATCCCGAACTCGTACTTAAAATTATCCGAAAGTGAAATTAGATTGATTCTAACCTAAACCACCTACCCCAGAGAAGCAGAGACAGAAGGAGAATATTATTAGGATTAATTTACTTACCCGTTTTACATCTTACAGAATTTCAATTGTAAAACACCAGCATCTTTCCCGACATGGTTTCTACACAGAAAGAAAAATCCGGTACATAAATACCAAAATTTACACCATCCGTTGCCAAAAGTGAGCCAACTACGCTTGTGTACAATTTAATAACAGATGGTGTCAAAATTTTTTCTGCAAAAAGAAAGTATTATTTTTAAGAATAAAATGTGATCGTCATATTATTACATTTTTTCACTGTTCATCTTTTAATATTTTTCACTAATTTTAATTCACATACAAATAAAAATTTGCACTTTTTTATTTCAATAAACTGCAAATAATACTGACAACAGGGCGTTATCTATTAAACAATAATGGTATTTTGTTTCCTTTGGTTCCAATTCGACAACATTTTGTTTAAAATTTGACAGCAGATGTTGTCGAAATATTGACAAAACTTTGTTATCATTACAATACCATTTCCATATTAATACCATATTTTTCGCTCTGTGTACTTTAAAAAATAAATGTACATATTATACTTAAAATATAAACTAAATAGGAACTTTTGCTTTTTATTTAAAATTTTTAACTTGAAAATCATGTATGTTTTTCTTGTTCTGTTGTTTCTACACAAAACAACAAATTCGGTGTTTACCTGCTTATTTATTAAGCTTTGACAAACACACTCGCATGCACGCATATACATATATATATTCATGATATGTCGATTCAAATTTGAATCAAACCAAGTTTTCTTAAGTATTTTCTGACAAAATTTAAAAAATCCCTAGCAATTGTTTCTTGATGCAAGAAATTCGTTTCTATTTAAAAATCAAGAAACCCAGACTAATATTAAATAAATGCAGCTTGAACTCAGAAATATCTTTCTTATTTTAAACAAAAAGTAGCTACTTTTCTATTTCTTGTTTTAAGAAATTATTGATCATATACCAAAAACGTGAAAGAAAATTTTTCTACATACGAACGTTATAATTAAAATCAAGAAATTATTTTTGGATTTTCTTGTTTTAAGAAACGAAATTGATTACTTTAGAAAATAAAGCAAATAATCGATACTACGGAAAATTTTTAGAGTACATAAGTTTAAAGTTGATTAGGTGCAGTCATAGAAATATTTTTAACAACTCATTCGGTGCAAGTTTTTATCAGTGCATAAACTTTTTTAATTCTTTAGCAAAAATGAAAAATTACTTAAATCACTTAACCCAAATTTGAGTTAATGGCACTTTGCGATCTTCACGTTCAAAAGTAAAATTTCAATTATTTTGTAGGATTTTCAGGAAATAATGCCAAAATTACTCTTTGCGTATCTTTTTTCAATGTGCAATAACATTTGGAATAAAAACATAAATTTACTTCCGATCTGTGACATAAGTAAGCACTTTTCTTTATTGCAACAGAATTATGTACTAATTAACTTATTAATAATCGTACCTACATTATATAAACCAAGTAAGTTCGGAGTGTTACCTTATTTATTAGGCTAATAATTTTAAATAAAACAGAATATTAGCTTTCTGTATCCGGCGGATAAGAAACGCAACCAGCCTGGGTTTTTATATGTGGTGTTTCCTCGCCAAATGGGGCGATTTCTTTTGCCTGTTCGTAATTTTTTTCTTAACGAAAAATGAATTATAAATTTTTAAAATTCATTCGATTGTGTATTCTATGTCAAATTACAATTGAAAAAGCTTTTATAGAACAGTCTTATTCCTTCAATATTTTCTATGCACTATCACAATTTTGGATAGTGCAGTCGTGAACACCTGATCTGTACGCCAACAGGAATTTTGATATGTGCTCATCCCAGTCTTTTTGTTTTGTGCTGACTACTTTTAGCCAATGTTCCTCTAATGTACGGTTAAATCTTTTAACCATGCCGTCCGATTGCGGATGCAATGGGGTTGTTCTTGTTTTCCTTACTATTCACACATTTCCTTGAATATAGCAGATTCAAAATTTATGCCCTGGTCAGAATATATTTCTATTGGAACACCGTAGCGGCAAACCCAATTGTTCACAAATACGTCCACAACCGTCCTAGCTTCTTGGTATGGGATGGCATATACCTCCGGCCATTTACTAAAGTAATCAATGGCTACTAGCAAATATTTGTTAACGGCACTACTTACAGAAAAAGGCCTAGCTATATTCATTGCAATTCGCTTAAATGGGCCACCAGAATTTTACGGTTGTAGTACTCTACGAATGGCCGGCGATGCCTTGCACGCAATTTGTTATCCAATCAGCTACAGCTTGTTCCCACGTACGGTATAAGCAGCCTTTTACTACTTGAAGGCTGTTCCACAGAGCCCAGTATGCTTTCCTCAGTGGACTTTCAGGCGAAATTTCGTTTCGGGTGGGTCTTCTGCCCTCTTTCTTGGCTTTCAGAGTTTTTGCTAAAATGGGGTCATTTTTCTGAGCCATTCACCAGTCTTCATGGGACTCTATCTGCAATAGGCGAACATCACAGATGTTTAATTTTCCTTCAGCCCTAACACAATGCTTGCATTCTATCATACAGGGCACCCGCATTGCCATGTTTTCCACCTTTTCTATGTGCAATGCTAAAATCGTAGCTCTGGAGGCGCTCAATCCCACGAGCTATCTGGCATTCTGGACTTTTAATTGTAGCAGCTACATGAGTGCAAAATGGTATGTTATTAAATCAAAATGTTGACCATACAAATATCTATGGAAATGTTTTATGCACTCTAGTACTGCCAGAAGCTCTCGCCGAGTTAAGCAGTAATTCCTCTCAGGCTTAGAAAGTATTCGACTGTAATAGCCTACGACTTTCTCTTCACCGTTGACCACTTTAGTTTCTCCTGGTCTGTTGAATGTTAATAGATGTTACACGATGACCTAGGTATTTTACTTCCTTTTGGAACAGTGAACATTTTCTAACACTTAACTTGAGTCCGGCTGTAGATATAAGTTTTAACACCTCTTCGAGGTTTTTCAGGTGTTCAGCAAATGTTTTTCCCATGACAATTATTTCATCGGAATACACCAAACATGTCTTTCGGTGAAGACTTTTCAACACCTGTTCCTTCAAACGCTCGAAGGTATCTGGAGCATTACAAAGCTCAAATGGCATCACATTAAACTGCCATTAGCCATCACTTGCACTAAAAGCAGTTTTCTCTTTATCCTTGTCTGCGATTTCTTCTTGCCAATAACCGCTCTGCAAGTCCAAAGTATGAGCCAAGGATTACTTCATCCACAATATCAGCCACAACAAACACACGATTGGCACTGTATTGGCCATACATAATCTAACTTTTACTTTCTTATAAACAGTGGCAGGCTCCCCCGTAGCTGTTCGCAGTTTTACACCAATTAGTGGTACAATGGACTGTTGTACTAAATCAGACCTGATAATCGAGTGTGATGCCCCAGTGTCTACAGGCAAACCCCGTTTTTGACCGTTGATATACCCACAAGCAGTAAGGTTTCTGTTACTCTGTTGCATTACTGAGATACAGATTGTGGGGCCCTTAGGTTAGGGAGCTAGCTCATGCCCCGCAGTGCTAGCTTTTTTTAGTTTAACTGGGATTCCTCTGATGACTGGTGAGCTTGTATGCGGCAGTCTTGCCGCAGTTATAGCATTTGACTTTGTTTTTAGATTGCTTCTCGCCCAAAGCTTTAAAAAGTACCTATTTCATGTCCCTCACTTCCTTTAGTAACTCGCTTTCGTCCTCGAAACCAATATCGATTTTTGCACCTTGTACGTCTCTGTCTTGGAAATGATTCTTGCGGTTTCCTGGGCCAGGGCAAATTAAACACTTTCTGCGAAGGTTGGTTTTTGTGATGCACACACCAAGTTTTACATCAGCATCTCGAATTCCGTTTACAAATGCCTCCGTTTTAAAATGATCCAAAAAATGGATGATTTTCACCAAACGCTCTATCACGAGTGCAAAATCCTGTAAAGTTTCGTTAGTCTTTTGCACTCTGCCTCGCAACTCCATTTTGTATATCTCTTTTTTGTCTTCACCAACATACTTACGTTGCAGTGCAACCATTATGCCGTCATAATTTTTTCTGCAATTAGTTGGAACACATTCTAGAGCTTCAGCCGTAGTCCCCTTTAAAGCAAGAATTAGCTCGATGCCTTTTTCCTCACTGTTCCATGTATTTCTGTTGAGAACTGTATCAAACTGGAATTTAAAAACATTGAATGGTGAACTGCCATCAAAATAAGGGGCGTTTATTATGCCAGAGACTTCTGGAACAATTTGCACCGTTCGTCCTGCCTTTGCGAATTTTTTACATTAACTTCCAGATTGTGTAGGTTTTCATCCACTAAATTTTTTTTCTTCTCTTGAATTTCGGTCAGGATGGTGTTCGATTTATCTTCCATTTTTCTAGAATAGGTCTGGAATTTTCATTAATTTTTCTAGAAGTTTCATCCGAATTTTCTTTTATCATCATCGCCATGCTTCTGGAATTATCGTCCATTTTTCTAGAAGTTTCAGCAATCTTTTCCATCATAGCAGCAAAAATTGTATTTAAATCCATATTACTTGCCACTGCACGCTAACAGACATCTATTTCTTCTTGATCCTCAAATTCGTGGCTAACAATGTCGATGGAGCGTCGCTCGAATTCATCTATTAAGCTCTTCTGCAGCTCTGCTTTATTTTGGTAGATCTAACTTGCTCCACTCTTTCTTGAGCTTTTCCAATTAAGGCTCTTTAAATTTCATTGCTATCTATTATTTTTTTTAAGTTTATTTTATTTTTGCAATTTCACTTCTGACACCAATTGTTACGTTTTTGCCTTTTCAATAACGTTTTTGGCTTATTTCTTTTATAATAAACCTCTTGAGTTCTTTTATTGCAAATTTAATTAAATAAATAAAACATTGTAAACAATTTATTTATAGCTGATACTATAAACTATTCACACAACTTTATTTAGAAATTAGTCACTTTAACAACTTATAATCGCGACCACTATTGTATTCTTCAGACTTAAACGTTTGTACTAATACAAAACTTTAAACTAATAAAATTACTTACAAATACAAAATAACTAATAAATGTAACTAATTCTTAACTAAAGTTACTTTTGTAACATTATATTTCATATACATTTAGATTCATTAATTATAGTCGGAATATTCATAGACATAAAAATGTAAAATAAATATGTTCCATGAATTTAATTTGATTTTGAATTTAACCCTTTCGCTACAAGTTTTTACTGGGTTCCTAGAAAAATCCATTTTTTTTTTTTGGATTGTTACTATAATTGGTCCTAACAACAACAATTAGTACTCGATTTTAAATAAAATTTACACTAAATGTGTTTTTTGGACTGTATCCTTATGGATACATATTTCGGTTATAGTAAAGAAAAATGCTTGTTTATTATGTGTTATTTATATTTCAGTTTTTATTTATTTCAGTAGTTTCAACATATAAAATTCAGATTTCAACAATAAAAGCTAGGGATGTTAGGAATACTGATACCGATATATCGGTGATACTTCACGTTTACCGATATATCGGCATCGGCGATATTTTACTGTCGATACGCCGATACTTATAGTTTTTTTGAACAAACAATTTAACTTTGAATGCTTATTTTAGCATAACAACTAATAGCTAAAAAATTAAACAGAATAATAAATTGTTTCTCTTAATTCTTAGGCTGGAGGTCGGTCCACACCCAGTGTTACCAGAACTTTTGCAGAAAAATCAGCAAATTTGGATCATTTTTTTATGTAAAATCTTTAAAATCTGCATTCGATTTTAAAAAATCGCCAAAATACTTTTTAATTTTTTTCTTGCATTTAATTAAAAAAATATCAAGATACATATAACAATAAGTTTAAACAGAAATTCACATTTTTACGTAGTAGATATTTCGCATAAAAACAAAACGAAGACATATTCAAGACAAATGAAACGAAATTATGGAAATTTTGATAGACAATTAAAAATGCAATTAATGTACATATATTTAAATAAATATTTATTTTTATACATTGAAATCGATTTTAGCGAATCTGGTGATATTGAGGTGTCAAAACAGTGTAAATTTTTAAGTTTTAAATAATCTTGTGTGAGCAATATTCCGACTTGGTTTTCATTTTATAAGCGATTTCGATTTTTGTGGCAAAATCATTATATTCTGAGCATATTTTGATAGATTAGGAAAAGCATAATCCGAACCACCACTTTTGATTTCAGATTTTTTTTATAAAAAAAAATTTATTTAATTTATTTCTTCCTAGTTTAAGATATTGTTTAGGCTGAACAGTTTTAGTTCTCTTAACTCAGAATCCAGTAGCTCGTTTCTGTATTTCTCGCATCGTAAAATTTCCCACATGAAGTGTGAAACAAAAAATCCATTCTTTCTCGATTTGTGTTTCTGTATTAGAAGGCGAATTTAGTGTCAAATGCAAGCTAAACGTCAACAAAAGAAATACATTATACACCCAGGGTTACCTTTTTAAAATATTTTATCCGACCAAAATTGTCTATAAAACCTACCAGAATCCTTTGAAACCAACCAATTTTTTAAATGTTTAAAAACAAAATTTTTAAAATTGTGAAGTTCAATTCGATTGAAAGCTTACACGTAAAGCTACAATTGCGGCATAAAACGTAACGGTGAAGGCACAGAAATTTTTCAAAGGGACACCAAAAGAAAATACGAATATTGTTATAGGGACATGTCGCATATTCTGAAAGTGGTCTTTGTATTTGTTTTTTCTGCTTAAATATTTAAAATTAGGAACTATCTAGACAAATCATCTTTAGGCAACACTTTAGAAGATGTAGTTTCTTATAAAATTTTAATATATACTCGCTTGTAGGCAAATCTAGATTTTATTTTATTAAGAAGCTCAATATAAAATTTAAATATATCTTGTTTGCCTTCTAAATCCTCGTTGGAATTTAGATTTTTTATGTACTTTAAGCATCAATATGATCATTTCTATTATTGAAATCGACTTCAGTATCGCAGTGTATCATCTTTTAAAAAAAATACTTAGCATATGTAAAATCATATCATTCTGTCTCACGCGCTCGTTGAAGATAGACGTGTTTTCTAAGCTCGGCATACGGTTTATTTTTTAATTTTTAAAACGTGATTATTGATTTGTGTATTTAAAAAGTAAATACAAGAAAAAGAAAAAAAAAATACATGTATGTACATACATACATAAACACACATTTTTTTATTCTCGGTGTTGATAAACAATAACAACATAATAATAAGAGCACAACTGTAAACAGTAAAAAAAAAAAAAAAAAACTCTTATGAGTGCAAACAGTAGAAATGCATATATCACAGTGAGTGTTAATGAAACAAATGCAGAAATAAAAAAAAGAATCGATGATAGCAAATACCTAACGGCTAAACCTATTACTCGCACGCGATCCCTCTCGCCGTCTGTATTTGGTAACACGGTTGATACAATAACAAATATAAAACCTGCTAGCGTTGCCTCAACAACAAAAACAATTTTAATAAGTGATGTAAATATTAACCCCCAATCAGGCATAATAGAAAACTCAGTATCACCTTCGGTGTCTAATAATACGGTTGATATTAATACAATAAAAAATATAAAACCTGCAAGCGGTGCCTCAGCGGCAAAAACGATTGTAATAAGTGATGAAAATATTACCCCCAAATCAGGCATGATGGAAAACTCAGCTCCACAAGTAAAAAGTGGTCATAAGCCTCCAGTACAAGTAGGTATTGATAGGTACATAACAGTGCTTAAACGGGGTCGCAGCCCAACCTCTTCAGCAGTTGCGTCGGTCTCAAAAGTCTTAAAAGATGGTACAGCTAATAAAACAAGTTCTCAAAATCGTTTTGCAATTCTGGATGAGGAATCTCCGGAAGCACAAAACGTTATCAAATCTTCTAAGCCACCGCCGATATATCTTAGAGAGCAAAACTCAAATGAACTAATAAAGAATATGATCTCGGTAATAGGTGAAAATTCTTTTTATGGAGTTGCAATTAAGCGGGGTAGTATAAATGAGACAAAAATACAAGTTAATCGTGAAGATGACTTTCGTAAGGTAATTACGAAATTAGAGGCACTAAAAAAAAACTTTTATACATACCAACTGAAGAGCAGTAAAGGTCTCCAGGTAGTGATAAAGGGCATTGATTCATGCGTAGACCCAAGTGAGATAAAAACGTTTTTAGAAGAGAAGGGCTTCAAAATAAAAAACGTAATAAATATTAAAAATAGAGAAAAAAATCCCCAGCCACTATTTCGAGTGGAGTTAGAACCCGGCGACGTTAAGCTTAAAAAAAACGAAACGCATCCCATTTACAGTCTGAAATATATCCTGTATAGGAAAATAACGATAGAGGAGCCGCACAAAAGGAACGGTCCCGTGCAATGTTTAAACTGCCAAGAATTTGGTCACACTAAGGCATACTGCCATTTAACCCCTGTTTGCGTTGTATGTGGAGAGTTGCATGGTACAGCTCTCTGCGATAAGTCTAAAAACGACCCCAATGTAAAAAAATGCAGCAACTGTGGTGGTAATCACACTGCCAACTATAGAGGATGCCCTGTATACTCTATAGTCAAGCGCTCGGTTGGACCGAAACCTAATCCCCCTCATATGCAGGTATCACATCAAGTTAACACTAATGACATTCAAGTGCCGCAGCCTAGTAATAACAGAACTTCCTACGCAAACGTCCTAAAATCAAACCATATTCCAATTCAAGGTGATTTGCCAAATAATGATGAGACTCCAGTTTCTAATTTAAGTCGTCTAGAAAAAACCATGGAAACACTAGTGCAAACAGTAACTAACTTTACGAACACAATGGGTAATATGATGCAGGAAATGTTAAGAATGCAATCGATGTTATTGCAGGCTGTACTAAACAAGCCATGAATTGTTTAAAAATTTGTTTTTGGAACGCAAACGGCATTCGCCAACATAAAAATGAACTAGAATACTTTCTTAAAAGTAAACAAATTGATGTAATGATGGTTTCTGAAACTCATATGACCTCAAGAAATACGTTTAAAATTAATGGTTATATATTATATGATACCAAGGACCCTCGAGATAGAGCTTGTGGAGGCTCTGCTATTTTGATAAAAGCCCGAATCAAACACTACTTAATGTGTGATTATGGTGAAGATTATCTGCAAGCAACGAACATTTGTGTTGAAGAGCTAAATCGAAACTTAGTACTTTCATCATTATACTCTCCACCTAGATTTTCAATATCAGAAAGCCAATATTATAAATATTTTAAATCATTAGGACCCTGTTTCCTAGCCGCTGGCGATTACAACGCTAAACATACCTTCTGGGGGTCACGGCTCATAACACCAAAGGGTCGTGTTTTGTACAATATAATGTCTAAAATGGATTTAAATGTGGTCGCGAGTGGTCAACCAACTTATTGGCCTACTGATCAGCAAAAAATTCCAGATGTCATCGATTTTGGCGTGGTTAAAAACATCCCCGCAGAAACGATTCATGTTGAAGCTTCTTTAGAATTATCTTCTGATCACACACCTACACTTCTAACTATAGCAAACCCTAATAGAATTGTATCTCCGTGTGGATACTTAGTGACGTCAGCAACACAAATAAATTGGTTAAAATATAAAAAATATCTCAGTACCCACTGCACTGAAAATATTCCGCTTAGAACACCGGAGAATGTGAATCTTTCTATTGTAAATTTTGACAATTATCTCAAACTAGCTGTTCAACATTCTAGCATAGCCCGCAAAAACATCAAAAATAGTAAAATATATTCTACAGATGTCGAGCGTCTCTTGACTGAAAAAAGGAGAGCTCGAAGGGAGTGGCAATTGCACAGATCCCCTCAACTTAAAAATTTACTAAAAAAGTGCACAAAAAGGCTAGGAATCTTACTGCAGTCTCAAAAAACGGCTTCTCTGGAAAAATATCTTAAGGAACTTGATGCAACTCTTCAATCTGACTACTCATTATGGCGTGCAGCTAGAAATCTAAAAAGACCAGTTATCACTAAACCGCCATTAAGAAACTTAAATGGAAGTTGGGCACGTAATGATATAGAAAAAAGAAATATTTTTGTTAATCATTTGAAAACCGTATTTACCCCTCATACATCTTTCGATACTGCGGTCGAGTTACCACCTGTTGTTGTTAGATCAGCTGTTCCACTAAGATTTGAGATAAGAGAAATCGAAAAGGCTATTCATGATTTAAACCCCAAGAAAGCCCCTGGTTTTGATAACATCAGTAACAAAATGCTTTTGGAGCTACCCCGCATAGCAAAGAAAATTATTCTACTAATTTTTAATGCTATTTTACGCCTTGAATACTACCCACAAGAGTGGAAAGTATCTTTAGTTACCATGATACCTAAACCAGGAAAGGATCCCACAAAAGTTGAGTCATATAGACCTATAAGCCTATTGTCTAATATATCAAAGCTATTTGAGAAACTACTAGTGTCAAAATTAACGCCGATTTTAAATGAAAACAGATGTATTCCCAATCATCAATTCGGTTTTAGAAGAAAACACAGCACAATTGAACAAACTCATCGAATTGTAAATGTCATAAGAAAAGCCTTTGAAGAAAAAAAATATTGCTCTGCACTCTTCATCGATGTGTCTCAAGCTTTTGATAAAGTCTGGCATAAAGGGTTACTACTGAAATTGCAGCAAAACTTACCAGCAAACATACACAAGCTGTTAGAAAGCTACTTAGTCGGGCGTCATTTTATTATTAAAGAAGGCGATTTTTTAAGTTCTCCTCAGCCAATTAACGCCGGAGTCCCACAAGGCAGCATCCTGGGCCCTCTATTATACTTAATTTATACTTCGGACTTGCCAACAAACAGCTACACCCATACCTCAACATTTGCGGACGATACAGCTTTTCTAAGCGTACACGCAAACTGTCAAGAAACATCTCGTTACTTACAGGATCACATATTTGAACTGGAAAGGTGGTTAAATCAATGGAGGATAAAGATCAATGAGCAAAAATGCGCACATATAACATTCACATTGCGTCGGGAAACATGCCCCCCTATTAAAATCAATAATCAAATAATACCCCAACACTCGCATGTAAAATACCTCGGTATACATCTAGATCGGCGTTTAACGTGGAAATGGCATATAGAAGCTAAATTAACTCAAATGAAACTAAAAGCAATTCAAATAAATTGGCTTATTGGAAGAAATTCTGTTCTCAGCCTCGATTGCAAACTTCTACTTTACAACTCTATCTTAAAGCCAATTTGGTGCTACGGTATTCAGTTATGGGGCACTGCCTCGGCTTCTAACATCGAAAAAATTCAAAGGCGCCAAAATAAACTTCTTCGAATAATCACAGCCGCCCCCTGGTACGTCAAAAACTCAAATATCCACAAGGATCTCAATGTGCCATTAGTAAAAACTATGATAACGAAATATGCAGTAAAATATTTAAAAAGGCTGGAACTGCACCCAAACCCATTAGCACGAAATATTTTAAATTATGGCGGCCACACTCGATTAAGAAGAAGAGACACTGCAGCACTCACCCAATCAGATGAGCGGTAAACACCTACATATGTGAACAGAAACCGTGATGACGAAATCTTTTTTGTCCGGCACTGGCAGGACATAAATCAAATATTAGGTTAAGATTTGATTAATTATTGTTAGTTCATATTTAGTATATGAAGATTCAATAAATAAATACTGAGAAAAAAAAAAATATGTAAAAAGAATAAGAACTTTTACTTCAGTTAAAATATGGCAAACGAGAGCTTTCTGACTTATTAGGATTTTTTATTATGGATAGTATTATGACAAAAATAAAAAATAGTATTTGACTATAGTTTGCCATTAGTTGCATAATGGATTCCACACAAAAAAAATTGCATTAGCTCCGAATGAAAGATTTGAGTGTTAAGAGAATAATGAAATTTATTGTTTATCTACAATTCTCTACCTTTGATACAAAGCTAAAAAATTTAAAAGACAATAGAGCGAAAAAATTTCTTATTGAGCTACTCAACATGACTCTGCATTCCGAAAGTGTTGAAGGCACGGTCACCCCTACACCTCGTAAAAGTACTGATAAGTCTACAAGAACTGACCTTTGGGGCGTTTGTGAAAATCTTAAAAGAAAATTTGGTGAAGAATGATCCTCTGTCCATCCTACGCTGCTAAATAAGAAGTCTAGATATACCTTAAATCTTCTAATTTTACAAGAGACGCAGATCCATTTGTTTACTGACGCTATTTAATATTATACTCAACATTAAAGACCATGGCGCAGAAATACTTAGGTTGTCAAAAGAGTTTAGTCACATCTGAGAGACGATAGTGTATCGCAGGTCTGCTCCAAGCGTAGTTGCGAAATTATCTCCGCAAAAATTTATAATACATTTGTTTTTTAAACAAACATCTCATTTATATTAATTTTTAATATTAATAATCTCTTACACTGTTTTTTTGCTTAAAAAATAAATTAATTTTACCATAAATTTAAATTCATTTCGTTGTCTTTAAAATATTAAATAATAATAATATCTTACTCGCTAATTTTAAATAATAAAGAAATAACTCTACGTTAATTTTGTTAATTTTACCTTGAATTTAAATTTAATATTCGTATAGGTATCGGCGATATTTCTTTTTGAGTATCGGTATCGTATCGGTAAAAGAGGATATCGTTATCCCCCTAATTTAAAGCAAACACTGCAAATATTTACATAAACAACCTAAATATTATAAACCTTAAACTCATATAATTACAGTAAATTAAGACAAAAAATCCCATATACCCAGGAAATTTTTTCAAATCACTTCTTGTGATACCTTTCCGGTTGTACTGGTTATATTAAACCGGTTTTGGAAGTGGTTGCAGTGATCTTAAAACGGAAGCGTTTGTGAAGCAGAACTGGAGTTAAAACTGGTTCTAGCACCCGTTCTGCTTTCGAGGAAAAACTACTATATATGAAGTCTTGTATTTTCTCTTTGGATATGCTTCAAAAAAAGAAGACTCTGGAATTGTCCAGGAAAATTTTTTCCAACGAAATTGTATAAACTTTTCTAGTGGAACCTGTGGAGTTTGAAAAATTGTTGGTTTTTTTTAACTGTTCCATCAAGTGTGTTACTCTCGGTTATATCAATAACCGTTTTACCTTCATCATTATTATCAACACCAATATCTTATATGTATGTGGATTTCATACGGAATTTCTCTAGAAAGTTCTTCTAATAAAAAGCTGTTAATGTCATCGAAAGCATCAAATAAATTGTTTATTACTTCAGATTTTTCCAAGTCAAAAACATCGGAATTTACAAAATTCGTTAAAAAGACTTTAATTTCAGATTCCTTTATTTTTCTTGTAATATTTTTAATTAAATTTAAATGGTACCGAGCTAAAAAAAAATAGAACGTCTGTATCATAAAAGCATCAAACGTAAAATGATTTAATTTGTACATGTATGTTTAACAATTACAACCATAATTTCCGTTTGTATCCATAT
Source organism: Pollenia amentaria (assembly GCA_943735925.1). Taxonomy (NCBI): domain Eukaryota; kingdom Metazoa; phylum Arthropoda; class Insecta; order Diptera; family Polleniidae; genus Pollenia; species Pollenia amentaria. The sequence goes on along the minus strand of OX031010.1, from coordinate 88,023,851 downwards.
GGATACATTCAATGTTTTAAAAATTGTCTAAAAAAAAACTATTGATGTAAAAGTTAAAATAAGCATTTTGCTTTATGTTGGATATTTTTTTATAAAAAAACAAGGTCGCATATGTACATATATATGTTATTTGTAAAATAAAAAGAAAACCATGTAAAACAGAACGCAACGCCAAAGAATAACATTGAAAGCACAAACAATGTCATAAATATTTTGTAATTTTGTTGTTGCTTTCTACAGAATTTATTTGAGATTTTATTGAAGTCATTAAAAATAATTCTAAGATAGCGCCAATCTTGGAAAATGAAAAAACAAAGTGGCATTTCATTCCCCCAACAAGTCCACACATGGGTAAAATATGGGAAGCTGCAGTTGAATCGATGAAGTTGTACCTAAAAAAATTAATAGGTGAAAATAAACTCACGTACGAAGAGCTAAGCACGTTACTGGCTCAGATCGAAGCAGTGTTGAATTCGCGACCAAATCATGAACTGAATAACAATGCTGATAAGCTGGAAGTACGAGTATTAACGGGTAATTTTTTAATAGGACGAGCGTTGATAGGATGCCCAGAAAAATATGAAGAAACCAAAATAAGTTGTATAGATCGATGGATAATTTTACAAAAAATTAAAAATCATTTCTGGAAACAGTGGAAAAATTAATATTTACGTACTTTGCAACAAAAAGCCAAATGGAGAAAAACATATATCAATATTGAAAATGGACAAGTAGTAATCATCAAGAATGAAAATTGTGAGGACAAAAATCCTGGGGATTTTGTGTCACACAAACTGAATATGTAAACATAAAAGAAAAAAAAACAAAGAAGAGAAGAGAAAATTGTGTTTTATTTAAGAGAGGTACGGGGATTGCGCAGGTTCTCTTTTTATTTCATTTCAGCTTTTCCAATGGGAATGTTCCAATACGTGAGAGGGCAATAACAGACCGAACCGACAACAAGCAGCAAAGACAACATGCGAGAAGGTCTAAGAGTGCACCACCAAAAAAATAAAGACAGCCGATGAGAGGAAGGAAGAAGATTTACCACTACAGATCACCATATGTTCGAAGAGATAAATAAACCGATGAGAGGAATGCATACACTCACCACTAGCAGTGCAAGCGAAGTGACGACTACAAAACTACAAGTTATGCAATCGGTGAGTATTATAAAAGGCGCAGCAGTAATCAATACGGTCTCTTTTTCCTGTGTGACGGCGATCGGATAACAAGTGCGGACAACTGGTGAGGATAAATGCAAATATAAAAGTACAGTGCTAGGGAACAACGGGATAGTGACAGGGCATAGCAAGACGGATTACATCCATCTTGACTCAGCAGGATTACATCTAGCTGGGTAGGTTTAGAAAACAATAGGAGAGACTATATCCATCTGACTCAGCGGGATTACATCTAGCTGAAGAGGAGGGATTAGGGCATACCAGGACGGATTACATCCATTCTGACTCAGCAGGATTACATCTAGCTGGGTAGGCATAGCTAGGGCACTGACTTAGGGTCCAGAGGTAGAGGTCGCTGTGGTTTACACCCAGCAACGTAGGGTACTACGTAGAGCCTGGATTACATCCGGCATCTGCAGGGGGAAACATAGCTAGAAAGAAGCGCAGGAGAAGCCGAGAACACCGGTCCGACCACCACGAGGAAGTGAATTGTACGTGTAATAATAATATAAGAATAAATAAATAAAGTGAAATAAACATTGGAGTTACGAATAAAACAAGAAAGTGTTGTCATTAAGAAAAATCGCATTCTGTCTGTCGCGCTCGTTGAAGATAGACGTGTTTTCTTAGCTCGGCATACGGGTTATTTTTTTTTTTTTTTTTTTATAAAAACGTGAACAAATAAAGTATACAAAAAATAAAGTATATAAAAAAAATACATGTATGTACATACATACATACATAAACATACACATTTTTTATTCTCGGTGTTGATAAACAATAACAAATAAGAAAAGCACAACTGTAAACAGTAAAAAAAAACTCTTATAAGTGCAAACAGTGCAAAAACAATTAAACATAATGATAGAAATACAGAAATAAAAAAAAAGCGTCGATGATAGAAAATACCTAACGGCTAAACCTATTACTCGTACGCGATCCCTCTCACCTTCTGTATTTAATAATACGGTTGATACACTAACAAATATAAAACCTTCAAGCATTGCCTCAACGGCAAAAACAATTTTAATAAGTGATAAAAATATTAACCCTCAATCAGGCACAATAGAAAACTCTGTATCACCTTCGGTGTCTAATATTTATACAATAAAAAATATAAAACCTGCAAGCGATGCCTCAGCGGCAAAAACAATTTTAATAAGTGATAAAAATATTAACCCCCAATCAGGCACAATAGAAAACTCTTTATCACCTTCGGTGTCTAATAATACGGTTGATTTTAATACAATAAAAAATATAAAACCTGCAAGCGGTGCCTCAGTGGCAGAAACGATTTTAACAAGTGATGAAAAGATTACCCCCAAATCAGGCATGATGGAAAACTCAGTATCACAGGTGAAAAGCGGTCAAAAGCCTCAAGTACAAGTTGGAATGGATAGGTACATAACAGTGCTAAAACGGGGTCGCAGCCCAACCTCTTCTGCAGTTGCTTCTGTCCCAAAAGTTTTTAAAGAGGGTACAGCTGATAGAATAAGTTCTCAAAATCGGTTTGCAATTTTGGAAGAGGAATCCTCGGAAGCACAAAACGTTACAAAATCTTCTAAGCCACCCCCGATATATCTTAGAAAGCAAAACTCAAGTGATTTAATAAAGAATTAGATCTCGGTAATTGGTGAAAATTCTTTTTATGTAGCTGCAATTAAACGTGGTAGTATAAATGAAACAAAAATACAAGTTAATCGTGAAGATGATTTTCGTAAAGTAATAAATAAATTAGAAGCGCTAAAAAAACTTTTATACATACCAACTGAAGAGCAGTAAAGGTCTTCAGGTAGTGATAAAGGGCATTGATTCATGCGTAGACCCAGGTGAGATAAAAACGTTTTTAGAAGAGAAGGGCTTTAAAATTAAAAATGTAGTGAATATTAAAAATAGAGAAAAAAATCCTCAGCCACTATTTCGAGTGGAGTTAGAACCCGGCGACGTTAAGCTTAAACAAAACGAAACTCATCCCATTTACAGTCTGAAATTTATCCTGTATAGGAAAACACCGATAGAGGAGCCGCACAAAAGGAACGGTCCCGTGCAATGTTTAAACTGCCAAGAATTTGGTTACACTAAGGCATACTGCCATTTAACCCCTGTTTGCGTTGTATGTGGAGAATTGCATGGTACAGCTCTCTGCGATAAGTCTAAAAACGACCCTAATGTAAAAAAATGCAGCAACTGTGGTGGTAATCACACTTCCAACTATAGAGGATGCCCTGTATACTCTATCGTCAAGCGCTCGGTTGGACCGAAACCTAATCCACCTCAAATTCAGGAAATCCATCAAGATAATACTAATGACATTGAGGTACCGCAGCCTAGTAATAGCAGAACATCCTACGCTAACGTCCTAAAATCAAACCATATGCCAATGCAAGGTGATTTGCCAAATAATGATGAGACCCCAGTTTCTAATATAAGTCGTCTAGAAAAAACCATGGAAACACTAGTACAAACTTTACGAATACAATGGGTAATATGATGCAGGAAATGTTAAGAATGCAATCGATGTTATTGCAAGCTGTACTTAACAAGCCATGAATTGTTTAAAAATTTGTTTTTGGAACGCAAACGGCATTCGCCAACATAAAAATGAACTAGAATACTTTCTTAAAAGTAAACAAATTGATGTAATGATGGTTTCTGAAACTCATTTGACCTCAAGAAATTCGTTTAAAATTAATGGTTATATATTATATGATACCAAGGACCCTCGAGATAGAGCTTGTGGAGGTTCTGCTATTTTGATAAAACCCCGAATCAAACACTACTTAATGTGTGATCATCGTGAAGATTATCTGCAAGCAACGAACATTTGTGTTGAAGAGCTAAATCGAAACTTTGTACTTTCATCTTTATACTCTCCACCTAGATTTTCAATATCAGAAAGCCAATATTATAAATATTTTAAATCATTAGGATCCTGTTTCCTAGCCGCTGGCGATTACAACGCTAAACATACCTTCTGGGGGTCACGGCTCATTACACCAAAGGGTCGTGTTTTGTATAATACAATGTCTAAAATGGATTTAAATGTGGTCGCGAGTGGTCAACCAACTTATTGGCCTACTGATCAGCAAAAAATTCCAGATGTCATCGATTTTGGCGTGGTTAAAAACATCCCCGCAGAAACGATTCATGTTGAAGCTTCTTTAGAATTATCTTCTGATCACACACCTACACTTCTAACTATAGCAAACCCTAATAGAATTGTATCTCCGTGTGGATACTTAGTGACGTCAGCAACACAAATAAATTGGTTAAAATATAAAAAATATCTCAGTACCCACTGCACTGAAAATATTCCGCTTAGAACACCGGAGAATGTGAATCTTTCTATTGTAAATTTTGACAATTATCTCAAACTAGCTGTTCAACATTCTAGCATAGCCCGCAAAAACATCAAAAATAGTAAAATATATTCTACAGATGTCGAGCGTCTCTTGACTGAAAAAAGGAGAGCTCGAAGGGAGTGGCAATTGCACAGATCCCCCCAACTTTAAAATTTACTAAAAGAGTGCACAAAAAGGCTAAGAAACTTACTGCAGTCTCAAAAAACGGCTTCTCTGGAAAAATATCTTAAGGAACTTGATGCAACTCCTCAATCTGATTACTCATTATGGCGTGCAGCTAGATATCTTAAAAGACCAGTTATCACTAAACCGCCATTAAGAAACTTAAATGGAAGTTGGGCACGAAATGACATAGAAAAAGGAAATATTTTTGTTAATCATTTGAAAACCGTATTTACCCCTCATACATCTTTCGATACTGCGGTCGAGTTACCACCTGTTGCTGTTAGATCAGCTTTTCCACTAAGATTTGAAGTAAGAGAAATCGAGAAGGCTATTCATGATTTAAACCCCAAGAAAGCCCCTGGTTTTGATAAGATCAGTAACAAAATGCTTTTGTAGCTACCCAGCATAGCAAAGAAAATTATTCTACTAATTTTTAATGCTATTTTACGCCTTGAATACTACCCACAAGAGTGGAAAGTATCCTTAGTTACCATGATACCTAAACCAGGAAAGGATCCCACAAAAGTTGAGTCATATAGACCTATAAGCTTATTGTCTAATATATCAAAGCTTTTTGAGAAACTTCTAGTGTCAAAATTAACGCCGATTTTAAATGATAACAGATGTATTCGCAATCATCAATTCGGTTTTAGAAGAAAACACAGCACAGTTGAACAAACTCATCGAATAGTAAATGTCATAAGAAAAGCCTTTGAAGAAAAAAAATATTGCTCAGCACTCTTCATCGATGTGTCTCAAGCTTTTGATAAAGTCTGGCATGAAGGTTTGCTACTGAAATTGCAGCAAAACTTACCAGCAAATATACACAAGCTGTTAGAAAGCTACTTAGTCGGTCGTCAATTTGTTATTAAAGAAGGCGAATTTTTAAGTTCTCCACAGCCAATTAACGCTGGAGTCCCACAAGGCAGCATCCTGGGCCCTCTATTATACTTAATTTATACTTCAGACTTGCCAACAAACAGTTACACCCATACCTCAACATTTGCGGACGACACAGCTTTTCTAAGCGTACACGCAAACTGTCAAGAAGCATCTCGTTACCTACAGGATCATATATTTGAACTAGGTGGTTAAAAAAATGGTGGATAAAGATCAATGAGCAAAAATGCGCACATATAACATTCACATTGCGTCGGGAAACATGCTCCCTTATTAAAATAAATAATCAAATAATACCCCAACACTCGCATGTAAAATACCTCGGTATACATCTAGATCGGCGTTTAACATGGAAATGGCATAAAGAAGCTAAATTAACTCAAATGAAACTAAAAGCAATCCAAATTAATTGGCTTATTGGAAGAAATTCTGTTCTTAGTCTTGATTGCAAACTTCTACTTTACAACTCTATCTTAAAGCCAATTTGGTGCTACGGTATTCAGTTATGGGGCACTGCCTCGGCTTCTAACATCGAAAAAATGCAAAGGCGCCAAAATAAACTTCTTCGAATAATCACAGCCGCCCCCTGGTACGTCAAAAACTCTAATATCCACAAGGATCTCAATGTGCCATTAGTAAAAACTATGATAACGGAATATGCAGTAAAATATTTAAAAAGGCTGGAACTGCACCCAAATCCATTAGCTAGAAATATTTTAAATTATGGCGGCCACACTCGCTTAAGAAGAAGAGACACTGCAGCACTCACCCAATAAGATGAGCGATAAACACCTACATATGTAAACAGAAACCGTGATGACTAAATCTTTTTTGTCTGGCACTGGCAGGTCATAAAGTAAATATTAGGATAAGATTTGATTAATTATTGTTAGTTCATATTTAATATATGAAGATTCAATAAACAAATACTGAAAAAAAAAAAAAAAATTAAGAAAAATTTATGTGAGAACCCTGGCGAGCTGAGCATACCCCAGCTTCAAACCCGGATAACGGGAGGTTCCTTACATTGGCGCCCGAGCAGGGACTTGAAAACAAAAGAAAACATAAAACGTGACGCGTAAGGCATAAGCGGTATAACACACACAAAGAACAACCCCGATTTACATCAAACACAATTCAGTAGACATGGAAAACCACACCCCGGACGAGAGCCAAGCTACATGCCGACATGGAAGGCGTTCAGAGACGATTTCCTTAGGCATTTTCTACCCCCGAGGTATTTTGAAAGGTTAAAGGATAAGATACGACGGCAGCAAAAACCATGGGAATCGTTAAAGGATTTCGTCGTAGTGCTACAAAATATGATGAGACACGCGGGGTACAGCCAGCCGCAACAGATAGAACGAATCTTCAGAAACTGCTTGGTAGACTACCAAATGTACATTCGGAGGAGAGATTTTAACTCGCTGGACGAGCTTGTCCAAATAGCGCAAGACTTGGAAGTCATCAGAGAAAATCACACAGAAGTAAGCCGAGGAAAATACACCGATAAACCCCTCCACCGCGTGCCGAAGATGTGGACGGGATGGTCATGGCTACCGGTTCTGCCAAAATAGCAGCGTATTGTTTTGTTGGCAATGCGGCAGAAGAGGTGTTAGAACAAGAGACTGCTGCCGAAGAAATCCGGGAAATGCCAGAGGGCCGCGCCAGAATCAAAGGGAGGCGACGGCCCAGTGAGAACTAATCCCACACCAATAAGTAGTTTAAGACAAATAGAGTTACGGCTGCTAGCCCATGTACAGATCGGGGAGCAGCATAGAGTAGCCACGATTGACACAGGAGCTTCAAGAAGCTACATCAGTGAGCGGGTGGCTAACGAAGTGAGGAGATTCCGGTACACAATAGGGTCCGACTAGAAGATTGGGCGATGGTAGAGGTCATGGAGATTATCAAGATGGAGGTGCGATTAGGCGAGAGAAGTTGCAGGCTGGAGATGGGTGTAATGCCAACAATGGTCGATGAAGTTTTATTAGGGTTAGATTTTCTCAGGGCAGTAGAGTGCGAGTTGCGATGTGGAAGCCAGGTTATTAAACTCACGCCCGTTTCACACCAGGTGATGACGGCAGTTCATGAACAACGTACGGCAGGGGAGGAGAAGGCTACAAGGGGTGAAAACGAGGTTATTGTGGCGTTCCTAAGAGAAGAGCTTAGAAAATTTGATGACATCAGTGGGCCGACGCCATTAACCGAGCACAGAACCACCCTCAAAGACGACAAACCAGTGCGGCAAAGATATGCACAGCGCAACCCGGTGTAGTGTATTTGTTTTGTCACTCTGTAGAAAAGAATGACACACTACATACTGACCCACTTAGCTTAAAAAATTTAAATAATTATTAGCGTAATACAACACTCCTATAGTATGACAACTTGAAAGTAAGGAAATCTGAAACAACTTAGACCACAAATATGTGCAATGTGCAATTGCAATTAAAAAGGGTCAAAGCACTCTAAATTAGAACATATGACAGACATGCATTATTTTAAACAACACAAAAGTAACTCAATTCAAATTGCATAGAGTGAAATTGAACTATGGAATTTAACCAATAGAAAATAAATGAATGATTCAAGTTTGCCATGCTATGAGTTAGATAAGGTAGAATATAAGATTAGAGTAAGATAAAAATGTAATGGATTGTTTAGCATAATTAGTATATAAGCTAGTAATCCATATTAATAAAATCAGAATACTTTTGCCTAACAAACAATCTTGTTCTCAATCTTCTACCCGAGCACCTAACAGTGCTTAGAAAAAGTAAAACGTGCTGTGGCTAAGCGCAGCATTCTAAACTACTTAGCGAATACACAAACTCACATTTAACAAAAAAAAACAAACTTATTATATGGCGATCCTGCCTATTCGGACCAAAATTAATTATCCTGCCCAATAACAAAAAAGAAAAAATTACTTTAATATTGATTCCTGCCAAAACTAGACTCTGCCTAGCCAGACAAAATTATTTTTCCGAAGCAAATGAGTAACAAATATCCAACAAAAGAGGATATCATCATCATTTTTTTTAAACTAAAGAAACGGGTTTGACTAAATTGTGGAAAATTTGTATTCCATCACAAACTAAAACCAAAAACTAGTATGGGAAATAAGGACTCCAAGGCTGAACAAGTAGTAACAATAAATGAAAATATCAACGGTGGAAAGATAAACAACGACGAAAATATGGAGTTTGGTCGTGAAATTAAAATAGACACTTTCTTTATTATTTGTATAATAATTATAATTTTTATAATATACAAGTTAAACTCTTACTTTAAGAATTATGTGAACAAAAAAGCCGTTGTACAGGTTTAAAAGACTAAATTTTATAAAAAAAAAAATATATATATATTAAGAAGTAAGATGTAAGATTTTAATGAAAATATTAACGTAGTAAATAAATTATTTCATACATGTATAAAAAATATAAATATATATAAAAAATTTTACAATGATAATATAGTAATAGAAAAGATATTTGATAGAAATAAAAACAGATGACGTAAAAAGAAATACCGGAAAATTTGACAAATATTATAATAAGGCAAAAACACTTCTTGAACAGGCACTTAATATACAGAAACCCTTTAATCAAATACAAAATTTAACAAATATGGCAACTCAACAATTTAATTTAGAACTTGCTTTAAAAGTAATTCCTGAATTCTCAGGGAATTATAAATAACTTCATTCATTCCTTACGATAGTAGAGCTTATCAACGATGGTTTGGCAAAAGAACAGAAACCGATTTTACTGAATTTCGTGTATAACGTAAAATTAACTACAGTAGTAAGAACTGCGTTAGGTACATCAACACCGACAACATTCGCTAATTTAAAAATCATTCTTACAAATAGATACAAAAATACAAAAACAATAGCTCAGGTACAATCCACACTAAGTAATTTTTCTCAAAAAAGTATGAATATACATGCTTATCATGAAAAACTATTGAATTTGATAGCAGAACTGAATGAACTACAAATTAGAGAAATACAAAATTGCAGTACAACTCAATCGGATACCATTAAGTTAATAAATGACAATTATGCCTTAAATATCTTTAAAAATGGTCTAAATGAAGAACTCAAACCAACTATATTTGCTTCTAGACCAAAAGAACTGAATGAAGCAGTTCAGTTAGCCTTAGAATTAGAAAAGGAAATTTCTAATAAGGATCAGGTACTTTATTTTGCGCATAACACAAATAGGCAAAATAGGAATAAAAATAATGTGATAAGAAACAATAATTATAGAAACAATAATAATGGAAATAATTACCAAAACAACAATAATAGGAGAAACAATTATAATCCTAATATCAATTCTAATATACCAGCTAATAACAATAACAGACAAGCGAATAATAATAATTACAATAATAACAATAATAGGAGCTACAACAATCGCTATAATGGCAACAATAGGTGCGTTTGAGTACTTTTACAGTAAAATGCAGTAAATGAGTAAATTTAAAAATTTTCTCTCACAAAAAGCTGTTGTCGAAAAAAGTACGCGAACGCAAAATTTTTAAAAATTCGTAAAATAAAGGCAACAGCTGATGGCAAATAATTGAAGTGTTGAAAAATTTTTACACTTTTGACTACTTAGCTCGTTTTCTTATCGGTACTCGATTAAATACTTTTTATAACACGAATATTTTTGGAAAATATAAACAAATTATTTTATGCAATCTTTCATATTTGTTTGTTTCTTATTTTATTTGAATTTGCTAATTTGTGTCCGGCTAAATTTGATCAATAGTACACGAATACTTTTTTACTATTGATAACTTTAAAAACAAGGGCTGTTCTAGGTACCCGAGTACTTGACACTTTTACAACTCCAAAAAATTAACATAACAAAACAAAGTTTCAAAAGTTGGTGTTTAGTCATCAAAATTCTTCACAAACAAGTTTAATTAATTAATATTAATTAATTTTTTGTTTTTATTTTAGTTTTATTTCAACTTTTCTTTTTTTAAACAATTTTTTCACAATTTGTATGCCTTTTGTTTGCTACTTTTGTTTGTTTACCTTTTGAAACATATGTTTTTTTGTTTTACTAAACTTTACTGCAAAAATTTCTGCAGTAAAAATTTGTAAGTACTCAGTCAAGAACTGTCACTTTACGCTCTCAATTTGTGTTCTCATTTACTGTATATTGTGTACGCGAACGCAATTTAGTAAAATGCAGTAAAGTTCAGTAAAAAATAGTAAAAACGTTTGTGTTCTCGAACGCAGCTAATAATAGAAACAACAATCGGAATAATACTAGAAATGTACACTTCGTACAGGATAACTACCAGGATCCGGATGTGAGTCAAGAAACTTCACAAACCCACCATCCGGAGGAACAACAAGAAGATTAAATAATGTTTTCCAAATATCTAACCATTTAACCAATTTCATAAACTTAAACTTAGGCAAAAATGTAATACTTACATTCTTAATAGACACAGGAGCGGACATCTCTTTGTGTAAACTAAACAAATTAAATGAAGATGTAATAAACATTGACAAGGAACAATCAACTATTTTCACAGGAATAACATCAGAAAAATTAAATCTATAGGAACATCAGAACTAGGTTTTATTATAAACAACGTGAACAAAAAACATAAATTTCACATTATGGACGAAAATTTTCCAATACCAACAGACGGAATTTTAGGAAGAGATTTCTTTACGAAATTCTTATGTAAGATTGACTATGAAACATTTACACTAACACTTACTTTGGAAAATGAGGAAATTACAATACCTATGAAATCATGGATGAACAGAAATTATCGCATAGAGGTAGAAAAACGTTCAGAAAGTATTCATCCTATAAATTTAGATATTACAGAAGATAGCATAATTTTAAACAAGGAAATTCAACCAGGAATATTCGTTACAGCCGTACCTAAACAAGAGCGGAAGGCGGAACGTTTTCTTCAGCGTAGCTTTTACGCTGATATGCCATACCTAAATAAGAGCGTCAGCGTTGTGCCATAAACAGTAGTGTTAACTTTCGTGCCGACTAAAACCCTCATAAAAGACATAAGAAATTGAATTAAAACCGCTAGTTTGACCTGATAATAGCTAATTTGCCATTATTTATTATCAAACAATAAAAACAGGGTTGTCAAAACAACATATATAGCAGCCCTGTTTATTTAAACGCGCTGTCAAAATCGGATTTTCCAATTGCAAAGCGCTACCGTTGCGTTGCCGTCGCGTTGTTTCGGTATGCTACATACAAATTGTATGGGCATGAGGATTTTTGACAGCTAGAAAACGCGTTCCGCTCTTGTTTAGGTATGGCTGTTAGCAATACAATAGTACTAGGAAAGGGAAATCACCATGTAAAAATCTTGAATACAACTGACAACGATGTAGTTTTAGAAAATATTAATTTTGAAATAGAACCATTAAAAAATTACATTTTAATAACACAATCATACAGACCAAATAAAGGAAATTTTAAAACAGAAAGATTTAAAAAGTTACTTGATATTTTAAAAATTGACATTAATGACGAAAAAGCAAAAGCGGAATTGATAAAAATCTTTGAAGACTACCAGGATATTTTTCACTTAGAAGGAGAGACACTAACTTCAAATAATTTTTATACACAAAACTTAAAAGTTTCAGACAATACGCCAGTATATATTAAAAATTATAGATTACCACACACACAATATAATGAAATAAATGAACAAGTGCAAAAATTATTAGATGATGATGTAATAGAACCGTCAAATAGTGCATACAATTCACCTTTATTGGTAGTACCGAAAAAGAGTGAAACCGGAAAAGAAAAATGGAGACTAGTTGTAGATTTTCGACAAATTAACAAAAAGATAGATAGATAAATTTCCATTAACAAGGTTAGAAGACGTTTTAGATCGTCTTGGAAGAGCTAAATATTTTTCCACTTTAGATATGACTAGCTCATTCCATCAAATAAATTTAGACGAAGATTCAAGGAATTTAACTGCATTTTCAACTAGTAATGGTCATTATCAATTTAAAAGATTACCATTTGGTTTAAAAATTTCATCTAATAGTTTCCAAAGAATGTTAACAATAGCACTTAGTGGACTAGATTCCAAATCATTTTTATACGTAGACGATATTATTGTATTTGGTTGTAGTTTAAAACACCACAATGAAAATCTTATTAGAGTATTTGAGCGATTGTCAAAATACAATTTAAAATTAAATGCATCAAAATGTGTATTTCTAAAATCAGAAGTAATTTAGTTAGGTTACCAAATAACAAAAGACGGTATACGAACAGATCCTTTAAAACATAAAGCTATTGAACAATACCCTACTCCAAAAGACAAAGACGAAGTTAAAAGATTTGTAGCATTCTGTAATTATTACAGACGTTTCATAAAAAATTTCGCTGAGATCACAAAATGTCTTAATGATCAAACCAAAAAAGGAAAAGAATTTGAATGGACAGAAGAATGTCAACAAGCTTTTAACACACTAAAGACAAAATTAATTAACGCACCAATACTAAGATATCCAGACTTTGAACAACCATTTATTTTAACTACCGATGCATCAAACTATGCATTAGGAGCTGTATTATCTCAAGGAAAAATAGGAGAAGATTTACCGATCTCTTATGCAAGTATAACATTAGGAAAACATGATTTAAACAAACCAGTAATTGAAAAAGAACTTCTTGCTATACATTGGGGTATTGAGTTCTTCAGACCTTATTTATTTGGTAAAAAATTTATTGTAGTAACAGATCATATGCCACTTGTTTCACTTTTTTCACATAAAAATCCATCATCAAAATTAACTCGTATAAGAATAGATTTGTCAGACTATGATTTCGAAATTATTTATAAAAAAGGGAAAATAAATACTAACGCGGACGCTTTATCTAGAAAAAAATTAGATTCTGATATGTTGAAGAATATGATTCCTATAGAAGATGACAATAGTAAACCATCAAAAATTTTAGTAACAACACGTGGAATGAAAGCAAAGGAAATTTATAACAATGTAGTAATAAATAATGATAGTAACATATCCCAAGGCCAACATAAAAATCATATGTGGGAATGTACATCTTTACAAGATATAAAGAATATTCGCGAATTGAAATTTAATATTATTAAAACCGGTATAAAAAATATAAATATAAAAAATATAGAAGATCTAGCAAAATACGTTTTATCTCTAGAGAAATTGATTATTTATATGCATAAGCAAAATATAAAAAATCTCGCTTTATCATGCGAAGATACAATTTTTGAGCTCATATCGATTGAATATATGAATAGAACTTATAATGAGGTATACCAAAGAATATTGAAATCAAGGAAATATAGAAATTTCGAATTAAACATTATATTATATAAACCTTTGCAATATATTACAAATAAGAAATCACAGATGGATATCATAAAATAATTCCACAATTCACCGATATCAGGACACTTCGGTATTAGAAAGACAGTACTTAAATTGAAACAACGTTATGTATGGAAAAACATGCGAAAGATGGTTAGAGATTATATTAATAAATGCGATAAATGCCTAAGAAATAAACACACAAAATACATTAAAAAGAAAATGGTTATAACCGAAACACCAAACACTAGTTTTGAAACGATAGAAATAGATACTGTGGGACCCTTAAGAATATCAAATGGTTACAGATATATACTAACATTGCAGTGCGAATTAAATAAGTATGTAATAGCACACCCAATTGAAACAAAAGATGCTAAAAGTATTGCTAAAACATTAGTTGAACAGTTAATATTGAAGTATGGATGTTTTAAAATCTAAAAATCTGATAGAGGTACTGAATTTAACAATGAATTGTTAAAAGAAGTTTGCAATTTACTTAACATAAACCAGAAATTTTCAGCACCATATCACCACCAATCCATAGGTTCTATAGAACGCAATCATCGTGTATTGAATGAATATTTATTGAATTTTGTAGACGATTATGAATGGGACAAATGGATACCATACTATACATTCGCTTATAATACACCACATGTTAACACTAACTATTCACCTTTTGAATTAATTTACGGTAAATTAGCAACATTACCTACAGACACAATACAAAACACGGACAAATGCTATGACATAGAAAATTACGCCAATGAGGTCAAAATCAGATTAAGGAAATCGCTAGAAAATGCTATAAAATTAACAGAAATAGCAAAACATAAATCAAAAGAAAATTATGATAGAAATATAAATAATAGTAACTTTAATGTAGGAGATCTAGTGTTAATAAAACTAGAATGTAGAAAGAAAAATCAGAGCCCATACAAGGGACCCTACGAAATAATAAAAAGATTGGGAGTAAATTCATTATTAAAAGTAGATAATTTAGAAAAATGTTATCATAATAATATACTTAAGTTATACAAACCCAATAATACCAACTAATTAAACAATATTTTAAACATAATTGTAATTAATTTATAAACAAAAGAAAAGAAAAACCAAAACAATATATTTTTTTTTTATTCAAATTGTTAAAACTGTAATTTGAGAATAATAACAACATGACAAAAAATATAAGAAACAAGATAGAATTATCTTAATCATTTAGTTATAAGAGAAAAACAAAACTATTATATATTTTAAGAATTTCACCCCCCCCCCCCCCCCCCCCCCCGATTTTTATCATATTACAAACAAAATATTTATTAGATTCAATTTACTTATTTTCAAACATAAATTCAATCTTAAGGGCGATGGTGTAGTGTATTTGTTTTGTCACTCTGTAGAAAAGAATGACACACTACATACTGACCCACTTAGCTTAAAAAATTTAAATAATTATTAGCGTAATACAACACTCCTATAGTATGACAACTTGAAAGTAAGGAAATCTGAAACAACTTAGACCACACAAAACTACTAATATGTGCAATGTGCAATTGCAATTAAAAAGGGTCAAAGCACTCTAAATTAGAACATATGACAGAGATGCATTATTTTAAACAACACAAAAGTAACTCAATTCAAATTGTATAGAGTGAAATTGAACTATGGAATTTAACCAAAAGAAAGTAAATGAATGATTCAAGTTTGCCATGCTATGAGTTAGATAAGGTAGAATATAAGATTAGAGTAAGATAAAAATTTAATGGATTGTCTAGCATAATTAGTATATAAGCTAGTATTCCATATTAATAAAATCAGAATACTTTTGCCTAACAAACAATCTTGTTCTCAATCTTCTACCCGAGCACCTAACAGTGCTTAGAAGAAGTAAAACGTGCTGTGGCTAAGCGCAGCATTCTAAACTACTTAGCAAATACACAAACTCACATTTAACAAAAAAAACAAACTTATTATACCGGAGATACAGAGACGCATTAACGATGAGATAGACAAACTCTTAGAGAATGGGCAAATAGAACCATCCAACAGCCCTTACAGCGCTCCCATTGTCATGGCGCCCAAGAAGGATGGCTCGTGGCGGCTCTGTGTGGATTACAGACAGCTCAACGCTAAAACGGTGACCGATGCGTATCAACTACCTCGAATAAACGCTATCCTGGACCGCTTACGGAATGCAAGGTACATAAGTAGCATAGATCTCAAAAATGGGTATTGGCAGATACCTATGGCAGAAGATAGTAAGAAGTAAGAAAAACCGACCCGGAGGACAAAATAGCGGCAATATAGGGGCTCCAACCCCCCCCCCCCGAAACGTAAAGGAGTTGCGTAGGTGTCTGGGAATAGCATCCTGGTATAGACGGTTTGTACCCGACTTTGCGCGGATTGTGCATCCCCTGACAATGTTGCTGAAAAAGGGAACGGCGAACAGCAGGATGCGTTTGAGATGCTGAAGAAACAGCTAACAGAGGCCCCCGTATTAGCATGCCCGGATTTTTCAAGAAGATTCACCCTCCAAACAGATGCGTGCGATTATGGCGTAGGCGCAGTCCTGACCCAGGAGCATGAGGGGCAAGAGAAAGTTATATCATACGCTAGCCGGCGGTTGAACCCAGCGGAAATTAATTACTCCGCAACCGAGAAGGAATGCTTGGCAATAGTGTGGGCGATTAGAAAGTTAAGGCCATATTTGGAAGGTTACCATTTCACGGTAATAACAAACCACCTCGCCCTTAAATGGCTCAACTCAATCGGAAAAGGTGCGAAGCCATCGAGAAGGAGCCCGAGAAGTACCCGGATTACACTATCCTGGGTGGCAAATTGTATCGCTATCTACCATCTTCCGATAGAGACGAGGAGTGTGCGCCCTGGAAACTATGTGTACCGTCATCCCGGAGGCGGCGTGCGTTATATGAGAGCCATGACGCACCAACAGCAGGTCACATGGGAGTTAGGAAAAGGTTTGCCTGTGCCAGCACAGGTACTACTGGCCAGGTATGTTTCGAGACATAAGAAAGTATGTCCAAAGGTGTACGGTGTGTCAGCAGCACAAGCCCAGTTAACAACTTCCCGCAGGACAGATGTTGTCGCGTATTGCGGAGGAGTCATGGGCTATCGTATGTGCCGATTTTATAGGGCCTCTTCCTAGGTCCAAACAAGGAAACACCATGTTACTGGTGTTTACCGACAAGTTTTCTAAGTGGTCAGAGCTAATACCATTGAGAAGGGTAACCGCGGAATCGCTGAGGAGAAGTTTCCGAGAGAGAATTCTTGCGAACTATGGAGTACCTAAGATGCTTATTAACCACAATGGTACCCAATTTACCAGCAAGGCGTTCAGGGACTATCTGACAGAGGAAGGAGTGCATCAGCAATTTACAGCTCCGTATACACCCCAGGAAAACCCCACGGAACGAGTCAACCGGCCAGTCAAGACCATGATTGCACAGTACGTCGGCTGCAATCAGAAGACATGGGACGAGCTCCTACCAGATCTGCAGCTAGCCCTAAACTCTGCTAAGTCCGACACTACCCAATACAGCGCAGCATTTCCTGTACAGGGCAGAGAGCCGAGGCTCCCAGCCGCCCTATACGACGAAGTCACGCCAGGGACCGGTACAGAGAACAGAAAGCCCCAGGAGAAGAGCGAGATGCTGAAAGAAATATTTGCCATCGTGAGGAAGAACCTCGTCAAAGCAGCCAAGGACCAAGCCCGCTACTACAACCTACGCCAAAGAAAGTGTAAACCGAAGGAAGGGGAGCCAGTTTGGGTAAGAGAACAACACTTGTCAAACGCCGCAGATAACTTTGCCGCAAAACTGGCACCCAAATTTGAAGGCCCTTACCGCATCTGTCCAATAGTATCACCGGTTATAGTCTAGGTACGCAGGGAAGGTCAAAAGAGAACGCGCACAGCCCATATTAGTGATCTGAAGGTATTCACAACAAGAGAAGACAAAACAGAAGCTGAATTCCAACGACGTTATCATCACCAAGAACAGCAGCAACAACAAGGATAGAACATCATCAACACTGGCAACAATGTAATAATCACCCTCTAACAATCACAGTACATACAATAGAGAGAACGTAGTTAAAGCGGAGAGCCATATACCAACAAGCAAGAATAACAATGATACCTAAGAGAATGTAATATATATTTAGTATATGTATACAAATGAATAATTCTAACGGATCGATCGACAACAACGCAATACCGAGAAATATTGCAACGTAATCAACCGGTTAGTTGATTTCAAACAGTGCGCGAGTTAAGTCAAGAAAAAAAAAACAGGTGTGAAAAAAAAAAATGAGCGGAGGTAGGACGCAACAACCACGAAGCCCACTGGGGAAGTCATCACGATATGCGACGACGAGTTCGAGGCCAGTGAACACGACGGTAACAAGCCAAACAGTGAGATGGCCGACACCCAAGCTGCAGATATGTCAGGGGACATCCTCCTGACCGAAGCGTTCCGGGAGGATTATGACCCGTTCGCCCGGTCTGACCAAGTGGAGGACAATTATGAGCAGAACAAGAACGGGAGCCCAGAATCCTGTTCGGGGCAACAATGGACCGCTTCATCCTACGGCGACCAAGTTATCGCAAGTACATAGCCCAGGTCGGGTTCACATGGACGGTGGTGGAAACGGACAGCGAGGCAGAAGACCCTGATCCGTTGGTAGAAACCCCAGTATCACCCAGGAGACTAGCCGTCATGGACGGCCATTGCACGCCAGAGCAAGAGGCCATGGAGGAAGACCCGCCGCTGCCAGACGGGGGCGAGGACCTCCGGCTGAGCGGGCTTGATGAAGATGTGCTATCACTCGGGAACATAAGCCTAGGTAGTCTAGAGGATTTTGTGTTTCAAGCGCTACAGTAGCAAACGGAAGGACACACAGTGCCCAAGCCAGAAGCGGCCAAACCACAGGAGGTAAGGTGGGACCAGCTGCCGCCCGAACTAAGGGAGGAAGTTGAAGATGCAGCCAAAAAGGGTAAGCGGCTCTGTTTCAGGCGAGAGATAAACGGCAGTTCCCATCGAGTGCAAGCAACGTAGGGTACTTGGTAGAGCCTGGATTACATCCGGAATCTGCAGGGGGAACATAGCTAGAAAGAAGCGCAGGAGAGGCCGAGAACACCGGTCCGACCAACACGAGGAAGTGAATTGTACGTGTAATTGGACAATAATAACATAAGAATAAATAAATAAAGTGAAATAAACATTGGAGTTACGAATAAAACAAGAATATGTTGTCATTAAGAAAAATTTATGTAAGAACCCTGGCGAGCTGAGCATACCCCAGCTTCAAACCCGGATAACCGGAGGTTCCTTACAAAATTCTCACCCCGCTCGCTGGCCGTTAGCTAGAGTGATAGATGTTCATCCAGGAAAATATGGACTAGTTAGAGTAGTGACCCTAAAAACTCGAAATGACATATTCTATTGGTAAGTCTTCTACAATTAATATCCATCGATAACTGTCTTCAGTATGTGACAAGGGACCACAACTTCAAATTTGTTTACTGCTAGTTGTCTGCAAAAGTCCAGCCGGTTTCATATTAGATGCCTTGAAACGTTGGCATGCCATACAGCTCTTCACATGCCTAGCTATTTCACTACGCATTCCAGGCCAGAGATATTCACTAGATATACGTGCAATGGTTCTTTCCCTGTCATAATGACTTGCAGTACTCTCGTCATTGCACGCTTTTAAAATTTCAGTGCGCTCTTGGGCGGGTATAACAAGTTATTCATCTTCACAATCATCATTTGCATAACAATATAAAATGTCACCATTCAACAGATAGCTACTATTCATCCATCGAATGGAGTTTTCATCCTGTTTCTCTAAGGAATTTTTTATTTCATTTATATACTCGTCCTTTATCTGCTCTTCTCGGATTGCCACTTTAGCACTTTTCGTTGGCATGCCAACATGAAATGCACAGAAACGATTATTGATCTTATCATCTTGATTGGGGCAAGGTGGTCTGGAAAGCATATCGACACAGCATTTTCCCTAACAGGAACGTGTTCGATTCTTAAAATGTATTGCTGATCACAAAATTAGTTCTAGTACAGCTCAGGTCAATATTACAATGAATTAGCCGAAAAAACAGAAATTTGCATTGCCAACAATTCTATTGCTGAACTTGTTTTTTATAATGACGAACGAAGGTACATAGATTAATAGAAAAACCATTAATTTATTTGGATCCAATAGGTCAAATCAATGTGGCATCTTCTTCTTGGAATATAATTATTTATAACGAAATGGAGACTTATTTTGAAACATTGGGAAAAGCCGCAGATATAATTGGCAGCTCTAAGGAAATATGCACCAAGATAAACACCTTCAAAGAACAGTGCTGGGCAGTATTAAATGAACAAAATAAAAACTGCCAACTATTTACTCAACACAAGTTCCCGAAAAAAAGAGAGGCTCCATTAAAGTTCATATGCTCCTTACATCACGTTTTATTTGGATTGATGGATGAAGATGACCGACAGGCTCTGGAGAACAACATGAAGTCGCTTTTAGAAAATCAACATAATTTAAAAGAATTATCTAAGAAACAGACATCGGTGGTTGACTCAACTATTAATCTTCTTAAAAGAACAACCGAAGAGGTTAACACGCACTTTGATGAATTAAAGTCCAAAATTAAAAATATAAGTGATACGGTGAGAGAACAGCACTGCAAATATAGAGAATACATACGCTTCTTCATGGTAACTAAATAATAACATGAGATCATATGAGTGCAGTGAAGTTCAGAAGATACATCCAGTAATAATAAGTCCACAACAACTTCAAGCAGAAATCAACAGAATAAGAGAAACAATTCCTGACAAGTTTATGTTACCAGGAAAGAGAAGCGGTACTGTGCTAAAAGAAATATAGCATCTTTTTACTGGAACGGGCACACTTTTTGACAGCCAACTCACCATTAATTTGAAAATACCACTTTTCAACCGCCAGTCATCCCAGATTTACAAAATAATTCCAGTTCCGTTTATTAAAGATGACGTTGCATTTATGGCAAGAATAAAAGCACCATATATTGTGTACAATTACGAAATGTATGCCTTTCATTACTTAACGGATGCAGTGCTTAATGAGTGCAAACAAACTTTAAGCGAAGAAATTGTGTGCGAAGTAATCTTCCCATGGATAGATGGCGCCTCCAATGAATGTGAACTATCACCTTTAAAACCGCAAAAGGTTCTTAATTGATCATATGCACATCAGCACATATAAAATTTTTGAATCAGCAGCAAACCATCATGGAGCTTTCGCGCCTAGGTATAATAGCTTTAGACGATGATTGTACAGCAAGAATTGAAGGGATGACATTAGCAGCCAGACACAACGTTCGCGCAGACGTCAACAATAAATTTCACTCCTTTTTGACGAGAGATGAGAATACAAATGAAATTAAAAATACTAAACCACTGGGCAATGTCTTGATAAGCCACAACCGTGAAATATCCCAACTAAAGAGCCATATCGATGAGTTGAAGAAGCAAAATATGGAACTGAGAGTCATCTCGTTTCATCACCTAGCTGGTCATTCTTCTCTGTTAATAGTATTAATTGTCATAATAATTCTTAATATGTTATTTATAAGAAGGCTTATTAAAATAAGACAACTATCTGCAATATTAGTTGAACATATTTTAAATGTATTTTTAATTATCATGAGTTGCTTACAGTTCGTGTGTGTGCGTTAATCTCACGCAGCTGAGAAAAAAACACTGAATGTGTTATGTTTGTTAAGGATGAGAAAACTCATTGGCAATCTGTTAATAGATTACATTTTATGTTTAGCCACACGACATGGGAAAAGGGTGGTTTTACATATATTTTATGATAATAACAACTCATTAGCAGTTTGTAATGAGCTTAAAATTAGAGATAAGAATATGTGCGCATGGTTTTTAAGAATCTTGTAAATAATTAGTATTGTGGTTATTTGATTGAACTGTTAATGGTTTTTAATCCAAATTTCGATACTTTAATTAGGCTTAAGTTCATTGAATTTAATTTTCATTAAATTATTTTTATGAAGAAAGGAATTTTACAATATGAAATTAATTAAAATTTATTGATAATTTTTCATTCTTGACTGAGCTGAGAATTGACAGTTCAATAAAATAAACACAATACTAATTATTGATGACAGCTAAGGCACGAGCTATGTTTACATTTGTCCTTCAAGTTGAAAAACAAAAAAAATGTACTGTGGATTTCAAGAAGAATTCTGACAAAATATACGAAAAACAGAAGTTAGGAAGAACATGTAAATCAATTAAATATATAATCATTCATTCAAAGCAAATTTCGATCTACCAAGGTAAAATACGATTTGGTTTAAAGATTGATGTTTGACCTAAATAAAAATTATATTCAATGAACAATGAACAAAGCCTAATGAGAATTTAAGAAAAGAATAATTTTCAGTATTTGTTTGTATGTGTTACACCGACGATGCTGGATGGAAAGTCAAAAAATTTAGATATGACGGCGAATATTACGTCCAGTATACGATTGAATTGGCCTCCATGACAAACATTTTGACCGTGTACACACCCCTTAATACCTACATATATGTTTGCTAAAGAGCTGATATATTTGTAGCATACTGCTGCGCACTCAAGTTGTATTCAAGTTAAGAATTAGCTGAAATTCATAAATAAATTCTTTCGATTTCAGGTTGCAACACACACTTAAAATATACCCATATTTTATGCTGACACTATGTCTGCAACTTAAAAATATAAAAAACGTTCCCACATTTTGTGCTGACAACAAAAAAAAAAAAAAACAAATATTAAAAATGCTTCTTTAGTTGGTTGAGTAAAGAAGTTAGTTCTTAGTTAGACTTAAGCAAAGAATGTTGTAAAAAATAAAGATATATTTTTTAAACAAAAGTCCAGCTCAAACGTTAATTGGCGCCCAACGTGGGGCCCCGCAAATTTACACAAGTTTCTGAAAAATTCAAGTATGAAGTGTACCGTGTGTGTCCTCGAACAAAAGTAAAAAATAAGTATCCTAAAATATAGGAGAAAAAAGAGTGTAAAAGAGTATCCTTTAAAGACAGAAGAAAACAAAAGAACAAAGTTAAAAATCATAAAATATCCTTAAAGAACGAAAATAAAAATTAGCAAATAATAATTAAAATATGTAGTTTATTTAATACATTTGTAAAGTGCATGTCTAGAAATAACTATTTGTATTAAATATTGATGAATTCTTCAATTGCATTCAAATAAAAAGTGCGAAGAAAATAAAGTAACAATATCAAAAAAAGGATAAAACAAAAATGTTTCTTTGAACAAAAATCTTCATCAAACCACTAAATTGTGTGTGCGAAATTAAATAAATCTTCAAAATTATGTACAGCAAATAAATTGAAGGTGATACTAGTCTTAAATATTGAATGACATAAAAAAGAATTTGAACAAGAATTTTAAAATTTTCCTAAAAAAAACTGTATCATCAAATGTGTGAATTATACAAAAGCTGAAAAAGTGTCCGTTCTGAGAAAACCCGAAGCTAAAAAATTTTTGCCAAAAAAGTAAGCCGAATTTAAAAGGGACAAACTGCCAATTTCCGACAACAAGAGAAAGCAAACCGAAGAGAAAAATACTAGCAATCAACAATAAAGAGACGGAAATAAGCAGAAAAATTTTACGTAAGATAATATTAAGTAAATCAAATTATTGAAATCAAATTGTGAAAATAATTATTAAAGGTTTGATCTTAAGAAACAAAAATAGTGAAGCTAATTATTTAAACCTATTAAATTTTACGTTTAAAACAAAGTTGACCATACATATTCCTTCCTTTAACGTTTTTTGAACTTTAATTCGTGGATTTTAAGAATAAGGAGGAAGATTTAGAGCTTCTTCCGGGTAAAGAAAGTTTATACACTTATTCATTGGAAAAACTGTTTAAGAAACTCAAGGTTTCAGTAGAAAAAATGGCATCGTCGGAAACTGTGAGTGTAACGACTTTAATTTTGAGCCACGTGGCTCCGTTAAAAAAAACTATCAATGAACTGACTTTAAGGATTCAATCTTTAACATTTAGTGATTCAGTTGTAGAATAAACTTCACAAAATATAGATGATTGCATTCGATGTGACGAGACACTAGATGTCATCAAGTCACTACCTTAATTTGATGGTAAGGAATCTGCTTACGTTAGTTGGCGTGAAGCTGCTGTCAACTCTATGCATTTATATAAAAAAGGAAGTCGGCGCTATTACGCAGCTCTTTCTATATTGCGGAATAAAATAACAAATGAAGCGAATGATATGTTAACAAACCATGGTACCGTGCTTAACATGGATGCCATATTAGCTAGGTTAGACTTCGCGTACGCAGATAGGCGTCCACTCCACCTCATTGAGCAGGAGTTGAGCGTGATGCGTCAGGGAACGCTTAGCATCATAGATTATTACAAAGATGTCAACAAAAAATTGACGTCATTAATTAACAAAACAATTATGACACATGGGTCAAATGAAGCCCTAACGAGAGAATTAAATAATAAAAACTGGCAACGCACCTCTAGCAGATATCTTGTTTTCATTGTCTCCTATTGATCTTCCCAATGCATGTGCCAAAGCGCAAGAATTAGAATGAAATAATATGAGAGCTAACTTCGCCCGACAATTTAATAAACCTAATCATACATCTATTACTAACAATCAAAATAATCGCACTAACAATAACTTTAGAAATAACACTAATAATAAATTTTATAATCATTTGAGAGTAGGGAATCTTAACAGAAGATCATATAATAATCATAAATTTCCCAAATCAGAGCCTATAGACGTAGGAAGTTCAGCTAACATAACTCGTGGACAGCAAAATAATTTCAATAATTACCGACCACAACAACAGAATAGAACTTTTGGTTTTAATAATACCTTGAAACGAGAAAATAGCGATTGTACTAATTATCAACCACAAACCAAGGCTCCGCGTATTAACAATATATGCGAAACGGCTTTTTTAGGAGAAAATCCGAACTCCCATACATTATTAAACAGGGAGCAACCGGAAGAAAATATACGATTTTAATAGATAGTGGAGCAACTTGTTGCTACTGTTCTCCAAACACTTCCCCAAATAAAAAACGATTAGTAATAAAAATAAAAAAAGCAGTGAAAACTATCAATGGTCATTCAATAATAGAAAACGACTTTGAAGCTACTTTATTCGGATTTAAACAGATATTTTACGAAATAAGAAATTTAAGTGCAGATATCCTTATAGGATACAATTTCTTAAGGAAAGCTGGTATAATATTAGATTTAAAGAAAGGTTTGATAATATGTGGAACAAAATCTGAAAAGTTTCACAATTTTGATAATAAGACAAATAATGCATTTGAACATAATAATATTGAAAACAAAGGAATTGAACTTAATCACCCCTATCGTGAAAAACAAGTGGAATTTTTGTTCCCATGAAATTTTTATTCCCCTCGAAGGGAAAAATGCTATCGTGAAACTCCTGTGAAAAATTTTTCGCGCTATTAGTTCTCAGTGAATGTAAAAAAGAAGAAATATTAAATAACATTAAAAAAATATTTTGTTAAAAAATATACACGTATATTTTAAAGAAAAGTTAAAAAAAAAAAAAAAAAAATAAAATATATTGTATTGGAGTGATAGTTTGATTGCAACATTAGCTTATTGCGCTTTTATGTAGTAAAAAAAATTCTAAAATTCTGCCACCACGTCTTTGAAAAGCTTCATAACACCTCAGGCAATCGACCTGTTTTTTGCATTTTGTTGAACAATATACATATAAATTTGTAACTCGTTTAACGGAAATTTACCTTAAAATTAATTTTATAAACTTCAATATTCGAATTATGAGAAGAATTACTTACATAAATGTTTTGTTCCCCAGTAAAAATAAAGTGAAAAATTTAAAGGGAAAAGTGAACAAATTACGAGGGAAAAAATTGTTCACGATAAGGGGAATTTTTTCCCGCGAACATTTTTTTCACGTTATTATTCTAATGTGAATTAATCTTTTTCATGGGAGTTTTTCATGATCGCAAATACGTGAAAAGGGGACAAATTACGAGGGAAAAATTATTCACGATAGGGGTGAATAAAAGCGTAATGAAGAAATGTCGTCACCTACAGAAGATGATCAAAATGAAAAAGAAGAGTCAATGATACTCTTAAAAAATGAAATTATTAATGAAATTAAGAAATTCCATTCCAATATTAATATGACACTTCCATTTAGAACAGAGTTAAAGCTGAAATTCGTACAACTGCTGGAACTCCCATTTGAAGTAAGCAGTATCCATATCCCTTGTCCGCGAATAATTTTGTAAATAAAGAAATTGAAAGAATGTTAAATGACGATATAGTCAGGCCAAGTAGAAGGGCGTACTACTTACCTATATGGGTCGTACCAAAAAAAGGTTTTAATAGTAATGGCACGCAAAAATTACGCCTAGTAATTGATTACAAAAAACTTAATGAATATACAATCGAAGAAAAGTATCCTATATCCGACTGTAGTGTAATACTTTCAAACTTAGGAAAGCGAGATATTTCTTTACAATCGACCTTGAATCGGGATTCCATCAGATATTGATAAAGGAAACCGATATAGAAAAAACCTCGTTCTCGGTAAATAATATGAGTTCCTTAGAATGCCATTTGGTCTAAGAAACGCTCCTGTCATTTTTTAGAGGGCCATTTGAAGTAAGCAGTATCCATATCCCTTGTCCGCGAATAATTTTGTAAATAAAGAAATTGAAAGAATGTTAAATGACGAAATAGTCAGGCCAAGTAGAAGGGCGTACTACTTACCTATATGGGTCGTACCAAAAAAAGGTTTTAATAGTAATGGCACGCAAAAATTACGCCTAGTAATTGATTACAAAAAACTTAATGAATATACAATCGAAGAAAAGTATCCTATATCCGACTGTAGTGTTATACTTTCAAACTTAGGAAAGCGAGATATTTCTTTACAATCGACCTTGAATCGGGATTCCATCAGATATTGATAAAGGAAACCGATATAGAAAAAACCTCGTTCTCGGTAAATAATATGAGTTCCTTAGAATGCCATTTGGTCTAAGAAACGCTCCTGTCATTTTTTAGAGGGCCATGGACGATATACTCAGGGAGTTTATTGGAAAATATTATCACGTCATAGTATTTTCCAATTCAATTAATGAGCATACAATACGCTTGAGAAGAATTAAAAAAATATTAAGAAACGCTCATACGAAAATTTCCCTTGAAAAGTCAAAATTTTATCAACGTGAAGTTGAATTTCTAGGATTTATAGTCAGTAATAACATTATTAAAACTGACCCAAAAAAGTTAGAAACCATACAAGAATACCCCATACCCACTACTTTGAGGCAACTGAGAAGCTTCTTAGGACTGACTGAGTACTACCGCAAATTTATAAAGAATGACGCCCAAATAACGAAGGAGAAAATGGTAGAATTTCTCAGAATATGTCAAAAAAAGTAAACATAACACTTAACAAAGAAGCATTTGATGCATTAAAAAAGGCAAAAGAATTAATGATCAATCAATTAGAGCTAGTTCAGCCCAATTTTGGTAAAAGGTTTATTCTGACGACAGATGCTTCTAGCATAGCTATTGGCGGAGTATAGAGTCAGGACGGGAAACCGATAACCTTCATATCGAAAACGCTTAGATCTACGGAAAGAAGCTATGCAACCAATGAGATAGAATTATATGCCATTGTATGGGCCTTAAACACCCTCCGAAATTAACTGTACGGTATAAAAAACCTAGAAATACACACCGAGCCACTGACATTTTCAGTCTCGGTCAGAAATCCGAACGCAAAGATGAAAAGATGGCATGCACTTATTGAGGAATTTACCCCCAAAAATTATATACAAACCAGGTACAGAAAATGTAGTTGCCGATGCTCTGTCCAGGCAGATTTTAAACCAGATTTCTGATGTCGATGGCATCCACAGCACACAGCATTCAACAGAAAGTAGCGATCATTTTCTTATCCCTGAAACTAATAAACCTTTAAACGAATTTAAACAACAAGTTCTTTTACTTAAAAACAGATTCACAATTCATGAATCTATAACCAATTTCGGCAGAACTCGCCATATAATAGAATTTGATACAAGAGCAAATCTCTTGACAATTCTCAAAGAATTTTTACGGCCAAATTTAGTTACAGCTATACGCGGTACTCAGGAAGACTTATACGAATTTAAAGAAGCGGTTAAAATGTATTTACAAATAAATTTGTTTTCACAAAACTTTTCCCAAATGACTTCACAAATTAAGATGACCAACACATTATAGTAGAGTAGACACTAGAGTTTTTTTATTCCCGCACTTTTTGGATTCCCGGGAAAGCGGGAAATAAATATCAAATTCCCGGGATCCCGGGATTCCCGCCCAAATTTTTTTATTTATTTATTTACTTATTTCTCCAATGAAACTAATATTTCTCACTGACTATTACGCTTAAAATAATTAAATTTAGTATCTATTATATAACAAAAACGTAAAAAATTTAAGATTAAAGTAATTTTAAGATACTTAAGAGGTTTTTTTGATGCCAATAGGATCATTAAAATCAATATACGTATATACATTGTCAACTTCAAGGCTCATTTGCATAATTAGAATGAAAGTATTAAAGTCTTAGTGGAATAAAATTTCTGAAAGGGCGATTAGGAACTGAAAGCCACAACATTACGAAATAGGAATTCTAAAACAATTTTACCGTTTAACAAATTAGCAGTGGTGTATGAAGGTATACTAAGTTTGTCATTCCATGTGAATCTTTTTTTAATATTATTGTGAATCCTTCTGAGTCGATTTAGTCATATGGGTGTCAAATTGTTTCTAGATCTTCTAGCCTGTTTGGGAGTGAATTCCAGCAGAATCACTTCAGTAGGGAAAGAGTTATGCACCCAAATCGTCGGCTGATAATTTAATTGTCGTATATGGATTCCGATAGTTTCGAGTAAATTGAGTTTGAACACTTCTAATTTGAAAATTGCTTCGGCAAATACCACATACGACAAACTCAACACTCCATATCTCAAAAACCGTATGAGGTATCGAAAAACTGATTACGTTAAATGAAAGATCAGGTCGGAAATCTGATCTAACATAAATTTGACATTAAATTTCCACAAATTTGTTTTATAAGCCACCAAATTTCGTGAATGTCGGTCCATAATTTACCTACGGCTCCATGTTTAGACCAGTCTTGTAAATCATGTAAGTATGGCTAAAAGCGTAACGAATGGAGCAATTTAGCATATTCTACTTTCATAAGACTCAAAATTACTTGAAATGCCGCATATAAAGCACAATCTATGAACACACTTTACTACGCCCTAAGCCGCAAGACCTTATAATATTATTGTAAAATTTACACTTCAGCGTGCTAAGACAAGAAATAAAATTTCGTGAAGATAGGCCTTTAATTATCATAGGCCCTATACAAAGCCCATTCTTAAAAATGAGCTTAATACACCTTAAACTGTAGTAGACTTAAATATTGTGGTGAAATTAAGTTGGATTAAACTACTAAAGGCACTAGTCCGACATAGATTTACTAAAGTATTAAAAAAAGATGTTCTTCAAAATTACCCGGGAATCCCGCAACTAATTCCCGGGAAAGCGGGAATTGAAAACAATTGAAAATCCCAGGAATTCCCGGGACGGGAAATCCCGGGAACAAACTCTAGTAGACACACACACGTGCTCATAGGAGTTATAAGGAAAACTACAAGCAGGTGTTCAAACAATATTATTGGCAAAAAATGATTAATTCATTTAAAGAATATATAAGACATTGCAGTATATGTAATTAATCTAAATACGATAGGAAACCAATGAAGCTTCCAATTGGTGAGGCACCAATTCCTCAAAGAGGGGGGAATTCCTCCACATTGATATATATTACGTGCAAAATTTAAAGTTTATAACATGTGTTAACAGGGTCACACTTTATTAATACTTTTCACAACTACTATTTTATACCACCATGGTTTCTATTATTGTCTTTTAATCACTTGTTCTTGTATATATGTACACACATTATCATTACATCGGGCATTGTACAATCTAGTGTGATCTAATCGTGTTATGTTAATTCGTTTGTATAACTCTAAATAATAATAATTAAATACAAAATAAAAAAGGTAATAAACCTAGTGTTTTATTTGCATGGTGCCGAAACCCGTAGCGTTTGAATACACGTAAAAAGAAGGAAAATAACAAATATATCCATCAAACTAATCGTTTGTTAGATTATAATAGAAAAAGCCAAGAATTGTTCAAAATGGCGGAAACGTGTAATTTTCTAAGGCCACCAAAACCTCTAGCAGTAGAACACGACAAGGATATGGGCAAAGAGTGGAAGCTTTGGAGGCAGCAGTACGAATACTTCGAGGTCGCAACAGGTTTAAGCGCAAAACCAGCGAACGTTCAACTGGCAACTTTTATGTCAGCGATTGGCCACGCAGCCATAGAAATTTACAATTCACTACCGAGCGTAGAGGGAGAAAAACTGCCTGAAGTCAAGCAGAAATTTGAAAAATATTTCACACCAAAGTTGAACACAACCTTCGAGCGGTACAAATTCCACAAAATTGTTCAAAATGAGGGTGAAACAATCGACGAATACATCACCAGGCTAAGACTTCAAGTACAAAGGTGTAATTTTGAACAGCTCGCGGACAGTCTTTTGAAAGATCAACTCATCCTAGGCATTAAAAGTGATACACTACGAACCAAGCTGCTTTCAGATGACATTACGCTAGATAAAGCACTTCAAATATGCCAGGCGACAGAACTGGCTCAGAAACAAACTGCTGAAATAAATAATCAAGAGGAAAAAACATAAATCTGGTAAGAAAAAATGATAAAACAAAATGGTTCGACTGTAGAAATTGCGGGAAGAATCATGCAGTACGCAGTTGCCCAGCATATCGCCATGTTTGCAAAAAATGCAAAAAAGAAAACCACTATGAAAAAATGTGCAAAACGAAAGGAAAAATCAAATTCAACAAACACAGGGATGTTGCATATTGTGAACAAGAAACTGGCACTGAAAACAGCGAAAGCAGTGATTCCGAACTTTTTATTGGTTCTATAACAAACGGTGATGGAAATTGTAGCGATAACTTCTCAGAACTAGTAAATATTGAAAATATCAACTATAAACTCAAATTAGACACTGGTGCACAGTGTAACGTCTTGCCAAAATGTATAGTGGATAAATTGCGAAATTTCAATAAGAAAATAACAATTAAACCAACCAGGGTAAAACATCTTGTGTCATTTGGCAATCATAAAATGCAAGTTTTAGGTGAGATTGTCGTCACCTGTAAAGTAGCCGGGAAATTAAGCAAAATTAACTTTAAAATCGTAGACGAAAACGTTAAACCAATTCTAGGGGCAGAAGCGTGCGAAAAGTTACAGCTGGTAAAAAGAGTATATGAGCTCCAGGTTGATAGAAACCTATATGAGGGTCTAGGTTGTATAAGGAGTTTTGTTTATGATATTGACCTAGTCGAAAACCCAAAATTTGAAATTTGTCCGGCCAGACGAGTAGCATTTAAAATTAGAGATCAAGTGAAAAATGAACTGGATAACATGGTCAAAATGGGCGTAATAGAGCCAACAAATTTGCCAACTCCGGCGGTATCACCAATGGTAGTGGTACGTAAAAAAGATAAAATAAGAATCTGTATCGATCCAACAAGCGTAAACAAAAATGTTAAGCGGCGCCACTACCCAATGAACACCATTGAGGAAATTAGCGCTCAGCTCAAGGGAGCCAAATATTTTTCAATGTTAGACTGCAAGAAAGGTTTCTGGCAGGTTCCAGTCACTGATCGCACAAAGCAAATTTTAACATTTTCAACACCTTGGGGTCGCTACTCCTGCAAAAGGCTACCATTTGGTATCTCATCAGCACCGGAAGTATTTCAAAGTATTATGCAAAATTTATTTTCAAAACTGCCAAACGTAAAAGTCGCCATAGACGATATACTAATACACGCTAAAAACTTACATGAACTACGTGATACTACAGCTAAAGTTATCAAGGTTTTTAAAACAAATGGCTGAAAACTAAACAAAGAGAAATGTTGTAGGACACGTTATTAGCGAGGCTGGCTTATATCCAGACCCAGACAAAATAGATGCGATCAGTCGCCTTAAAGCTCCTGAGAACCGAAAACAACTACAAAGGGTTCTGGGCAAATTCACATATTTGAGTAAGTTCATTAAAAACTTTTCACACATTACAGCTCCTCTCCGGCAATTACTTGAAAAATCCAACTCGTTTTGCTGGGACACTAGCCAACAAAAATCTTTTGAAGAATTAAAACAAATTATCAGTAAACCTCCCGTACTTAAACTATATGATGTCAATAAAGACGTAAAGTTGCAGGTAGACTCCAGCTCATATGCTATGGGCGCAGTGCTATTACAAGATGAGCAGCCAGTGGCATACGCTTCAAAATCCCTCACAGAGTGTCAATCTAGATATTCTCAAATAGAAAAAGAGGCGCTCGCTGTTAAGTTTGGATGCGAAAAATTCCACCAGTACGTCTGGGGTAAACAAATAACCGTAGAATCTGACCATAAGCCTTTGGAATCAATTTTCCAGAAGCCGTTACACTCATCACCATCAAGACTTCAAAGAATTAGGTTGAGTTTACTCACCTACAATCCTAAAGTTGTATTTAAGCCAGGCAACTGTCAAGACACAAATCCACCCTCGATCATACATAGTCGAAGATGCGAGGGGCAATCTGTACCGTAGAAATTCGACCGATATTAGACCAACTCAAGCCGTCATAAAAACAACGCCAGAAGTTTCCGCAGAGAAAGAAGAAGTCAACATTCCATTCAACACCACGAGTACTCACCCATTAGGTGACAAGATCGAACCGGCTGCCACCCAACCTGTAAACGACACCTTTAAATCACCTCCTGTACTAAGAAGATCGGTCAGAAATAGAACTAAACCTAGTAGGCTGGACCTGTAGGCTTCTTTGAAGAAAGAGGATGTAAACAGGGTCACACTTTATTAATACTTTTCACAACTACTATTTTATACCACCATGGTTTCTATTATTGTCTTTTAATCACTTGTTCTTGTATATATGTACACACATTATCATTACATCGGGCATTGTACAATCTAGTGTGATCTAATCGTGTTATGTTAATTCGTTTGTATAACTCTAAATAATAATAATTAAATACAAAATAAAAAAGGTAATAAACCTAGTGTTTTATTTACAACATGCATTGACGCGTACTCAAAATTTATGGTGATAAAACCAACAGAAAACAAATTAAATCTTGGCGAGAAGAAACTCGATATTTTAGAAACATTTCCTGCAGCCAAAAAAATAACATTAGGTAACGGACCAGGGTTTACCACCCTACAATTTAAATCTATAATGCAAGGACTACAAATCCAGTTATATTATTGCGATCCGCGACACAGTTCGACCAATGGTCAGGTTGAAATATCACATTCTACCATTACAGAAATCGCACGTTGTGTAAAGAATGAATATCACATAATAGATACAATTGAAACATTTTATAGGGCCGTTCAGCAATTCAACCATACGATCCATCCAGTGACGGATATAAAAATCTTTCGAAGTATTTTACAATAAAATAAGTCACGACGACTTACCAAGTAGGTTACGCGAAACCCAAGCAAAAATGCTTGGAAGAAATGAAACAACCCAAACAAAAACCTACGAACCTAATCAAGAAATTTATGAAAAACTAATAGGTAAGAGAGATAAGTTAGATCATATATATAAAAAACAGAAAGTAAAGGAGGATTTAAGTAATAAAGTTAGAGTATACAGTAGGAATAGGATAATACATAAGGAAAATATTAAGTCCTAAAATAAACCATAACATATCTAACAAAACTAACATCGACCACATAATAACTAACAACATTAATACATTTTAACAATTAACCAACGCAACTCATACGAATAATATAAATCTTAAATAATTTTAGCAAAATGCTACTAATTTCGATCATGATGATACTTTTCGCTCATACGGTAGTCACAGGGATACAAATCCTGGATTACTCAAATTCATTTGGGCCTTACAAGGTTGAAAAATGGAAATTTGAAACTAATACATGTTATTGAAATAAATAAATACGCAGAATTGGTCGACACTCTTAATTCCGAATTAATGAAATTGTGAATCCGAATATGAAGTCAGAATGGTCAAAAGTAGAACAGTTTTAAAAATATTGCAAAATTACGTCTTTTGCATTTTTAAAAAAGATGATGTCACTTTCAAAAAAATATCTTCGAAAATATTCAATTTTTTTTTTTTTTTTTTTTTTTTTTGAAAGATAACAAAATTACCAAAACAGCCACAATTCGTTTGTAAATATTGGTCAATAAATGACTGACTTACTGTGGACCAAATTTAAAATTTCACAAAAATTTTAATGATGTTTTGGAATTTAGCTTTTTCAACTTATTTTTTTTAAAACCAAACAATGAATTTTCTTAAGTGTTGTCACTTATTGCGTTAGTTTATTTCAATAAGAACATTTTGTGCAAAAACTTTTCGATTTTTATCACATAAAAAAAAAAAAAAAAAAAAAACAGAACAGTAAATATACAAATCTAATGGTAGTAACAATTAATATTAAATATGGCTTAAAACTGTTGAATGGTTCTGCATATTGTGATTATTTTCTGTCTCTCGCACAAGGAACCAATAATAGTCGCCCAGCATCGCCTCATCATACGCCCCTTGATACCGACGCTCCATTTCTTGTATTTATTGTTGAAAGCGCTCATCATGTATTTCATATCTAAATTTGGATTAAAAACCATTAACAGTTCAATAAAATAACCACAATACTAATTATTGTTAACAGCTAAGGCACGAGCTATGTTTACATTTGTCCTTCAAGTTGTGCTGAAAAAGGTCAACAAGAAAAAAGAAAGACAAAAACATGAAAAACAGAAAAGATGTACTTTGGATTTCAAGAAGAATTCTTGACAAAAAGTACGAAAATACAGAAGTTAGGAAGAACATGTACATAAATCAATTAAAATAGATAATCATTCATTCAAAAGCAAATTTCGATCTACCAAGTTGAAATACAATTTGGTTTAAAGATTGATGTTAGACTATTGACGTCATCCGGTTGCAATAGCCGAGTGAGTAAGACGGCAAACCCCACTGAAGAGATTGTGTGGTTACAATCGAAACTAGTCTGGGCAACCTGTCCGTGAACGCCTGGGTTCAAATCTCAGCGCAGTCAAGAATGAAAAATTATCAATAAAAATTTTAATTAATTTCATGTTGTAAAATTCCTGTCTTCATAAAAATAATTTAATGAAAATTAAATTCAATGAACTTAAGCCTAATTAAAAAATATCTAAATTTGGATTAAAAACCATTAACAGTTCAATAAAATAACCACAATAATAATTATTGTTAACAGCGAAGGCACGAGCTATGTTTACATTTGTCCTTCAAGTTGTGCTGAAAAAGGTCAACAAGAAAAAAGAAAGACAAAAATATGAAAAACAAAAAAATGTACTTTGGAATTCAAGAAGAATTCTTGACAAAAAGTACGAAAATACAGAAGTTAAGAAGAACATGTAAATCAATTAAAATAGATAATTATTCATTCAAAAGCAAATTTCGATCTACCAAGTTGAAATACAATTTGGTTTAAAGATTGATGTTTGACTATTGACGTCATCCGGCTGCAATAGCCAAGTGAGTAAGACGGCAAACCCCACTGAAGAGATTGTGTGGTTACAATCGAAACTAGTCTGGGCAACCTGTCCGTGAACGCCTGGGTTCAAATCTCAGCGCAGTCAAGAATGAAAAATTATCAATAAAAATGGGGAACAATATCATCGCTGTGAATCTTTATTTGTTGAAGTTTTTGGCAATACAGTTTCGGCTGTAGTAGGAATTGTCTATCTGCCAAATGGCGATTTAAATGAATTTGAAGAACTCCATGGTGAATTATTTGATCGTTTTCCAAATATTATTACTATGGGTGATTTCAATTGCAATCTCTTTGATGTTTCGATTTCTGAAGCTGTTCGTTCTCTAATTTCCAGATGTGGTCTGACTTGTGTACATAACTGTTTACCTACACACTTGTGTGTACGAAACAATACTACTTCGTTAATTGATTACTTCATGCTCAGCCAGCCATCTTTAGTAGTGCATAAGGGTCAAATGTTATTTCCATTTTTCAATTCCCATCATTTTTTTTTTTTTTTTTTTTTTTTTTAACTTTTAATTTGTTTATTGGATCTTTCTTAGTAGAAAATAACAATAAGTAATAACATCTTAAAAACTATTTTTAATTTATGATTCTATTACCAGTGCAATAGGAGACCATATTGGGAACATTTAAACATATATTAGCTTTGTGCTATGGCCAAGGTGTCTACCCTCTTTAGCCGTGAGTGGCCTCTAAACGAGAGTAGGTTCTGTGCTAGGGGATTAGGGTGAGATGATAGTTTGGATATATATTTAGAACAATATTTTTCTATTTCATCGCGAACTGACGGGATATTGAGGTCTTTATGTATATTGTCATTACGAATGAACCAGGGGTCGACTGTTATGTATCTTAATATTTTTGACTGTCTTCTTTGTAACTTAGCAATATTGGAAGTGGATGCTGTTCCCCAAAGTTGGATTCCATAGGTCCATATTGGCTTCAGAATGGTTTTGTAGAGTAGAGATTTGCATTCTAAACTAAGCGAAGATGAGGAGTTTAGAAGCCATCCGAGTTGGGCAGTTTTGAGTTTTAATTGCGTTGTTTTCGATTCAATATGTTTGGACCATGTGAGACGGCGATCAAGGTGAATTCCTAGGTATTTAATGTGGGGTTTTTCAGGTATTCTAGTGTTATTTATTGTAAGTGTGGGGCAGTTTTCTCTTCGCAGTGTAAAAGTCACATGTGCACACTTAGCTGGATTAACTTTTATCTTCCATTTGTTAAGCCATGATTCCAGCTCATGTATATGAGACTGTAGGTTGGATAAGCCAATTTTAGGATCTTTGTGAGTGCTCATAAATGCTGTATCGTCTGCAAAAGTTGAGGTATGAATTTGACAATTTGTTGGCATATCTGCTGTATAAAGAATATACATCATGGGACCAAGTATACTGCCTTGAGGAACCCCAGCTGAGATATTCCGAGAGCTTGAAGTGTAGCTTTTATATTTGACTACAAATGATCTGTCTGTCAGGTAACTTTGGAGTAATCTATGCGTATTTTGCGGTAAGGATTGAACTATTTTATATATAAGCCCTTTGTGCCAGACTTTATCAAAGGCCTGTGAGATGTCAATAAATAATGAAGAGCAGTAGAGTTTTTCTTCAAATGCCTTTCTAATTTGGGTCACGATACGATGTACTTGTTCAATGGTGTTATGGTCCTTACGAAATCCGAACTGGTGTGCGGGAATTATTTGTTGGTCATTGAGGTATGGTGTTAGTGCCTGCAGGAATACTTTTTCAAACAACTTTGATAAGATGGAAAGTAAGCTGATTGGTCTATATGAGGTGACCATACTAGGATCTTTTCCCGGTTTAGGAATCATTATAATTTCTGACGATTTCCAGGACGGAGGAAAAAAACCTATGCGTAGGATACCATTAAAGATGAAAAGGATAAGTCTTAGCGCACTGTATGGCAATTCGCAGATCATTTTAGATGTTATTGCGTCTATACCAGGGGATTTTTTGGTGTTGAGATTTTTTACAATTGTTGTTATGTTAGAGAATCTAAGTTTCATGGGAGAAACTACTATGTCATTTATTTGAGGAATTTGAATGTCCGACATAGTGATGTTGGGTGTGAATACCTCTTCTAAATGATCGGCAAAAGCGTTGGCTTTATCGCAGTGACTTCTCGCCCAATTTCCGTCACTAAGACGTAAAGGAGATTCGTAGGGTATGGGTCTTTTCAGTTGTTTTGTTGCTTTCCAAAGACTGTAGTCCGTTTTGTCTGTTGGATCTAGGCCCTGTAAATAAAGATTCAGAGATGCGTTTTTATTTTCTTCGAGTGCTTTATGTAGAGCTTTTTGGCAGATTTTAAGCTTGCTTTTCAGGATTGGAGAGCGGTGAAGTTGCCATTGTCTTCTAAGATGTCTTTTTTCTTGTACTAGATTTTGTATATTTGATGGACACATGTACCCTTTGTTTTTGGTGGGCTTTGGGGCTGGAGTAGATACTTTCACTGCAGCAGTTACTGTTTCTGAGAAGAGCAATATTGCTGACTGAATTTCTGCCTCAGTTTTTAGTGAGATGTCTTGAGATAAGTGTGAACTAACGTATTTTTTGTATTTTAACCAGTTGGTGTTTCTGTTTGGGAGATGGTTATGGACTGAAATTGGTTCCTTATGAGACAATGTCAGAATCGTTGGAGAGTGGTCAGATGATAATTCAAGCGACGATGCTATCGAAATTTGTTCGCGTTTAATATTTTTTATTACTGCGAAGTCAATGAGGTCGGGAATCTTATTAAGGTCTGAAGGCCAATAAGTTGGCTGACCTCCAGACAATACGTCGAGCTGGCTGGAATTTATAGCTTTTAGCAACTGTCTTCCTTTGGGAGAAATGAGTCTCGATCCCCAGTGAGTGTGCTTGGCATTGTAGTCTCCTGCTGCTAAAAATTTGTTACCCAGGGTTTTGTAAAATTTTATGAAATCGAGTTCTGATATTTTGTGCTTGGGTGGACAATAAATGGCGGACACTGTCATTTTGGCTCCTACAAGGTATATTGAAGAAGCTTGTATGTGCTCAGTTCTGTATTCTTCTAAGGGGAAGTGATTTAGTTTGTCGTGGACAATTATGGCTGATCCACCAAACGCTCTACCTGTAGGGTGTTTTGTGTCGTAGATAGAGTAGCCTTTGATTCTAAAGCAATTTCTATCTGTGAAGTGAGTTTCAGAGACTAGCAGTATATCAATACTTTGGGAATTAAGGAAATTTTCTACTTCTCTTTTATGTTGGCTAAGGCCGTTTGCGTTCCAGTAGCATATTTTTATCTGGTTCATTTATTCCCAACGAGTGCTTGTAGCAGCATGCCCTGATTTCTCAGGAGTTCTTGCATTATGCCTTGCATATTATGAATAAAACTATTGATAGTTTGGATTAGAGTCTCCATCGCTGTTTCTAGTGAGTTTTTTTGCATGGGGGTATTGGGTTCTCTTATAGCTTCAGCATATGAAGTGTGTGAATTAGGCATGTGGTGAGTATTACTATTGTGGGTATTATTGGTGGATTTCTGGCGAGTTGGGGAACTGTATTGAGCATACAAGAGGTTTTGCGATCTCAAAGGTAAGTTTGAAGAGCCGTTATTATATGGAATGGGCTCGGGGTTTGATGTAGGCACATTTAGGTTGTTGGGAAGAGGTGGGAAGTTATTGGGACGAAACTGTTGATGGATAGTTTTTTTTTGTGAATTTTTCTTAATCCTTAAAAACACAGGGCAGCCTCTGCAATTACTACATTTAGTAATATTCGGGTCATTTTTTGGATTTGTACATTCGGAGGATTTATGAACGTCTCCGCATCTAACACACACGGATGGCAGTTTACAATATCCTTTAGTGTGGCCAAATTCCTGGCACTTTAAGCATTGGGGTGGGTTTTTTCTTTTCATTGGTTCTTCGACTGATATTTTTCGGTGGAGAAGGTATCGCATGTTATATATAGGATGGGGTTCATTTTTTTTTAATTTTTTGGAGTCAAAGGAAATTTGAACTCTAAAAAGAGGTTGTGGAATTTTATCCTTATTATTTATATTTTGGACAGATTTTACTTCATATCCTTCACTTTCGATAGCATTTTTAATATCGTTTGTAGGTGCAGTGCTTTCAATCCCCTTGATGACAACTGTGAGACCTTTTGCGCTTTTTAATTGGTGAGTATAATAATTTTTTTTTTCTGAGTCTAAATAAGCAGTAACTTTGCGATAATTAGATTCAGAATAGGTTTGAATTTTTGTTTCATAAACACTGCCTCTACGCAGAGACTCTACAAAAAAATTATTTTTCCCAACAGTTTGGGATAGGGAGTTTACTAAGGTATACTAAGGTATTTTGTTCACGTAGATATATTGGGGGCGGTTTATATTCCTTTATAGGTTCCGTGGCTTCATCATCGACTTCGTTTGTAGCTAGTAAAGAGAACCGGTTTTGACTTACCGTTTGTTCAGGATCTAATTTTCTTGTTTGTTTTGGAGTTGGTTGTATTTTTGATGATTTCGGACTTAATTTGCGTTTGGATCTTTGAAAATATCTATCAATACCTGTTTGGATTTTTAGTTCATTAGGTACGGTATTAACTTCTTGTGAATTTGTCGTTTTAGGTATAGCGCCTTTTGAAGTCACTATTGCCGGCTGTTGTTCCATTTGGATATTATTAAGTGGTGTGTGTGTTTGTGCGTTTTTACTGTTTACACTTACGAACTGCAAAAGAGAACTGCTTGTCTCTTTAGTAGTACTCTTATATTAGTAATAGTCTTATATTTATTTCACTGAATTTTGCCCCTAGGGAGCGGGAAAATGGAATTGAACTTAAGAACTATAAACGAATCAATTTTGATGAATTTGGTCAATATGTAAGTCGATTTGATACATCGCCTGTTTATTGTACTAATGATGTAGATTTGCAACTTTCAACATTAAATGATTTGGTAAATGGATTACATAATTTGGTTCCTACTTTTAAAACTAAACCGTTTTCAAATGACAATAAGTGGATGAAATCTAGGGAAATTATTCAAGTTAGATCGCTGAGAGATGCTGCATATGATGCTTACCTACGAGATCGCACTGATGATAACTGGAAAATTTTTTGTAAACTTAGAAATAAAACTAAATCAGTCATTAGAAGAGTTCGTAGAAATTATGGTAAGGGCTTATTTACTGGTGTTGATAACACTCAAATGTGGAGTAACATTCGTAGGTTGAGCTGTGTTGGTCGTGAGAGTCCTAAACTTGATGAAGCAGACATTGAGTCGATTGCAACTGGGTTTTTAAATAACCTAAATCCTAGCCACATGGGTAATTATAATTTTGAAAACTTTATTGATGGCCCGAACTCCTTTTCTTTTAATACGGTTACGGAATATGATGTTTTCATTTCTATTAACTCAATAAAGTCTAATGTAGCTGGTTATGATATGGTCCCAATAAAGTTTTTAAAAATTATATACCCGCTGATTTCAAGAATGCTTCTTCAACTTATAAATACTATGTTCACAGTATCTAAATTTCCAAGTGCGTGGAAATTGGGTCGTATAGTACCGATTGCTAAATCAAATAATTTCAACATTGATAATTTGAGACCCATAAGCATATTGCCAGCTATGTCAAAAATAATTGAAAATATAATGAAGTCTCAGATTTTATCACACTGTCAACGTTTTTCACTTTTTACCCTAATCAATACGCTTTTCGTCGTACTCACAATACAACATCTCTACTTATTTCCCTTACTGATTCTGTAAGAAAGCAACTTGATGAACGTAAAAATTGTGTTATGGTTTCTATTGATCTCACAAAAGCGTTTGATCGGATAAACCATAATGTTCTTATTAAAAAGCTTCAGGATAAATTCAGTTTTTCTAAATCTGCGTGCAAGTTGATATACTCTTATCTGAATGATCGATCTCAGTTTGTATCTTTTGGTGGATTAAGTTCTAGTGTTGGTAGCGTTACCTCCGGTGTGCCACAAGGTTCTGTGTTAGGCCCAATACTCTTTCTAGCTTATTTAAATGATTGCATTCCTCTCATGGATAATGAGTTTTGTAAATCGTATGTTTTTGCGGATGACATTTTTCTTGTGTATAAAATGGATTCTGAAATAAATATAATGTCTGAGATCCGTTTAAATAATCATATTAATACTGTTCTAAATTGGATGCATTTAAATTGCTTGGAAATAAATTTAACTAAAACTAAAGCAAT
Organism: Pollenia amentaria; assembly: GCA_943735925.1. Taxonomy (NCBI): domain Eukaryota; kingdom Metazoa; phylum Arthropoda; class Insecta; order Diptera; family Polleniidae; genus Pollenia; species Pollenia amentaria. The sequence continues at coordinate 87,981,768 of OX031010.1, read as the reverse complement.
ATTTTTTCGGTTACCTAATCAGATTTTAAATTATCCCAGAATTCGTATTGATAATCAATTAATTAGTTATGTTGACTCACTTAAATGCCTTGGTATAATTGTTGATTCAAATCTTAATTTTGCAAATCATATTAATTTTATATCAAATCAAGTTTCTTTTATTTTGAGAAGACTGTATGCCTTGAAAGCATATACACCAAGATATGTGAGATATCGCTTGGCTCATGCCTTGCTAATGTCTAAAATTAACTACTGTTTGGAAGTTTTTTCTGGAACATTGTCTGGTAATTTGGACCTTCTTGAGAGGATTGTTAGAAAAGTTGTTCGATATGTATTTAATGTTCGTATTCGTGATCATGATCGAGTGACTGAGCTTGTCCCTGAATTTTTGGGTTGCGAATTTCGTGAATTTCTACATTTACGTCTTTTACTATATTTTTACTATATTATCATGATATAAAGATAGCCTATTTCTCTTGTCGATGAATTTACATTTATTCACTCAACGCGGAATATACAACTTGAGATACCTCGGATACATCTTTCGATTTATGAACATTCATTTAAAATAAGAGTCTGTCGTGTTTGGAACAATTTACCACCTAATCTACGACTGTTTTCATACTCCTACCTCACTTATAAAAAAATGCTTTTGATTAGGTCTATATGATTATTCTTCCTTAGTTTTTTACGGGATTAGATCTCTGGTATACTGGATTTATGGAAATTTTTATGGATATTTAGTTTTTGTACAGTTTTGTGTGGTTGGGGAGCCACTTATATAGTACTGACGTATTTTTCTTTTTTGTAAAGTAGTTTTAAGTTACATTGTATCTCAACATAATTCTAGCTCATAGTCAAAATCTTTGTCATACATATACATAACATAGATATTAATCAAACAATACATGTATAATTGGCCTTTAAGGCTTCCAATGTATTGAAATAATAAATAAAATAAATAAATAAATAAAATAAAAATTTTAATTAATTTCATGTTGTAAAATTCCTGTCTTCATAAAAACAATTTAATGAAAATTAAATTCAATGAACTTAAGCCTAATTAAAAAATATCTAAATTTGGATTAAAAACCATTAACAGTTCAATAAAATAGCCACAATACTAATTATTGTTAACAGCTAAGGCACGAGTTATGTTTACATTTGTCCTTCAAGTTGTGCTGAAAAAGGTCAACAAGAAAAAAGAAAGACAAAAACATGAAAACAAAAAAATGTACTTTGGATTTCAAGAAGAATTCTTGACAAAAGTACGAAAATACAGAAGTTAGGAAGAACATGTAAATCAATTAAAATAGATAATCATTCATTCAAAAGCAAATTTCGATCTACCAAGTTGAAATACAATTTGGTTTAAAGATTGATGTTTGACTATTGACGTCATCCGGCTGCAATAGCCGAATGAGTAAGACGGCAAACCCCACTGAAGAGATTGTGTGGTTACAATCGAAACTAGTCTGGGCAACCTGCCCGTGAACGCCTGGGTTCAAATCTCAGCGCAGTCAAGAATGAAAAATTATCAATAAAAATTTTAATTAATTTCATGTTGTAAAATTTCTGTCTTCATAAAAATAATTTAATGAAAATTAAATTCAATGAACTTAAGCCTAATTAAAAAATATCTAAATTTGGATTAAAAACCATTAACAGTTCAATAAAATAACCACAATACTAATTATTGTTAACAGCTAAGGCACGAGCTACATATGTTTACATTTGTCCTTCAAGTTGTGCTGAAAAAGGTCAACAAGAAAAAAGAAAGACAAAAATATGAAAAACAAAAAAATGTACTTTGGATTTCAAGAAGAATTCTTGACAAAAAGTACGAAAATACAGAAGTTAGGAAGAACATGTACATAAATCAATTAAAATAGATAATCATTCATTCAAAAGCAAATTTCGATCTACCAAGTTGAAATACAATTTGGTTTAAAGATTGATGTTTGACTATTGACGTCATCCGGCTGCAATAGCCGAATGAGTAAGACGGCAAACCCCACTGAAGAGATTGTGTGGTTACAATCGAAACTAGTCTGGGCAACCTGTCCGTGAACGCCTGGGTTCAAATCTCAGCGCAGTCAAGAATGAAAAATTATCAAAAAAAATTTTAATTAATTTCATGTTGTAAAAACCTGTCTTCATAAAAATAATTTAATGAAAATTAAATTCAATGAACTTAAGCCTAATTAAAAAATATCTAAATTTGGATTAAAAACCATTAACAGTTCAATAAAATAACCACAATACTAATTATTGTTAACAGCTAAGGCACGAGCTATGTTTACATTTGTCCTTCAAGTTGTGCTGAAAAAGGTCAACAAGAAAAAAGAAAGACAAAAACATGAAAAACAAAAAAATGTACTTTGGATTTCAAGAAGAATTCTTGACAAAAAGTACGAAAATACAGAAGTTAGGAAGAACATGTAAATCAATTAAAATAGATAATCATTCATTCAAAAGCAAATGTCGATCTACCAAGGTGAAATACAATTTGGTTTAAATATTGATGTTTGACTATTGACGTCATCCGGCTGCAATAGCCGAGTGAGTAAGACGGCAAACCCCACTGAAGAGATTGTGTGGTTACAATCGAAACTAGTCTGGGCAACCTGTCCGTGAACGCCTGGGTTCAAATCTCAGCGCAGTCAAGAATGAAAAATTATCAATAAAAATTTTAATTAATTTCATGTTGTAAAATTCCTGTCTTCATAAAAATAATTTATTGAAAATTAAATTCAATTAATATTTATTTAATTCAGCCATATGAGGAGTTGGTTTTGTGAATGAGTTTACATCCGCATAATGAACAGACTTATAACGTCCATTTTGCTTTACTTTGTGTAGTGTATGCACACTGTAGTATGCACATACAGCCAACGAACCACACATTTAGTCAATTCACAAGGTATCCTAACATGTCATATTGTCAAAATGTCCTAATATTTCACAATGGTTTAAAAATATTGTTGTACGGCTCAGCCGCTCAGCGCTGGACTTTTCTGATTAATTACGACAGCACAATAAACACAGCAAGCAACGTTCTATTTATTTAAGACACTTTTTGTTAACAAACCAACAACAATATTTTTAAACCATTGTGAAATATTAGGACATTTTGACAATATGACATGTTAGGATACCTTGTGAATTGACTAATTGTGTTTCAATTGTATTGACAAAACACTCGCCTCTACGTACTTGATATTAATGAGTAATATGTGTCACTTGGAAAACTGATCTGATTCGTCACACGTAAAAATACTACGTAGTATGAATGCAGACTAAGTATGACAAGGTCAAGTACACAAGTATTAAAATAGAAGCGGCACTCTGTGAATTGCAATATAGAATAATAGATGTATGTTTGAGTATGAGGGGAATGTAAAGAATATCCTTATTATTTGTAAGTAGATGATAAGTTATTGAGTGAACGTTAGAGAGTTGCTCATAGTTTGTAAGTAGATGATAAGTTATTGAGTGAACGTTAGAGGGTTGCTCATAGGGGAAGTTATTACTTCCAGTAAGTTTTGGTATATAAGAGACTTTAAATTGTAAATAAAGTATTCAGTTGATTCAGAAAACTAAAAAAGTAAAGAACCTTCTTTTTTTATTTCATGGCGATCGTGCCGAATCCAAATGAAAATATAAGATATAAAGCACTACTTGTGCATTAACACTTTTATTTTCAAAAGAGTTTAAAGGATCAAGGAAGAAAAATAATAAATAGCGTTAAGCTGACATTTTTTCATCATATAGAAATTTTTTTTTTAAATATTTTTAATGGAGCAATCGCTTCATGAATCATTAGAAGAAATAAAACAAGCGGAGATTCGTTGGGCCAAATTAATAGCGGAAGGCAACAAGAAAGAAGAAAAATCAGTCGAACTTACGATTGGACCAAAGCCACTGGCAATAAAAAGCAAGCCAAAGAAGGAAGAGGATCCGAAGTTCGAGATTTTTCCAATCCCAAACGTTCAGAGGAAACGAGGAGGTCTTATCAATCGGAAGAAAAAAGAATTAACGGTAACTGAACACCAGCTGACTTATGAAGAAGGTTTAACGAAAGCAGCATTAGAAGAGAAGGCGCACCAACTAAAGAAGGAGATAAAACGGCTGAAAGAAGTCAAGAGGAAGGCCAAGAAGAATAAGATAAACAACAATTATAAGACAATTTAAGATAAATATATCAAAAACCATTATTTTTAAAACAATTAGTATAGTTATTTTTGTAACACTTATAACCTTGATTGTAAAGTACATTAGATCAACTGTAGAAGAGACGATATTGCAACAGGCGGAGTCTGTAGTAGAAACAGTTCAGAAAAAATAGAAAATTTCGATGTCATACATAAACTAGCATCGTTAAGAAAATTATTTAATAAGAAAAATTAATAAATAAAATATGTAAATATATATATATATAAAGAAAAACAAACAATAAAGAAAATAGGCATTTAATAATAATAATTTCGTATGGACCCCATTTTCAGATCAATCAATAACATTCTCTCAAACGCTAAATAGGCATTAAAAAAGACCATATACTGAAGAATACATTTGTGCAAAAAGAACTGAGGTAAAAAATTTAGAAGAAGAATTCAATAGAAATCTAGGAAGTTTAGCGTAATTCACAGGTTCAGCGAGCTAAAGAGGAGACTTTGGAAATACTTAGAAAACATTCAGATAGTAAACAGATAACAGAAACAGAATTAACAATGGCCAATTTATAAAGAATTGTCGGCAATAATGGGACTAATTCCAATTTTCACGGGATAGACGGATGAGTTGCATAATTTTTTAACGAATTTAGAAATGGTAAATGATACAATATCAGCCAAGAAAACTAATTCTTTCTTTAAATTTATATTCAATTCCCGATTAGACCCAAAAGTTAGAAACAGGATTAATCAGGGCACAACTCCAACTACGGTATCCCAATTGGTAACAGCATTAAGAAAGGCTTACAAATCTGCAAGGTCTTCAAATATAGTTTTGCACGAACTAACAAAAATAGTTCAGAGGGGCGACAATCTTTTTCAGAAGCGCTAGTCATTGCTGAGGAAGTAAATTCACGTGAAAGTATTGGTCGAGTCATGTACCAAACCGCGCAGTCAAGCCAATACAGAAACAATAACAACAACACAAGCAAAAATGTTGATTGTAGAAAGTGCGGCAGAAGACATGGGGGAAGATGTCCTGCTCAAGGAATGAGATGCCACAATTGCGGCAAGGAAAATCATTTCTCAAATAAATGCTTGGCAATAGGTAATAATAATGGGAATATTCGTAAAGTATAACAATAATGCTAGATCCAATAATAGCAATAATATTATAGGTAATAATTACAACAATAATAATAATAATAGAAATAGTAATTTCAGCAATAGTAATAATGGGAATAGTAATTACAATAGGAGGAATAATAATTATCGTAGTAGAGATATTAATCACATTCAAGACCAGGGAAACTCCCAAGAGCCGGTGGTCAGAATATCGGATTCTCCGGAGGTAACTTATTAGACACAAAAAGGTATATGCCATATCATCCAATCTCAGAAATTATATAAAGCTAAATGTTGAAGATACAGACAAATAATCAACATTTTTAATAGATACAGGAGCAGATGTTTCACTGTGCAAAGAAAAATATTTATATTTAAAAATGATGAAGATCCGTATGATTATTGTATCGTCGGATGGTAGGCCAAACCTAATTTTAGTCGGTTTAAGAAAATATACTATATTTATTTTAACAAATTTAAGAAACAGGCCGCAGAGCAGACAAGTGCAAATCTTTTGTACAAAATACAAAATGTTTACACAAAATATTTGTACAAACGTAACATTTTGACATGTTTGCCAAGCTATTTGTGTGGTTTATTATGCCCTTTACTTGAGGGTTACACGATCAAGTTTTGTCTGTCAAGTTTTAATACACTCACACTTTTTTACCAAACACTCATACTTTTAAAAATTGAAGCGAACTTGCCTTTAAAATTCTCTTTCAAGTGAGTGTATCAATTTACTTTCAAGAAAACAGCTGATTACAAGTTTGGTGAGAAAATTTTTCGTTTGTCTTTATAAATTGTTCTCTTGATGACATCTTGAAAGTTAATTGCTTCAAAATTGCGTGCAGCCTACATCACAACTTCCAATTTTTGGAAATTTTGACAAACTGTATATGTAAAAGACTATCAAGAACAACTTGATCGTGTGGCTGCCGTGTTAAGTAGGATCTGTAAACAAATCAAAGTAAATTTAATATAAAACGTCAATACAATTAACTATATATGAATATATATTATATTAAAATAAATAATATCACCTCCAACTGTTCAGGTATGGCCTGCTCAAGTGCTTTTCCTTTAAGTTGTCCTATATTTGCTTATAATTTTATTTTTTTGTTTTCAACGACAATTCTTAAAATATTGTAATTAATATTTCTCAAAATTACTATTCATACTGTGATGATAGCACAATGTGCTGCCAAGTTTAAAATAGTACTAAAGGTACCCACAGACGATGCAACATTTATCGAAACACGTGTTACTACTTTTATGTTTCAGTTTTGAACACAGGCGATGACACTAAAACGAAACCACTACAAAACACAAAAAAAGGTTCAATATACATATATTATTTTTAAGCCTATCATATTTTATGTCCCATAAATTTGGAAAAGTTTTATATTCAATTATAATTGGTTTTCGAATTCTTACAAATTGCAATTGTTCCCATTTTCCGAATTCTTTCTTCATATTTTTTTCTTCGAGAGTTGCAAAAGCACCTCACACAACAACTGCTCTTAGCAAAATGAGAAAGAAAAAAAGGTCAACATCGCCACACACGATGAAACATTGTGTTGGAAAATTTTTTGATATTTTATTTGATATTGAAACATCCCCTAACACGTAGCAAAATTTAGTGAAACATGCGCATGTTTCGACAAATGTTGCCTCGTCTGTGGGTAACTTAAGAGTTTTTACATTTTCCGCGCATTGCCAGACTAATACGTGCTGGTGTATTAGCCTATTTGAGACCTAACTTGGAGGCCACACGATCAATTTATGTCTTTCCATTCCTTTTAATTTGCTCTCACTCTCATTTATTTCACTAACACACTCACACTTTTTAAATTGATCACCAGATTGCTCTCAATTTTAACTATCCATTTGCTTGGCAATTTTACGTTCAATTTAATAGCTGATTAGAAGTTTAGTGAGCAAATTTTTCGTTTCTCAGTATAAATTGTTCTCTTGGTGACATCTTGAAAGTAAATTGCTTAAAAATTGCGTGCAGCCTACGTCACAGCTTTCAATTTACATATGTAAATTTTGGCAAACAATATATGTAAAAGACTATCTAGGGATGGGCAATAAATATCGATATATCAAAATATCGATATTTAAAAAAATTCAAATCGATATACATATCGCCGATATTAAAAATACCGATATATCGATACATCGATATTTATCTACGACAATCGAATTCGATATTTTTAAGATCTCTTTCTAATAAAATTCAACATTTTAACCGTTGCTTAACTGTTTACAATACTGTTGGTTTTTAAAAATTGCATCATATGTTTTTTTAACTAATATTAAGAAAATAACGGCGCTTTTCCATTGTACATTTTCATAGATTACACAGTTCAGTTTTGTCTTGGTTTTTTGAGATGAAAATTTTAAAAAATATTCTGGAAAGGGTTCCTAGAATTCTGGTAAGAACCGCCTAATCATGAAAGTTGTAATGTTAATAATAAAAAATAGTTTGTTTTTTTTATTTCAACATGTTCTAATATATTAAAAATAAAATATTGCACAGTTTACTTGTATAGTATGTGTCACAAGTTTCGTTTACCGGCAGTATATAATCCGGCATTATATAATCCTAATTAATTTTTTTAGATTTCATATGGCGAATAAATAAAAACTTTTTTGTATTCTTTACTTTTTTTTAAATTTTTTTATTGTAGAATTAACTTCCGGTCCCTCTACTTCAAACGACAACTTCGTTCGCATAACTTACCTTAAAAACTTTAAAATTGTTTTTTGTTTTCAAAAAAGTTAAGCGAATGAAAGTTTCGTTCGAAATCGAGGGACAGGCAGTAAATTTGAAATTAAAAGAAACAATAAAAAGTTAGAATGGAAATACATGTAATATGTTTTTACATACATATGTAAATATGTATTGACATAGGTATATTACGTTTTTAAATTTGGTAATAATTTCAGCTTAATACGTTCGATACATCGATGTATCGATATTTTTAATTAATAAATATCGATACTCTTAAAAAATATCGATACGATATATATCGATACGATATATATCGATATTTTTTTCCAATTTGCTAAAAAAAATTTTAGTTAAAAAGGAAAAGTGAATTCAAAAAGAATAAAGATTTTTGAGGAAAGAGTATAAGTTGAAAGTAAAAAGTGACTAGATATTAAAAAAGAAAGTTAAGGAAAAAGAAAAAGCTAACTTGAAAATAGAGGAAAAGTAAAAATAAAGAAAAAGTTAGTGGAAAAATTAAATGAAAAAGTTACAGAATAGAATAAATTATTGAATACCTATACAACATATGTGAAAAAAGTGAATTTGAAAGAATATTGAAGGTAAAAAGTGAAAAACGGAGAATGAAGGCAGAAAAAAAAGAAGGGTCAACAAATCATAAAGATAGGAAAAATTAAAGGAAAAATTTTTTTTTCGTATTTTTTACAGTTCAACCTTGAACAAGACCAAATTGGTGTACCCATACTATGTGAAAACATAATACTTACCTAGGTACCGTCTCTGATCCAGTTACTATATTAACATATAAAATTGTGTTAAAAGTTAAATAAAAAAGAGAAAAAAAATAAAAGGGGAAAATATTTGTTTCACGAATTTAATTTCTTAAAAAAAAAAAAAAATTTCGTACAATAAAAAGAGAATATATTATATTTGGCTTTGTAACTCTTTGCTTGTGCTGTCTACCCCTTAAACTTAATCGTTAGAAATAACTCGTCAGTTAATGCATAAGGGAAAAGACTTATGGCTAATAAATCAGTGAGTGTTTAAACGCTGGTTTAGTTGAACTAAACTTAAATTTATATGTAGTTTAAACTCAACAGTTGTAAATCAGTGTCCCATGTATTATATGTAGTGTAAAAAGTAACATGTGGCAGCACTACGATAAATGTAGACAAATTCATATGGTTTGTATTGGCAGTTTAAACGCCCAATATAATACGTTTAAAGATGGTTTATATGTTTCCTGATTTATAGATTTGTTGGCTTAAACACATTTTAAACCAAAAATAGAGTTTAACTTGCTCTGATTTATTAGCCCTTAGTTGGTGAGCGAATCCTCTTAATGCATACTGACTATGAGCTTAAATAACTATTAAACTAAACTCAGCTACAAATGAATAAGGTAAAGTAAACGAAAATATGAACATAATAATGAAATAATAATAATGAAAATCAAATTATATTACAAAAAGCAATGTCAGCATCAGGTTTAGATTGAAACATTAATGGCCATTTTCTCAATGTATCGACAAACTGCCTGTTACTTAATGTTGACATAAATTTATTGGACCGATTAACTGTTCGTTAACAATTTTGCTTTTCTCAATATACCAACAAAAAAATTAATTTCAGTTGGCAATACCTTTCAAAATAGATGTGAAAGTTGGGAATCCTGTCTTCAGGTGACAATTTGTTGTCATAAATCAGTTGTTTTTCAAATGTGAAAAAAATAAGAAAACACATATATTTAATTAAAACAAAATAAAAACTGAAACAATGGCAGATAAAAAGCAACGCGGGAAAAATTTTACCACTGCAGAGGAACTGCTGCTTGTTGATTTGGTTACAAATAAAAAACATATTTTGGAAAATAAAAAATCGAATGCAGTCAACTGGAAACAAAAAAATGAAGCATGGATGAAGTTGGAAGAATCCTTCAAGAGCCAGAGTGGAATACACCGTCCCTGGAAAACATTAAGAGACAAGTATGATAATATGAAACGAAAGTCTAAAATGAAACTGGCCACTGAAAAGCGTGAGCCATACCGTACTGGTGGTGGGACACTTTCCAATGCATCAGTGTCTGCAGTCTCAGAAAAAATACTATCTCTGGTTGGAAACAGTGCAACTGGATTGTACAATCCATTTGATAATGATTGTAGGAAAATGTGCATTTTTTTTTTATTTTTTAATTTTGTTTAATTGTTTGTTAGCGAATAATAATTATCATGATGACAAAATAGAAGAGGAATTTCTTGACAGTATAGACGCTGTAAACAACAATCCCATCTTGGACGAGGATTTTTCTGACGAACCCGAAGTGAGCATGACGTCCGAATGCAAGGAACTTCCCCAAAGGGAAACCATACCCGCTATCGAACCATCTTCAAGCAGAGTAAATTTTAATTCTTCTACGGTAAAACAAAAAGTTTCCAAAGAATTATTTATTTCTAATAAGAACAAAAAAACATCAATGGAAGAAGAAAAAGTTAAATTGCTAAAATTACAACAGGCCTTTTATGAAGGTGAAAATCGTAGAGCAGATGAAAAACATAAATATGAGATAGATTCGATGAAAATAAAAAATGAAATATTAGCTATTGAACTAAAAGAAAAAAAGACAAATCTGATTTATGCATGTGAAAAATTTGTTCATATATTTTTTAGCTTTACATATGTACATATATACTTGTTGAAGCAAGTTCAACAACGAATTTTTTGTGAGTGTAATTAGCTCTCTTTATTTACTTTTTTTTTATCCTCTTGGAGAGGGATTCTTTTTATTTTCTTTTGTTCCCCATGAACCTCTTTAAAACAGCGGTTTTAATGTAATTACATACTTTTATATATATATAACCTCATCATCAAATGTTTTATAGTTTTAAGTTAGTCATAAATAAGAACTCAATAAAGCAAGAAGCTTATAGGTCTTATAAAAAAGAACCTGTTGGTGTTTTATTTGGAAACACACATCTTCTGTTTGGAAAAGGAGTTACCTAGCCAAACATATGGTCCTTCGAAAAGTCCTAGAATAGGCTAGGACAGGAAAGAATTAGTGACTTGGAGTCTACATAATTCTGGAAAAAAAAGGCAGTTTGCACCACCGGCGGCAACTCCAAAAACTTAAAGACAATAGGTTGTCTTATAAACGTGTACTTCATCGGGCTAACGGCAGAAGAAGTAAGGTAACACTTCAGTGAACATTCCGTGTCAGTGAAGAAGCAGTCAATACAAAAGAAGAATATTTGGTTCATCTTATCCTGGAAAGGTACATCATTTTATACAAAGGTATCAAGCAAAAGTATATTGGTGAAGAATTGGCAAAAGCGACAAAAACGGGAAAAAGGTATGTACTGTGTTCTTTAGTTATTTTGTGCGACATTGTGTTTTCTCAAAAATAAAAAATTTACAAGAAAAACGGAGAGATTTTTTAACCTAAAATTATCCAGTTAAAAAATACATGGTAAAAGGCTAAAACTTAAAATATACCAATAAAATTGCATTACCACTAATAACCGCTAAAATATAGGTACCACAAAAATTGTCACCACTAACGAATGTCCACAAGAAAATAAAAGAAAAGAGAGAACGAGACATCAATATTAATTCCCACTTAAGCGGCAATACTGTTGTCATCTGTACACAACTTACTATCATTAAACGTTTCTTTCCACTCGTTCCTGTTACTTCACACAACTTTACGTATAAAATATTATAAAAAGAAGAAAAAGTTTAATGGTGGCGCGGGAGTGCAAAATTAAAACAAATTTAAATCAACGTAAAGAATAAGGAAATATCAACAAAAAACAAACATTAAACAAATTTTGTAAGTGGTGGTGGAAAATTAAAATACATAATAAAAAAGAAATAGTTTAAACAAAAAACGTACATAAATACCTATAAAAATTGTGGCACAAGGCAAAAAAAAAACCAACCTCAAGTTGTGAATAAAAAATTTTTTTTTTCTTCTCTTTTCTTTAAAAATTGTTTTATTGTTAATATAATAATTTATTTATTATATAAAATTCATATGTATATACATACATATAAAAAAGCCTTAAACAAAAGTCTATTAAAAAAAAACAACAAAAAAAAAACACCGTTAGGAAAAAATACATATTTTGTGGACAAAAACCAAGTTTCAAAAATAAAAACAACAACAACACGGAGTTTACCGGTGGCTACGAATAAACTACTGCAGTTGTGACGTCACTTGGTACTTGAACAAAGTCAGAGGTTCCCAACCAAAAAAATTTGTGTGCCATTATAAAAAAGCGGTGAGTTGAACATTTTTTAATTATATTGAAGAAATTAATTGAGGTTTAATCAGGTGGATAGCAATAATTTCATGAAGAAAAGATTTTTCAAAAAATTTATAAAGAAAAAATAAAATTTATGGTTTAGTGGTATACCAAAAACAATAGTTTCATTTTAAAATATTTTAAAAACCGGTGGTAGAATAAAATAAAATTTAAAAAAATTACAAAAATATTGCTATTTTGAAAGAAAAATAATTTATAATTTGGCTTTTACCAAACCCGACAAAAGATTGGGTATACATATATGTACAAATAAAAGCCATATATACATAAATAAAAGAATTTGCTTCCACAAGAAGGAAGTAGTTGCAGAACGAAGTTGACGTTTAAGGCAGTTTTTAGATGCTTGTAGCAATTGGTTTTTAACAAATTTAATCTGAGTCATTAGGGTGTATTTTCGGCCTGGGTTAGAAAAAATGGCGGCGTCAAAAAGAAGATGCAAATTTGACCTGTCACAATTGGTGGCATTCTGTACGAATTTTGAAAGAACTTGTCACGACGATTGTTCGTTTGCGTTTCTTGAGGTCAAAAAGCAGGAACTAGAAAGAAGATGGGTCAAATTGGTCAAATCGTATGAAGAATATATTTTAGGAGATGACCAATCTGAGGGCAGTGATCATAAAGATATTTCTTTAAGATACGAAGAAGCTAGCGATTTATATCAGGCCTTAAAAACTAAAATTTTGCTTAAAACGGAAGAATTGAGAATAGATGAGAATAGGCCTATGAGTAGCAGATCCACATTAAAGTTGCCAGCATGTGAAATACAAAATTTTGACGGCGGCTACTCCAAGTGGCCTGCGTTTCGGGATATGTTCCAAGCAGTTATCGGAAAAGATCCATCAGTAGCTCCAGCCCAAAAATTATACTATTTGCGTAGCAAAGTGAGGGGGGAGGCCTACCAAGCCATAAAGGATTTTGACTTGGTAGATGATAATTTTCATCTAGCTTGGGAGAAATTAAAGAACAGATTTGAGAATAGAAGGCTCTTGGTGCAGGATCAAGTTAAAAAGATTCATGCGGTCACACCAGCTCAAAATGAAAACATCAAGTCTCTTAGGCAAATACAGAATACAGTTAACGACTGTTTAGCAATTTTAAAGAATTATGCAATCGAACTGCCTAATTACGATCCATTTTTGATTCACATCGTTGTTTCAAAACTTTCTGATGAAACAATAAAAGAATGGGAAGTTTCTCTAAAAAACCATCGCGAATTGCCTACATGGCCACAATTAAATGGATTTCTCACTGAACGAATAGAAATTTTAGAAACTATGAGCGATAGGAAAAAGCCCACACCTAAAGAGAACCAGTCTTCAAGAACTCATGCATTTTACACGCAGGGTGAACCAGGGGCAAGTTGCAAAAAATGCAAACAGAATCACTCTTTAAGAGTTTGTAAGTCATTCAAATCTCTATCACCAAGTGAACGTGTTAAATTCGTTTTTGCAAATAAATGCTGTGTTAATTGTTTAGCTCCTACACACTTTAAATCAAAATGTACAAGTACTAATACTTGTTCTGTATGCCACAAAAAGCATCACACAATGCTCCACTTAGAAAAATCTGAAAACTCAAAACACAATAGTGTACCAACTAGTCATTCCAAGCAAACTCCACCAAATGAGAAAAGTTCAACTTCAGGTACTCAAACCGAAACCAATGCTTTTAATACTCAAGTCGAGATCTCGCCTGTTTCCGATAGCAATCTTCAAGATAATATTCAAGCATATTTTATTCGTCGTGAAAGCACTACGGTGTTACCTACAGCACTTATTCACATAGATAATTCTGGAGAACTATTTACCGTGAGAGCTCTTCTAGACGCTGGAGCGGAAAAGAGTTTTATAACAACTCGTATCCAACAAAAACTTGCCATTCCACTCGAAAAGCATCCCCGTCAAATATCAGGCTTCGGTGGAACAATTGTAGGAACTTCCAAAGGGAAATGTGTTGTCAATGTAAAATCGAGAGTTTCAAACTTTAAAATAAAAATCTTGGCACTTGTGACCCCAAAAATAGCGAACTTTTTACCCTCCCGTCCTATAAAACTACAAAATTATGTTGAAATAAAAAATTTAACTCTAGCAGACCCATACTTTTATCAACCTGCTGCTATTGACATGATAATAGGCAGCGATTTTTTGCCCTTCATTAACCTTGAGGGTGTGCGACAAAATATATCTGGTAATTTGGAAGCAAGAGAGTCTCATTTTGGTTGGTACTTGTCAGGACCAGATAATACGTGTGAAATAAATGCGTTTTCAACTACGGTGTCTTCGTCAGAGAATTATCTTCTTCACGAAGAAATGAAAAAGTTTTGGGAACTTGAAGAAGTGGAAAAGGACATTAAAATAAATGAAACAGACGCATTTTGTGAAAACTTATACCAAACGTCCACTACTAGACAGGCAGAGGGTCGCTACGTTGTGCGCCTACCATTTAAGGAAGAGTTTCCAAATGGAATATTTTTGGGTCTTTCAAGAAGCAGTGCTTTGGGTCAATATTATAGAATGGAAAAAACACTCGAAAAGACACCAGAATTGAAAGAAAATTATCGCAAAGTTCTTCAAGAATATATTGACTTGGGTCATATGGAACCAGTATTTCACCAAGAAACTAACTCTGAAAAACAATCATCTTATTTTCTACCACAGCATGCGGTTATAAAACCGGAAAGTAAATCGACAAAAGTTAGGGTAGTCTTCAACGCCTCTAAGAAAACGAGTAGTGGATTCTCATTGAACGACGTTCTTCATCAAGGCCCAACTCTTCAGTCAGATTTGATGCAGATAGTGCTTAGTTGGCGCTATTACAAATACGTCTTCACCGGCGATATTGAAAAAATGTTCCGCCAAATCGTAATGCATAAAGCTGATCGATCGTATCAGCAGATTTTATTCCGTAATGAGACGGACAGTTTTGTTAAATCATTCCAAATGAAAACAGTCACTTTTGGATTGAATTGTGCGCCATGTCTGGCAATTAGAACTCTACAGCAGTTAAGCGAGGACTGCAGTCACACATTTCCGATAGCATCCAAGATTTTGAAGAACGAAATATATGTGGATGATATCTTGTCTGGAGGACATAGTCTCGAGGAAGCAAAGGCAAAACAAACTCAGTTAAAGCAAGCTTTAACATCAGCAGGCTTCCCCTTGAAGAAAATTACAGCCAATAACAGTTTTCTACTGAAAAACTTGGCCCGGGAGGATCTTCTTGATGAGGACTTCTTAAAGTTTGACGATTCTAGCACCATTAAAACCTTGGGAATTCGCTGGAATGCTAAGTTAGATTTTTTCTATTACGTAGTGGAACCTAACCAAATTTCGCCCTCCACCACAAAAAGGCAAATTTTATCAGTAATTGCAAAGCTATTTGACCCTCTAGGTTGGCTAGGTCCAATTGTGGTGATAGCTAAACTCCTGATGCAAGAGTTATGGGAACTTAAGGCAGGATGGGATGAGGGTGTCCCACCGCATATACTTATAAAATGGAACACATTTCTACAAAATTTACCAAAAATCTCTTCACTGAAAATACCTAGATGGGTATATTTTACACCGACTCAACAAATACAAATTCACGGTTTCTGCGATTCATCAGAAAAAGCTTATTGTGGCGCAGTCTATATGCGAACCTCAACACCTCATGGAGATATAAAATGTAATTTGCTGGCGGCAAAAACTAAAGTTGCACCAATAAAAAAGACTACAATTCCGAAACTTGAATTATGTGGAGCAGTTTTACTCTCAAAGTTAGCAAAAGGGCTAATGGAAAAAGCAGATTTTCCCTATGAGCTTTATTTGTGGACGGACTCCTCAATAGTCCTCGGATGGCTACAGAAACCACCGCACACCTTAAAAACTTTCGTTGCAAATCGTGTAACAGAAATTATAAGTATTGCCAGTAATAGTCACTGGAAACATGTCAAAACAGAAGACAACCCGGCAGATCTTGGTACGCGCGGTTGCTCTCCCCAAGAAATTATTGAGAGTAAAATATGGTGGCATGGACCCACCTGGCTAACGCAGCCCTGTGAATATTGGCCAAAACCCCGAGAATTTGATCCAACAAACCTTGAAACAAAAAAGGTCTCAACCTTTCACCTGAAAGTTGGACCATTGGAGGCAAGCAGCCAAAATATTGTTCCCCAAAAAGAATTTGATGCTGACGCCATACTTAAAAGATTTTCGTCTTTCGCCAGAGCACTAAGAGTTATTAGTTATTGTTTTCGGTTTATTAATAGCATACAAAAGCGTGCTTGTGAAACGGAAGATTTCATTACAACAAAAGAAATTCGATTTGTAAGAAATCGTTTGATATTAATAGCTCAAATGCAGTATTTCTGTAAAGAATATGAATGTCTTCAAGACAAAAGGCCGATAAACAAGAAGAGCAGACTACTGACTCTGAGTCCATTTTTGGACAAAGGCGGCATATTACGTGTTGGGGGTAGACTAAATTATTCCGGACTCAGTTTCGAAGAGCGACATCCTGTAATCATCCCTGAAAAATCTCACTTTGCTTCTCTTTTTGTCGACTACACACATCAAATCCTGCTTCATGCGGAACACTACATTATGCTAAGGGCTATAAGACAAGGATTTTATATGCCTCGACTCAAAAATCTGGTCAGAAAATGCATTAGAAATTGCAAAACCTGTACCATCTACAAGCATAAAGTTCAATCTCAAATAATGGCCGCACTTCCCCCAGAAAGAGTTAACTTTTCGTTGCCGTTTACTTATACCGGTGTTGACTTCGCCGGTCCATTCAACCTAAAATCCTCCAATTTGCGCAACGCTAAATTAATTAAAGGATATGCAGCCATATTTGTGTGCTTCTCCACGAGAGCAGTGCACTTGGAAGCTTGCTCAGATCTCTCGACAGACGCGTTCTTAGCTTGCTTCGACAGATTCGTTGGACGTAGAGGCTTTCCAAAAACCATGTTCTCTGATAATGGCAGAAACTTCCTAGGAGCCAGTCTGTCCTTACTGAAAACTCATAATGAATTCTTGAAAAACACTGAGAAAGCACTCGTAGAAAAATATAGTGCTCATGGATTTTCCTGGTCCTTTATTCCACCTTATGCACCCCACATGGGTGGCCTCTGGGAGGCTGCCGTGAAAAGCATGAAATCGCATCTTAAAAAGGTAGCTAGCAACCTCAATTTCACGTTCGAGGAATTTGCAACAATGCTAATCAGAATTGAGGCTGTATTAAATTCGCGCCCAATGACCCCATTGACCGAAAACCCATCCGAACTACTTCCAATGACTCCAGGTCACCTCTTGAGAGGCGCACCAATCATAGCTCCCCCTGAAGCTCCTGAAGAACCTCCGTTAGAAAGCGTGTGTTTTATGAAACGCTGGGATCGTCTAAAAGTCCTACAACATATATTTGCACGTCGTTGGAAAAATGAATATATAACAGAGCTTCAACGCAGAGTCAAATGGAAGGCAGAACAACACAACATTAAGCCAAACGACTTTGTTATAGTAAAAGAAGATTTGCTACCACCCACGGAGTGGCGTCTGGGACGCATTACAAAAGTCATCTATGGGAAAGACAGCAAAGTGCGAGTCGCAGAGGTTAAAACACAAAATGGAACCATTACACGATCTATTGCCAAGTTGTGTATTTTACCAAATTTTCATTCAAACGATGAAATTACACTCAAGTCTTCTAATTAATCCACCTGATTTTAGATATGTATAAAACCGCCTTAAAAAGAGAAAAGTCGCAAAACAAAATTGCTAATAGCACAGTATATATATATTTTTTCTGTTCTTTTCTTCCTTTAGCCAACACTATGCCACGGTGTAATTTGTGCCTTAAAAATCACGCAGTCAGGCACTGCCAAGTGTTTGTAGCAATGTCCTTGCAATCCCGAAGAGACTACATTGCTAGATGGAACTACTGCCTAAATTGCCTAGCACATACGCACTCACGTTCGGAATGCGAATCAACCAACCGCTGTGCAATTTGTGGCGCAAAACACCATTCCATGATACACCGTGAGCGTCCCCATGATGTCACATCTACCAGTTTCGAGGAGGAAACTCAAACTAATCTACCGGTCGAAGAGACTAAGCCGATAACTATCGAAGAAAGCACGGTAGAATTAGACACCTGTACAAACGATGATCCCCATGATCTTTCGCTTTTGCCGACGGAATTACCCACGTTTCCTTCTTATTGGCCAGACATTATCCCGCCCCTCGTACAAGTAAATTTGGTCCATAAGGGGAACCCTATGTGGGTCAGTATGCTTTTGGACCCAAAGACTGAAGACTCATTTCTTATAAGAAGAGTGGCCAATATATTCCCGGATTTCACACCCGATTATCGTATAGGAGCTAAAGAGTATGGAGTATTTGAGGTTTCCCCAACATATGAACCACGTAAACACTATAATCCTATCGCTCGATGGAAATTATTGTTGAAGGATGCCGATGTCCTTGTGCCGCCACCAATAACAGATCCAAAAGTCGAAGAACATTTTGGAGCATTAATACCAAAGGCGCATCCCAAATTTGCTGTATGTCGTGAAGTTGATGGTATTATCGGTCTTAAGACATTAACCATAATAATGTCTCAGAAGGCAATCCTGCTAGAAGAAGGACTCCCAAAAGCCCAGCGCTCAATTTTTGGTTGGGTTATATCCGGACGATGGCTTGGCTGTAAGTGCCACTAATCTTTGTGCGGGAGTATGTTGAAGCAAGTTCAACAACGATTTTTTTGTGAGTGTAATTAGCTCTCTTTATTTACTTTTTTTTTATCCTCTTGGAGAGGGATTCTTTTTATTTTCTTTTGTTCCCCATGAACCTCTTTAAAACAGCGGTTTTAATGTAATTACATACTTTTATATATATATAACCTCATCATCAAATGTTTTATAGTTTTAAGTTAGTCATAAATAAGAACTCAATAAAGCAAGAAGCTTATAGGTCTTATAAAAAAGAACCTGTTGGTGTTTTATTTGGAAACACACATCTTCTGTTTGGAAAAGGAGTTACCTAGCCAAACAATACTTAAAGTAAAATGTCGTATTTTTCCGATCTCATCACATTTACATTTACACACAGATTTACGTTGACTTATGCTACCTTATTATTATTAATTAAATTGAAATGCGAAGACCTCGCAATTTAAGACTGAATTAAATAACAAATAAAATAAAATAAAAAACATTGATAACAAATATACAATACGTGTAACTCGCCGATATTAATTATTTCACCATTTATACAGCTTCTAATTCGAATATATGTGATATATGTATGTGTCTTTGATAGGAAGCTTTTAGTTTGCGAGTTATAGATCTTAAAAGCTCAAATATATACATAAGTTGCAATATCAATTGTTTGTAAACCGACCCAGACAAGGTATTTATCATTGGAAAGAGCTTTGAAATATCTTTCCAACGAGGTATGAATGGTACGAATATATGAATGTTTACAAAAAACAACATTCCATTTTATAAACTTTTCCTTTTTTTAAACACAAATAACTTACCAATATATATAAGAATTAAGATCGGCGAGCTACACCTATCATTTATTTAAGCCAAATATTTTTTTTTTATTTGTTAATGGTTAATTTTTTACGCCACCGTTTCAAGGAGGTAGTAGGAGGTGTAGTTATACACGAAAATTTTTGAATATTACACGAGCCAAAACATTGAAATTAAAGACTGAAATGGAAAAAATAAAAATCTTGTTTAAATATATGTATAAATGTATTAATGAATTTATGTATGTATGTACCTTGCAAAATAAGTATTGTTTAATATTGTTCGGGCGTTAGATGACGTTTCTGCAAGGATGGTGTTACCGCCACTGTCTCGTCACAATAATAGATTACTTAATCGAGTATCGAAACTTTATTTTATTTTTGTTATCGTGTTTTTGTCAGTTGTGATTTTCTATATTTCCACGCGGTAAAATACAATGTTCATTTAAAGCAGTATAAAAGAGCTATATTTAAGTAAAGAAACACATATATGCTAATTGTTAGAAAAGAAGTTTAGCTCTTGGTTTCCAGACGAAAAGTTAGTAATACCTTTAAGTGCTGTCTATTTGTCATTTAATTTTAAGCATATTTGTTTATGTGAATTTCAGGAATTTTAACGTAGAAGTGTAAGAAATAAATATTGTTCGTGTGAAAATTCTTGTGCTTTTCGTTTATAATCTACAATTGGAAACAAAGGGCCTGGGCGCTATCCCAACAGATGGTGTCATTATCAAAAATGGTTGGGAGTTCAATGGTATGCATTTCAGGAGGCGCAGGATCTTTTCGAATGATACATATATTGTGCAGCACTCCACATGCAACTATCACACTCATTGCAGTTGATACTTTTAACCGCATTCCCAAAGATAATACGGGAAAGCGCCGCTTCCAAACACCAAAAGACCTCTCTACAACATTTCGCGTTCTAATCTGCGATTCATTATACAGTTTTTGTGGCCGTGTTATCGGATTAAGCAGAGGTGTCAACATATAACTGGATGCCTTGTAACCACCGTCCCCAAGAATATAAAGTTGGCCGAACTCCCCACTATCTAGACGAAATTTTAATCTGCTGTTGTTAAAAATCATGCTATCATGGCTTGAGCCAGGCCATCTTGCGACCAAATCTTGAAATATTAAATTAGCATCACATACAGCCTGGACATTAAAGGAAAAATATCCTTTGCGGTTTCGGAATATTTCCCCACATTCTCCTCCCGGTGATTGAAATCGTACATGTGTACAGTCAATCGTACCAACCACCCTTGGAAATTTGGAAATTAGAAAAAATGCATCCACAGTAGCTGTATGCGGCAGATGAAATTTAATAAAATCTCCAGCGAGAGCTGCAATTGCTCCAGAGACGTCTCTTACCGCTCGGCAAGCAGAAGACACGCTTACTCCACAAAAATCTCCAGCCGTTATAAGAAAATTGCCACTGGCATAATATCGTAATGTTAGCAATAGTTTGATTTCGGCTGTAAGTGCTTGATTTCTGTCTGTCATTGAGGAAATTTTGTCGGTGATAATATTAAGAACCATTTTAAATGTTGCCTTTGACAGCCGGAATCTTTTGCAAAATTCATTATCCTCCATGTCTGCCAGGTAGTTAGGCCTGGCATGATAAACTCTTTCAGTATTCACTTGGAACTCATGTTCTTCGAGTTCATCCTCCGTCAAATTAACGTTAATTCCTCTATTAAACATTTTTTCTAAATTCTTTTTAATTTTATTTTCACAAAAACACAAGGTATTACCATATAAAAACTATAAACAGCAGTCAGCTGATTGAATTTATCAGTACGTTAAATAATTAATTGGCAGATGAGGGCCGGTTAGTTTTGCGACAGAATAGAAGCAAATGAGGCATGGAGAAATCCAAATTTCTTTAATGTGCAGTTTTTCGTTGGGAAAAAAGATAATTGCCTAATGAGAAAACGGCCATAAGTTTGTTCCTTTTATTATTGGAAATACAATATTCTTATTCAGATTGTGCTTGTTTTTTTTTTCATTGTTTCCCCTAAGCACAGAGTGCTTAAATATTAAACTAATTGTACGTGCTCTTAGGTAAAAATCAAGTGGCAATTAACTCTAGAATAAAAAAGAAAGCGGGGAAATATGAAAACATTCAACCTGCAAAGGGTAAAATTTTAAGAGGAGAAGTTGAAGTCCAAACCTCTCCTTAAAAAACAACTCATTCTTAGTTAAATTCGTACAAACACTCTTAAATTAGCACTCACACTTTTCATTTCGAATGCATTAATTTATGCTTAAAATTGATTACGATCTCTTAAACAGATCTAAAAACCAACCCCGAAAATCAATTGTATCGTTTGTATAAGTTAAGGAACGGAAGTCTAACTGTGTAAATTAAAACATTTTCAAATAAACGCTGTACGCGTAAGAAAAAAAGGCTACGTTGCATTTTTATTAAACATAAATATTAAGATTGTTGCAGACGCTACGTTGCATTTTTATTAAACATTCGGTTCACATGAAATGTGAACCTATTCTGCCTCGTATTTGTTATTGTCTTTATTCTTGTTTTTTCAATTAACGTGAAGTAATAGAACTCTTATCTTGGAATAAAAATGTTAGTTCAGTTTCGACCACAGCTTGCATAGCAAGTTTTATTTTAAAATTAATTTAAGAAAATATTGTAACCATAAAAATAAAACATACTTTAAAGGAATAAAATAAATAAAAAATATTTAATAAAATAAATAAAAAATATTAATAAAATAAATAAAAAATATTTGTAACAAACAAGGTGTAATAAACTTTAATTAATGTCGGGACTTGGCTCAACTAACTGGCGCCCAACGTTAAAAAAAGAAATCATAGATTTAAAAAAAAACACAGACTTGTGAAAAATTAGTTGAAAAAAAGAAATCATAAGATTTTATAAAGAACTAAGCACTTTTCAAAAAATAGTTTTAAGAAAGAAATCATAGATTTTTAAAAAAAACACAGACTTGTGAAAAGTTAGTTGGAAAAAAGAAATCATAAGATTTTATAAAGAACTAAACACTTTTCAAAAAATAGTTTTAAAAAAAAGAAATCATAGATGTAAAAAAAAAAAAACACAGACTTGTGGAAAATTAGTTGAAAAAAAGAAATCATAAGATTTTATAAAGAGCTAAACACAGGCTTGTCAAAGAATAGTTAAAAAAAAAAAGAAATCATCGATTTTACAAAACAACACAAACTTGTGAAAGAATAGTAAAAAAGAGAAATCATAAGATTTAATAAAAAAACTAAACACAGATTTGCTAAAAAATATAGTTTAAAAAAAAAGAAATCATAGATATTACAAAACAACGCAGAAATAATAGTTAAAAGAAAAGAAGAAATCATAAGATTTTATAAAAAAAACTAGGCACAGGCTTGTAGAAAAAAAGAAGTCCTTTGTAAGGAAAAGATCATCAGACATTACAAATCTATTAAACAGAAAAAAACTCAAGACGAAATATTTAAAAGCAATAACTTTAATCGCAGAATAAAAAGTTTTGTGGAAACTGAATTGTACCTGAACTTTAACGGGAAAAAGAGCCCTGAATTATCATAATAATTTTCATCATATTACTGCAGCTGAGGAACAACATGAGGACTTATTTGTAAGCATAACTTATAGTTAAGAATTTGTGTAATATTTTTATCATATTTTTTTTTTTGTTTGTTTAAAAATAAAATTTTTTTTGAATTGAATTTTGGCCTACATAGTTTTGGATTTTAAACTGATAATCTTAATTAAATTTTACAATTTGGGAAATTTTTGTTGCGATCTCTGCTAACTTCCCAAAATTTTATGGACAGGCAGGAAGAAGTTTTCAGACGAACAGAAGAACTTTCAGCCAGGATAAGAGCCTTAGTAATTACTGACAGGGAAGTAGCAAACACAGTAGAAAATAGAAACAGCATGGACCCAGCAAATTTAAGAACGCTTTTAGATACTGCCATTGAACAGGCTGTTCAAAGAACTAGGGAAGAATTTCGAGCCACTATCAATGATTTGACTGCAAGAGTTAATAGCTTACAACCACCGTCCGTGGTCGAAGAATATAAGGGAATAGAAATCATACCAGGTGTACAGTGTGACGAAACTTTAGATATAGTTAAGTCCGTCCCTGAGTTCAGGGGTGAGCCGCAAAGATATGTTTCTTGGCGCCAGGCCGCCATCACAGCGCACAAGCTATTCGAAGCTTATCAGGGAAGTTCTAAATATTACCAAGTGGTAGGAATCCTGAGAAATAAAGTCATAGGGAGCGCGGACGCTGCACTAAGCGCCTACAATACGGTTCTTAATTTTAATGCGATTATAGCTAGGCTAGATTTCACTTATATGGACAAGAAGTCCATATTTACATTAGAGCAAGAACTCTCTACACTCAGGCAAGGTCGGAAATCAATTGTTCAGTTCTACGATGAAGTAGAACGGAAACTAACCGCTATTGTCAATAAAGTTATAATGTCCAATGAGGGCGATGATGCTTTAATTAAGTCACTAAATCAAAAATACAGAGACGACGCACTGCGAGTTTTTGTCTCTGGCCTCAAGAAGCCTTTATGCGATACACTTTTCTCTTGTAAGCCCTCTGATTTACCGACTGCGTTGGCTCTAGCCCAAGAGCTGGAAACTAATCAAAACCGATACCATTTCGCAGCTATTTATAATCATGGGCTAAATAGGGCTATACAAAACCCTCTGGCCCCACCACCCCCAAGGCAAAGCCAACAAAATGTTAGGCAAAGCCTTTTCAATCAGCAACCGGCCCACCCACAAGCCACTCCAGGTTACTTTGGGCAACAAAATGGGCAACATTTTCAAAATCGGCATCGGCAGCCGTTTAATCATAATACTGCAAATTCTAATTTCCAATTTCATCCAAATTTTCGCAGCTTCGGGCAACAAAATTCAGCCCAAAACACAATCCAACATGGTTTTAACCCTACGCAAATTCCCCAGCCGGTCGATACCGACGTAAGTATGCGAACAGTGCAAACTAATAATGTTCAGGGGTTTCAAGCACAAAAAAGGGACATAATGTCAGATAAACAAATCCCTAGAAAAATCCAAAGAATCAACCATCTTGGACATGAAGTCGCACAAAATGAATTTTTCGAAGAAATTCCCGGATATCAAGGAGACCCAGGTATTCAACATTATCAGGATTCGTCGGAAAATCAGTCGCATTCTAATCCAGTCTTTGAAGACGAAATTAATTTTTTAGGGGCGGATCAGCACTTCCCTATATCGGAGGAATGATAGGTGGTAAAAATATAAAACTCCTGATTGACACTGGCGCTTCGAAAAGTTATATTAAAAACCGACCCGGACTGAAAAACATAGAAAAATTGGATAATCCTTTCCTTGTAAAATCTATTCATGGAGCCGACCTAATTAGCGAAAAAACAATAGTAAACGTCTTCAATAAAGCAGAAACTTTTTTTATTCTTCCAAATTGATCTCTTTTTGACGGCATCATTGGATTTAGTTTCATAAAAAGTATAAAAGGGGTTATTAACACTGAACATGACATTGTTAGCTTCTGCTTTTATTTTTGACCTTTAAACGCAATTAAATTGATAACTCAACTTCAACAATCTTTATTCTTCTATGGTACTTTATCAATTGATCTCTTTATTATTCAAAAGCCGTTTCTTTTTGCCGGCTCTATGTAATATTAAATAACTGAATATATGTATTGTGTACAAGTATGAGTTTATATAAAAAAATAAATGCCACTAGAATGTTCTAAGAGAATACAATATTAATGTTGCCATATTAATCATAAACTTTTACACTTAAAGAAATAGCTTATAGTTAACATTCGGCCATCCTAAACTGAAGATCGACCTCGATCGGTTAAAGTAAATAGTCATTCAAATATGCTGGGGTGGTCTTTACCCGAGTTGACCTCTTGGGTTGAGAATTATTACATTCTGCCGATGAATCACTGCCTATGTCATCGGGTTGAGTGGACACTCGTTTCATGTCCTCTGCAGCCACTACTCCCTCATAAAATCGTTGGGTTCGTTGAACATCTGGGAAATCTGCAATACGATACCGGTCGTTGGGCAACACCTCAGTGACCACATATGGGCCCTTATACAATGGCATTAGCTTTAAAGATTCGCCGGTGCTGGAAGGATCGCGACGAACCATTACGGAGTCACCTGGGATGTAATGTTGTGCAGCACATCTTTTCTTGTTGAATTGTTGCCTTTGTTGTTCTTGGTTTCTTTTGATATGTTCAATTGCTTTCTGTCGCAAAGCAAAGATGTCGTCTTCACGAATACTACTAACTGCGTCATCGAGCCTGTTAGGTGTCAACCCTCTTGGCTCATAACTAAATAACAATTTAGATGGGGTTGTCTTCAATACTTGGTGTATGGTATTATTGACACTCCACTGAACGTGACCGACGTGTTGATCCCAGTCACTGCCATTTGGTTTCTTACATAATGTTGCTAGCATGGGAGTTATAGTACGATTAAGCCTTTCACACTGGCCATTGGCTCTTGGGGTTGCAGTGGCATTTAACACGTGAATTATATTCTTATCACTACAAAAATTACGAAATGGGTTACCTGTAAAAGCAGTACCTCTGTCTGAAATGATCCGGGTTGGGGTTCCAAATATAGAAACAAATTCGATAATCGCACGAACTGTAGTCTCGCTTTTAACACTACGTACAGGTTTCAGAATGCAAAACTTTGTGAAGCCATCAATGAGAACTAAAATGTACATATTTCCATGTTTACTCTTAACAAATGGGCCTAGGTGGTCAACGTGAATCGTATGGAATGGAATACCAATTTTGTCGATTGGGTGTAGAAATCCCTGTTTCTTTCCAGCGGGCTGTTTATGATAGAGACACTCAAAACATGCTCCCTCAAACCTTTTGACATAGTTTCTAAGCCTCGGGAACCAATACTTTTCCTTAATTTTGGACACAACTTTGTCGACACCAATATGACCAAGGCCGCTATGACAAGACTGTACAATTTTATATCTAGCTCCATTTGGAACATACAAGAGTCTTTTGTTTTCTTCCATTTTATAGACACGACCACTTTGAATTTCGAACTCAGTTTGGATCCTCACATCATCCTTAGACAACTCAGATTTTTTTTGTAAAACTTCTTTTATATAAGTAACCTTTGGATCAGTCTCTTGTAGTATTTTCACCCAGTCTGATGTTTCGAGACTAGAATGAAGAATGCAGATATCTGCAACAGAGTCGGTGTTTTCTGGTGAACTAGTTGGGTTTCGACTCAATGCATCAGCATGCCTGTTTTCAGCACCCGGGGTGTGTTGTACTTCGAAATTAAATTCGGACAGTTTCAACCACCATCTTCCAATTCTGGGTATGATATCTTTCTTTGTCATTGCGCTTCTCACGGCATTACAATCGGTCTTAATAACGAACTCAATTCCTACTAGGTAGACACGAAAACGTTCCAGTACCCACACAACTGCTAATGCTTCTAACTCCGTGGAGTGATAACGGGACTCTTCCTTTGTAGTTTGGCGACTGGCATAAGCAATCGGATGAAATTTTCCGTCAACCTGTTTTTGCAATAGAACACCTGCCAAGCCATCTTTACAGGCATCCGTATGAACTTCCGTTTGAGCATCTTTACAATATATTGATAATACGGGTTTCTCGGTCAATTTTCTCTTTAAAATTTCGTAGGCTTTCTCTTCGATTTCAGTCCACTTCCAAACAACTTCCTTCCTAGTCAGATGTGTAAGTGGCCTTGCAAGGATCGCATAATTTTCGATAAAATTGCGGAAATAACTAGTTAATCCAATAAACTGTCGAACTTCGTGTGCGTTGGTTGGACGATTAAAATTTACAACAGCATTTGTTTTAAGTTGACTTGGAAATATGGCACCGTCGCTAATCTCATATCCCAAATATTCAATCGTGGTCATTAAGAACTTACATTTTCTAATGTTCAACTTTAAATCTGCTCTTCTTAAAGCATCCAAAACCGTTTCCAAATTTTCTATGCATTCATCTACGTTTGTTGCTGGAATAAGTATGTCATCAAAATAGCCCATGGCTATTGTAAACCGCAAGGGCCCTAACGCAGAATTGATAAGCTTCTGAAACACGGCCGGACCATTGGCGACACCAAACGGCATTCTTAGGAACTCATAGTGTCCATCTGGCGTTACAAAGGCTGTTACGTGACGTGAATCCTCAGCCACTTTCACCTGGTAATATCCACTACGCATATCGAGAACGTTAAAATATTTCATCCCATGCAGACGGTTGATTTGATCGGCAATAATCGGTAAGGGATATTTAATTTTTTTCGTAACACGATTTAAAGCTCGGTAGTCAATACATATTCTTTTTTCGCCATTCTTTTTACGAACAATTAAAATAGGGCTAGCGTACTCAGATTTCGAATCAACAATAATACCAGCATTCTTTAATTGTGTCATCTCTTCCCGAACAAATGCTCGCTCTGATTCACTCAATCTATAAGGCTTGTACGTAATAGGAGTTCTATTTGTTAATTCTATTGAAAATTCGGTGTTCACTCCACACCCAAGCTCATTGATATTTAACGCAAAACAATCTCTATATTGATGTAGCAAATCCATTAATTTTGTTTTGTACCCATCCGATATTTCAGGGTTGACATCGATTAATTTGAACGAGCCTCCCTCATTTTCGCTAACCATCTCAGTTTTGACTTCGGACTCATCCAAAATGCACAATTCAGCTTTTGTCACGCGTTCACCTTCGTTAAAAACTATATCTTTTGACGTACAATTTAGAATAGGCACTGCTAAGCCATCAGCATTATTATTTATAACACAAGCGGGGATGATACATCCATTTCGATTAGTGTTTGAATTAATAAACATGTCCTGAAATTCATTTAAAACTTCACCTGTTGAGACAGCAACAAACCCAACATGATTTGGTGGTAAAACAGTAGCTTCTTTAGCCCACAAACTAGTTTTTAACTTTGGTAGATTAGGCATTTCTATTTGATCTAAATTATTTTCAGGCAGATGCACCTGTTCAAAAATCCGCAATAATTCGCCTTTCTTGTAATACACAACGTGAGGCTGCTCCGTAAACGGTTGACCTATAAGTAGTGGTATATCGATGATGCTATCACCTACCACGTGTACCAAAACATCTGCGGTTGCTTGATCAATTTTTAAAGTAGCATTAAACACACCTAACGTACGTGCCATACCGCCACCTACACCTCTTACCATCGAACTTTCAGAAGGAGCTGCATAAAGCTCAAAGCCCAACTCGTTTGCCGTAGACTTTTTCATCATTACGCACTGACTGCCAAAATCAACGTAAGATTTTACTACATTTCCATTTATTTCAGCGTCAAAAAAATATTTTTCATTCATCAAGACTGGTTCATCATTACTTTTTGCTATAGCACAGTTTCTGTGTTGTGCGTTTGTTTGTTCATTTTTCTTAATACCACTGTCACTTATAAAGCAATTCTTCATAAAATGTCCAGGCTTGTTACATTTTTGGCAAACAATCGGTGATGTACAATTTTTCTTTATGTGTCCCTTCATATTGCAGCGAAAACAAGTAATATCTCCCGGGTCATTAACTTTTGTTATTGGTTCCATCAAGGTATATTCTTGTTTAATCTGCCTATTTGGGACTGCTGCGCGATCTTTCGTTTGAGTGCCCATCGTACGATTAAATTCACGAATGTCAACTAACAACGAATTTGAGTCCAAATGGGTTTTACATAACAAAAATGTTTTAAGTTCTCGGTCGTATAAGCCCTGCATTATTTGAGATTTCGTTGTCGAGAATGATAACTTAAGGTTGTCACAAAGTCTTTTTTTGGCAAAATAGTAATCAAAAACATCTTCGTGCTTATCTTGTTTATAATTTAACAGAGTTGACCACTGTTCAGCAACACTTTCTCGACCCATAAACGTGTTCTCAAATTCTGTTTCAAATTCCTGCCACGTTTTAATTCTTAGAGAATAAAACCAGTTAGACGCGCCGTCTATTAAATTTGAACGTACTAACTCTAAACGGAAAGAGTCGGACCAACCGTGCAATTCACTCATGCCCTTTATTGACTCGAACCATGAAGCAGCATCACCCTCATTCTCCTTGCCACTAAACTTTTTTATCGATCTGTGTAAATCTGGAACCACGTTGAAATTTGTGTTGGAATTGCTAACTCCACCAGCCGCATTTGTTGTGAGCGTTCTAATCAGCTCGGCATTTTGTTCCAGCAACTGTGCCAACATATTATACGGCACCTGTTGATTTTCCGAGTTACTCATTTTAATGACCGCAAAGATTTGTCCTTATGTAGATATGATAAAAGAAAATTAAATTTTCTTACCACTATTCAATAACCACAATAGCAACCGCCTAGTTTCCACTTTGAACACGTCTGGTAAGAAAACAATATTTCCACACACGCCAATACAGCAAATCAGTAGCCAAGATTATATCAGGTCACAGGAATACTTGTTCTCCCTTCGCTCGTGAATAATATTATCCCACTTCTGATTGTTAGCTTCTGCTTTTATTTTTGACCTTTAAACGCAATTAAATTGATAACTCAACTTCAACAATCTTTATTCTTCTATGGTACTTTATCAATTGATCTCTTTATTATTCAAAAGCCGTTTCTTTTTGCCGGCTCTATGTAATATTAAATAACTGAATATATGTATTGTGTACAAGTATGAGTTTATATAAAAAAATAAATGCCACTAGAATGTTCTAAGCAGTGTTTAAAAATGCTTGACTATTTTTAATGTTTTTGTAATTGCTTAACTTAACTTAAGAAAAAGAACACAGTAAAAGCAAAAAGC
This sequence comes from Pollenia amentaria, assembly GCA_943735925.1. Lineage (NCBI taxonomy): Eukaryota > Metazoa > Arthropoda > Insecta > Diptera > Polleniidae > Pollenia > Pollenia amentaria. The sequence goes on along the minus strand of OX031010.1, from coordinate 87,951,039 downwards.
AAAAGCAAACGCAGAAAAAGTGAGAGTAAATTATTTATTTATTCTCACCATGTTTATGTTCTCAGCTTAAAAAGCCAGCCAAGCAACCACTTGAAAAAAAAAATTGCTGTTGCTGTAAGTAATAAGTTTTTGTTTATTTTTTTTTTGCTTTGGCTTAACTGTAAATTGATGTGCTTAAATTCAGCGAGTATTAACTTCTTTGCTGTTTTTGACTTCATTGCTGTTGCTTGCTGTTGCAGGCGTTAGTTTCATAGAATAGGTATATACATAATTACATAACACAAAATAAACAAATTAGTTTTAAAAAACGTGTAGTTTCATTTATGTATGTATGTACCTATTTATTAAAAAAAAAAACGAAATACCAAAAAAATTCGAAACAAATTCGTTCATAATATATTAAGTTCCAGCAACAGCAAAGAAGTTAACTTGCTGACTTTAAGCGCATCAAAAGCAAAAAAAAAACAATCAAAAACTTAATACTTACAGCAACAGAAAATTTGTTTTCTTAAGTGGCTTCTTTGCTGACAGATTTAGCAGAGTACATGCACATAGCGAGTTTAAACAAATTATTTACTCTCTTTGTTTTGCTTTTGCTTTTTTGCTTTTGCTGACTCGTTATCAAAGAGTTAAGTAAACACTTAGGCACACAGTTTTTTAATTTGCTGCAAAAAATGTAAACAAAGCAAAAATGTGCGACTGTTGCTATTTTAAAGCAAGCAATTTAAACACTGGTTCTAAGAGAATACAATATTAATGTTGCCATATTAATCATAAACTTTTACACTTAAAGAAATAGCTTATAGTTAACAACATCATTTACTTTGATGGCGGTCAAGAAAAATTAAATTACCTCGAGGTTGATGCGGTTAATGCTTTAATAAGTGACGTTGGCATTCCGGAAAACATTGAACAGATTTTTTTCAAAAAAATTTATGAAAATTCAGTCGTTTTCGCAAACCCAAACGAAGCTTTACCATACAACACCAGAATTTTTGCTACAATTAAAACCATAGATGAAGTGCCAATATATTCCAGGTATCAATCTTACCCCATGTCAATGACAGAATTCGTAAATAAGGAAGTAAAAGAACTTTTGAAGAATGGCATAATAAGACCGTCTCGATCACCCTATAATAGCCCAGTTTGGGTCGTAGATAAGAAGGGTTTGGACGAGCATGGCAAGCCCAACAGACGTCTAGTATTTGACTTTACGAAGCTTAACTCTTAAACGATTCCGGACAAATACCCGATACCGGACCCGTCTATTATCCTATCAATTCTCGGAAAGTCTAAGTTCTTCACAACTTTAGACTTAAAAAGTGGTTTTCACCAAATTAATTTGGCTGAGCGTGATCGCGAAAAAACCGCTTTTAGCATTAACAACGGAAAATACGAATTCTGCCGCTTGGCATTTGGCCTTAAAAATGGGCCAAGTATTTTTCAAAGGGCTATCGACGATGTTTTACGTGACGAAATAGGGAAATCCTGCCACGTTTACATCGACGACATCATAATATTTTCTAACTCTGAGCAGAAACATATTGATGATATCGATAGAATACTGAAGAAGCTTTACCACGCTAACATGAGGGTGTCGCTAGAAAAGTCAAAATGTTTTAAAACCTCTGTAGAATACTTAGGGTTCATTGTTTCAACCAACGGAATAAAGACCTGTCCAAAGAAAGTAGAAGCTATTGCGAATTACGAAGTTCCTAATACGTTAAGAAGCCTAAGGTCCTTTTTAGGTTTGGCAGGGTATTATAGGAGATTTGTCAAGGACTATGCAGCTATTGCGAAACCACTTACTAAATTTTTACGAGGCGAAAACGGACATGTTGGTACTAAACATTCAAAACACATCAAAATAGATTTGGATGAAGACGCCATAAACTCTTTACAAAAATTGAAAAAAATTCTATCCTCTGAGGATGTCCTTCTTTTGTATCCAAACTTTGAAAAACCCTTTGATCTCACAACGGACGCTTCCTCCCATGCTATCGGAGCGGTCCTTTCACAGAACGGACGTCCTATCACAATGATATCTCGAACCTTGTCCACTACTGAAGAAAATTATGCCACAAATGAGCGCGAACTTCTCGCTATTGTGTGGGCATTAAAAAGCCTTAGACACTATCTTTATGGGGCTAACAACCTCAATATATTTACTGACCACCAACCTCTCACATTTTCAATCTCTGACAAAAATCCAAACTCAAAGTTGAAACGGTGGAAAGCCTTCATCGAGGAGTATTCTCCGAATTTTTTTTATAAACCTGGCAAGGACAATGTAGTCGCCGACGCTCTTTCCAGGCAATTTGTCCACATGATAAAGGATTCTGGATCTACAACCTCACTTGAAGTATGCTGAAGCGAAATTTCGTCTACTGAAACTATCCCCGCTGTAGAAAATCCGATCAACTGTTTTAGAAATCAAATTATTCTTACCAAAGGTGCTGAATCTAGAAAAGAAACGAAGATTATTTTCAAAGACCGCATTCGACACCATGTAACGTTCAACGAAATTGAAAGTCTTTTAGCCACAATAAAAAATTGTGTAAATCCGCAGGAAGTTCACGCAATTCATTGTGACTTACCTACGTTGGCTCAAATTCAACATCCACTCATAATGAACTACCCTTCTGTGAAATTCCGGTACACAAATAAATTCGTGACTGACATCTTCAATCCCGATGACCAAATCGAAATTTTAACAAACGAGCACAATAGGGCACATCGTTCAATGTTGGAAAACTCAAAGCAAGTCCTTCAAGATTACTATTTCCCTGATATCAAGAAAAAACTTAAAGAAATTACGAAAAATTGCAAAATTTGTCATCTAGCAAAATATCAAAGACATCCCCAAAGACATGAATTGGGCGAAACCCCCATACCTTCCCTTCCAGGTGAAATACTTCACATTGATTTGGATAAATTTTCAAAATTTGCTATAGTAAAACCCACAGCCTCAAGAGCCATAATTGATGTCAAACCAGCACTTATAGAAATTTTGAATTTTTTTAAAGAAACAAAAACAATAATTTGTGATAACGAACAATCCCTGAATTCACAAACTATAAAATCATTAGTCAAAAATAACTTCGGTGTTGAAGTTTACACAACCCCACCAATGCATAGCTCTTCCAACGGCCAGGTTGAAAGGTTCCACGGAACTTTAACTGAAATCGCTAGATGTCTTAAATTAGAATGCGCTTTCGAAGACACAATAGAATTAGTGCTAATGGCCACCACAAGATATAATAGGTCAATTCACTCAACCACTGAACTTAGACCAATTGATGTAATTCAATCTATATCAGAAGATTTAAGAGAAAGAATTCAACGCAAAATACTAGCAAAACAAAAGACTGATCTTGGATATCACAATAAAAAAACCGTAGTTAAAAAATACAGCCCCGGAGAAAAAGTTTACGTTAAAGTAAATAAACGTCTGGGAAATAAATTTAGTAAAGCATTTTAGGAAAAAGTAGTTCAGCAGGATCTAGGGACAACTGTAAGGATTGATAATAAAATAGTTCACAAGGATAATATTCGCTTCCTTTTTACAGCACCCTTATATTTACAATAATTATATCCACCAACCATGCTACCATCCTGGATTATTCTGCCTCACGCTATATTCCAATAGCAGATGGGTACGTAGCAATCTTTGACGCTTATGGAGTTCTGGCCCATGTAACAGATCTATCTAATTTTACAACCATGGCAGAAGAGACTAGAAACCTAACAAATCTATTACCAAAATGGCACTTGCGGAAATTACTAGAATCTGATGTTGACCAAATACAAAAAGCAATAGAATCCTTACGCGTACAACACAGACACGCGCGTAGCATTAATATTATTGGGACTGCCCTGAAATACGTAGCTGGCACGCCGGATCACGATGATATTACTGAAGTGTTTGACAAGCAAAATGAATTGATTACAGCAAGTAATGCACAATTAATTATAAACACCGAAGTGCAATCTAGAATAAATAACTTAACTCACACTGTCAACGCGCTTTTAAAAGAGGTAAAAACCTCGGAAATAGATTCAGGGTACCTATTTAGTCTGTTAAGCGAAAGGAATAGAGAAGTGCTTAGGGAACTAGATAATATAGCCCTGTCCATAACTTTGGGAAAGATGCAAATGGTTAATCCCACTTTGTTAGACAGCTCAGAAATATATTTCATTTTAAAATCCGAAGTAGATGCCAGTATTAGTATAAGTGAAATAATTGTAAATTCAAAATTAAAAGTTCTGCAGAATGAGAACGTTATCACATTTTTAATAAAATTCCTGCTGAAGTCTTCCCTCTCACTTACAACATGAATAAGTTCAAGTCGAATGTTCACAAGCACTACTCCCTCTTTCCTCCTTCCCATAACCTATTTTCCTAGTTCCAACACAATGCAATGCATTAGTAGGGGTCATCCCCTGAGTGCTGGTCCTAACAAAAAAAAAAAAAAAAAAAAAAAAATAAAAAACTAATATTTCCTGTTGTTCACCATAACGTTACATTATCATTCGAAACCAATGATGTAGCAAAATGTGGCTACAAATACATTATGTTGAAAAATTGTAAAAAGAGATCTATAACTTCATTTTGCGAAGCGTTGAGTCACAAGAACAATTCGTGCCTCAGCGATTTATTAAACAATAACGCAGCCGCTTGTGGCACAAATTCTGCACACGGCATCCCACCCTTAATGGAAATTGACGATGGGATCGTGATCATAAACAATCAACCCTCCAAGGTCGTCTCTGAAAATTTAACAAAACATCTTCAAAAAGGTACATATCTTGTAACCTTTGACAGTACTTTAACTGTCAACTCAACAGAGTTTAAAAATTTCCGAAAAATCGCTTTTAAAAGTCCTGAAACCCCAATAGCCCATACAGTAAACTTAACGGACCATACCACTTTACTATCACTCCAGTACCTCCACGACTTAAATATTAAAAATTTGGATCATATTTCTCACCTACATCTGAAAGTACGAGGAACCTGGTACGCCTCAGCCTCCCTTTTTATCCTAATGCTAATAATTTGTATTACATACGTTTTCGCCAAAAGGCAACGCAAAATAAAAGTTAACAATATCCTTCATAATTACGATCAGACGAGGACGTCCGATGCTTAAAGGGGGGAACAGTTAAGGAACGGAAGTCTAACTGTGTAAATTAAGACATTTTCAAATAAACGCTGTACGCGTAACAAAAAAACGCTACGTTGCATTTTTATTAAACATAAATATTAAGATTGTTGCAGACGCTACGTTGCATTTTTATTAAACATTCGGTTCACATGAAATGTGAACCTATTCTGCCTCGTATTTGTTATTGTCTTTATTCTTGTTTTTTCAATTACCGTGAAGTAATAGAACTCTTATCTTGGAATAAAAATGTTAGTTCAGTTTCGACCACAGCTTGCATAGCAAGTTTTATTTTAAAATTAATTTAAGAAAATATTGTAACCATAAAAATAAAACATACTTTAAAGGAATAAAATAAATAAAAAATATTTAATAAAATAAATAAAAAATATTAATAAAATAAATAAAAAATATTTGTAACAAACAAGGTGTAATAAACTTTAATTAATGTCGGGACTGGGCTCAACTAACTTATACACACATAAATTCTTAATAACAACAAGATAGTTGGGATTTCTGGGGGTTAGGTAGTTGGCTTATTAGAGTTTAGTGGACGTAGAGTTAGCTATGCCTATAAAGGTATAAGTATAAGCCAACTAGTCAGGTTGTTCCCAATTACTTGTTATACGCGGCTTTATAATTTCTCGTCGCCAGGAGAAATTACAAAGGAATTAGAGTTTGGTTAAGCTTTTGGGGTTAGAAAAAATAAAAGAGTTAGGGTTAGATTCAGTATAATTACAAATTCAGCTTTTATTGATGATGCTCACCGTTGGCTAGCTTCCAGACAAGTGCCATCTTTTTAATTTTTACAAGTTCAAGTTAGTTTCGTTAACAATTGTGTGTATAGCAAGATTCCAGTATAACATTTTAAAGGTTAATTCACAATAATAGAAACTTAATCGTTACATGATATTAGCATTAAAGAGTAAATTCAATATTCTGTTGATATAATCCGTTAAAATTATGTAAATTCAAAATAAATGGAAATTTGGTGTTTAAAATTTTGATTTTAAACATGCCGGACCCCTTGCACTTGTGCAACATTGTTATGTGGTTGTGAACACAGTACTTGAGCAAGAGAACGGATGGCTCCGGAAAATATTTGATGATCAGGAGCAGTTGGAGCGACTATAGCAGTTGGAACTGTTGAAGCAGTTGCAGTTTGCAACCTGTTGTTGGTTGTGGTGGTTTCGGTTCTCCTGTTGTACCTATTTGTAGTGCTAGGCCTTTCGTCCCGCTGGCTACTGCGCCTAGAAATTCTGTTACGTAAATCAGGTTGTGTTTTTGAAGTTGGGTGCAGAAGGGTGTGGTGATAGCTTCTGCACTTTCGACATGTCTCTAGAGACGAACAGGCCCTCAGGTCATGGCTCCTGGCTAAACAGTTGTCACAATAGTGGAATCGGCGAACCACCCGGTCTCTCTCTTTGACGCTCATCCTTAGAAAACGACGGCAAAATCTTAAGGCGTGATATTTTTTGCACACCATACATTGGTGAATGGATGGATTTCGCTTACGTTGATGTTGCCTTCTGTGAAAGAGTCAATTTAATAAAGAAAAAAGAAACAAAGGAGAAAAACAAAATAGGTGTATTAGTAATTATAACAGGATATGATATGAGTGGTTTTGTAATGGTTAATTAGAGAGCATGTTTTTAGAGTAAGAGTTTTATGTTGTTAAAGAATCATTTTCCTTAAGCAATGGCAAAAGACAGAGCTTTACTATAGGTCGTGTTATAACCCTAGTAGTGATTCGAACATCCGATACCCTAACATTATCATCCGAGCCTTTATATGTTTTAATTATTCGTCCCAGTCGCCATTCCGAAGGGGGTAAAATATCATCTATAACTACGACTAGGTCTCCTGGTTTTATATTAGGAGTGGCAATTTGCCACTTATATCTTTTATGTAAGGCTGTTAAATAGTCTTGTTTCCACCTTCTAGAAAATTGACAATGAAGGGCTTTGAGTTTTTCCCATCGATTTATAAGAGCTATATTTTCGGTTACTGGGGTTGGGAAAGACATTATGGGTTTTCCAGTAAGAAAGTGTCCCGGGGTTAGCGCAGTTAAATCAGAGGGATCCTCCGACATAGCTGAAATGGGACGGGAGTTTAAAACTGCTTCTATGCTAATAAGAATTGTTGAAAATTCCTCGAAATTAAACTTGCGTGCTCCGGCGATACGTTTTAAGTGATATTTAAAACTTTTAACAGCGGCCTCACATAGGCCGCCCATATGTGGAGCATGAGGTGGAATGAAACTCCATTCGAATCCCTGGGTTACGTATTTTTGAGCAATGTCCTTTGACGCTGAATTTATAAAAGCAGTAAATTCTCTTTTTAACTCCCTACTAGCACCGAGAAAATCGCGACCATTGTCTGATACTACCCTGTAGGGGAGCCCCCGCCTCCCAGTGAAGCGAGAGAATGCCGCCCGAAATGCTGCGGTGGATAGGTCAGAACATACTTCGAGATGTATGGCCTTTGTGCTGAAGCAGATGAAAACAGAAACGAAGCCTTTTTTGTAGGGAGCGTTTCGTAACGAGGACGTTTTGAGTTCAAAAGGACCGGCGAAGTCCACACCGGTGGCTTGAAAAGGAACAGATAGATTACATCTTTCCGGTGGTAATGGAGCCATTATTTGAGAGCAGTTTCTTTGTTTAAAAATAAGGCATATTTTGCAATGACGAATAATTTTCTTAATTCGAGGTTTTAAGCGAGATATGTAGAATTCAGTTTGAACCATTCTACACATTTGGTTACAATCTGCATGAACTAAATTAATATGTAAATAAGTAAGATATAATTGGCAGAGTCGGGAGTTGCCTGGTAATATAACTGGAAAGCGCTCGTTATAGGAAAGAGATGATTCTGATAAACGACCATTTACCCGCATGATTTTATTTGAGTCGAGAAATGGATTTAATGTTTTCAGAGGGCTGTGGTTAGAAATGAATTGAGAGTTCGATAAGCTTGTATATTCTGAATTGTAAGCGTATTTTTGTGCAAGTATGATAAGTCTATTTTTTACGAAGTTTACTTCGTTCTGACATAGACTAAGGGATGAATGACCATTATATGGCCTACGAGTTGACTGGCTTTTGTTAATAAATCGAAATATGTTGCACAAGACACGCAAAGCTTTATGATATGAGGAAAATTTTTCTAAAATATCACTATTTGGGATAGGATTCAATGATGTTGCTAATGAGTGTTGCAAAGGTGTAATATCCTTTTTTGCTGGCCATTCTGAAGGCGGATTGACAAGCCATGATGGTCCGTGCCACCATAAGGGATTTATTATCAGATCTTGTGGTTTACAACCACGTGAACCGATGTTGGCGGGGTTGTCATGGGTGGGAACATGACGCCATACTGCTTTGGGCACCGATCGGTGGATTTGAGCTATGCGGTTAGCAACATAAGTTTCCCAAGTTGCTGGGGGTTTCGACAACCAGCTGAGTACAATTGTCGAGTCAGTCCATAATATGACTTCGGAATCATTAAAATTGAGAATCTTAAGTACATGATTTACCAAATTGGCTAATAAGACAGCACCGTTGAGCTCAAGTCGAGGCAAACAAATAGTTTGCAATGGCGATACCTTGCTTTTTGCCACGAATAGATTTGAGAAAAAGTTATTTTCAGTTTGACATCTAATGAAAATAGCTGCGCAATATGCCTGCTTAGAGGCATCAGAAAAGCCATGTATTTTCATCCCAATCTAGCCCTTCTAGCCAAAGTTTCTGCATCAGAATTTTGGCTCTGATAACTACCGGATTTATCCATCCTGCAGGATCGAATAATTTTGCTACTGAAGAAAGAATAGAGCGTTTAGTAGCCTTAGATGTTTGAGCAATTGGGTTAAACGAGTAGGAAAAATAATCAGTACGCGCAATCCATTTAATTCCTAATGTTTTAGTTGTGCTTGTTTCATCAAATCGAAGAAATTCTAAATCATATAAATCCTCGGGAGGGATGTTAGCAAATAGTTGGGAGTCGTTAGCAGTGTGTTCTTTAACGGAAATCCTCCTGACTTTAGGATTTGAATAAGTTCTGTCTGAGCATCTAATGCTTCATCAATAGAATGACCTCCAGCCAGTATATCATCGACGTAAGTTTCATTGCGTAAAATTTAAGATACTTTTGGAAATTGTGATTCTGAATCTTTAGCCAACTGAAGAAGTGTGCGAATGGCTAAAAATGGTGCACAGTTTACTCCAAAAGTAACTGTCTTGAGTTGGTAGTCAATAAAAGGAGCATTGTGTTCTTTTTGAAATAAAATTCTTTGGTATGGCCGGTCTTCGGGATGTACTAAGATCTGGCGATACATTTTCTGAATATCGCCGCTAAATACATATCTATACTTTCGCCAATTAAGAATTACATTCATAAGATCTTGCTGTAGCGTGGGCCCTGTGAACAGAATATCATTGAGAGAGAAACCAGATTTGGTTTTTCGTGAGGCGTTAAAAACTACTCGGACTTTTGTCGTTTTGTGCTCTGGTCGTACTACTGCATGGTGTGGCAAGTAGAATGAGAAAACTTTTCCATTAGAGCACACTTCACGAAATGTAGTTTTTTCCATATGTTGGAGAGATAAATATTCATCCAAAACTGCATTATATTGGGTTTGGAGTTCAGGGTTTTTGCGAGAGATTGTTGAATTAGGAAATTCTTTTCTGAAAGGTAATCGTACCATGTATCTTCCGTCAGCTTCGCGTGTAGTTGTTTGCGTGTAAAAATCTTCGCAGTATTGGTCCTCTTTTGACATATTTTTGGTTAAGGGCAACTCTTCCTGTTCCCAAAATTTTCTCAGCAGACTATTTAATTCAGTGTTTTCTGAGGGAACTATAGAAGTAGTAAATGAGTGAATAGGATTGCCTCTAATTGGACCGCTAAGCACCCAACCAAATATTGTGTTTTACGCAGAAGCGAAACCACAAATATTTTTCTTTATACCATCGAGATTAATGAAACGTTCTGAATCGTTTCCGAGAATAAGGTCAATTTGAGAAGACTGATTGAAAGTTGGGTCAGCAAGATCGAGATTTTCTAAGTTTGAGCTTGAAATTTGGAATGACGTTGATGGGATGAGCTTAGTAACTTTTGGCAAAATAATAGCGTTTATTGAAAACTTTGTGTTTGCTTTCTTTGCAAAAACAATCAGATCACATTCTTTAGTTGCGGTTTGTATTTGACCCCCAATACCAACTACATCTACATACGATTCTCTAGTAGGCAACTGTAATCTATTCATTATTCTTTCGGATAAAAAGGTTCTCTGAGATCCAGAGTCAATTAACGCCCTAACTGTGAATAGCTCTCCCATGTGTTCAATATGAACTAAAGCAGTTCTGAGTAATATAAATTCATTATTGAGTGAAACGTTTGAATGAACTTGGGATTTGATAGACGTGGATGGTAGATTAGGTTCTAGGTTTACGCTTTCCTGGGAATTAGTTTTAGTTTGACCCGAATTAGTGGGTTGAAAACTTGAAGGGTTAGATACATTAGTTTGATTTAAATTGCTTACAGGTTTTATTAAGTGTAAAGAAGTATGATGGTTCATTTTGCATATGAAACATGTATTTTTACTAGGACATTTAGCTTTTAAATGGCTAGGTGAGAGGCAATTGTTACAAATTCTATTAGCTGCTACAAAATCTATCTTTTGCTGTACTGTAAATCTTTTAAACTTTTGGCATACTCTCAAGTTAAGATTCTCATTGCAGAATTTACATGTAGGGTTGAGCTTTTCTACTGACGAATAGGATTGAATTCTATTTTGAGGAATATTTGGAAGACTTAGACGATCTCTTGTGATTTTCATATTACAGATTCTTTATACGGCTTCGTATCTGTCAATTAGGAATTCCTCTAACTGAGACCAAGTTATGATTCTCATTGCAGACTTAACATGTAGGGTTGAGCTTTTCTACTGACGAATAGAATTGAATTCTATTTTGAGGAATATTTGGAAGACTTAGACGATCTCTTGTGATTTTCATATTTCAGATTCTTTCTACGGCTTCGTATCTGTCAATTAGGAATTCCTCTAACTGAGACCATTTGAGTAATTCACGATGGGATTTGAGTGATTGTTCCCAAAGAGCGAGAGTATCATTAGGAAGTAAACAATAAAGAAATCGCAGTTTTCCGTGTTAACATTTAGAGTTTTAAGAGTTTGTAAAACGTCTGAGACAGTTGAATGGATTTTTTGAAGGGTTTTACTGTCTTCAGATGTGGCTACAGGAATGTTGAAGAGAATTTGAAGTTGGTGATCAACTAAAACTCTTTTGTTTTCGTAACGAGCTTTGAGTGCATTCCAAGCCAGATCAAAGCTGTCATCGCACAATGGGTAGCGTTTTACTATTGCTCCTGCCTCATTTATTGTTTTATTTCGTAAGTGAAACAATTTTACCACAGGTGGGCAGTTTGTACCGTTGATGTACACGGCCGTGAATATATCACGAAAGGATGGCCATTTTTCGTAACTGCCTTCAAAATTTTCAGTATCGCAAGGAGGTAATTTAATTTGCATCGCAGAGTTTTGGACTGGATAGTTCTGAAGAGGTAAACTCATACGAGAAGCAACATTTTGAGAACTATGCGTTATTCGTGTGATTTGAAGTATGTCCATATTATTTGCCCTACAAGTATGGAAAGTTTCCGAACATGCTTGAAAGTTTTCTTTAGATGTTTCCTTGAGTTCTTTGCTAATTGTGGAGACTGGCGAGAGCATGAGATTCTCGTATGAAATTTCCAGTTTCCTCCACCTGTTTTCTAGATCACTTAATTTTGTTTCCAGTATAGAAACCGTTTGATCCTGAATTTCTAAATTGCTAAAACTTGTGCAAAATGTGAGAAGGTGATCTGCGTCAAAGAGAAATTTATCTTGGACAAAAGATTGAGAGTGATCTCCAAATGCTTCGCTTTGGTTAGGCATTATTAACTTTTAAGAAATTAGGGGAGTAATAAAATCCTAAATATATAATTGAATTTTGGCCAATGCTTTAAGAAATTAAAATTTCAGTTAGGTATATGTGTATATGTGGCCGATGCTTAGTAGGTCAAATTCGGACGCGCTGCTGGGTAAGAGTAGGGCCTGCGTCAGGACCATGATAGGTATTATCACGGGCCACTGTATGATAGGCAGAATGGCGGTGAGAATGGGGTCTGGCTTATCGGATATATGTAGGCTGTGTGAGGACCCAGAGGAGCTGGATACAGTTGAGCACTTTCTGTGCCACTGTCCCAGGCTACAGAACAGCAGGCTGAGGAGGCTAGGTAGCAGATTCCTGCACGAATTGGGAGATGTCTCGGGCTGCGGGCTTGAGAATCTGACGGGATTCGTAATGGGAATGACCTGGTTGCGCGGCAGGAGGCTGGGAAACATGTAGGGCAGTTTTTCCTGTTTGGTAGGGTTGTGTTTTGCTTGTTCTGTCCGATTTCTTATCTTCCACTATCTTCCTTCCCTGTGCTTTCACCATTAACTTCTCCTACTCTGTCACACTAGATATCTTTCTCTTCTTTCTTTCTTTGTTTCACTAAATAAAGGCATCACAATGGACCATAATGGTCTCTGGGTGAGGGTGTGAAGTTTGCTTCACACCAGCCTTTCTAACCTAGCCTAACCTAGGTATATGTGTATTCTGTGTTGAAAAAATTTATGTTTTAACGAAAAAATAGATTTTTACAAAATTTTCAGAAACTATCGACTTTCGGTTAAAGTCGTTAAAATGTGCGAATTATGGAATTTTCGTTCCTACAAATTATGAAGAAATAGAGATCCTTTTTGCAAATTTCACGATTTATATTCTCAGCGTTATAAGAACAATATTAATCTGGTTCCAAATAAACAAACAAATTTTTAGATTTAACAGAAAATTAAAAAAAATTTCCTAAAAGCCTTTTTGGATGTTAATTGTTGTAAAAATATAGTTGGTAATGAAAAATATCGATGTACTTTATTTTTGAGATAAATAAATGTTTGCAATATGATAAAATATTTTAAGTATTTAAAATTTGGATGTATGGTTTTTATTTTAAATTTCTAACCTTTCAGATAAAATTTCTTGAGGTATCCGTGTTTTGAAGTATTTTGAACTGTGAACGTATGTTTTAGTTATTAGAAAGATAATCTTATGTTTTTTAAGCTTGCGTATTTTCCACGAATTTTATTTTTGTTTGCTGACGTTAAGTACATATCACGATTAATTAAACAGGTTATTTTTATTCCAAAATCATGAGACTTTATTATTAAAACTTTTGAAATTTACAAAATTAAAATAGTTTTTAGCTTCGTTTAATTTTTTATTTTTAAGACTTTCGAGAAAAAAAAATTTTTGAGAACAATTATATTTTTGTAATTAAAAAGTTGTAACTATGTATATAAAAAAAATATGTAATTATTTTTATTTAAACAATTTCAAAAATTTTATAGAACACTTTTTCTCTTTTTATAATTAGCAAAAAAAAATTTAGCTTCTCGGTAACACTGCTTATTTTATGTACCAAATATTCTACACAGCTTTTAATAAATTTTCGTTTTAATTTTAATTGAAATTGAAGTAATTTTGTAAATAGAAATTTGTAATTTATTCACCAATTAAATTTATTTATGGATGAGATAGAATTATTTAGAACGATTTGTAAATTTTACAATATTTCACATTTGTTTATTTCTGACTGATGTTAATTTTTTCTGCTTCACTGTCTTTGTTGATCGCTGATAACCAGCTATGGGCAAATTCAAAATCAAAGTTCAAAAAGAGCGAACGATGTGTACATACACAAAATTGATGAGCGAAGCAGAGAAAAGAAATTGTGCTTAAGAAAAAAACAATGCGTACAAATGTACATAAAACCAACAAATGCAAACATAAACAAACCAATACAATGCCACACATGCAAAGCTTTCAATGTAGTGGTGCCCATAGCTGCTGATAACTAATGTTAAATGTGTATCTGAATGTAAACAAACATAACTTTCTGCAAACGATTAATAAATATATGTTTCATGTGTATCTAAATGTAAACAACCAAAAAGCTTTCTGCAAACGATTGAACCATGTATGTTAATCTAAAGTAAACATAAACCTTCTTAACTCTGTTAGAGATTTAACATAAAGCTTGCTTATTTACTTTTATTAAGGACAAGTTTCACCACACTTTGATTCGTTTGCTTTGGAACCAACTTTTTTTTGTTTTGTATTTTCTATATTTGCTTTTGTAATAAAATCTTACAAAAAATTCGCAACAAAAGGCAAAAAGGAATAACGATACTGATGATTTGCAAATAAATTTAAAATAAGAATTGTGAAATTTGGCAACATATTTTTGTATGAAACATATTAACATCTAAAATTTGGCAATCTCTTTGCAAATGGGAGTTATGTATGTTCTATGTATGGTTTTTTTTTTGTTGTTTCTTAAGATTTTTCGTACCTATGTTTTTATATTTTTTTGTTTTATTACCGGCACTTATTCTTTTTTAGGGGTTGATTTTTGATTTTACCGATTTTTCTCGAAATTTTTCGTACTTTATATTTTTTATATTATTATTTTTTTTTTTTACTACGATTTTCTGTAATTTTTGTCACAAAATTTCTATCTATGTATTTTCTATAGATAATGTACTTTTTTTTCCTTTCGAGATGCGTACAATTTCTATTTGTTTCGATTTTCTAGTTGTTGCTTTTTACACTTTTTCAGTTTTTTTCCTTATTTAATGTTCCATGTAATTAACGCGACACACTATTTGATTTTTATTGTTTGCTTGCCCGGTTAAAACTAAAAACCAATAACTAGAAGTAAAAGTGAGAATTTTACTTTACCTCATTCTTCTATGGTGAAGTTCTAAATCCAGAGATGTTTAGAGATTGTAACGATTCTGTGTTTGGACTTTCTAAATTTGGAAACGAGGCTACCTATTAGATTCGGCTGTGCTCGTCGGATGGGGGGGTTGTGAGGTGTTCCCAAATAAATTAATAGAAATATATTCTGAATCGAAATCGGAAACTTTACTTTAGGTAGCATGACTAAAATAAATGGCCTACAAAGTTAAAGGAAGAAGAGTGAAGAAAGAAGTGGTTGCTAATTGTAGGGTAGCTTGAGATGGTATACACTACCCTATGACCTATCCCGCCCACCATGCTGACAGTATGCTAATTTTCCGTTATCAGCCCAAAAATAGACTAAAAATTAAGAAAACTAAATAACCTCCGTATACATCCTTACCCTACTTCACCTTTCATAATAAAAAAAAAATTAAAAATTCATGTTATATCAATAAAATTTATTTATAATCACATAAGTAGTAGGTATGCAACTAAAAGCTACTATTTTTTTCTTTTATATAAGTTTACAGTGAATTTAATAAGTACACCAGTTGGAATAAACAAATTAATAGAAAATAAAACTTAAAATGACCTAAACAAAAGTTTGTTAGGACTAAACTAAAATAATAATAAGTGGTGTACTATTAAAGAATTAATTGAAAATGAGGTGATTTTAACGTTAACTGTGTGCACCAAAAAAAACTTTAATTACTGAATGTAGAGTGTATTTCAGCAACGTAATTTGAATGTCTGATAACCAACAAAAGAATGAATGTAGGGTGTATTTCAGCAACGCAATATGAATATCTGATAACCAACAAAAGAATAGTTATGCTATGACCGTTCTATTCATACAACGTATACGAAATTAAAAAAAAAATAAATAAGGAAAACAAAATAATCACTTACATTATCATGTCCACCGATGTCAGCAGGCGCCCGATGACCGTAGACTAGTTGTTGTTATCCTTATACCTTTTACAAAAAAAACCTACAGGTTCACTTCTTATTGGTAACTGTATGTAGTATAATGTTATGATGTGTGGAGGTAGCGTGTTTTGTCTAAGTAAATGTCTAATTTAAATATGAATATTTATATGCTATTATGCACATAGTTACATTCAAAAAAAATTTTAATTAGTTTTTTTTTTTTTTTTCACAAAAGAAAACATATAATCAAGAATTAAATTCAAACAGGGGGAAAAGGGGTAAAAACAAATAAAATTAAATTTTTCAATAATTTATATGGAATTAAGAAATATCGCCATGATTATAAAACGAAATATTAATGGGAAATTAACGGTATAATAAAAAAAAAACAAAACGAAACAGGCAAAACAATAAGTAGAGATTTTTTTCTCTCTTCCTATATTTTGTCCTCTTTCTCTATATGCTCAGGACAATCAAAATGTTAAAAATCTGGTCACTTCAAGAAGTACTTTACAACAAATAAAAATTTCTTCACGCACTAAAGTGCTGTAAATTCGACGTTTAAAAACAAAATTTTTGATTGTTCGTTATTCGGCAATGATGGTCATTCTAATTGTGAACCTATTAATGTATGTATGCGGTTCTATGGTGTCAGCATCCACCGCGCTCCAGGCGGATGAATTGCTTGTTAAGCAAGATTTCCGATTGGATGTTGGTCCCTTTAACCCAATCGTTCGCAATATGTTGGTTATGGTCCCAATATCCCGTAGACAAGCTAACTATGGTTCTTTTCCCTTTTCTTATCCTCCCCCAGACCAACTGGGCACAAACGGGTAATTTTTTTTTTACTGGCAATCAAAGTCAATTCTACGAAAAACTAATAAAAAAAAATTCAAAAGTCAGCCACCGAAAATTTATTACCTTTATCAACCAACCGCTTACCAATTAATGCAGACACACACCGTTCCGATTAGTGAAATGGAACACAGTCCAAAACAAATTTAAAATTGAAATTTATTAATATATTTTTTTTTCTTCTCTTCACCGCAACTTTAATTCTCCAAATTTTTCCCTTAATGATAAAATTTTCATTAAATTAAAAAAATTTGGAAATCAACAAAAGCAACGCCAACTAAATCCGAAATAAAACACCCCATTACAGTATAATAGACTTATAAAATCTAAACAACAGTAAAATAGACATATATAAGTTGTATACGATTTACCAAATACCCTCAAGCAAAACAGTCGCCGTCACAAGATCTTTGATGAAAGCTCGATGTGATGTTAAATTGGGTTGACTGTTGGATGATTTTACTCTGTTAGGGATTTGTTGTTGCTTTTTTCTGACTTCAAGAGTTTTGTAGGAGATTCAAAAAAATCTTTGAAGTCACTTTTTCAGATGTAAAATATTATGGTAAGATGCTGATTTTTTATTTTTAGATTCCTCGGCTGGATAGTATTATGCACAGCACTTGATGAACTTTGCACAATTTAAAAATTAGGTTACACTAATGAGCTCCAAGGATCGCTAGTTGGTTCCAAAAACCATCGAAGGACCATGAACAAGATAGTTGGGATTTCTGGGGGTTAGGTAGTTGGCTTATTAGAGTTTAGTGGACGTAGAGTTAGCTATGCCTATAAAGGTATAAGTAAAAGCCAACTAGTCAGGTTCTTCCCAATTACTTGTTATACGCGGTTTTATAATTTCTCGTCGCCAGGAGAAATTACAAAGGAATTAGAGTTTGGTTAATTTATTGGGGTTAGAAAAAATAAAAGAGTTAGGGTTAGATTCAGTATAATTACAAATTCAGCTTTTATTGATGATGCTCACCGTTGGCTAGCTTCCAGACAAGTGCCATCTTTTTAATTTTTACAAGTTCAAGTTAGTTTCGTTAACAATTGTGTGTATAGCAAGATTCCAGTATAACATTTTAAAGTTTAATTCACAATAATAGAAACTTAATCGTTACATGATATTAACATTAAGGATTAAATTCAATATAATCCGTTAAAATTATGTAAATTCAAAATAAATGGAAATTTGGTGTTTAAAATTTTGATTTTAAACAGATTGGCATACTCTTTTTTCTACATACTTCTAATAAAACGATACTATCTCTTAAACAAGTTCAAATTATACTTATCTTTACAAACAAATAATACCTAAAACGCACACACATTTATACATACATACATATTTATATAACATTCCATATGTCATAAAAAATTAAATTTTTTCTCTTTCTCTAATTGAAATTTAAAGTTTGCTACAGGAAAAAATGCGAAAGTGAATATTAAAGCGTAAAATCAATATTAAATTTAACTTATAATAGTTATAATTTAATTTTTGATGAAATTAAAATTAATTTGAATTTAATTAAAGAGCAATTCCATATGAAAGCGATCACCTTTTGGACGACCCCTCTCCGATTTTAAAATAAATAGTCTCAATCGATTGCCCAGCAAAAAATAATGTACCTACATATTTTTTTTTTTTTTTATAGTGACTGGTTTAGTGGTGGTGTACACCACTGTCATGTGACAAAATTGAAGAATTCTTCATAAGGGACCTCATTGAAAGTTGTTTTTAAACTACTAAAGCGATCGCAACGAGTGATAGCTCGTTGGAAAGGTATTGAATCAGGCTTTAATTGAAACATAAAATTTTCCTAATTTTTCTTAGAAATTTACCTTTAAATTTTCCCAAGAAAATTAAATTTTCCGATTTTCCACAGAAGCTCCTAAATTTTCCGGCTAATTTTTTTTTTTTGGATTCCTCATAATTTTTGCTTTAAGAATCAGCAATAAAAAAATGGGCCCGACTCCTTGTTTGGACAGGAGAAGAGCATTTAAGAGACCACATTGTTAAAAATACATTTTAAAAATTATTTTACAGTAAAAATACATTTATGAAGAAAAAATCTTTCTTATTTTGCTGCTTATACTTAATTACAATATTTATTAAAAATTTCAATTGTCTTGGCATCATTATAAAATTAAAGTAACTTTAAATTTAGCACGTCGGCAGAGGAAGAGTACCGCTTTACATTAATTGACATATCAGAAATATTTGGTATGAAGCAATGAAACTTTTGCGTTCCAGTTATAGTTTTGACATTATTATATCTGTTTTGAATTCGTCGCTCCATGGCATCGTATTCTTTTTGAGTGCATAAAACTGTGTTAATGGCAATTTCCTTGCTTTAAATCCAAGAAAACAAATGTTGTACATTTAAGATCTGGTCAGTATATGGCCTTTGCAAACTTGCCTTAGTCGCCATGCGTTTTAGGGTTCCCCCTAACGCATCGCATGGGCCCTTACCGTGGGACGTCGCGAAAAAGTGCCACTCGACCTTGCAGTTTTGTTCTTCTTCAATTATGCAAAGATTGTAAAAATTTTTTTGTTCTTGTACTGAGAAGCCGCGCCGTCTGAGAAAAACGTTACTTTGTCGATTGCATCGAATTTTGATCTTAAGAATTCAAACAGTTTCATTTGAAATAAATAAACGGACACATAATTATGAGCTAAACTCTCCGCGACAACAACAAGGCTTACGGTATGTAGTTCGTTATCTTCGTTTTTAAAATAAATGCAAAAAGGATGCACCGTGCACTGGTCGTTTGCCCAGTGATAAGCCTGAATTTCATCCTGAACGAGAAAAGTGTAATTCTCGGCAAAGTCGCTTATCACAATGAATTCATTTTGGGCTAATTTCTCCTTACTTTTCTTTAGAAATTTCGATTGCATCTCGGATATGAAATGGTGCGCCTTCAGTTCATTCAACTTGAATCCGAATTCCTCGATGAATTCCGGAATCTGATTTACCACGGTCTCAAGGGAACATCTGCCGCTGCTAATTATCCACTGTTTGAAATGCACCTCCTGAATTAACAGCTGTTCAAACTTTTCCGCCAAATATTGCTCTAGCTCGTCAATCTTCGGACAATTGTCGCATTTGGACAGATGACAATTTTCCGTGGGGTATGCGCACAACGACTTCGACAGGAGGTCCCTATATGTTTCAATTTCACCGTGAAATACTTTCGATTTCTTGCATGGAAAGAAAATTAATTTGATGTTTTGATGAAACATGCAAACGCAGACTGAATGCGTTCCGTGCCTGTCTAATGCCAGCACGCATTCTTTTGGTCGTAGGATGGCAAACTTAGAAAATCCCACTTTTTCTGCTGGGTATTTCTCATTGAACTGATGGTATGCTTCGGATAGATTACATAATAATAATCTGCGCTGCTTGTGTACTTTTTCTCCATCTTCACGTGTGATAACATAGTCACGTGTACCTGGGCAGGCGCGGCTGTTGTCATCATTGCAGTAAAAATCTTGAATCAATTTCACCGTTGCTTCGCTGAGAGTCCTTGAGCCAAATTTCTTGGTGGGAGTCGCCAATATGCCCTTCTGTCGAACTAATTCTTTGCTTCTTCTCGCGATGTAAAAAGATGTTTGAAACTGTTCAGAAATCTTGCGTATAGACCATGATTGAGGCAGCACAGATAAAATGAGATATTTCTCCGGAAAAGTGGTCGCTAAATTGAATTTTCTTTTCAACTGCTCAATCATTTGTTTGCCGTCATCAACGTCATCTGCTTGACTGCATTCGTTATCAGAGCCTTCATCAAATATTGTCGCGATTGCACTCATAACCTTGCCTTTTTTCTCTTTCCTGTATGTTTCACTGCGCAACTTTCTTTTTCTAATAGGCGTTTCACCTAAAGTGGTAATAGCCTCATTCAAAGGACTCAAAGACATATTGACCTCACTATCAGATGAAACATTTTGTTCAATTGTCATTTCACTCTCGGATTGTGGCTGCATTTGTTTCAATGCATTTGCTTGTTGAGACAAATCGATTTTACACTTGGGGCAAATGAATTCTGCTTCTTCACCGTATTGTATATTTAATTCATTCATGTATCGCTTCGAAACACCAGTTAATTTTAATACTTTTATCTTTTTCGAACGATGTCCACTCTTGTTAAACGGATTGCAGCAAAATTTATTCATTTTACTTTAAATTGTCTTTACAGCTTCACTCTTTACTTTACAAAAAAAAAAACACTTTAACACTTTCACGTTTAGTATTCAACTGAAATTTGACTCAGAGTGTGTGAAGTATTTATATTTATTTTTTGGTAAAAAATAGGTAAAAAAAATAAGCGATATTTGCTTTTCTTTAATAGGAAAATTTGCGTGAACTACTGGTCATAAAATGTTTTTTAAAAGGGACTTAATTGGTTACTGCCAATAAGCCGACCACAGGTCATAAAATGTTTTGCAAATTTTTTAAATTACCAGGTAATAAATATTTCGCCATATTTATGGAAAATCCGTGTTTTATGTCTTGTTTCTGCACGTGTCATATTAGGCGAAATATTTATTACCTGGTAATTTAAAAAATTTACAAAACATTTTATGACCTGTAGCCTCAGTCGGGTTTGGTGTGCCATTACATGCCACTGCTGCTATTATCCATGGATTTATGGCCGATCTTGTGAAGGCAGGCAGACCATATTCACTACACACTCAACTTGGGGCTCTTAAAAAAAAATTGATTTTTTCTTCATAAATGTATTTTTAACTGTAAAATAATTTTTAAAATGTATTTTTAACAAGGTGGTCTCTTAAATGCTCTTCTCCTGTCCAAACAAGGAGTCGGGGCCCATTTTTTTATTGCTGATTCTTAAAGCAAAAATTATGAGGAATCCAAAAAAAAAAATTAGCAGGAAAATTTAGGAGCTTCTGTGGAAAATCGGAAAATTTAATTTTCTTGGGAAAATTTAAAGGTAAATTTCTAAGAAAAATTAGGAAAATTTTATTTTTCAATTAAAGCCTGATTCAATACCTTTCCGCTTTAGTAGTTTTTTTTTTAAAACAACTTTCAATGAGGTCCCTTATGAAGAATTCTTCAATTTTGTCACTTGACAGTGGTGTACACCACCACTAAACCAGTCACGATAAAAAAAAAAAAATATGTAGGTACATTATTTTTTGCTGGGCAATCGATTGAGACTATTTATTTTAAAATCGGAGAGGGGTCGTCCAAAAATTTGCCAATTTTGATCGTTTTCATATGGAATTGCTCTAAAGTTAAATTTTGATGAAATTAAAAACAGCAAAAGTTTTAACTTAGTGGTTATAATTCAAATAAAATATAATTTGAAATTAATCACATTTAATGTGTAGGTTGAGTAATTAACATTAAAATTTGCAAACTCTTTTTGAATTTATTAAACGAATTTTCGTACGTACCCTTGTAGAGCCCTAAACACACTCTTAATAACGTACTCGTGGAATAAATGTAAACATTTATTGCATTCAATGCGTGCTCTTAATTAAGTTAATCGCGTAAAGTAAATTGCGTTCTCTTAAGATAGAACCGTATGAACCGTCATTGCGTTCTCTTAACCGTAAATTAAAGATTATTAAAAATAGAAATTGTTTGCGGTCACTTAAACATCAACCTATTTGGTTTGTGTTTATATTCAACTTTTTAATACATTGACTAAACTTAAAGAGAAAATTTGGTAAAAATTATTAAGTGCCTCTTCACAAAGGGGAGGAAAAGAAGAGAAAAACAAACAAAGAGCAGCAAACTGGAAATTGGATTAAGTCTCTTACTTACAACCAGCTATGGGCAAATGCAAAATGAAAATGCAAAAAGAGCGAACGATGTGTACATACACAAAATTGATGAGCGAAGCAGAGAAACGAAATTATGATTAGTCTAGCTGAACATTTCGAACGAAGCAGACGTGCGTCGCATGTCATGAAATGAGAAAAAACAAAGCGTACAAATGTACATAAAACCAACAAATGCAAACATAAACAAACCAATACAATGCCACACATGCAAAGCTTTCAATGTAGTGGTGCCCATAGCTGCTTACAACCCATACTCAACAGGGATTGCTTTTGGAAACAAATGAAAAGAGACATTGGAAGTGCGTCACAATTGATAAGATACTCGGTAAAACCAAAAACACTGGGGAAAGATGAAATAAAATTAATAGCTATTGAAGAATTTTTACTATTTTTAATTAGGCTTAAGTTCATTAAATTTAATTTTTCATTAAATTATTTTTATGAAGAAAGGAATTTTTACAACATGGAAGATTAATTAAAATTGTTATTGATAATTTTCATTCTTGACTGACCTGGGATTCGAAGCCAGGCTGGCTGGCGTGTGATTCGAACCCAGGCGGCTGGTTACCCTGACATGTTTCGACCTCAACCACTAGGTCTCCTCAGAGGGATTTGCCGTCTCACACAAAAACAGAAAAAACAGAAGTAAGGAAAACATGTGAGATCAATTAAAAATGGATAATCATTCAAAAAGCAAATTTCGATCTACCAAAGGTTAAAATACAATTTGGTTTAAGGATTGATGTTTGACTACTGACGTCAGCAGTCATCGATGGCTGCGAGTGTAAGACGGCAAATCCCTCTGAGGAGACCTAGTGGTTGAGGTCGAAACATGTCAGGGTAACCAGCCGCCTGGGTTCGAATCACACGCCAGCCAGCCTGGCTTCGAATCCCAGGTCAGTCAAGAATGAAAATTATCAATAACAATTTTAATTAATCTTCCATGTTGTAAAAATTCCTTTCTTCATAAAAATAATTTAATGAAAAATTAAATTTAATGAACTTAAGCCTAATTAAAAATAGTAAAAATTTGGATTAAAAAAACCATGAATAGTTCAACAAAATAACCACAATACTAATTATTGCTATTGAAGAATAAAATAAATTGTAAATAAAATTTTGATTTTATTAACACAAAATAAAAAAAAATTTTTGAATTAAAGGATTAAAGTCAAAATTTAGTTCAAATCGAACCACGCATGGAATATTTTATTTTTAATTTTTTTTTGATAAGCTGTTTGCAAATTTATCAAACACAAAGAAACACATAAAGCAATTACCACAAAAATTAATTAAAAAACAAAAATATAATTGTTTAAACGTTTCTGAGGGCTAGTCGCTTAAGAATAAAACTTGTGCTCTTTTTATACCCTTCACCGAAGGTAAAAGCGTATATAACTTTGTCATTCCGTTTGTAATTTCTACAATATTGATCTAAGACCATATAAAAATAAATATATTCTGGCTTCTTATGAGAAGGGAAGTTCAAATCCGGTTGTCCGTCCGTTGAAATGGGTTTTCCGAAGACCCCATTTATGATGGAGGCTAGGTTTTTATACATTTATGTCACATATAGTCCGGAATTCTTTGCTATTAAAATTCAGGAAGATCGGTCCATAAATGGCTGAGATATGAGCAAAAAACCACGACTACCTTTAATTTTTTCCATAAATCCCATGTTGTTGTTGTTTTTAAAATTCTTTTTTTCTGCATATCTCGAGAGCGGCAAGACCTACAGCTTTTTTTTTAGTACAAACATGTTGCTTGCCAATACACAAACTCTCTAAAAAAATGGGCGGGATTGGAGAAGTGGGTGTGGCACTTCCCATACAAAGACGTTATACATTTCTGTATATCTGGAGAACGAAACGAGCTAAAGTTCCCAAATTAGGTACAACATATCGGTTATCAATACACAGTATCCCACAAAATATGGGCACGATTGGAAAAGTGGGCGTGGTACCTCCCGTACAAAGACATTATTGAAAATACTCAAAATTTTAAATTTTAGGGCTCTAGTATAACATATGAACACGTTTTATATACCAAAATGTCAGATATATTTCCCGAAAACCCTGAAACCTTTCTCCCAAAAATGGAAGAGTAATGCCCAAAATAAATTATTTTTTTTTAAACATACCCATTTTCGGGAGCAATAGATCTTCCCGAGTCCAAGTTTTATTATCTAAGTTATTAGCAAAATACTCCAAAAATGGGCTAAAAAGCATCAAAATGTTTATAAAAACTTTTTAAAAAATTTTTAGAGCTGTTACATGACCTATGGATACGTCTTATATATTAAAAGATCGGAAATTTTTAGTAGAACATATTTGCTGGAAAACTCGGAAAAATCGGTTCAGATACAAAAAAGTATCCCCCCACTCCTTTTCCATTTGTTTACAGGTACCAGCATCATGTCCAAAATGACTTCCGTTATCACTTTGCTTTTAAACTGTGATCTATTTAACGAAATAATTTCTACAAATAGAGATTGGGAATTTTTGCATCTTAAAAACTTGCAAAAACAGATAAATCTATTGTATGGCAACACGCCAGTGATGGTGGTGTGTTTCCCTTTTTCGCATATTCACCGTTCATACCCAAACAACAAACTCACACAAAGATATTTGCTTATATGATAATAATATTCCACGGCCTATTTACTTATATTAAAGTTAAGCTCACATGCGTACCAGTGGTCGAGTGGTCTAGCCTTTATGTCACAAGTAATCGTCTGAGTGTTGACGGGTTCAAATCCCATTCGATAAATTTTTTTTTTCTCTTGGTATTTATAAATTATTTTTAATTAAATAAAAAATATATCAGTTTTTGCTATTTTTACTTTTATATCCTTAAAAAACCCTTTTTTTATAAAATTTAGAGTTTTGTTCTAAATAAATGCGCATTTTTTATGTGGCTAATAATTTTATATAAAAACCAAACAATTTATTTTTGGTAATACCCTTAATATCTCAAAACAAGAAATTCCGACTTAAGCCATTATTATTTAATGCCATAGATATATTATATATGTAGATTATTCTTATCGCACCATGGTGAAGGGTATAAAAGATTCGGCATAGCCGAATATAGCACTCTTACTTGTTTTACTTCAATTGGTTTGATTATTTTGTCAGTGTGCATTGAGTGCAGGAACAGACCGATTGTTGAGAAGTATCCTGTAGCCCGTTTCTGTATTTCTCGCATCGTAAAATTTCCAGCATGAAACAAGTGAATTATGACAAAAACAGTGCAATATGAAACAAAAAATGGGTTTTCTCACATAAGTGTTTCTGTATTTTTACTTTGCGAAAATTATCTGTCATTTAAATAATTTTCCAGCAATTATTGGAAGGATGTGAGAAAAAGTGTTTCTGTAACAATATTTTGCAAAAAGTTTCTCGCAAGAACTGTCAAAATAAGTCATATTTGAAATTGATGCGAGAAAAAAAAAATTTCAAAAAATGGAGCCCAAGTTATGTATGTATGTACACAAGAATGTGTATTATTTTTTTTTATTTGAAAAGAAAGAATTTAAATGATCAAAATAAGTATATAAAACACAATTGTTATATTTTGTTATTTTAATTTTTATAGCCTTTCATTGTTTTTGTTTTATGCAGGGCTACCAGATAAATTTTTGAAAAAAACGTTAATATCCTAAGAAAAAATAAAAAAATCGTCTATTTTGTTTGGACAATTTAAAATTAATTTTGACAAATTTAGTTACACGCAGAGAAAAAATATGGTTGGGAATGGTTACGGCAACTATACTATGTTTATTGTAACAATATATTGTTGTCGTACACAAAATATTGTCATTTTTATTTAGTATCAACAATATTATAGTTACTGTAAACATGTCAATGTTTATCGCAATTATAAATTTAAGTACGGTTCACTGAAAAATAATAATTTTTATAACAACCAAATATTGATAACTTTGAAAACATATTATATTCCTCACAATCATTTAATGATATTTAATGGCCATAACATGATAACTTTCTATACGTGTACTCATAATATGTTTAAGATGCAAACAAAATATCTTTACTCTAATAATATTTTGTTATCGCCAATTGTAAAATAATTTTGCATCAGTTGTGTCGTTTGTTTTACATTTGCCTATCGAATTATTTGTTATTCAGTGGTTAAACAATTTAAAAAAAATAGCCAGTAAAAAAAATCAAGTTTAAAGAAATAAAAAAATAAAGAAATTATAGGTACATTAAAAAAATTGTAGAGTGTCACAAAATAAATTTCAATGCTAAAAAAAATTTTAATATTGTTTGAAAATGGTGCAAAACTATTGACCATTTTTTTGTGTTATTTTAGAGAAAAAGAATGAAAATTCTATAAAATAATTTATAAATAATTGCGACCTATGACAAAAATAGGTCAAAAATATTATGTTAAAAGTTGCATAATATTATGATGCAAAATATCTGTAACAGTTTTAGGTTAAGGCCAGTAAGTAAATAAGCATAAATATATAGAAAAATATTTTTCGGTTTTAGATTTAATCTACATATTATTATGATTAATATGATAATAATATGACTACTTCTTAACTTATTATAATTAACATGATAATAATATGATTACTTCTTAATTTATTATGATTAACATGATAATAATATGATTTCTTTTTAACTTACTTTGATTAACATGATAATAATATGATTGCATTAAATTATATTATGATGTAATAAAAACAAATTAAGATTAAGGGAAAAATATTATGATGTAATATTACGAATATATTTTGTCATAATATGATTCAATAATAATCGTAATATGTTGAATTCAATCATGAATCTTATCATAATATGTTGCTCTTAGAATATGCTTAGCACAACCATGTTTTTTCTTTGCGTGTAGATTTTTATCATATAATTAAAAATTTTTATCATATAAACACATAATCAAAAAAAAAGAAAAAAAAACATTAAGTTCATGGGTATAATACATATTTTATACATACATAAGCTTGAGGTCTATTTAAATAAAATTATTTATTTTATTTTTCCTTAATCCGATAACAATTTAAAATTTCAGATTGTTATTTTTCCCTGCAGAAATCACACAAAGGAGTGACAAAATATCATATTGAACTAAAATAAACACTTTTGGACAAAATAAAAGGCAACAATTTCTTAAAGTGCATTGACTGAAAAATGGGGTAATAGTTTAATGTTTGATCACATAAACATATGTATAAAATAATCTAAGGAAATAAAACTTAAACAGTTTTCCTTCGAAACTTTGAATTTGCCGATAAATGTTTTAACCTGCCTTGTTTTTAACGATATCGTTTTTCTGTGGTGCCTAATATGCAAACATATTAAACTATTTTAAATTATTTTATTTCGAAGACTGAATAATATCGTCACTAGAAAAAATCAGCAATTCGGCACTTTGCCAATTTTGGAACAAAAATCGTCAAAATGACGATAAATCGTCAAATCTGGCAGCCCTATTTTTATTATATCTATTTCTTTCGTTGACGTTTCGCTTGCATTTGACACTTAATTACTGGAAGTATTCCAGTTAAAACAGAATCTGTGTTGTCTGTTCTCTCATTAAAATACAGAAACACTTTTTTCTCACAAATCGAGAAACGATGGAATTTTTTGTTTCACACTTAATGTGAGAAATTTTGCAATGCGAGAAATACAGAAACGAGCTACTGGAATATACATAACTTAGTTTCATTGAAATTATTTGGTCGATTGTATATACTTAGTACAAGAACAGACCTGTTGTTGGGAAGTATCGTGGAATATACATAACTTATTTCCCATAAGTAAAAGGAATACACTCGCTTGCACATTTGGCGGTACACTCAAAATAAAATAAAAGCTATTATAAAGTTGTGAATCTCAGATTTTGAAATAATTCCCTGCTTTTAATTTATATTACCAAATAAAATTTAAATTAATTGTATTATAAAGTAGAATAAAATAAATTAAATAAACCATTAAATTAATTGTATTAAAACCTAAAATTAAATAAATAAAATAAAACTTTATTTGTTTCTTTACAATAAACAAGTGGGTTTTTTTAAGAGTTGCAGTAAAGAATTAAAATAAATTAATCCCTCGCTGATCGAAGGGGAACATTTATTGGTAAAAATAAATGTATATATACGGAAATTTAAATCAATTGGTTGACAGTTGGTAAAATAACTCACTCATAAATAACGATTTGAAAGTTAACCCAATCAATAGGCACATTGATAATAATAATTTATTGTAATAAAAGTAAATTTTTTATGATTTGATTTCTATATGAAATTAAACAAGTCCCAATTAACATTAGGCCCTATAGGAAAAAATACGTAGGTAGTTACCAAATGATCTTATTTCAGTTTGTAAATAAGAGTAAAATATTATGCCCTAATTATAGTCCATAATTATTTCGAAGAATTGAAGCGTGAAACTAGACATCTATATCTAGTGCTATACCCAGATAGCCCCAAAATTGTTAAATTCTTCTTAGTTAATGCAAAATTACTAGACATCCATATCTAGTGCTATACTCAGATAGCCCCAAAATTTTAAAATTTTTTTTCTTAATTACAAAATACTAGACATCCATATCTAGTTCTATACTCAGATAGCCCCAAAATTTTAAAATTAAAAAAATACTAGTCTAGGGATATACTCAAATAGCTCAAATCCCAATATAATCACTTTAAGTAGAAATCTATTATCTATAAAATTTGCTATTCCGTAGGCCGAACACTAGAAAGATAATATAGAAAACCGATTTAACCTCAGTTATAAATCTGCGGCAATCAAATTAATTTTAGTGTGATATCCTGAAAAATATTAACTGAATAATAACTGATAATTATACCTAAACTCGGGTTTCTTTGCTATTGCGCGTAAATCAAACCTCATATAGAGAATTCTCAATAGTATTTGATTTATTTATCTCATTGTTCACAAAATGACTTCAACAACTGAAACATCAAGCGTGGCTTTTAATCCTTTATATAAGGAGCAATTTCTATTCGATTGTAGGAATCTAATGCAATTTTGTGAGACATTTAATAACACAGTACAACAGCCAATTGGGGGGGGTGAGAAATTCCAAGTCAGGGTGATGGTACTAGGTCAGTATAGTAAAACCCTCAAAGGGTTTGGCGTTCGTATGTGTCAGTTTTTTTTTATTACATTTAAAATTTTTTCCTTTTTAACAGAAAAGGTTCGTACTCGCCTGCAGCTACCCTTCGAAAAATCTCATTTCGAAATAATCGGTATTGGCGGGAAAAAGCAAACGGCAAATAAAGAGTGCGAATTCGTTTTATACGCCAAAAGCCATGACTTACGAGTCCCCATAAAAGCCATAGTGCTGCCAAAAGTGACAAAAAGACTTCCAGCATGCACTTTTGAGATGCCTCACTCAACCGATTTGGCTGAATTAGATCTAGCAGATCCGACGTTGAATAAATCGTCACAGATAGATCTAATTTTAGGAAATGATTACGAACACTCCCTTAATATTGAAGGAATTAAGAAAAATATTTGCGGTCAAGCTTCAGCCTATAATACTATATTTGGCTGGGTACTCAGTGGTCCCATACAAACACAATCAATTCAAACATTCACGACTACAGTTGTTCCTACCGAAATATCCGAACTTAATGCACTTTTGAAAAAGTTCTGGGAACAGGAAGAAATTCCAGTAGCTCCGTCGAAGTCAGCTGAGGATGAATTTTGTGAAAAATTTTATACTGAAACAACCACACGTAATGAAAACGGTAGATACATGGTACGGTTACCATTCAAATCTGACTTTCCGGAAAAAATATTTCTTGGATCATCTCGATTCATAGCTCTGGCTCAGTACACGAGCTTGGAAGAAACGCTAGCCAAAGATCCCGACCTTCAGTCACAGTATAAAGCTGTTATAAATGAGTATCTCACTCTTGATCATATAGGAGAAACGTCATCTAATGAAATTAATGAAAATGGCACATATGGTTCGTTTAATTTGCCACATCATGGTGTAGTCCGGCCAGATCACAAGACAACCAAACTCAGGGTTGTTTTTAATGCCAGTGGAAAGTCAAAGTCGCAATTCTCGCTAAATGACGTTCTTTATACAGGCCCAACATTGCAAAACGATTTGATCTCCATAATTCTCAATTGGAGAAAGTATCAATACGTTTTCAATGGCGACATTCAGAATTATTACATCCTGCTGATAGACCCTTTCAGAGGATTTAATTCCAACCTCAAGATGACGGCCCAATTAAGGACTTTGAATTAAAAACAGTAACTTTTGGAGTAAATTGTGCACCGTATCTAGCAATACGTACCCTTTTAAAACTAGCATCAGACTCCAAATCTGCATACCCTAAAGCTGCGTCCATTTTGCGTAAAGAAACGTATGTCGATGACATTCTTTCTGGAGGTTACTCGATAGAAGATGTTCTATCAGCTCAAAAGCAGCTTATGCTTGTTTTGCGATCAGCTGGATTTTCTCTAAAAAAAATAGCAGCAAATGATGGAAAATTACTTTCTCATATTTCAAAGGAAGATCTGTACGATTCTGATTTTCTGCGCTTTCACGATGCAAGCTCTACTAAAACCTTAGGCATAAGGTGGAATGCGCTCTCGGACTCATTTACGTATAAATTTGATCCAATTGAGCAAGAGCCAAAAATCACTAAGAGGAAAATTCTATCATCAGTTTCAAAATTAATCGATCCAGCTGGATGGCTCGCTCCTATCGTTATAAGGGCAAAAACACTCATTCAACAACTTTGGTTAGAAGGCCTGGAATGGGATGAGGAAGTGTCTCAATAAAGTCTACTAACATGGAACGATCGTATTCAAGATCTCGCGAAAGTGGAAACAATTTCGATTACGCGCTGGATACAATACATGCCATCGGACAGGGTTCAATTGCACGGCTTCTCAGATGCTTCTTAAACAGCATATTGTGCAACGGTTTCTATACGATGTCAGAACGTTTCCCACAATATCCCTATCCAAACGTTTTCTCTACCACGGCTCGAGCTCAGTGGAGCGGTTCTTCTAGCTAATCTAGTAAATTATATAGTTTCATCCTTTAATCTGGATGCTGAGGAGATTCATTTGTTGACTGATTCTTCTATTACGCTGTGTTGGCTGTCAAAGCTGTATTCGACATGGGAAACATATGTCGGTAATAGAATAGCGCAAATTCACAGATTGGTACCGGAGGCAAAATGGCATCATGTCCCATCTCACGATAACCCGGCAGATCTTGGAACTCGAGGATGTAAGCCTCAAGAGCTAGTGCACAATAATCTCTGGTGGCATGGGCCCTCATGGCTGGCTAAACCCTTAACAGAGTGGCCAAAAAGAAATCCCCTTAAAACTCCAGAGATATCTAAAATTGCAACTCAAGCTCTACATGAAGAAGTGCAGGACAATGAAGTTCTGAGTAGATTTTCTTCTTATAGTAAGGCTTTACGCGTTATATGCTATATGTTCACGTTTTACAGAGGATGCGTAATAAGTTTGGGGCATAAAACCCATCCCGAGGCGTCGATAAGCCTAACGCAATCAGAAGTGAAATTTGTTAAATTACGGCTTATTGCTTTAGCTCAAGAAACATATTATCCTGATGAGTACAAGTGTCTGCAGGCCTCTCAAAATGTGCCGAATAAAAGTCCTCTTAAGCCTTTGAATCCATTTCTTGGTTCAGACTCAATTCTTCGGGCAAACGGAAGGTTGGTTCAATCTACTCTTCCATATAATGAGCGGTAACCTATAATACTCCCAGGTAAATCGCAGTTTTGTCATTTGTATATCACATATTTGCATAAATTTTTATACCATGCTGAGTGCAGTCAGATGTGCAGAATGATACAGACAGAATATTTGATTGCAAGACTTAAACCCCGTGTTAAAAGTGTAGTTCGCAATTGCAAGGTTTGCATAATCCAGAGACAGCAAGCCGGGTCGCTGATTATGGCTCCCTTGCCACCTGAACGCTGCGCCTTATCGCCACCATTTCAAATAACAGGCGTTGACTTTGCTGGGCCATTTGAGCTCAAGGTCTCTTCTTTACGCAGAGTTACTTACGTAAAAGGATATGTCTGTGTTTTCGTACGCTATAGTACTAAAGCTGTCCATTTGGAAGCCTGCTCTGAGCTTTCTTCAAAGGCGTTTCAGGCCACATTTGCTCGTTTCGTCGG
Organism: Pollenia amentaria; assembly: GCA_943735925.1. NCBI lineage: Eukaryota > Metazoa > Arthropoda > Insecta > Diptera > Polleniidae > Pollenia > Pollenia amentaria. Next base: position 87,918,240 of record OX031010.1, on the reverse strand, counting down.
GAGGCGGGGCCTTCCCCAGAGGGTTACGTCGGGCAACGGGAAAAACTTTCTTGGCGCCAGTAGAATTCTTGAACGAGAATTTTCCGCATTTGTGCGTAACGCAGCGGAGGATGTAGTACAAAAGTATTTGTCTCATGGGTTTGAATGGAGGTTTATACCGCCACACGCTCCGCATATGGGCGGCTTGTGGGAAGCCGCTGTAAAAAGTTTCAAATTCCATTTCAAACGGATCGCAGGCGCTCATAAATACAACTTTGAGGAATTTTCCACGATCTTAGCTCGAATTGAAGGTGTGCTGAATTCACGACCAATCTCGGCTATATCCGAAGACCCAGCGTACTTAACAGCCCTAACTCCAGGACACTTTTTGAGGGGTGCACCCTCAATGGCTTTCCCCGAGCAAACCTGCCAAAATATCTCTGTCATAAACAGATGGGAAAGATTGAAGGCAATCCATCACCAGTTCGCCATGCGATGGAAAAAAGATTACCTAAAATCATTACATAAGCGCTACAAATGGCAGAACACGTCTCCGAATCGACAAGAGGGCGACTTAGTGGTCGTAAGAGATGACTTGCTACCGCCCCACGAATGGCGGCTAGGTAGGATTGAAAAAATCTTTACTGGCTCTGATGGAAACGTGCGAATTGCGGAGGTACGCACCTCCTCAGGACTTTTGACTAGACCCATAGTAAAACTATGTTTTTTGCCGTTCTTGGGCAACTGATATTTTACGTTAAACATATTGTCCATATGCTTCTCATATATTTAGCGAGTACACATAAATTTTCCTTAACCCCGACTAGTAGCATTAACTAATACTACATTTACTCCATATTCCTCTCATCCAACCTTTAAATTTCTTGCTATCATTGCATTGAAGCAATCCTTTTCCACATTCCATTATAATTATATCCGTTACTAATAAAATTGTGTTGTCTCGTTTGCTATTTCTTTCCCTTAGTCACAGATCGAACCGCAGACTTACAGCCACAAGAATATCAACTCCGGGCCGTAGTGCTACAGCCCAGATCAGTTCTCAACCGAGGGATTTGGAGGTGTTTTATTGTGTAATATGCCGGGGTTACCATGGGCTAGTGTTCTGTAAGAGGTTTAAGAAGATGACGGTGGAGCGAAGGCGTGAAGTTGTAGGCAATCTGGGCTACTGCTTCAACTGCTTGGCAAGGAGCCATACACTAAACTCATGTACCTCCATGGAGGCCTGCAAACGGTGCGATTAGTTGCACCATACCATGCTGCATCTGCCGGGTCGGCAGCGGGAGGCATCCGTGGGCGGTAGAACCACCTCTCCCAGAGCAACCTCTCCCAGCAGGAACCCCAGTCGAGTCTCTGTCAGAAGAGCCCCTAACAGAGCAACTTCCAGGAGCCGAAGCGTCAGCCGGGAGGTTGTAAGATCTCAACGGATACAACGACGTCAACAACAACGTCAACAGCAACGGCGCCAGCAACAGCAACTTCGCCAGCAACGTCGCCAGTATTACCAACGTCGGCGAAACGAGCAGCAACAACAACATCGTCGGCAGCGGCAGCCTCAGCAACTGGCAGCGCAATTAGCCAGCAACCCAGAGCCACGGCTTGATGGGCAACTAGTGGCCGAAGCTATTAAGTCACTGGCCAACGTGTTATGCGTTAAATTCAACTCATAATCTACAGGCGAAGGCCTGGGCCGGCGCCATGTTCAAACCACATTTGAACATTAAATTAAGAACGAAACAAATGAATTCTAAAATCTCGAAAATTAATGAATTAAGTATGAAAGAAAATGAATTAAAAAATCTTTAAAATTAAATACGTATGTAATCTGAAAATGGAAAAAAAAGAAATATATTAGGCTGTAGATAGATCGAAGTACTTACGCGAATTGAATTTGAATTGTAACGATAAAAAGCATGAGTTGTAATTCCTAAATTAATAGTTATAGTTTAAAAACCATTGGCTTAAAAAATATCTTATACTTATCTGTAGGTCTGGAATGGAAATGAAGTTGTAAACCTTTAGTACTAACGGAATTACTTAAATACCTCTTCGGCTATCTGCGAATCGAAGGCAGGTTAATAGTTAAAAATAAATTTATGTATTCATTATTCTTTCCATAGCAACAGAAGCGAATAGTTGAACGAACCCTGTACAACCCTTTACTTAAATTAAATTCTTAACCTAACTTAAAATATTGAAATACAAAGTTAACCTTAAATTTAAAAGTATCCCCTACGACATTTAATTAAATAAAACCTGGAACCAATCAATCCTACGTTGGAAACTACCACACAACCTTACAGGTAAAGAAACCCCAATTGTTAATAAATGCGATACTACTTGGCAGAGAAATAATTAAGTTCAACTTTTTTTATTTCTTTCCATTTAACCAAAATCCCTACAATCTCAAATGAGCGATAAAAATTACAATCCCCATCAACGATTATCCCACATCTTAAAGGTGCCCTGCAGATCCGTAATCAAAGGTGAGGATTGTTTAAAGTTTGTGTGTGGGCTTAACACACAGAACTACAAATATTTTTTTTCTTTTTTTAATTTATTTTTGCATTGTCGTTAATAAAAATTTACATTAATTTTTTTAAAAGTTATACAAAACCTAAAAAAGCCATTAATGAAACGAGCCTAGCAAGTTTGCCCATTTGCACAAATAGCAATTTTAAGCGAATTCAGGAAACCCCTTGTTATTACTGTGTTTTTTTTTTTTTTTTGTTTTCCCATGTCGCTGAAAATGATTGTTTTGGGGTACTAAAAACTGTTTACAAGCTCTGCAAATAGGCGATAGGCGGCTTTGACTCCATGTCTTGCTGAAGCGATTCATTCTTCAGTTCCCAGTGAATAGTGAAATATTAAGTCTCTTGAAAGGACCAGCAGCGATGTTTCTTGTGAGAAATTTTCGAAAAGGGTAAAAAGTCGAAACAAAATTAAAAAAATTGCAAAAGTCGGTTAAAAAATAGTCTCACAAAAAGTCGCAGACCGCTAAAAAAAGGGTAAAATTGCGACTGTTAACCCTGTATGTAAGCATCCGACGCATGTGCACACGTCGCTTGATACTTGTAACACTGTTGCCAGAAATTTCATTTAACAAATCTGCAAAATTGGGCTAAAGAATCTTGAAAATCTGGGAAGAATATAAAAACCTCCAAAAAATCTGGGAAATTTAAATATTTTATTTTGGGGTTGAATTTGTTTTTATTTTCGAATTCATACAACAAACTAAAACTGAAGCCCATACTTAAATTTTTTTTTTGTATATTAAAATCAAAAGTTGATTTATACAAATGATAAACAATATACATTAGACCGACTCAAGTTGTATGGAGCCGAAAAAAGTGTTTTAGTTACCCCCCGAAAATAAAGGTTGATATGTTTTATGATGATTCCCAAAATATTTTGGTTCTTGCGTTGACCTCCGTGAGCTGGACCATTTTTAAGTTTTTCGAATTTTTTTGTACTTTGCTCCAAGACGACATAAATAAAATTTGTTATCATCGAAAAGGGTTTTTGAAGCAGCATCCAATGGTATATAAAACTTTACCACTTGCGAACTACTTATTGAAATATTTAACTAAATACATATATATTTTCGTTTCGGGTTTTCATACAAATTCTACGTATTTTTTTATATTAATTTTATATTTTTTTATTGTATTTTTCTTTGACATTTAGTGGCATGCAAGTGCCAAACTTTCACTCGCATGCAATTTTGGCTGCCACTGGAGCTGCCATTGCGAAAAATGTGAGTGTATTAGTAAAAAATTGTGAGTGTATTGAGTTTTTCGAACTGGCAGTGGCATGTGTAAATGCTAGGTTATAGTGAGTGCGTGAAACAATTTATGGCTACTGTTGAAGTGAAAGAATAATTTTTCTTCTAAATTATTGATAAAAGTAGAAAGTGGTCGGAAAATCTTAAACTTATTTGGCACTTTAATTGTATAAGTGGTTTTAATGGATCGTGACGATGACGGTGGCAATAACCCGAACATGATGGTAGATGAAGGCTATGGCTTAGAGGATAACTGTTCTAAAAGGAAGAGGTTGGAAGGCGCTACCTCGCCAGCTAATGTTGACGTTTCCCGGCTAGGGAAGAATGGGTGTCAAAACACTGTAAATAGACAAAATAGATTTTCTATTCTTGCTGATGTAGAGATTGAAAATGTCGACTGCACCAAAAAACACAAAAAACAACGACAAAAAAATTTAAAATGGCGTCTCAGGATTAGTTAAGCCTGCTAACAACACGTTTTGCCCGCCAATTTTTCTTTATAATGTAAATATTCAAGGGCTTAGTGAGCAACTTTAGGCGAAAACACCAAAAATATCTTTTAAAATAAAAAATGTGAATAGGAATTAAAGCAAACTTTATCTTTCAGATGCAACAATTCATGCTGAAATGATGGCTCTTTTTAGGGACAGGAAGATAACGTCATACTCCTTCACACCAAAAGAATTTAAACAAACTTCAGTGGTTCTTCGTGGGCTTTATCATAGAACAGAAGATGATATCAAAATTGCCTTAGATAATGTAGCCTCGAAGTCAGTTTCCAAAGTGTCGAAATTCTCCACAACTTTTTCCAAAAAAAAAATAATGTAGACACAGGTCTATTTCTCATTTTTCTATTACCGGAAAATAAACTAAGTGACGTGGCAAATATCAAATATCTGTTACACCAGTCTATAGTATGGGAAAACCCAAAAAGAAAGAATGAGGAAATTCAGTGTCATAGGTGTCAGCTTTGGGGTCAGATTTCCAGGAGCTGCAATGCGATCTTCAAATGTGTTAAGTGTAAAAATTCACTTTACTTTTGTTACTTGCTATATAATGTAATTAATAGATACGTTTAACTGCCAAAAGATTAACTAATGTATTAAGTAGTTAAGTCTTCGCCAATATTTTATCAAATTTTTATTTTTGTTATGTAATGTAATTATTATCTTGAGGTTGAAATGTGTAGCATAAAGTGAAGTAAAGTATTCGTGGTTAAGAAAAAAACCAAATTGTTCGAGTCCGCGATTCGTCAATCTTCCAATCAGAAGATTGAGTACGATATTCGTGATCTAGACTAAAATTGTTTTTATGCATTGTTTCCAATACAAAAAAAAAAAACACGAATAAGCCTAAATCTTGCCAAACGAACGAATTTTTTTTTAAATTGTGTGAAACTTTGGAATTACTTAGTTTACGGTCATCGAAATAAAAAAACAAAAAAACATCTCATCAAGTTGAGACGCCAAATCCCTTTCTCCTCTTCTCAAATACCTGAATCTAATGAACACTTAGCTCTTTAGCCACCGGATCATGCTCGTGGTTTTTTCAAAAGATTTGATCAAGATTCTTTAACTCCCCCAGTACTAAGTTTCCTTGTCCGATGCTGACGCAACTCAGGCGTGGCACTATTCACGTACCCTCCAGGACATACAATACCGAAAAAAGTTCCTAATACCGAGATCCCTATACCGAGTTTCCCTATACGATGCAGACGCACTGCAGGCATGGCGTTTACTTAACACCTTCCGCGACATTAGTCATTATATAAAAAAACAAGTTTGAGATAAAAAATTTTAAATTGAAATGTTCGAAAGTGCGGAAGCCAGCAAAGATGATTTAAAACACCTTCAGGCTAAATAAATTTAACCGAAAGGGTTAAGTCACTCTTCGGGCCCCACGTTGGGCACCATTCTTGTGTAATGTAATTTTTATATTGTTTGATTGGGGGAAAAACAAAACTTTTTGAATTTTTTTCCAAAACCCTTTGCTTCGCGATGGACGTTGGCACGCTGGTGTATTCGGCTGTAGCTCGCCGGGAATGGGGGTTCGTGTCCATCTAGGTTTATATAATCATTACACGATTTCGTGCCGGGATGAAAAATAAATATCAAAAAAATTAAGCAATAATAAAACGAGCAACAATGAACTAGATACCTTAAAAAAAATAAAAGGTAAAGACCTAAAATTGAACGGACAGACATTTCGTTGACCGAAACTTTCACACTGCGATCGTATGGCATGACTAGAATCCTCGGGACAAGATGACATGGTCCCGGTCAGGCTGCCCACCCCATATGACACGTTTTTACCTTTTGCCTGAAAAAAAAAGAATTTAAGTAATGTCCCTAATCTTTACTTACCACCAATTTACCAATTTACCGGTATCAAAATTAATAATTCGTGCCCCTTTATGATTTTTGGTGTTTGACAACTGACTCTCACCTATTTTGTCCTTCACTAAAGGTGGACTAAGCATACTAAAACGTGTCTTAATCTCTTTACCTAATAACAACTTAGAAGGTGTTTCACCTGTAGTGCAATGCTTTGTTGATCTATAATCAAACAAAAACGTATTTACGATCTCGTCGAGATTTTCACCATCACGCAGATTGGCCAAAAGAGACTTTTTAAAAGTTTTTACAAAATTTTCGGCTTGACCATTGGTCGCCGGGTGTCCTGGAGCGGTCAAAATATGCTTAATATTATTTGCCTTCATGAAAACTTGGAATTCTTCGGCCGTAAACTGTCGCCCGTTATCACTAACTAGAGTATCTATCAATCCAAACCTTCCAAAGACTTCACGCAATTTGCTGATAGTAAAACTTGACGTTATACTTTTTGTTTTAAATATCTCGACCCACTTTGAGTACGAATCGATGATTAAAAGAAAGTGAAAATCCTTAATAGGACCCGCAAAATCAACATGAAGTCTGGACCACGCCGAATCCGTGGATCTCCATGGAATTAATGGACCTTTTTCAGGACTTGGCCTAATTTACACGAAATACAATTAGAAACTAATTTTTCAATATCGTGGTCTAATTTAGGCCACCACACATACGAACGAGCTAAAGATTTAGTTTTTACTATTCCAAAATGTGAATAATGCAACTGCTGTAAAATTTTATCACGCAATTTTTGTGGAACTACCACCCTAAAACCCCATAAAATACAATCGTATTCTACCGAAAGCTCATCTTTACGACTAACGAAAGGGACAAATTCATCACCCTTCAACGATCCAATTTTTCCAACCTGAATGGCTTGTTTCAATTTAGCCAAAATAGGATCACGTCTAGTTTCCCTAGAAATATCTTTAAAATTTAAATTTAGCTTATTATCTCCACTAATATAATTTACAAAACCAAAGTCTTCACTGACTTCTACTACTTTTCGTTGAGGAAAACGAGATAAATGATCTGCAGAATTTTCTGCCCCCTTCACAAAACGCATGGTATAATTAAAACCAGATAAAATAAAAGCCCATCTTTGGATACGAGCTGCTGCCATAACAGGCAACCCTTTATTTTCTCCAAAAATGGCTAAAAGCGGTTTATGATCTGACTCTAAAGTAAAATGAATACCAAGCAAACATTGCTTAAGTTTTGTTACGCTAAAAACAATAGCCAACGCTTCCTTTTGTATAGTACTGTAATTCTTTTCGGTTTGTGTAAGCGCACGAGAAACAAAAGCTATGAGCTTTGTCGACCCATCTGCGCACAAATGGGATAAAATACCCGCTACCGCGTAATTAGAAGCATCCGTTGAAAGCAATATAGGCAGTCTAGGGTTAAAATGAACCAAAATTTTATCTGACGTCACCACCCCTTTCAACGACTCAAACGCATTTTGACACAATTTAGACCATTTAAATCTTACATCTTTTCGCAAAAGTTCATAAAGAGGTGCCATTTTATGGGCAAAATATGGAATAAATTTTGAATAATAATTCAGCATCCCCACAAACGCTCTAACCTCAGACACATTTTTAGGAACTGGTGCTTCCATAACTGACGAAATACGATCCTTATTCATACTCAAACCATCCCGATCAATGTTGAATCCTAAATAAGATTCTTTATCTTTGAAAAATTCACATTTAGTACTATTAAGACGCAAACCTACAGACTCTAGCTTAGTTAATACCAACTCAATAGTTTTGACGTGATCCTCAAAATTACGACCTGTGATGATAATATCATCCAAATAGTTTACTACGTTTGGAATACCACGTAAAATATTCTCAATAGTCTTCTGAAAAATAGCTGCTGCCGGCTTGACTCCAAATGGTAAACGAGTCATTGCGCATAACAATTGAGAACTTTCATCTAACAACAACTGATTATAAGCGTTAGACAGATCTAATTTTGTAAAAAGTTCTCCACGAAGAGAAGCAAATAGTTCGTCAATTAACGGAAGAGGATATTTAACGTCTTCTAAATATCTGTTAATGGTAGATTTATAATCCCCGCAAATACGGATCTGACCATTGGGTTTAATAATGGGTACCAAAGGTGTGCCCCACTCCGAATTGTCTACGTGTACCAACACGCCTTTTTCCACTAAATCCTGTAATTGTATTTCAATTCTTGAACGCCAAGCCAATGGCACAGGCCTTGGTTTAAAAAAAATTAGTTTAACGTTTTCCATTAAATTTAACGTTACCGTACCCCCTGTGTATAAACCTAAATCTTCTTTAAACACGTTTTCGAAACGCTCCTTTATGCTTAGTACACATTCACTCATGTCCCTTATTGAATTGACATTCGAGAGACCGATACCGAACAACGTCATAAAATCACAACCTAATATAGGAGGGCTACGCGTATTTGTAACAACAAAACGTAAATTTTTAATTTGGCCACGAAATCTCACCGTTGCTAAAAACTCACCAATAACATTTATGCCATCTCCTCCGTAGGCACATAATTTTTTAGTGCAGGGATTCAATCCCTTGTCTTTAAAAAAATTACCAAATGTTTCACTTGACATTAACGAACAAACAGCCCCAGTATCCAAAACAAGCTCAACCATTACATTATTAACTTCAACCGACAATGTAAATGGAGCAGCAGAACGTTCATCCGTTACACTGTAAACAGAAAAGGCATTATCATTACTATATTCATTTACTCTTTCACAACAATTATTGTTAGGCAAATTCCTATTTGATACTTGAACCACATTAACTTGATTATTATTGCATACACTAGCTAAATGTCCCACCCTGTGACATTTATTACAAACACTGCTTTTGTATTTACATTTATCGCTTGCGTGATTCTTCCATCCGCAGTGAGTACATTTCTTTTGTATCTTCTTGCTGCCGTTATTCTCGTAGACTTTAAATTGTTTGTGGTTTTTACTGCTACTCGTTGCTTCATCTCTGCTGTTGTTGTTGTTGGTGTTATACTTTTTAGGTCCCCGTGTATATGTTCTTTGCACATAATTAACCTCTTCATTTGTACCCTTTTGCGCATACAGCTTAGCCTCGGTAGTTAACGCCTTCCTTAACGCCACTTCTAAAGTAAGGGTTTCATCTTCCTCGCACAGCCTTTCGAAAATTTTGCCATCAAATCCAGTGACAAATTTATTTAACACAAATTTTTCCAGCTGTGTTCCAAATTTGCACTCCATTGCTAATTTTTTTAGACGTGCATACCACACTGATACGGATTCCACATCCCTTTTCTTTGCGTCAAAAAAATTTCTACGCTCCCGAAAAATTATCACTGGGGATGAATAATGCTGGTTTAGCATGTCACATAACTCCTTATACTTCTTCTTGGCAGGTAAATCAGGGAAACACAATTCCCGCAACAAGCCATACGCTTCAAGGCCAACAGCCTTCAATAACGTTGACATTTTTATACGGTCTTCTTCCACCGCCGCCTCCACAAAATGAGAATCCAACACCTCTTGCCAAAGACACCACTTGTCCACAACCGGCCGGAACTCCCTTATACCAGTTGCCATGGATGTTGTAAAAATACTCTCGTTGTGAGCTATTGTTGTATCACCTGGACCCGGCATCTTTACAATATTAAACAAATAAGACCACCAAAATTCACACGATCTTTTATTTTACACAGAAAATCTGCTTATTTATATAATATTTATTATATAAAAAAAATTTTTTTTAATACAAAATGTATTATTTACAAGAAAAAAAAAATTAACTGTTTTTTTTTATGTATCTGCTATGCACACCGTTTTTTTTTTATTTTACCAAAAGTCGTCGCCACTATAATGTATCGTGTTTGGTGGTTGAATAAGAAGTAATTTATTATTATTTCAATTCATGCTTAATAACTAGTTTGACAGATCATCCTTAATAATATGTTACTGGTGTTGTAACGTAGCTCACACCTAGATGGCGCAACACCACAATAATACTTCAATAATGTTTATAATTGTTACGATTACAAGTATACTGATAAAGATATTTAAAGAATATTATATTGCAAATATATAATTACAATAAATTAGCGGTATTCACCCTTTGTATAAATTGTACATCTCTGTTATATTTAATACGATTTTATACTTCAAAGCGTGAGTGTCTTTTTTCTATGCACTGTAAATTAATGAATTTGCTGAGTGAGAGAAAGAGACAGATAAAGTTTCTTCAAGTGTTTTATTCTGGTAAATTCACACACTTTGTTTACTACTGCTTTTTGTGGGATTTTTCAACCACAGCGTAGTATATTTTAGTCTCATACATATTGTTGTTGCAGTATTGTAAATGTTAGTATTTTTACTAAAATGATAAGATTAACAAGGTCTACAAGGGACTTAACTATCAAGGGTGAATTCCGCTATTGTAACGAGTCCGTAGAGTTAAACGTACAAGGGTACCGGATATGAACAAACAATTCCTATGAAAAAAAATTAAATACTACAGCCAATTGCCCTCTAAGTAACTACGAGAATGTTGACAAAAAGAATAACTGATTAACCTAGAAAGTAAGTCGAATCTATTCCGGCTACTTTCGTTCCATCGACTTCCCCTATATGTAATTACTTATAAAAAAACTATTATATTTCTTCTTTTTTTATCATGGAAAATGTAATTAAGTTTCGTTCATATACTTATTAACAAGTAATTTTTTTTAGCACTTAGTTAAAATTTCCTCTTTCTCTATTTTCTATTCTCCTAATTATATTTGTTTATCCTAATAACTTGTTCAATCTAAAGTACCTTATTCAAGTTAATTATTGGTTATTTATCCGGTTATTTGTTCGGTTATTTGTTCGGTTAGTTCTTCGGTTACTCGTTTGGTCATTCATTCGGTTAGTTGTTCGGTTCGTAGTTATATTAATCATTTGGTTATTTGTTCAATCATTTATTTAATTATTTATTTATATTATTTACTTAATTATTTATTAATATATTTGCTTACTTATTTAAACAAACTATTAAGCAACTATTTACTCAAATCTTTATTAAATCTATAATTCAATTACTTATGATGTTATTTATTTAAAAAATATTTTTTCTTGGTTACTTATCAAGTTATTTCCCTAATTTTTCCTGTCGAGTAAAAATTTGTATTTAACCAGCGCCCGATTACACAAATGTAGCTTAGGCCAACTATTTTATATTTTTAAATCAATAACCAATTTATGAAAACGATGAGCGATTTACAAAACTGTTAAGCAATTTTGTGAAATTGAAAGTCAATTTACCAACTTGATAATTAATATACAAAACAAATCGATGATCAACTTATACGATTGATGATCAATTTGCAACATGGATGAGCAATTTGCAAAATTGGTGATCGATTTTCAGACTTGAAAATCAATTTACGAAAACTGGTAAAACCGATTTGTGTAATCGAACACTAATTCACAGAAACTGGTGATAAAGTCTCAAAAAAAAAAAAAAAAAAAAAAAACAAATTTAATTGGAAAGGAGTATATGGGCCTCAATGGAACCACTTATAACATGTATGACAAAAGCTGGGATCACACGATTGCCGCAAATGCACCAATATGATACAATTTTGATTGTGCTTTATTGTCGCACAATAATGAAATTGCCCTAATAAAATATTCTGAAATCACACGATTGCCCTGAATTATACAAATTTGATTGCCGCTAGTTGGTACAAAGCGAAATGGGTACAATAATTGCCGCAGCACAGTCACACGATTGTTCTTACTTGTGCCAACTGCGAAAACAGGTGTTGTGGTAGCTTTTTTATTTGTTTGGAAGATCTAGTTGGCTTGTTTATTAAAAAAAAAAATTGTATCATATGTACATTCAAACAAATTTTTTAAGTAATATACATGAAATTCCAAAAATTAAACAAAGTAAAATTCTATTTTAAATATATAAAGAAATATTTATATATAAAAATAAATTCGCTTTAAAGAATTTCAATACAATTTTCTTCGTTTTCCTGTATATATTCTTTTATATTGTCCTAAACAGCTATTGCACTAATTTAAAAAAAAAACTATATATCAAAAGTTATTTTCGGGAATACAAAATTTAGTATTAATTTATTTATATTATTTTATAAGTTTAATTGGAAAACATGTATGACAAAGTTTAAATATCTTTTTTTTTTTTAATAATAATAATTAACTATTATCTCAATCTGTTTTACATTAGAGATATCTATGAATTATATTTCGACTTCAGGTGTATGTGGGTACTTGCCATGCTGTAGGGTATAATGGTTGGAGGATGTAGCTGGATACTTCGTCTTTTGGTACCATTTGCCTCGGCTGGTTGTGGTTTAGATTTTGGATTATAGTCGGTGTTGTAGTATCTACGGTTATTGTTATTCTTATCCTTTAATTTGATGAACTCGCAATTGAAAATGGGTTTAAGTTGTACTGCTGGCGCCGTTTAACCTTTGTTTTTGGTTTTTTTAAATTTTGATTTTTTTTAGATTTTAACCTTTGTTTTTGGTTTTTTTTAAATTTTGATTTTTTTTAGATTTTAACCTTTGTTTTTGGTTTTTTTAAATTTTGATTTTTTTTAGATTTTAACCTTTGTTTTTGGTTTTATTTTTAATTTTTAAATTTTGATTTTTTCCGGATTTTAAACGATCCACAAGTGGTAATTTTAATTTCCCTTGTTCCGCTAGCAAAAGTGGTTCGCTGTTTGTACAGATGCACAGTGGTGTTTTGTTCTTTTCTTGCTTTTTTGGTTTGTAAAAACTGTTGGGGAAGAAACGTTTAACAGTCTCCGGCAACAATGGCCTTTTGCAAATTAGAGCGGGGCTGTATTGCGGCCGGTGTAGTTCGATGCTAAGTGGTGTTTGGATTAGGATGAAGTTGAATAAGGGTTACGTCTGCGGCACTGGTGGTATTGGGTGCGGCTTGTAATTTGTCTTCCCTCAGGTAACTTATGGCAGGTGATTATTCTTTCCACAGGCAACTGCCTGACCGGTATGTATTCCAAATTTCTTTGATAGGTACCAACACGTGATGATGATGTGGATTGCGGTAGGTATTAAAATTTTCAAATGTGCGTTTTATTTCTTTTTATATTTATCCGACCACATTTTTTTTTATATTCGTTAACCACCATTTTTTTTTCTTCACTTTTTCACTACCATCTTTAACCGCTGCCACTTATCTTTAACCGCTGCATTATCATTACTATATTCATTTACTCTTTCACAACAATTATTGTTAGGCAAATTCCTATTTGATACTTGAACCACATTAACTTGATTATTATTGCATACACTAGCTAAATGTCCCACCCTGTGACATTTATTACAAACACTGCTTTTGTATTTACATTTATCGCTTGCGTGATTCTTCCATCCGCAGTGAGTACATTTCTTTTTTATCTTCTTGCTGCCGTTATTCTCGTAGACTTTAAATTGTTTGTGGTTTTTACTGCTACTCGTTGCTTCATCTCTGCTGTTGTTGTTGTTGGTGTTATACTTTTTAGGTCCCCGTGTATATGTTCTTTGCACATAATTAACCTCTTCATTTGTACCCTTTTGCGCATACAGCTTAGCCTCGGTAGTTAACGCCTTCCTTAACGCCACTTCTAAAGTAAGGGTTTCATCTTCCTCGCACAGCCTTTCGAAAATTTTGCCATCAAATCCAGTGACAAATTTATTTAACACAAATTTTTCCAGCTGTGTTCCAAATTTGCACTCCATTGCTAATTTTTTTAGACGTGCATACCACACTGATACGGATTCCACATCCCTTTTCTTTGCGTCAAAAAAATTTCTACGCTCCCGAAAAATTATCACTGGGGATGAATAATGCTGGTTTAGCATGTCACATAACTCCTTATACTTCTTCTTGGCAGGTAAATCAGGGAAACACAATTCCCGCAACAAGCCATACGCTTCAAGGCCAACAGCCTTCAATAACGTTGACATTTTTATACGGTCTTCTTCCACCGCCGCCTCCACAAAATGAGAATCCAACACCTCTTGCCAAAGACACCACTTGTCCACAACCGGCCGGAACTCCCTTATACCAGTTGCCATGGATGTTGTAAAAATACTCTCGTTGTGAGCTATTGTTGTATCACCTGGACCCGGCATCTTTACAATATTAAACAAATAAGACCACCAAAATTCACACGATCTTTTATTTTACACAGAAAATCTGCTTATTTATATAATATTTATTATATAAAAAAAATTTTTTTTAATACAAAATGTATTATTTACAAGAAAAAAAAAATTAACTGTTTTTTTTTATGTATCTGCTATGCACACCGTTTTTTTTTTATTTTACCAAAAGTCGTCGCCACTATAATGTATCGTGTTTGGTGGTTGAATAAGAAGTAATTTATTATTATTTCAATTCATGCTTAATAACTAGTTTGACAGATCATCCTTAATAATATGTTACTGGTGTTGTAACGTAGCTCACACCTAGATGGCGCAACACCACAATAATACTTCAATAATGTTTATAATTGTTACGATTACAAGTATACTGATAAAGATATTTAAAGAATATTATATTGCAAATATATAATTACAATAAATTAGCGGTATTCACCCTTTGTATAAATTGTACATCTCTGTTATATTTAATACGATTTTATACTTCAAAGCGTGAGTGTCTTTTTTCTATGCACTGTAAATTAATGAATTTGCTGAGTGAGAGAAAGAGACAGATAAAGTTTCTTCAAGTGTTTTATTCTGGTAAATTCACACACTTTGTTTACTACTGCTTTTTGTGGGATTTTTCAACCACAGCGTAGTATATTTTAGTCTCATACATATTGTTGTTGTAGTATTGTAAATGTTAGTATTTTTACTAAAATGATAAGATTAACAAGGTCTACAAGGGACTTAACTATCAAGGGTGAATTCCGCTATTGTAACGAGTCCGTAGAGTTAAACGTACAAGGGTACCGGATATGAACAAACAATTCCTATGAAAAAAAATTAAATACTACAGCCAATTGCCCTCTAAGTAACTACGAGAATGTTGACAAAAAGAATAACTGATTAACCTAGAAAGTAAGTCGAATCTATTCCGGCTACTTTCGTTCCATCGACTTCCCCTATATGTAATTACTTATAAAAAAAACTATTATATTTCTTCTTTTTTTATCATGGAAAATTTAATTAAGTTTCGTTCATATACTTATTAACAAGTAATTTATTTTAGCACTTAGTTAAAATTTCCTCTTTCTCTATTTTCTATTCTCCTAATTATATTTGTTTATCCTAATAACTTGTTCAATCTAAAGTACCTTATTCAAGTTAATTATTGGTTATTTATCCGGTTATTTGTTCGGTTATTTGTTCGGTTAGTTCTTCAGTTACTCGTTTGGTCATTCATTCGGTTAGTTGTTCGGTTCGTAGTTATATTAATCATTTGGTTATTTGTTCAATCATTTATTTAATTATTTATTTATATTATTTACTTAATTATTTATTAATATATTTGCTTACTTATTTAAACAAACTATTAAGCAACTATTTACTGAAATCTTTATTAAATCTATAATTCAATTACTTATGATGTTATTTATTTAAAAAATATTTTTTCTTGGTTACTTATCAAGTTATTTCCCTAATTTTTCCTGTCGAGTAAAAATTTTTATTTAACCAGCGCCCGATTACACAAATGTAGCTTAGGCCAACTATTTTATATTTTTAAATCAATAACCAATTTATGAAAACGATGAGCGATTTACAAAACTGTTAAGCAATTTTGTGAAATTGAAAGTCAATTTACCAACTTGATAATTAATATACAAAACAAATCGATAGTCAACTTATACGATTGATGATCAATTTGCAACATGGATGAGCAATTTGCAAAATTGGTGATCGATTTTCAGACTTGAAAATCAATTTACGAAAACTGGTAAAACCGATTTGTGTAATCGAACACTAATTCACAGAAACTGGTGATAAAGTCTCAAAAAAAAAAAAAAAAAAAAACAAATTTAATTGGGCCTCAATGGAACCACTTATAACATGTATGACAAAAGCTGGGATCACACGATTGCCGCAAATGCACCAATATGACACAATTTTGATTGTGCTTTATTGTCGCACAATAATGAAATTGCCCTAATAAAATATTCTGAAATCACACGATTGCCCTGAATTATACAAATTTGATTGCCGCTAGTTGGTACAAAGCGAAATGGGTACAATAATTGCCGCAGCACAGTCACACGATTGTTCTTACTTGTGCCAACTGCGAAAACAGGTGTTGTGGTAGCTTTTTTATTTGTTTGGAAGATCTAGTTGGCTTGTTTATTAAAAAAAAAAATTGTATCATATGTACATTCAAACAAATTTTTTAAGTAATATACATGAAATTCCAAAAATTAAACAAAGTAAAATTCTATTTTAAATATATAAAGAAATATTTATATATAAAAATAAATTCGCTTTAAAGAATTTCAATACAATTTTCTTCGTTTCCCTGTATATATTCTTTTATATTGTCCTAAACACCTATTGCACTAATTTAAAAAAAAACTATATATCAAAAGTTATTTTCGGGAATACAAAATTTAGTATTAATTTATTTATATTATTTTATAAGTTTAATTGGAAAACATGTATGACAAAGTTTAAATATCTTTTTTTTTTTTAATAATAATAATTAACTATTATCTCAATCTGTTTTACATTAGAGATATCTATGAATTATATTTCGACTTCAGGTGTATGTGGGTACTTGCCATGCTGTAGGGTATAATGGTTGGAGGATGTAGCTGGATACTTCGTCTTTTGGTACCATTTGCCTCGGCTGGTTGTGGTTTAGATTTTGGATTATAGTCGGTGTTGTAGTATCTACGGTTGTTGTTATTCTTATCCTTTAATTTGATGAACTCGCAATTGAAAATGGGTTTAAGTTGTACTGCTGGCGCCGTTTAACTTTTGTTTTTGGTTTTTTTAAATTTTGATTTTTTTTAGATTTTAACCTTTGTTTTTGGTTTTTTTTAAATTTTGATTTTTTTCAGATTTTAACCTTTGTTTTTGGTTTTTTTAAATTTTGATTTTTTTTTAGATTTTAACCTTTGTTTTTGGTTTTTTTTTTAATTTTTAAATTTTGATTTTTTCCGGATTTTAAACGATCCACAAGTGGTAATTTTAATTTCCCTTGTTCCGCTAGCAAAAGTGGTTCGCTGTTCGTACAGATGCACAGTGGTGTTTTGTTCTTTTCTTGCTTTTTTGGTTTGTAAAAACTGTTGGGGAAGAAACGTTTAACAGTCTCCGGCAACAATGGCCTTTTGCAAATTAGGGCGGGGCTGTATTGCGGCCGGTGTAGTTCGATGCTAAGTGGTGTTTGGATTAGGATGAAGTTGAATAAGGGTTACGTCTGCGGCACTGGTGGTATTGGGTGCGGCTTGTAATTTGTCTTCCCTCAGGTAACTTATGGCAGGTGATTATTCTTTCCACAGGCAACTGCCTGACCGGTATGTATTCCAAATTTCTTTGATAGGTACCAACACGTGATGATGATGTGGATTGCGGTAGGTATTAAAATTTTCAAATGTGCGTTTTATTTCTTTTTATATTTATCCGACCACATTTTTTTTTATATTCGTTAACCACCATTTTTTTTTCTTCACTTTTTCACTACCATCTTTAACCGCTGCCACTTGATGAATGATCGGCTCGAAAAATTCTGTATCCCCACGCCAAGTCTACAAGAAATTTCCATGGTAGAGTCGTATTGTTTAGTATGTTGTAGGGTTGCATTTTTTTAACATTTAAATTTAGTGTAAAAACGCTTAATTCAAATCAACCACAGTGTTTGTCACAAAATCAAACTTGAAAACGAATTTGTCGTGGATCCGGTTTCGTCGTTTCAATTTAGATTTAGAAAATTTCACTCGACGCATCACGCCCTGTAAAAGCTTCACAGTGATGCTACACGGAGTCTCAGAGAAAAAATTTGTACTGTCGTCATTTCATTGGATATTGAGAAGGCGTTTGACTCCGCTTGGCACAAAGGAATCCTATTTAAACTAGTTGATCTTGGAATTGATCCTTTCTTGAGAAAAATCTTTTAAAGCTTTTCTTCCGAACGCAACTATTGGGTTCAAAAAAAACGATTGCTTATCCAGGTTGTGGAAATGTGGAAAGTGGAGTTCCTCAAGGAAGCGCCTCTTATTTTCAACCTCTTTCTTAATGACTTCCCACACCTTGCTGATAATTCAAAGGCTATTCTGTACGCTGACGACTGCTTGATATACTCACACAACGTATCACCAAAAGAGGCACTTAGGTCTGCCGCATATCATCTTGGAATCATGAGTGCATTCTACAAGAGATGGGGTATCAAAATAAACGCAGCAAAATCGGAGGCAATATGCCTAAGAAATGCCTCAGGTAAGTGCGCTGGATTTGTGGTCCCTCAAAGCAAGCTGTTGCAACTCTCGCTAGACGGCGTTGATTTACTGTTCAAATTCAGTATCAAGTATCTTGGGGTAAATATCGACAAATTGATGAAATTCAACAAACTCGGTAGAATCGCCTTAGCAAAGGCAAATCGCATTGCCGGCATGTTCTCAGGTTTATAAAATAATTCCTGTCTTCCAAAAAACACTAAACTGCTTCTATACAAAGTCGCCATTAGATCAGTTCTCATTTACGCTTTCCCAATCTGGTTCTCCATCTCCCCTAAAGTGGCAAAAGAGCTGGAAATATTCGAACGAAAAATATTGAGAAGATGCATTGGTAAACATTTCCAAACTTATTCTAAACGTTAAACCGATAAATTCATCTATGAAAAATCTTGTGTTATTCCATTCTGCAGATACGCCCAATCCCTGATGTTGTTGCCGAATCACGAGGTTGATTATCGTCGATATTGATGGCGTTCCGACTAGATGACCTGAGGTTCCTAGTACTCATCCTAACCTACCCACCAAAACAGATAAACTCACTCAACTAATTCAACAACAAGCTAACAAAAATTCTTCGATTAACCCCGATTACCTAACCTCAAATAAGAGAATACGCACAATGACTAATTAAGGCCAATATTAAAAGTAAAAAAAAGACACCCAATCGTCTTACACAGCTCCCGTTCGGGCTGCAACAACAATCAGCAAAAATTCCCTTTGCAAAATCACCACCACCAATACCGACAGTAAAAACAACAGTCGTATGGATGGAGTTAAAAAAAATTACTCAAAAAGTTTCCGAAATCGTGGATAACTAGGTACACCTGAACCGCCGGTAAAAGACGCAATATATATATATAAATTCAATAAAAAATGTAAAAATGTGTATGTAAATATTATTTAAGATTATTTTTATTTCTTTTTGTAATAGTTTTAGTATTTTGTAATTTTACTGTTTAATACTACAAAGGTTAAATTCTACAAAAGTTTAATTAATACTACAAAAGTTGAATACTATCAATAATTTATAGCGTTAAAATACTGAAGATTAAAAAAAATATATAATTAGTAGAAACGTTTTGTTAAACTACAAATGCTTAAATAATGTATTTAGTAGCCAAGTTTACGAATCTTCAACTATATTTTATTTATTTACTTTTGTTACTTGCTATATAATGTAATTAATAGATACGTTTAACTGCCAAAAGATTAACAAATGTATTAAGTAGTTAAGTCTTCGCCAATATTTTATCAAATTTTTATTTTTGTTATGTAATGTAATTATTATCTTGAGGTTGAAATGTGTAGCATAAAGTGAAGTAAAGTATTCGTGGTTAAGAAAAAACCAAATTGTTCGAGTCCGCGATTCGTCAATCTTCCAATCAGAAGATTGAGTACGATATTCGTGATCTAGACTAAAATTGTTTTTATGCATTGTTTCCAATACAAAAAAAAAAACACGAACAAGCCTAAATCTTGCCAAACGAACGAATTTTTTTTAAATTGTGTGAAACTTTGGAATTACTTAGTTTACGGTCATCGAAATAAAAAAACAAAAAAACATCTCATCAATTTGAGTCGCCAACTCCTTTTCTCCTCTTCTCAAATACCTGAATTTAATGAACACTTAGCTCTTTAGCCACCGGATCATGCTCGTGGTTTTTTCAAAAGATTTGATCAAGATTCTTTAACTCCCCCAGTACTAAGTTCCCTTGTCCGATGCTGACGCAACTCAGGCGTGGCACTATTCACGTACCCTCCAGGACATACAATACCGAAAAAAGTTCCTAATACCGAGATCCGTATACCGAGTTTCCCTATACGATGCAGACGCACTGCAGGCATGGCGTTTACTTAACACCTTCCGCGACATTAGTCATTATATAAAAAAACAAGTTTGAGATAAAAAATTTTAAATTGAAATGTTCGAAAGTGCGGAAGCCAGCAAAGATGATTTAAAACACCTTCAGGCTAAATAAATTTATCCGAAAGGGTTAAGTCACTCTTTGGGCCCCAGGCTGGGCGCCATTCTTGTGTAATGTAATTTTTATATTGTTTGATTGGGGGAAAAACAAAATTTTTTGAATTTTTTTCCAAAACCCTTTGCTTCGCGATGGTCGTTGGCACGCTGGTGTATTCGGCTGTAGCTCGCCGGGAATGGGGGTTCGTGTCCATCTAGGTTTATATAATCATTACACGATTTCGTGCCGAGATGAAAAATAAATATCAAAAAAATGAAGCAATAATAAAACGAGCAACAATAAACTAGATACCTTAAAAAAAATAAAAGGTTAAGACCTAAAATTGAACGGACAGACATTTCGATGACCGAAACTTTCACACTGCGATCGTATGGCATGACTCGAATCCTCGGGACAAGATGACATGATCCCGGTCAGGCTGCCCACCCCATATGACACGTTTTTACCTTTTGCCTGAAAAAAAAGAATTTAAGTAATGTCCCTAATCTTTACTTACCACCAATTTACTTCACCAATTTACATGGTTTTTTTTTCGAAATATCCACATTACATTGTTTATTGCTTAGTTATTATAATGTAATACAAACTAAATAAAAGTTTAATTTAATAATACTTCAATAATGTTTATAATTGTTACGATTACAAGTATACTTATAAAGATATTTAAAGAATATTATATTGCAAATATATATAATTACAATAAATTGTAACGAGTCCGTAGAGTTAAACGTACAAGGGTACCGGATATGAACAAACAATTCCTATGAAAAAAAATTAAATACTACAGCCAATTGCCCTCTAAGTAACTACGAGAATGTTGACAAAAAGAATAACTGATTAACCTAGAAAGTAAGTCGACTCTATTCCGGCTACTTTCGTTCCATCGACTTGCCCTATATGTAATTACTTATAAAAAAAACTATTATATTTCTTCTTTTTTTATCATGGAAAATTTAATTTAGTTTCGTTATTAAAAAGTAATTTATTTTAGCACTTAGTTAAAATTTCCTCTTTCTCTATTTTCTATTCTCCTAATTATATTTGTTTATCCTAATAACTTGTTCAATCTAAAGTACCTTATTCAAGTTAATTATTGGTTATTTATCCGGTTATTTGTTCGGTTAGTTCTTCGGTTACTCGTTTGGTCATTCATTCGGTTAGTTGTTCGGTTAGTAGTTATATTACTCATTTGGTTATTTATTCAATCATTTATTTAATTATTTATTTATATTATTTACTTAATTATTTATTAATATATTTGCTTACTTATTTAAACAAACTATTAAGCAACTATTTACTCAAATCTTTATTAAATCTATAATTCAATTACTTATGATGTTATTTATTTAAAAAAAAATTTTTCTTGGTTACTTATCAAGTTATTTCCCTAATTTTTCCTGTCGAGTAAAAATTTTTATTTAACCAGCGCCCGATTACACAAATGTAGCTTAGGCCAACTATTTTATATTTTTAAATCAATAACCAATTTATGAAAACGATGAGCGATTTACAAAACTGTTAAGCAATTTTGTGAAATTGAAAGTCAATTTACCAACTTGATAATCAATATACAAACCAATCGATGATCAACTTATACGATTGATGATCAACTTGCAACATGGATGAGCAATTTGCAAAATTGGTGATCGATTTTTAGACTTGAAAATCAATTTACGAAAACTGGTAAAACCGATTTGTGTAATCGAACACTAATTCACAGAAACTGGTGATAAAGTCTCAAAAAAAAAAAAAAAAAAAAAACATATTTAATTGGAAAAGAGTATATGGGCCTCAATGGAACCACTTATAACATGTATGACAAAAGCTGGGATCACACGATTGCCGCAAATGCACCAATATGACACAATTTTGATTGTGCTTTATTGACGCACAATAATGAAATTGCCCTAATAAAATATTCTGAAATCACACGATTGCCCTGAATTATACAAATTTGATTGCCGCTAGTTGGTACAAAGCGAAATGGGTACAATAATTGCCGCAGCACAGTCACACGATTGTTCTTACTTGTGCCAACTGCGAAAACAGGTGTTGTGGTAGCTTTTTTATTTGTTTGGAAGATCTAGTTGGCTTGTTTATTAAAAAAAAAAATTGTATCATATGTACATTCAAACAAATTTTTTAAGTAATATACATGAAATTCCAAAAATTAAACAAAGTAAAATTCTATTTTAAATATATAAAGAAATATTTATATATAAAAATAAATTCGCTTTAAAGAATTTCAATACAATTTTCTTCGTTTTCCTGTTTATATTCTTTTATATTGTCCTAAACAGCTATTGCACTAATTTAAAAAAAAAACTATATATCAAAAGTTATTTTCGGGAATACAAAATTTAGTATTAATTTATTTATTAATGAGTTGCTAAATTCCCAATGTTTATTTTTGATAAATTTAATTTTTATATTTAATTTATTCCTACTAAAAGAAACACACAAAAGTAAATTGATTAAAAAGGCAAATACAAGCGCGTATTGTGTTGTTTAATTGCCGCACAAGAAACCAATAAATATTGGTACATTTTTGTCATTTTTATTGACGCGCGGTTGCATATCAAGTAGTCACACGATTGCCGCACCAGGGTAGCATTTTATTGGTAAAAGTAAGCACAATATTGCCCTCGATTGGTACATGAGGCAATTGATTGTGCAGTCACACGATTGGGGTATTAAAAAGCGTGAAAATTGGTGCATTGTGGCAATAGTGTGATCCCAGCTAAAGTTTAAATATCTTTTTTTTTTTTAATAATAATAATTAACTATTATCTCAATCTGTTTTACATTAGAGATATCTATGAATTATATTTTGACTTCAGGTGTATGTGGGTACTTGCCATGATGTAGGGTATAATTGTTGGAGGATGTAGCTGGAGACTTCGTCTTTTGGTACCATTTGCCTCGGCTGGTTGTGGTTTAGATTTTGGATTATAGTCGGTGTTGTAGTATCTACGGTTGTTGTTATTCTTATCCTTCAATTTGATGAACTCGCAATTGAAAATGGGTTTAAGTTGTACTGCTGGCGCCGTTTAACCTTTGTTTTTGGTTTTTTTAAATTTTGATTTTTTTTAGATTTTAACCTTTGTTTTTGGTTTTTTTTAAATTTTGATTTTTTTTTAAATTTTAACCTTTGTTTTTGGTTTTTTTAAATTTTGATTTTTTTTAGATTTTAACCTTTGTTTTTGGTTTTTTTTTTTAATTTTTAAATTTTGATTTTTTCCGGATTTTAAACGATCCACAAGTGGTAATTTTAATTTCCCTTGTTCCGCTAGCAAAAGTGGTTCGCTGTTTGTACAGATGCACAGTCGTGTTTTGTTCTTTTCTTGCTTTTTTGGTTTGTAAAAACTGTTGGGGAAGAAACGTTTAACATTTTCCGGCAACAATGGCCTTTTGCAAATTAGAGCGGGGCTGTATTGCGGCCGGAGTAGTTCGATGCTTGGTGTTTGGATTAGGATGAAGTTGAATAAGGGTTACGTTGAATAAGGGTTACGGCACTGGTGGTATTGGGTGCGGCTTGTAATTTGTCTTCGCTCAGGTAACTTATGGCAGGTAGGAATTCCAATTTTTTGGTTTAGGTACAGACACGCGATGGAGATTATTCTTTCCACAGGCAACTGCCTGACCGGTATGTATTCCAAATTTCTTTGATAGGTACCAACACGTGATGATGATGTGGATTGCGGTAGGTATTAAAATTTTCAAATGTGCGTTTTATTTCTTTTTATATTTATCCGACCACATTTTTTTTTATATTCGTTAACCACCATTTTTTTCTTCACTTTTTCACTACCATCTTTAACCGCTGCCACTTGATGAATGATCGGCTCGAAAAATTCTGTATCCCCACGCCAAGTCTACAAGAAATTTCCATGGTAGAGTCGTATTGTTTAGTATGTTGTAGGGTTGCATTTTTTTAACATTTAAATTTAGTGTAAAAACGCTTAATTCAAATCAACCACAGTGTTTGTCACAAAATCAAACTTGAAAACGAATTTGTCGTGGATCCGGTTTCGTCGTTTCAATTTAGATTTAGAAAATTACACTCGACGCATCACGCCCTGTAAAAGCTTCACAGTGATGCTACACGGAGTCTCAGAGAAAAAATTTGTACTGTCGTCATTTCATTGGATATTGAGAAGGCGTTTGACTCCGCTTGGCACAAAGGAATCCTATTTAAACTAGTTGATCTTGGAACTGATCCTTTCTTGAGAAAAATCTTTTAAAGCTATTTTTCCGAACGCAAATATTGCGTTCAAATGTGGAAAGTGGAGTTCCTCAAGGAAGCGCCTCTTATTTTCAACCTCTTTCTTAATGACTTCCCACACCTTGCTGATAATTCAAAGGCTATTCTGTACGCTGACGACTGCTTGATATACTCACACAACGTATCACCAATAGAGGCACTTAGGTCTGCCGCATATCATCTTGGAATCATGAGTGCATTCTACAAGAGATGGGGTATCAAAATAAACGCAGCAAAATCGGAAGCAATATGCCTAAGAAATGCCTCAGGTAAGTGCGCTGGATTTGTGGTCCCTCAAAGCAAGCTGTTGCAACTCTCGCTAGACGGCGTTGACTTACTGTTCAAATTCAGTATCAAGTATCTTGGGGTAAATATCGACAAATTGATGAAATTCAACAAACACGGTAGAATCGCCTTAGCAAAGGCAAATCGCATTGCCGGCATGTTCTCAGGATTATAAAATAATTCCTGTCTTCCAAAAAACACTAAACTGCTTCTATACAAAGTCGCCATTAGATCAGTTCTCATTTACGCTTTCCCAATCTGGTTCTTCATCTCCCCTAAAGTGGCAAAAGAGCTGGAAATATTCGAACGAAAAATATTGAGAAGATGCATTGGTAAACATTTCCAAACTTATTCTAAACGTTAAACCGATAAATTCATCTATGAAAAATCTTGTGTTATTCCATTCTGCAGATACGCCCAATCCCTGATGTTGTTGCCGAATCACGAGGTTGATTATCGTCGATATTGATGGCGTTCCGACTAGATGACCTGAGGTTCCTAGTACTCATCCTAACCTACCCACCAAAACAGATAAACTCACTCAACTAATTCAACAACAAGCTAACAAAAATTCTTCGATTAACCCCGATTACCTAACCTCAAATAAGAGAATACGCACAATGACTAATTAAGGCCAATATTAAAAGTAAAAAAAAGACACCCAATCGTCTAACACAGCTCCCGTTCGGGCTGCAACAACAATCAGCAACAATTCCATAAATTCAATAAAAAATGTAAAAATGTGTATGTAAATATTATTTAAGATTATTTTTATTTCTTTGTGTAATAGTTTTAGTATTTTGTAATTTTACAGTTTAATACTACAAAGGTTAAATTCTACAAAAGTTTAATACTACAAAAGTTGAATACTATCAATAACTTATAGCGTTAAAATACTGAAGATTAAAAAAAAATATATAATTAGTAGATACGTTTTGTTAAACTACAAATGCTTAAATAATGTATTTAGTAGCCAAGTTTACGAATCTTCAACTATATTTTATTTATTTACTTTTGTTACTTGCTATATAATGTAATTAATAGATACGTTTTGTTAAACTGCCAAAAGATTATCTAATGTATTAAGTAGTTAAGTCTTCGCCAATATTTTATCAAATTTTTATTTTTGTTATGTAATGTAATTATTATCTTGAGGTTGAAATGTGTAGCATAAAGTGAAGTAAAGTATTCGTGGTTAAGAAAAAACTAAATTGTTCGAGTCCGCGATTCGTCAATCTTCCAATCAGAAGATTGAGTACGATATTCGTGATCTAGACTAAAATTGTTTTTATGCATTGTTTCCAATACAAAAAAAAAAACACGAACAAGCCTAAATCTTGCCAAACGAACGAATTTTTTTTAAATTGTGTGAAACTTTGGAATTACTTAGTTTACGGTCATCGAAATAAAAAAACAAAAAAACATCTCATCAATTTGAGTCGCCAACTCCTTTTCTCCTCTTCTCAAATACCTGAATTTAATGAACACTTAGCTCTTTAGCCACCGGATCATGCTCGTGGTTTTTTCAAAAGATTTGATCAAGATTCTTTAACTCCCCCAGTACTAAGTTCCCTTGTCCGATGCTGACGCAACTCAGGCGTGGCACTATTCACGTACCCTCCAGGACATACAATACCGAAAAAAGTTCCTAATACCGATATCCGTATACCGAGTTTCCCTATACGATGCAGACGCACTGCAGGCATGGCGTTTACTTAACACCTTCCGCGACATTAGTCATTATATAAAAAAACAAGTTTGAGATAAAAAATTTTAAATTGAAATGTTCGAAAGTGCGGAAGCCAGCAAAGATGATTTAAAACACCTTCAGGCTAAATAAATTTATCCGAAAGGGTTAAGTCACTCTTCGGGCCCCACGCTGGGCGCCATTCTTGTGTAATGTAATTTTTATATTGTTTGATTGGGGGAAAAACAAAATTTTTTGAATTTTTTTCCAAAACCCTTTGCTTCGCGATGGCCGTTGGCACGCTGGTGTATTCGGCTGTAGCTCGCCGGGAATGGGGGTTCGTGTCCATCTAGGTTTATATAATCATTACACGATTTCGTGCCGAGATGAAAAATAAATATCAAAAAAATGAAGCAATAATAAAACGAGCAACAATGAACTAGATACCTTAAAAAAAATAAAAGGTTAAGACCTAAAATTGAACGGACAGACATTTCGATGACCGAAACTTTCACACTGCGATCGTATGGCATGACTCGAATCCTCGGGACAAGAAGACATGGTCCCGGTCAGGCTGCCCACCCCATATGACACGTTTTTACCTTTTGCCTGAAAAAAAAGAATTTAAGTAATGTCCCTAATCTTTACTTACCACCAATTTACTTCACTTTAGCTACCCCTCAACCACAATATTCAATAATCTAAAACATGGTTTTTTTTCGAAATATCCACATTACATTGTTTATTGCTTAGTTATTATAATGTAATACAAACTAAATAAAAGTTTAATTTAATAATACTTCAATAATGTTTATAATTGTTACGATTACAAGTATACTTATAAAGATATTTAAAGAATATTATATTGCAAATATATATAATTACAATAAATTGTAACGAGTCCGTAGAGTTAAACGTACAAGGGTACCGGATATGAACAAACAATTCCTATGAAAAAAAATTAAATACTACAGCCAATTGCCCTCTAAGTAACTACGAGAATGTTGACAAAAAGAATAACTGATTAACCTAGAAAGTAAGTCGAATCTATTCCGGCTACTTTCGTTCCATCGACTTCCCCTATATGTAATTACTTATAAAAAAAACTATTATATTTCTTCTTTTTTTATCATGGAAAATTTAATTAAGTTTCGTTCATATACTTATTAACAAGTAATTTATTTTAGCACTTAGTTAAAATTTCCTCTTTCTCTATTTTCTATTCTCCTAATTAGGGTTGCATTTTTTAACATTTAAATTTAGTAAAAACGCTTAATTCAAATCAACCACAGTGTTTGTCACAAAATCAAACTTGAAAACGAATTTGTCGTGGATCCAGTTTCGTCGTTTCAATTTAGATTTAGAAAATTACACAAAAAACATATTTAATTGGAAAAGAGTATATGGGCCTCAATGGAACCACTTATAACATGTATGACAAAAGCTGGGATCACACGATTGCCGCAAATGCACCAATATGACACAATTTTGATTGTGCTTTATTGACGCACAATAATGAAATTGCCCTAATAAAATATTCTGAAATCACACGATTGCCCTGAATTATACAAATTTGATTGCCGCTAGTTGGTACAAAGCGAAATGGGTACAATAATTGCCGCAGCACAGTCACACGATTGTTCTTACTTGTGCCAACTGCGAAAACAGGTGTTGTGGTAGCTTTTTTATTTGTTTGGAAGATCTAGTTGGCTTGTTTATTAAAAAAAAAAATTGTATCATATGTACATTCAAACAAATTTTTTAAGTAATATACATGAAATTCCAAAAATTAAACAAAGTAAAATTCTATTTTAAATATATAAAGAAATATTTATATATAAAAATAAATTCGCTTTAAAGAATTTCAATACAATTTTCTTCGTTTTCCTGTTTATATTCTTTTATATTGTCCTAAACAGCTATTGCACTAATTTAAAAAAAAAACTATATATCAAAAGTTATTTTCGGGAATACAAAATTTAGTATTAATTTATTTATTAATGAGTTGCTAAATTCCCAATGTTTATTTTTGATAAATTTAATTTTTATATTTAATTTATTCCTACTAAAAGAAACACACAAAAGTAAATTGATTAAAAAGGCAAATACAAGCGCGTATTGTGTTGTTTAATTGACGCACAAGAAACCAATAAATATTGGTACATTTTTGTCATTTTTATTGACGCGCGGTTGCATATCAAGTAGTCACACGATTGCCGCACCAGGGTAGCATTTTATTGGTAAAAGTAAGCACAATATTGCCCTCGATTGGTACATGAGGCAATTGATTGTGCAGTCACACGATTGGGGTATTAAAAAGCGTGAAAATTGGTGCATTGTGGCAATAGTGTGATCCCAGCTAAAGTTTAAATATCTTTTTTTTTTTTAATAATAATAATTAACTATTATCTCAATCTGTTTTACATTAGAGATATCTATGAATTATATTTTGACTTCAGGTGTATGTGGGTACTTGCCATGATGTAGGGTATAATTGTTGGAGGATGTAGCTGGAGACTTCGTCTTTTGGTACCATTTGCCTCGGCTGGTTGTGGTTTAGATTTTGGATTATAGTCGGTGTTGTAGTATCTACGGTTGTTGTTATTCTTATCCTTCAATTTGATGAACTCGCAATTGAAAATGGGTTTAAGTTGTACTGCTGGCGCCGTTTAACCTTTGTTTTTGGTTTTTTTAAATTTTGATTTTTTTTAGATTTTAACCTTTGTTTTTGGTTTTTTTTAAATTTTGATTTTTTTTTAAATTTTAACCTTTGTTTTTGGTTTTTTTAAATTTTGATTTTTTTTAGATTTTAACCTTTGTTTTTGGTTTTTTTTTTTAATTTTTAAATTTTGATTTTTTCCGGATTTTAAACGATCCACAAGTGGTAATTTTAATTTCCCTTGTTCCGCTAGCAAAAGTGGTTCGCTGTTTGTACAGATGCACAGTCGTGTTTTGTTCTTTTCTTGCTTTTTTGGTTTGTAAAAACTGTTGGGGAAGAAACGTTTAACATTTTCCGGCAACAATGGCCTTTTGCAAATTAGAGCGGGGCTGTATTGCGGCCGGAGTAGTTCGATGCTTGGTGTTTGGATTAGGATGAAGTTGAATAAGGGTTACGTTGAATAAGGGTTACGGCACTGGTGGTATTGGGTGCGGCTTGTAATTTGTCTTCGCTCAGGTAACTTATGGCAGGTAGGA
Organism: Pollenia amentaria; assembly: GCA_943735925.1. Taxonomy (NCBI): domain Eukaryota; kingdom Metazoa; phylum Arthropoda; class Insecta; order Diptera; family Polleniidae; genus Pollenia; species Pollenia amentaria. The sequence goes on along the minus strand of OX031010.1, from coordinate 87,888,213 downwards.
ATTCCAATTTTTTGGTTTAGGTACAGACACGCGATGGAGATTATTCTTTCCACAGGCAACTGCCTGACCGGTATGTATTCCAAATTTCTTTGATAGGTACCAACACGTGATGATGATGTGGATTGCGGTAGGTATTAAAATTTTCAAATGTGCGTTTTATTTCTTTTTATATTTATCCGACCACATTTTTTTTTTATATTCGTTAACCACCATTTTTTTCTTCACTTTTTCACTACCATCTTTAACCGCTGCCACTTGATGAATGATCGGCTCGAAAAATTCTGTATCCCCACGCCAAGTCTACAAGAAATTTCCATGGTAGAGTCGTATTGTTTAGTATGTTGTAGGGTTGCATTTTTTTAACATTTAAATTTAGTGTAAAAACGCTTAATTCAAATCAACCACAGTGTTTGTCACAAAATCAAACTTGAAAACGAATTTGTCGTGGATCCGGTTTCGTCGTTTCAATTTAGATTTAGAAAATTACACTCGACGCATCACGCCCTGTAAAAGCTTCACAGTGATGCTACACGGAGTCTCAGAGAAAAAATTTGTACTGTCGTCATTTCATTGGATATTGAGAAGGCGTTTGACTCCGCTTGGCACAAAGGAATCCTATTTAAACTAGTTGATCTTGGAACTGATCCTTTCTTGAGAAAAATCTTTTAAAGCTATTTTTCCGAACGCAAATATTGCGTTCAAATGTGGAAAGTGGAGTTCCTCAAGGAAGCGCCTCTTATTTTCAACCTCTTTCTTAATGACTTCCCACACCTTGCTGATAATTCAAAGGCTATTCTGTACGCTGACGACTGCTTGATATACTCACACAACGTATCACCAATAGAGGCACTTAGGTCTGCCGCATATCATCTTGGAATCATGAGTGCATTCTACAAGAGATGGGGTATCAAAATAAACGCAGCAAAATCGGAAGCAATATGCCTAAGAAATGCCTCAGGTAAGTGCGCTGGATTTGTGGTCCCTCAAAGCAAGCTGTTGCAACTCTCGCTAGACGGCGTTGACTTACTGTTCAAATTCAGTATCAAGTATCTTGGGGTAAATATCGACAAATTGATGAAATTCAACAAACACGGTAGAATCGCCTTAGCAAAGGCAAATCGCATTGCCGGCATGTTCTCAGGATTATAAAATAATTCCTGTCTTCCAAAAAACACTAAACTGCTTCTATACAAAGTCGCCATTAGATCAGTTCTCATTTACGCTTTCCCAATCTGGTTCTTCATCTCCCCTAAAGTGGCAAAAGAGCTGGAAATATTCGAACGAAAAATATTGAGAAGATGCATTGGTAAACATTTCCAAACTTATTCTAAACGTTAAACCGATAAATTCATCTATGAAAAATCTTGTGTTATTCCATTCTGCAGATACGCCCAATCCCTGATGTTGTTGCCGAATCACGAGGTTGATTATCGTCGATATTGATGGCGTTCCGACTAGATGACCTGAGGTTCCTAGTACTCATCCTAACCTACCCACCAAAACAGATAAACTCACTCAACTAATTCAACAACAAGCTAACAAAAATTCTTCGATTAACCCCGATTACCTAACCTCAAATAAGAGAATACGCACAATGACTAATTAAGGCCAATATTAAAAGTAAAAAAAAGACACCCAATCGTCTAACACAGCTCCCGTTCGGGCTGCAACAACAATCAGCAACAATTCCATAAATTCAATAAAAAATGTAAAAATGTGTATGTAAATATTATTTAAGATTATTTTTATTTCTTTGTGTAATAGTTTTAGTATTTTGTAATTTTACAGTTTAATACTACAAAGGTTAAATTCTACAAAAGTTTAATACTACAAAAGTTGAATACTATCAATAACTTATAGCGTTAAAATACTGAAGATTAAAAAAAAATATATAATTAGTAGATACGTTTTGTTAAACTACAAATGCTTAAATAATGTATTTAGTAGCCAAGTTTACGAATCTTCAACTATATTTTATTTATTTACTTTTGTTACTTGCTATATAATGTAATTAATAGATACGATTTGTTAAACTGCCAAAAGATTATCTAATGTATTAAGTAGTTAAGTCTTCGCCAATATTTTATCAAATTTTTATTTTTGTTATGTAATGTAATTATTATCTTGAGGTTGAAATGTGTAGCATAAAGTGAAGTAAAGTATTCGTGGTTAAGAAAAAACTAAATTGTTCGAGTCCGCGATTCGTCAATCTTCCAATCAGAAGATTGAGTACGATATTCGTGATCTAGACTAAAATTGTTTTTATGCATTGTTTCCAATACAAAAAAAAAAACACGAACAAGCCTAAATCTTGCCAAACGAACGAATTTTTTTTAAATTGTGTGAAACTTTGGAATTACTTAGTTTACGGTCATCGAAATAAAAAAACAAAAAAACATCTCATCAATTTGAGTCGCCAACTCCTTTTCTCCTCTTCTCAAATACCTGAATTTAATGAACACTTAGCTCTTTAGCCACCGGATCATGCTCGTGGTTTTTTCAAAAGATTTGATCAAGATTCTTTAACTCCCCCAGTACTAAGTTCCCTTGTCCGATGCTGACGCAACTCAGGCGTGGCACTATTCACGTACCCTCCAGGACATACAATACCGAAAAAAGTTCCTAATACCGATATCCGTATACCGAGTTTCCCTATACGATGCAGACGCACTGCAGGCATGGCGTTTACTTAACACCTTCCGCGACATTAGTCATTATATAAAAAAACAAGTTTGAGATAAAAAATTTTAAATTGAAATGTTCGAAAGTGCGGAAGCCAGCAAAGATGATTTAAAACACCTTCAGGCTAAATAAATTTATCCGAAAGGGTTAAGTCACTCTTCGGGCCCCACGCTGGGCGCCATTCTTGTGTAATGTAATTTTTATATTGTTTGATTGGGGGAAAAACAAAATTTTTTGAATTTTTTTCCAAAACCCTTTGCTTCGCGATGGCCGTTGGCACGCTGGTGTATTCGGCTGTAGCTCGCCGGGAATGGGGGTTCGTGTCCATCTAGGTTTATATAATCATTACACGATTTCGTGCCGAGATGAAAAATAAATATCAAAAAAATGAAGCAATAATAAAACGAGCAACAATGAACTAGATACCTTAAAAAAAATAAAAGGTTAAGACCTAAAATTGAACGGACAGACATTTCGATGACCGAAACTTTCACACTGCGATCGTATGGCATGACTCGAATCCTCGGGACAAGAAGACATGGTCCCGGTCAGGCTGCCCACCCCATATGACACGTTTTTACCTTTTGCCTGAAAAAAAAGAATTTAAGTAATGTCCCTAATCTTTACTTACCACCAATTTACTTCACTTTAGCTACCCCTCAACCACAATATTCAATAATCTAAAACATGGTTTTTTTTCGAAATATCCACATTACATTGTTTATTGCTTAGTTATTATAATGTAATACAAACTAAATAAAAGTTTAATTTAATAATACTTCAATAATGTTTATAATTGTTACGATTACAAGTATACTTATAAAGATATTTAAAGAATATTATATTGCAAATATATATAATTACAATAAATTGTAACGAGTCCGTAGAGTTAAACGTACAAGGGTACCGGATATGAACAAACAATTCCTATGAAAAAAAATTAAATACTACAGCCAATTGCCCTCTAAGTAACTACGAGAATGTTGACAAAAAGAATAACTGATTAACCTAGAAAGTAAGTCGAATCTATTCCGGCTACTTTCGTTCCATCGACTTCCCCTATATGTAATTACTTATAAAAAAAACTATTATATTTCTTCTTTTTTTATCATGGAAAATTTAATTAAGTTTCGTTCATATACTTATTAACAAGTAATTTATTTTAGCACTTAGTTAAAATTTCCTCTTTCTCTATTTTCTATTCTCCTAATTAGGGTTGCATTTTTTAACATTTAAATTTAGTAAAAACGCTTAATTCAAATCAACCACAGTGTTTGTCACAAAATCAAACTTGAAAACGAATTTGTCGTGGATCCAGTTTCGTCGTTTCAATTTAGATTTAGAAAATTACACTCGACGCATCACGCCCTGTAAAAGCTTCACAGTGGAGTTCCTCAAGGAAGCGCCTCTTATTTTCAACCTCTTTCTTTAATGAACACTTTCTGAATTTAATGAACACTTAGCTCTTTAGCCACCGGATCATGCTCGTGGTTTTTTCAAAAGATTTGATCAAGATTCTTTAACTCCCCCAGTACTAAGTTCCCTTGTCCGATGCTGACGCAACTCAGGCGTGGCACTATTCACGTACCCTCCAGGACATACAATACCGAAAAAAGTTCCTAATACCGATATCCGTATACCGAGTTTCCCTATACGATGCAGACGCACTGCAGGCATGGCGTTTACTTAACACCTTCCGCGACATTAGTCATTATATAAAAAAACAAGTTTGAGATAAAAAATTTTAAATTGAAATGTTCGAAAGTGCGGAAGCCAGCAAAGATGATTTAAAACACCTTCAGGCTAAATAAATTTATCCGAAAGGGTTAAGTCACTCTTCGGGCCCCACGCTGGGCGCCATTCTTGTGTAATGTAATTTTTATATTGTTTGATTGGGGGAAAAACAAAATTTTTTGAATTTTTTTCCAAAACCCTTTGCTTCGCGATGGCCGTTGGCACGCTGGTGTATTCGGCTGTAGCTCGCCGGGAATGGGGGTTCGTGTCCATCTAGGTTTATATAATCATTACACGATTTCGTGCCGAGATGAAAAATAAATATCAAAAAAATGAAGCAATAATAAAACGAGCAACAATGAACTAGATACCTTAAAAAAAATAAAAGGTTAAGACCTAAAATTGAACGGACAGACATTTCGATGACCGAAACTTTCACACTGCGATCGTATGGCATGACTCGAATCCTCGGGACAAGAAGACATGGTCCCGGTCAGGCTGCCCACCCCATATGACACGTTTTTACCTTTTGCCTGAAAAAAAAGAATTTAAGTAATGTCCCTAATCTTTACTTACCACCAATTTACTTCACTTTAGCTACCCCTCAACCACAATATTCAATAATCTAAAACATGGTTTTTTTTCGAAATATCCACATTACATTGTTTATTGCTTAGTTATTATAATGTAATACAAACTAAATAAAAGTTTAATTTAATAATACTTCAATAATGTTTATAATTGTTACGATTACAAGTATACTTATAAAGATATTTAAAGAATATTATATTGCAAATATATATAATTACAATAAATTGTAACGAGTCCGTAGAGTTAAACGTACAAGGGTACCGGATATGAACAAACAATTCCTATGAAAAAAAATTAAATACTACAGCCAATTGCCCTCTAAGTAACTACGAGAATGTTGACAAAAAGAATAACTGATTAACCTAGAAAGTAAGTCGAATCTATTCCGGCTACTTTCGTTCCATCGACTTCCCCTATATGTAATTACTTATAAAAAAAACTATTATATTTCTTCTTTTTTTATCATGGAAAATTTAATTAAGTTTCGTTCATATACTTATTAACAAGTAATTTATTTTAGCACTTAGTTAAAATTTCCTCTTTCTCTATTTTCTATTCTCCTAATTAGGGTTGCATTTTTTAACATTTAAATTTAGTAAAAACGCTTAATTCAAATCAACCACAGTGTTTGTCACAAAATCAAACTTGAAAACGAATTTGTCGTGGATCCAGTTTCGTCGTTTCAATTTAGATTTAGAAAATTACACTCGACGCATCACGCCCTGTAAAAGCTTCACAGTGGAGTTCCTCAAGGAAGCGCCTCTTATTTTCAACCTCTTTCTTAATGACTTCCCACACCTTGCTGATAATTCAAAGGCTATTCTGTACGCTGACGACTGGTTGATATACTCACACAACGTATCACCAAAAGAGGCACTTAGGTCTGCCGCATATCATCTTGGAATCATGAGTGCATTCTACAAGAGATGGGGTATCAAAATAAATGCAGCAAAATCGGAGGCAATATGCCTAAGAAATGCCTCAGGTAAGTGCGCTGGATTTGTGGTCCCTCAAAGCAAGCTGTTGCAACTCTCGCTAGACGGCGTTGATTTACTGTTCAAATTCAGTATCAAGTATCTTGGGGTAAATATCGACAAATGGATGAAATTCAACAAACACGGTAGAATCGCCTTAGCAAAGGCAAATCGCATTGCCGGCATGTTCTCAGGTTTATAAAATAATTCCTGTCTTCCAAAAAACACTAAACTGCTTCTATACAAAGTCGCCATTAGATCAGTTCTCATTTACGCTTTCCCAATCTGGTTCTCCATCTCCCCTAAAGTGGCAAAAGAGCTGGAAATATTCGAACGAAAAATACTGAGAAGATGCATTTTTAAACATTTCCAAACTTATTCTAAACGTTAATCCGATAAATTCATCTATGAAAAATCTGGTGTTATTCCATTCTGCAGATACGCCCAATCCCTTCAGAGGAAATTCGTCGACAATCTGGAACAGCACGACAATACACTTATGAATGAAATTTTTGAATACGATAAGCATATAGAATGGGCAAATGTTGCTTATATGTCACCCGTTGGTAATTTGACGGAGCTGATTGAAGATGTCCCCGACCCATTCCTCCTGCCTACCTTTTACAAAAAGTTTCTTCCTGGATCACATAGGAGCTAATTAAATGAAACTTGTGCAGCTTCCACAGATGCAGTGACGTATTCCCTTAACGTCAAGCCTTCCTCGTTAACGGCTAAGCCTGGGTTGGCTTCTTCCCTTATTGGTGGTAAATCTCGATCCGGTCGATCCATGAGGTCGAAATTACGTCTCGTTGTTCCACTTGCTTGTCCACTTATTTCCCTTGCTGTTATGCTGCTATAAGTTGGGGTACGTATAGTGATTTCACTCTCCGGCGACGAATGTGTTTGTGGTCCAAATCCCGGAGGAAATCTGATGGACATTAATGGCGTAACTGCGTTCGTCGAAATAACCTGGGCAATGTTCTGCGAGGTAGATGTTGTTGCCGAATCACGAGGTTGATTATCGTCGATAGTGACGGCGTTCAAAATGTGTAAAAATGTGTATGTAAATATTATTTAAGATTATTTTTATTTCTTTGTGTAATAGTTTTAGTATTTTCTAATTTTACAGTTTAATACTACAAAGGCTAAATTCTACAAAAGTTTAATACTACAAAAGTTGAATACTATCAATAACTTATAGCGTTAAAATACTGAAGATTAAAAAAAAATATATAATTAGTAGTTACGTTTTGTTAAACTACAAATGCTTAAATAATGTATTTAGCAGCCAAGTTTACGAATCTTCAACTATATTTTATTTATTTACTTTTGTTACGTGCTATATAATGTAATTAATAGATACGTTTTGTTAAACTGCCAAAAGATTAACTAATGTATTAAGTAGTTAAGTCTTCGCCAATATTTTATCAAATTTTTATTTTTGTTATGTAATGTAATTATTATCTTGAGGTTGAAATGTGTAGCATAAAGTGAAGTAAAGTATTCGTGGTTAAGAAAAAACCAAATTGTTCGAGTCCGCGATTCGTCAATCTTCCAATCAGAAGATTGAGTACGATATTCGTGATCTAGACTAAAATTGTTTTTATGCATTGTTTCCAATACAAAAAAAAAAAAAAACACTTATAAGCCTAAATCTTGCCAAACGAACGATTTTTTTTTAAATTATGTGAAACTTTGGAATTACTTAGTTTACGGTCATCGAAATAAAAAAACAAAAAAACATCTCATCAATTTGAGTCGCTAAATCCCTTTCTCCTCTTCTCAAATACCTGAATCTAATGAACACTTAGCTCTTTAGCCACCGGATCATGCTCGTGGTTTTTTCAAAAGATTTGATCAAGATTCTTTAACTCCCCCAGTACTAAGTTCCCTTGTCCGATGCTGACGCAACTCAGGCGTGGCACTATTCACGTACCCTCCAGGACATACAATACCGAAAAAAGTTCCTAATACCGAGATCCCTATACCGAGTTTCCCTATACGATGCAGACGCACTGCAGGCATGGCGTTTACTTAACACCTTCCGCGACATTAGTCATTATATAAAAAAACAAGTTTGAGATAAAAAATTTTAAATTGAAATGTTCGAAAGTGCGGAAGCCAGCAAAGATTATTTAAAACACCTTCAGGCTAAATAAATTTATCCGAAAGGGTTAAGTCACTCTTCGGGCCCCACGCTGGGCGCCATTCTTGTGTAATGTAATTTTTATATTGTTTGATTGGGGGAAAAACAAAATGTTTTAAATTTTTTTCCAAAAACCCTTTGCTTCGCGATGGACGTTAGCACGCTGGTGTATTCGGCTGTAGCTCGCGGGGATTGGGGGGTTCGTTTCCATCTAGGTTTATATAATCATGAGATGAAAAATAAATATCAAAAAAATGAAGCAATAATAAAACGAGCAACAATGAACGAGATACCTTAAAAAAAATAAAAGGTAAAGACCTAAAATTGAACGGACAGACATTTCAATGACCGAAACTTTCACACTGCGATCGTATGGTAGGACTCGAATCCTCGGGACAAGATGACATGATCCCGGTCAGGCTGCCCACCCCATATGACACGTTTTTACCTTTTGCCTGAAAAAAAAGAATTTAAGTAATGTCCCTTATCTTTACTTACCACCAATTTACTTCACTTTAGCTACCCCTCAACCACAATATTCAATAATCTAAAACATGGTTTTTTTTTCGAAATATTCACATGACATTGTTTATTGCTTAGTTATTATAATGTAATACAAACTAAATAAAAGTTTAATTTAATAATACTTCAATAATGTTTATAATTGTTACGATTACAAGTATACTGGTAAAGATATTTAAAGAATATTATATTGCAATTATATAATTACAATAAATTGTAACGAGTCCGTAGAGTTAAACGTACAAGGGTACCGGATATGAACAAACAATTCCTATGAAAAAAAATTAAATACTACAGCCAATTGCCCTCTAAGTAACTACGAGAATGTTGACAAAAAGAATAACTGATTAACCTAGAAAGTAAGTCGAATCTATACCGGCTACTTTCGTTCCATCGAAAACTATTATATTTCTTCTTTTTTTATCATGGAAAATTTAATTAAGTTTCGTTATTAACAAGTAATTTATTTTAGCACTTAGTTAAAATTTCCTCTTTCTCTATTTTCTATTCTCCTAATTATATTTGTTTATCCTAATAACTTGTTCAATCTAAAGTACCTTATTCTGGTTAATTATTGGTTATTTATCCGGTTATTTCTTCGGTTAGTTCTTCGGTTACTCGTTTGGTCATTCATTCGGTTAGTTGTTCGGTTCGTAGTTATATTAATCATTTGGTTATTTATTCAATCATTTATTTAATTATTTATTTATATTATTTACTTAATTATTTATTAATATATTTGTTTACTTATTTAAACAAACTATTAAGCAAGCTATTTACTCAAATCTTTATTAAATCTATAATTCAATTACTTATGATGTTATTTATTTTAAAAAAAAATTTTCTTGGTTACTTATCAAGTTATTTCCCTAATTTTTCCTGTCGAGTAAAAATTTGTATTTAACCAGCGCCCGATTACACAAATGTAGCTTAGGCCAACTATTTTATATTTTTAAATCAATAACCAATTTATGAAAACGATGAGCGATTTACAAAACTGTTAAGCAATTTTGTGAAATTGAAAGTCAATATACCAACTTGATAATCAATATACAAAACAAATCGATGATCAACTTATACGATTGATGATCAATTTGCAACATGGATGAGCAATTTGCAAAATTGGTGATCGATTTTCAGACTTGAAAATCAATTTACGAAAACTGATAAAACCGATTTGTGTAATCGAACACTAATTCACAGAAACTGGTGATAAAGTCTAAAAAAAAACAAGTTTAATTGGAAAGGAGTATATGGGCCTCAAATAATAATAATAATTAACTATTATCTCAATCTGTTTTACATTAGAATGAATTATATTTCGACTTCAGGTGTATGTGGGTACTTGCCATGCTGTAGGGTATAATTGTTGGAGGATGTAGCTGGAGACTTCGTCTTTTGGTACCATTTGCCTCGGCTGGTTGTGGTTTAGATTTTGGATTATAGCCGGTGTTGTAGTATCTACGGTTGTTGTTATTCTTATCCTTTAATTTGATGAACTCGCAATTGAAAATGGGTTTAAGTTGTACTGCTGGCGCCGTTTAACCTTTGTTTTTGGTTTTTTTAAATTTTGATTTTTTTTAGATTTTAACCTTTGTTTTTGGTTTTTTTTTTTAATTTTAAAATTTTGATTTTTTCCGGATTTTAAACGATCCGCAAGTGGTAATTTTAATTTCCCTTGTTCCGCTAGCAAAAGTGGTTCGCTGTTTGTACAGATGCACAGTGGTGTTTTGTTCTTTTCTTGCTTTTTTGGTTTGTAAAAACTGTTGGGGAAGAAACGTTTAACAGTCTCCGGCAACAATGGCCTTTTGGAAATTAGAGCGAGGCTATATTGCGGCCAGTGTAGTTCGATGCTAAGTGGTGTTTGGATTAGGATGAAGTTGTATAAGGGTTACGTCTGCGGCACTGGTGGTATTGGGTGCGGCTTGTAATTTGTCTTCCCTCAGGTAACTTATGGCAGGTAGGAATTCTAATTTTTTGGTTTAGGTACAGACACGCGATGGTGATTTCTTTCCAAAGTTCTTTGATAGGTACCAACACGTGATGATGATGTGGATTGCGGTAGGTATTAATATTTTCAAATGTGCGTTTTATTTCTTTTGATATTTATCCGACCACATTTTTTTTATATTCGTTAACCACCATTTTTTTTTCTTCACTTTTTCACTACCATCTTTAACCGCTGCTACTTGATGAATAATCGGCTCGAAAAATTCTGTATCCCCACGCCAAGTCTACAAGAAATTTCCAAGGTAGAGTCGTATTGTTTAGTATGTTGTAGGGTTGCATTTTTTTAACATTTAAATTTAGTGTAAAAACGCTTAATTCAAAACAACCACAGTGTTTGTCACAAAATCAAACTTGAAAACGAATTTGTCGCGGATCCGGTTTCGTCGTTTCAATTTAGATTTAGAAAATTACACTCGACGCATCACGCCCTGTAAAAGCTTCACAGTGATGCTACACGGATTCTCAGAGAAAAAAATTGTACTGTCGTCATTTCATTGGATATTGAGAAGGCGTTTGACTCCGCTTGGCACAAAGGAATCCTATTTAAACTAGTTGATCTTGGAATTGATCCTTTCTGGAGAAAAATCTTTTAAAGCTATTTTTCCGAACGCAAATATTGCGTTCAAACAAACGATTGCTTATCCGGTTGTGGAAATGTGGAAAGTGGAGTTCCTCAAGGAAGCGCCTCTTATTTTCAACCTCTTTCTTAATGACTTCCCACACCTTGCTGATAATTCAAAGGCTATTCTGTGCGCTGACGACTGCTTGATATACTCACACAACGTATCACCAATAGAGGCACTTAGGTCTGCCGCATAACATCATGAGTGTATTCTACAAGAGATGGGGTATCAAAATAAACGCAGCAAAATCGGAGGCAATATGCCTAAGAAATGCCTCCGGTAAGTGCGCTGGATTTGTGGTCCCTCAAAGCAAGCTGTTGCAACTCTCGCTAGACGGCGTTGATTTACTGTTCAAATTCAGTATCAAGTATCTTGGGGTAAATATCGACAAATTGATGAAATTCAACAAACATGGTAGAATCGCCTTAGCAAAGGCAAATCGCATTGCCGGCATGTTCTCAGATTTATAAAATAATTCCTGTCTTCCAAAAAACACTAAACTGCTTCTATACAAAGTCGCCATTAGATCAGTTCTCATTTACGCTTTCCCAATCTGGTTCTCCATCTCCCCTAAAGTGGCAAAAGAGCTGGAAATATTCGAACGAAAAATACTGAGAAGATGCATTGGTAAACATTTCCAAACTTATTCTAAACGTTAATCCGATAAATTCATCTATGAAAAATCAGGTGTTATTCCATTCTGCAGATACGCCCAATCCCTTCAGAGGAAATTCGACGACAATCTGGAACAGCACGACAATACACTTATGAATGAAATTTTTGAATACGAAAAGCATATAGAATGGGCAAATGTTGCTTATATGTCACCCGTTGGTATTTTGACGGAGCCGATTGAAGATGTCCCCGACCCATTCCTCCTGCCTACCTTTTACAAAAAGGTTCTTCCTGGATCACATAGGAGCTAATTAAATTAAACCTTCTGTGATATCCTTTTATTTATTTATACTACTTACAAATTTGGCCATTGACAATTTAATTATACTTTAATTTGGTATATTCGCTTACTTACGTGTTAATCCTTAATCCTTGTTATCATAATCATATAACATTCTGTGATATAAATGTTCTCTGTTCGGTAATGTTTAGACAGCTGTTATTTATTTTTTTAAGTGTTTTGTTTATTGTTAATTTTTTTTTAACAGACCTGTATGTCATAGTAAATGCCGGGAGCAAGTATTTGGTACAACTCTTATTTTAAACATAACGTTATGTTATCAAATTCATTTTAGCAAGTAGCTTATTCATTCATGGTGCATTAGAATAAGACGAATATAGTTCTAAGTTTTTTTTAATTATATACTGTCGATTTTGTATATCATTTTATGTAAGAAAAAAGAAATCAAAGAAGCCTCAATAAAAGTTTACTTACTTACTTACTTGAATTACAAGGCACAATTTTGGGAATAATATTCTTGATTCAAAACTTGTAATAATTATCAATTTTGCATATCTTCTTCGCATATTAAATTTGGAAGCTGTTAATAAATTTTAAATATTGTGTTCAACTCACCATTAACTAAAATATTTGGTTTCATTCCTTTAAAACATTTAAATTGATCTCCTTAATCAAATCTTTTTAAAAGTTGGTCACAAAGTTCAAAAATAAATTTTTTACAATTTCTTCAATTCCAAAAAATCTACAATTTGACAGCAAAAATCTGCAAAACTGGCTTTGGCATTTTACTTACTTACTTGAATCTAATGAATCGCTCGCTCTTATAAATCTTGTAAACTAAGAAAGTCTTATATATTTTTTTTTTTAAACAAAACAAATTGCACATTATAGTGGCTCATAAAAATAATTCTTTTTTTTATTACAAAATTGAATCCTTAAAGCGTACGTATTTTTTTTTGAAAGAACAGCAAAATATACATAAGTATATTAAATTTAATAGTTATGAGTTTTTGGATAGTTTAAGAATAAGATTACAAAGTATACTGGCGTTTACATGTACCAGTAAAATTTTACGGATAGATGCAATTTGGTATTTTTCTTTCTTCCGGATATTTTTACATTTCAAATATCTATCCAAATTTAATAACTCAAGCTGAGTAAAGATTAATCACATCTATGTAAACGCCATAAGAAAAGTCTTTGAAGAAAAAAAATATGGTTCCGCCCTCTTCATCGATGTTTCTCAAGCTTTTGATAAAGTCTGGCATGAAGGGTTATTACATAAATTGAAGCTAAACTTACCAGTAAACACACACAAGCTGTTAGAAAGCTACTTAGTCGGCCGAAAGTTTATTATTAAAGAATGTGATTTTATAAGTTCTCCTCAGCCAATTGACGCTGGAGTCCCTCAGGGAAGCATCATGGGCCCACTCTTATACTTATATATACCTCAGACATGCCAACAAACAACCACACCCTTACTTCAACATTTGCTGATGATACAGCTTTTCTAAGCGTACACGAAAACTGTCATGAAGCATCCCGTTACTTGCAGGATCATATTTTTGAACTGGAAAAGTGGTTAAAACAATGGAGGATAAAGGTCAATGAGCTAAAATGCGTACATATTACATTCACCTTGAGTCGGAAGTCATGTCCCCCTATTAAAATCAATAATCAATAAGTGCCCCAGCAATCGCATGTAAAATATCTCGGTATTCATCTAGATCGGCGTTTGACATGGAAATGCCATATAGAAGCAAAACTTACACAAATGAAACTAAAAGCAATTCAAATATATTGGCTTATTGGAAGAAATTCTGTTCTTAGCCTCGACTGCAAACTTCTACTTTATAACTCTATATTGAAGCCAATCTGGTGCTACGGTATTCAGCTATGGGGCACTGCCTCGGCCTCATATATCGAAAAAATTCAAAGGCGCCAAAATAAACTTCTTCGAATAATCACAGCCGCTCCCTGGTATGTTAAAAACTCTAATATTCACAAGGATCTCAATGTGCCATTAGTAAAAACTATTATTACGAAGTACGCAGCAAAATATTTAAAAAGGCTTGAGTCGCACCCAAATCCACTTGCTCGAAATATTTTAAATGACAGTGGACACTCTAGATTGAGGAGAAGAGATACCGCAGGACTCATCCGAAGGGAAGACCGCTAAACATCTACATATGTGAACAGAAACCGTGAGGAGAAAAAATTTTCGTCTAGCATTGGCAGGACAAAAATAAAGTATTAGTATAAGATTTGATTAATTATTGTTAGTTCATATTTAATATATGAAGATTCAATAAATAAATAATGAATGAAAAAAAATCTATGTAATTTAAAACACCATATTAAAAGTTAATTGCTTGTCATGTTATTTAAACTATCAAAAGACTTATGAAAATTTACAAGAGATCAAATATTGCAATTATTAGAGATATTTATATATAAGTACGTATGACTATATACGTACATACATATGCATTTTATTTCGCGTAAATATCAGATGACATACTTAAAACTCCGGCGTTATTAATGTGTCAAAACAATGTGAATTTTAAAAATGTTAAATATTTTGTGAATAAATTCCTACTAATGAATCAATTTCCCAGTTGGGTTGGTCGTTGAGAACCGACGTGTTTTTTTTAACTCCGCATACGATTTTTTTAACATATATTTATTTTAATAATATTATTTAACAAGCAAAAGTGAACAATTATTAAAAAAAATACAAGAAAAAGAAAAAAATATAAATAAAATCTGTGCAAAAAATTATTTATTTTTTTTATTTCGGTGTTACGACAACATAATAAATAATAAGAAGAACACAGTAACCAGTAAAGTGAATAATGAAAAGACAATAAAACAAAACGAGGAAGATGCATATATGTATTACAATGAATGTTAGCAATACAGAAATAAATAAGAAACTTGACGATAGTAATACACTAACAAATCTGCTACCTGCAAGTGTTGCCGCACCGGCAAAAACAATTTTAATAGGTTATGGTACGGCAAACCAAAAAACAGCAATGAAAAACTCAATAGCACAAGAAAAAAATACTCAAAAGCATCAAGTACAGGTTGGTAGTGATAGGTATATAGCAGTGCTTAAACGGATTCGCAGTCCTACCTCTTCAGCAGTTGCTTCGACCCCAAAAGTATTAGCAGATGGTGCATTTTATAGAATAAATTCCCAAAATCGCTTTCCAATTCTGGATGAAGAATTCTCTGAAGCAGCAAATGTCATCAAATCACCTAAGCCACCCCAAATATATCTTAGAGAGCGGAACTCAAATAGTTAAGTTAGGTTAGGTTCCATGGGCAGCCATCGAAAGACAGTTTACTTGGGTCCTTCAGCGGTCCCTTTGTGATACCCAGCGCCAATGCCCATCCCAAAGAGCACTTACTCAGATGGCGTCACTGCAGAGTTGAGCCAATTCGTCTTCCTAATGAAGAGAAGAAGCAATCTTAGTTCTATTTTAGATAGATCCTCCAAGCTGAAAAACCGCGGCTCCCAGGTATTTTTCCCTGATGCCCCGAAGCCCAGGCCATTTACAGAAAAAGTGAAGCACAGTCTCCTCTTCCTTCTCATCATGATAACTTCTGCAGTAGTCTCTGAATTCCAGACCTATTCTTCTTGCATGAGTCCCTACAGTCTAGTGTCCAGTCATGACCGACACCACATTCCTGATTTGGTCCCTATTGAACCTACGTAGACATTTGGTTCTTCGTTCATCATAGCCAGGCCATAGTGCCCTGGATATGGAGTAGGTAGGACTCACTGGTCCATTCATCCTGCGGAATTCTATAATGCTCGCGCAGAATGAGTGACTTACAGTGAGCCATTGGAAGGCCAATGAATTGATCAATAAATGTGTCATCCATGCGACCACCTTCCTTGGTCAGCTCATCTGCCATCTGGTTTCCCGGACAGTCTGGGTGCCCTGGTATCCATATAAGCGCAACGCTGAATGCTCAACAATCTCATTCAAAGACATCCGGCATTCCACAGTTAACCTAGATCTCGTGTAGATACCCGCAAGAGAAGCAATGACAGCCTTGCTATCAGTAAATATACGTATATCTCCCAATACGCGATAATACTTTAGCCAGTTGGCTGCCCGCTTTATAGCCGAGATTTCCGCCTGCAGGACACTACATCCATCCGGCAGGCGAAAGGAGACTTTTACGCCCAGTTCCGCTATGCAGAAACCTCCGCCAACTCTTTCTCCCTTCCTTGAACCATCAGTGTATACCCCCAGGGCGCACTTTCGTGCGCTATATGTGTCGTGTACCTCGCACCAAAGAAAGGCTGCGGTGTCCAGTAGTCCACTCCCTCAGGGACAATCGAGCATCCAATTATCTTGGAGTGGCCATAGTCACGGTTCGAGCAGCCGTGTACCGCGTTGAACCGTGTCGCCGAGCATAGAGCCATCTGTCTGGCCGTGATATCCACCGGGAGCCAGTTTTGCATTGTAAACAGCGCCCTGGTGGGAGTGAAGCGCATTGATCGTGTGATCATCGATGCGACCAGTCTGTGTACCTTCTCAAGCATCGCACGGTACATGCCCTTGTCCAGCACAGGCCACCATACAACAACACCGTAATACAGAGTCGGCTTTACTACAGCCCATGCCCCAGTTTCTGCCGATTATACCTCTGCACGCATATATAGCAACAATTGCCTTTTCCATCGTCCGGATGTTCAGCCCCCATGATGATTACGCCCAGATACTTGGCGTCATGAGAGAACTTAAGTTCAGTCCCATTAAGCCTCGGAAGTCTCATGACCTCGGTCCTATACTTCCTCGTGAAGAGTACTAGTTCCGTCTTAGACGGATTAACAACCAATCCGCATGATATGCTCCAGGTTCTAAGTACCTTTAATGCATCCTCCAAACACTGAGACATTATATTCAAATGCGTCCCCGTAAGGGCCACTGCAACATTGTCAGCATACGCCACAGTTTTTATCCTCATGTCATCCATCGTCGTCAACATGGTATTCATAGTCAGGTTCCACAATAGTGGGGATAATACTCCCCCTTGGGGAGTACCCCTGTTTAACAGTCTCTGAACGCTGGTTTCACCTATCGTGGAACATATGACCCTATGTCTGAGTAGATTATTTACAAATCTACATATGCCATCATAAACCTCCAGACTCCTCATGTATGCAACAATAGAATCCGGGTTGACGCTGGTCAAAGCTCCTTCAATGTCGAGAAAGGCCACCAGAGCACACTCCTTAAATTCGAGTTATCTCTCAATAGTTCCAACTAGTGAGTGGAGAGCCGTCTCAACAGACCAACCCTTTGAACAGGCATGCTGAGAGGTGGAGAGTAAACACCTTGGGATGGTCATCCACAAGTAAATGTCGATAACTCTTTCAAGAGTCTTGAGAAAGAAGGATGCAAGACTAATCGGTCTGTAGTCCTTCGCTTCAGTGTGAGAAGTCTTCCCTCCCTTGGGGGTAAACACCACTCTACACAAGGTCCAGCTCACAAGTACATACGAAAATCTAACGCATCCCCTGTATATAGCCATCATCCAGGATATAATCAGAGTCGAATTCCTCTGCAGGATCGCCGGAATTATACCATCCATCCCCGGAAATTTATGCGGGCAAAAGCTGTCGACAGCCCATTTAATCCTTTCGTAGTCCATTGGGATGGACATAGGACCGGGCATCGATTCACAAACCTGATCACGCAAGCTCCCTTTGAAGCTTTCAGGAAAGTGAGTGTCAATTAACACCTCGAGTGTTTCCTGACTAGTCGTAGTCCAGAAACCATCCGATTTTCGGATGTAGGTCGGAACAACCGGGCTCGAAGCCATTATTCTACGTAAACGGTTTTTCTCAGAGGATACCTCCACGCCGCTACAGAAGTTCCTCCAAGCATTCCTTTTCGCCGATCTAACCAAGTTTCTGAATCTATTCAATGAAGACTTGTACTCTGCCCAATTACCATGACGCTAAGCCATATTGAACAACCTACGATAGTCTCTTCTTGCCTGCGCAATATCAGAATCCCAGAATGCACCATTGGCTTGCACGCCAAGGAAGTCGCCAACTGCAGTGAGTCTGTAAGTAGACCCACTGTCGCATCGATCCCTCGATATCGTCGACCCGGGGAGGATCACATAGAGTCCGAACCAGAGAGGAGGAATGAATTCACCAATTCGTTCGTTTCCTATTCATTAAAACACTCGATCCTACACACCTAAGCACCAAACTAAATTCCACATATCTATGATCAGAAAGTGAACAATCATTAGAAACCATCCAGTTTTCGATCATATCAATGTTGTCATTGCTAACCAGCGTGACATCAAGAACTTCACACCTATTTGCAACAACAAACGTAGGCTCACGGCCCCTATTTACTATTTCTAAATTATAATTAATAATAAAGGAGAATAGTGACTCCCCACTTACATTCGTATTCACGCTACCCCAGATAGTGTGGTGCGCATTAGCATCGGCACAGATTATGATTGGAGTTCCAGTGGCTGCTGCCCCATTACTGCATCACGGATGAGCCGATTGGGTGGGTCCAGACTATACCGCCCCGTGTCTCGAGAGCAACGGTTGTGGTGTCTTCATCACTGTAATCAGAAAGAATGAACATATTCAACGAGTTTTAAGCTAAGACACCAGATCTTATGTTACCTGTACCTTTAGCAAACAGTAGCTTGTAGCCTTTGAGATGAAGTCCGAAAACCCGATCCTTATGAATCCAGGGTTCTTGGAATATCACGAGCTCCTCCTACCACCCGGAGGAGCAATGCAGCAGATGCTGCTTTAGACTGGTGGATCAAAGAAGTCACCCACCAATCCGGAGACAGACTGGGTATCCTCTTTGTCACTTGAGAATACGGCATCGTCACCAGCCATGCCTTCTTCAGCCTACTTGGCCTCACTTACCGAAGGAGACGGATTGCCCTTCTTATCACTTCGGTAGACACGAAACAAGACCGTACTAAAACCATAGTAGACCTTGCCCTGCCTCTCGCTCAGTGGTTTTAAGGATTGCTGGTTAATCACCACAATCGCCGTCCTTGAGAACCCTTCAGTATCCGAAACCTTCACAACTTTCCAGTCCTGGGTGGGCAGTTGAGGGTTGCAGTACTGAATGATCTTCAAGATCTCCTCAGGTTCCTATGGTTCGGCAGAGATGGTGGCAATCTAGGCCTCCGTGGTATCTCACCAACTAACACCACTTCGAGCCAAGCACCTTCCCAGACCTTCCTCAGACAATTGGATGGCCCGCTTCAGAAGCAGCACTGAGCGCTCATCTGCGCAAGCCATCAGCTTCACGCAAGCCATCGCCATCCCTCCTTGCACAATGGGCACATGGGAAGCTGTATTGTTGGACTACTTTGTCATTCCCAACTTAGCAGTACCCGGGTTTTATCCGTTCCAATGAAGGAAAGGGCTGATGCGGCTTTGGAGGTACTTGGATTGAAGAACAGAGGCACCCCGCCCCAGTTTTTAGAGCAGCCGCCTTTTGGTCGAGCTGCCTTGCCACTTCCGATCAGCATAGGCCGATCTTCATTGGTCGCCGGGACTGTTACAGTCAAATAAGTCAATAAGAGTTTGATTTCGTGGATAGGGGAAAATACTTTTTATGTAGCTGCAATAAAGCGAGGTAGTATAAATGAGACAAAAATACAGGTGAATCATGATTTTAAATTTGAAGCACTTAATAAAAACTTTTATACACTTCAACTGAAGAACAGTAAAGGTCTTCACGTAGTGATAAAGGGCTTTGACTCATGCGTGGTCCCAGACGAAATAAAAATTATTTTGGAAGAGAAGGGCTTCAAAATAAAAAACGTAACAAATATTAAAAATGGAGAAAATCTCCCCAACCACTATTTCGAGTGGAATGAGAGCCCGGCAACGTCAAGCTTTAAAAATGAAACGTTTCCCATTTACAGTTCGATATATATCATGTACAGAAAATTCACGATTGCCGCACAAAAGAAATGGGCTCGTTCAGTGTTTAAGCTGCCAAGAATTTGGTCATACTAGGGCATACTGCCATTTAACCCCTGTTTGCATCGTATGTTGTGAATGACATGGCACAATTCTGTGCGACGTTAAAAATGTAGTAACTGTAGCAGTAATCACACTGCCAACTATAGAAGATGGCCTGTTTACTCCATCGTCAAGCGTTCGGTTGGCCAAACCATAATCCCCCTCAAACACATGTAACAAATCATGTAAACACTAATGAAATTTAGGTACCACACCCTAGTAATAACGAAACCTCCTACGCTAACGTTCTAAAATCAAGCCATATACCAATGCCAGTGCTTCGCTAAATAATGATGAAACTCCAGTTTCTAATTTAAGCCGTCTAGAAAAAACCATGGAAACACTTGTGCAAACAGTAAATAATTTCACGATTACAATGGGTTTTGTGATGCAGGAAATGCTAAGAATGTAATCGATGTTATTGCAAGTTGTGCTTAACTAGCCATGAACTGTTTAAAATTTTGTTTTTGGAACGCAAACGGCTAGAAGACTTTCTTAAAAATAAAATAATTGATGTTATGATGGTTTCTAAAACTCACCTGACCTGAAGAAATAGGTTAAAATCAATGGTTATATATTATATGATGCCAAGGACTCGAGATAGAGCTCGTGGAGGTTCTGCCATTTTGATTAAAGCTCGATTATCTGCAAGCAGCGAACATTTGTGTTGAAGAGCTAAATCGAAACATAGGCCCCTATTATGAGTTACATGCGATAAACGATTTTCGCTGGCTATCGAACATCGACTATCGAATGTTAATTTGGTATTATGAGTTGGCAGCACTGTCGAAAATTTCGTTGTGCATCGAATTTTTCAACGAAAAGAAATTTGCTTTCGACGGTGTAAATAATTTTAAAAAAAATTGTTGAAAATGTAAGTTTTTGTTAATTTATTAGTTTTGGTGTGCAAATTCCACATTCTTTATTATTTTTGGTTATTTTATGCAAGTCTAAAGTCAACAGTAGTAAGAAGCAGTTGGAAAAGCTTGTTTTCCTTATGGAACAAAATCCTTTGTTGGCAAAAGGAATTTTCACAAAAGTTCAGGCTGCAGGTACAGGCCAGTTCCAGTAAGCGTTCATCTTCATCAGATGAATCATCGTACCATAACTCTGTCGTAGTCATGATTTATAAATATTAGCTTTATTTTTTAAATTTGTTAACAAAAATTTTTTATTTAAAGTGACAGCTGATAGAAAATGTACTACTGTGAATAAACTAAATCACAATAGTACTTTTTTTTTATCGAATGTGTGCCATAATACCAAATGAAAATTCGTTCGATCAGCTAATTCGACTGCTGTCGATAATCGAATTAAATTCATAATAGGCACCATAGTAATTTCATCATTATACTCTCCATCTAGATTTTCAATATCAGAAAGCCAATATTATAAATATTATAAATCAGTAGCTGGCGATTATAACGCTTAACATACCTTTTGGGTGTCACGACTTATAACACCAAGGGGTCGTGCTTTGTTTAAGACAATCTCTAAAATGGATTTAATTGTAGTAGCAAGCGGACAACCAACTTATTGGCCTACTGGTAAGCAAAAAATTCCTGATGTAATCGATTTTGCCGTGGTTAAAAACATCCCCATAAAAACGATTCAAGTTGAAGCTTCATTAGAATTATCTTCCGATCATACGCCTACAATAACAAACTCTAATAGAATTGTATCTCCGTCTGGTTACCTTGTGACATTGCGACACAAATAAATTTCTTAATATATAAATAACTAGCGGGCCCGTTGCCTGCTTCGCACGGCAAAACAAAATAAGAAAAGAAACACACTTGTTTTAATAAAAAATGCCTGCGGCAAAAACACACTCACTTCACATACGCACCGCACACACATGCGTTATCGGATTTCAACCAAACTTCATATAAACCATATATGGGCCACTGCCTACGTATCGCACGACGCGTTTATGATTAGTTCGGCGACGTACATATACGGACTTATTTTTATATATATAGATATCTCAGTACCAACTGGACTGAAAATATTCCGCTTAGTACACCGTAGACTGTGGATCTTTCTATTGTAAATTTTGATAGTTATCTTTAACTAGATGTTCAATATTCCAGCATAACGCCCAAAAAATTCTAAAAAAAAAATTTATTCTACAGATGTCGAGCGTCTCTTGACTGAAAAAAGGAGAGTTCGAACAGAGTGGCAATTGCACAGATCCCCTCAACTTAAGAATTTATTAAAAGAGTGCACAAAAAGGCTAAGTAAGTTACTGCAGTCTCACAAAACGGCTTCCCTGAACAAATATATTAGGGAACTCGATGCAACTCCACAAACAGACTACTCATTATGGCGCGCAGCTAGAAAGCTTAATAGACCAGTTATCTCTAAGCCACCATTAAGAAACCGGAATAGAAGCTGGGCAATAAATGATATTGAAAAAGGAAACATGTGTGTTAATCGTTTGAAAAACGTATTTACCCCCAAATATTTCTTAAGATATAGCAGTCGAGTTACCGCCTGTTAATTGTAGAGCTGCTATTCCACTAAGATTTGAGTTAAGAGAAATCGAAAAGGGTATCTGTGATTTAACATTAAGGAGGCACCTGGTATTGATAAGATAAGTAACAAAATGCTTTTGTAGCTACCTCGCATAGCAAAGAAAAATATGCTTTTTGTTTTTAATGTTATTAAACGCCTTGAATATAACCCTCAAGAATAGAAGGTTTCCTTAGTAACCATGATACCAAAGCCAGGAAAGGATCACACAAAAGTTAAGTCATACAGGTCTATTAGCTTATTATCTAATATTTCAACGCAATTTAAAAAACTACTAGTGTCAAAATTACCGCCGATTATAAATGAAAATAGATGTATCCCAAACCATCAATTCGGTTTTAGAAGAAAGCACAGCACGATTGAACAAACTCATCGAATAGTTAATGTCATAAGAAAGCCTTTGAAGAAAAAAATATGGCTCTGCACTCTTCATCGATGTCTCGCAAGCTTTTGATAAAGTCTGGCATGAAGGCTTATTACATAAATTAAAACAAGACTTAGCCGCAAAGACATACAAGCTATTAGAAAGCTACTTAGTCGGTCGTAAATGTATTATTAAAGAAGGCGTTATTTTAAGTTCTCCTCAGCCAATTGACGCTGGAGGCCCACAAGGCAGCATCCGGGGCCCTCTACTATACTTAATTTATATTTCTAGCATGCCAACAAATATCTACACCCAAACTTTAACATTTTCAGATGATACAGATTTTCAAAGCGTACGCAAAAACTGTAATGAAGCATATCGTTACTTGAAGGATCACATATTTGAACTGAAAAAGTGTTTAAAACAATGGAGGATAAAGGTCACCGAACAAAAATGCGTACATATAACATTCACATTGCGTCGGGAAACATGCCCCACTATTAAAATCAATAATCAAATAGTCCTTCAACACTCGCAAGTAAAATAACTCGGTATACATCCACATCGGCACTTGACGTGGCAATGACATATGTATATAAGCAAAATTAACTCAATGGAAACTAAAAGCCATTCGAACTAATTGGCTTATCAGAAGAAATACTGTTCTTAGTCTCAATTGAAAACTTCTACTTTACAACTCTATCTTAAAGCCAATCTGGTGCTACGGTATTCAGTTATGGGGCACTGACTTGGCCTCTAGTATCGAAAAAAAATCAAAGGCGTCAAAATAAACTTCTTCGAATAATCACATACCAGGAAGCAGCTGGTATGTTTAAAACTCAAATATTCACATGGATCTCAATGTGCCATTAGGCTGCAACTGCACCCAAATCACCAAGCTCAAAATATTTTAAATTATGGCGGCCACAATCGCTTAAGGAGAAGAGACACTGCAGCACTCACCTAATCAGAAAAGCTATAAGCACCTTTATATGTGAACAGAAATCGTCATGACGAAACTTTGTGTCTGGCACTGGCAGGACATAAAATAAAGTATTAAGATAAGATTTGATTAATTACACTATGCAACAAATGGGAACTTTTTTTCCTTGAATAACCACTATATTTTTTGATCCGCTATAGTCACCCAACTGCAAAAATCATCATTATTTCAAATTCTATGGTAAGGTTTTATTTTAAAAATTTTTTTTCTTAAAATTGAGATTTTTGAAAAGGCTGCTCCTTACATCTTTTCGTAACTTTGGAACGACGTACCCGATTTTGTTATGCAGTCAGTCAAAACGCCAGACTTAAGTTTCTCTAGTATCATTTTTTAATTTAGCCATTATTTTTGGAGTTATTGAGGCCGAACTGGCAAAAAAAATATTTTTTGTTTGTTTTTTTATAAAATTTTTGAATTCAACAAACACTTTTCAGTTTTAGTACTTAAGCTCAAAGCTGCATGTATTAGAAGTAAAATAAAACAGGATTTTATCCATGGATTTTCATGAATTAAATTTTATTTATTTTTTCTAATATATGCAGCTTTATAAAAAAAAATAAAAATAAAGGATTAAACAAAATACTGTGCAATAAACAGGGTAAAACCGTAAATAAATCACAAAGGTTTTAGGTCTACTCAAATTTGCGATAAAAATTTCAAAGTAGGTACTTTTACTTTATCGGGAATAAAACAGTATTTTATCCATGGATTTTCATGAAATAAAATTTATTTTACTTCTAATACATGCAGCTTTGAGCTTAAGTACTAAAACTGGTAAGTGTTTGTTGATTTCAATTTTTTATGAATTTTTTGAATTCAAAAATTGTATAAAAAAACAAAAAAAAAAATATTTTTTTTTGCCACTAAATTAAAAAATAATACTAAATTAAAAAATAATACTATAGAAACTTAAATCTGGCGTAATTTAAAATGTTTTGACGGATTGCATAACAAAATCGGGAACGTCGTTCCAAAGTTACGAAAAGATGTAAGGAGCAGCCTTTTCAAAAATCTCAATTTTTAGAAAAAAATTTTTTTAAAAAAAACCTTACCATAGAATTTGAAATAATGATGATTTTTGCAGTTAGGTGACTATATCGGATCAAAAAAAATATAGTGGTTGCATAGTGCTATTGTTAGTTCATATTTAAAATATGAAGACTCAATAAATAAATATTGAAAAAAAATTTATCAATTTACAAATGGTTCGACTTTATAGTTGAACTAATTATTTTATTATTTATGTCGTTCTTTTAAACCTTTCTTATCCAAAATTGGTTTTTCTGCTCTGATTGCCGTTATATATTTCTGTACTATAAACTTAACAAACATGAATTATACTTATTTTGTTTAGTGTTTTCTTCAATCAATGGTTGACATTTTTCATTTCTCAATGCAAGAAGTGAAAATAGTACAAACATTAGTGACAATGTAAAGAAGTTTCAACCAAGCTAAAAAATCTGCAATTTTAAGCCAAAAATCTTCAATTCTGCATTTTGGGGTATAAAATCTGCATAATTCAGATAAATTTGCAATTCTGGCATCACTGTCAGTGATGTCCAAAATGTAAAGTACCTTTGTATTGCTTTATATTAGTATAAGTCAAGGCGAATTAATTTTTCAGGTGGCGTTGAAAGCACAGCTGTGCTACTTTTTTTTCTTACTTATGGCTTATAAATCAGTGAGTGTTTAAACGCTGGTTTAGTTGAACTAAACTTAAACTTATATGGAGCTTAAACTCAACAGTTGTAAATCAGTGTCCCATGTATTATATGTAGCGTAAAAAGTAGCACTACGATAAATGTTGAAAAATTCATATGGTTTGTATTGGTAGTTTAAACGCCGAATTTTATGCGTTTAAATATGGTTTATATGCCAAAAATAGAGTTTATTTTGCTCTGATTTATTAGCCCTTAGAGTGAGAAATGTCAAAAGTTGCTTGTGTTAATGACATATAGATCAACGAAAGCAATAAATAAATACATTGCAGTGTTTTTGGTGTTGTTACTTGTTGTAGTATCGACACCACCTTATACATGAATTCGCCTTGGTATAATTGAATAGAGAGACAAGTATTCTTAAAAAATAACGACTAGAGTTTAGAGCTGCAAAAGATGGTAGTACCGATAGTTTTATTTTTGGCTGACTATCGATAGTTTTTATCACTATCGATACTATAGGAAAATTTTAAAAGTTACTACAAAGTTGATTAGATGTTAACGAAACATTTTCAACACACGAGTAAAGTTTCAATAATTTTGTACAATTTTTTAGAAAATGACTTGGCATATCTTTTTTCAATGTAAGCAATGAATGCCAGCCAGTGTTTTTAGATGTGGTGTTTTCTCACAAGCTGTGGCTACTTTTTAACCTGCTTGTATTTTTTTTCTTCTTAAGGAAAAATCTTAAAAATATTAATGGGGTTATTTTGTTAAACACTTAAGCTTTTTTGAAAATTATTTTTATACAAAATGTTATAAGAAAAAAATTTCAGCGCAAAGTGAAGGGATTTACACAATAACCTTCTAAATTTTTTGATTTAATGTGAATATATTGCAGTCGAAGGTTAAAAAAAAACTGACAACACTGCTGCCATATAATCGTCTCTATAGCTTTGTTCACATTATGTGCATTTGTCATGTGGAATATCACTTTTTTGCACACATATAATTTCATGTTTATGCCAAAATTTGAGTAATACATAACACAGGGTCTCCACCTGAGATAATATCTGATTTAATATCTGAGAGAACGTCGACAGAATAAGAGAACAAATTTCTTTATGTTAATCTTTATATAATATTTCTTATAACAACTGTCTCATAACATTTATTATAATATTCAACATTTTTTATTTTTCGAATTTACTCTATATAAATAAAGTCATTCCTAAAAAAATTTAACGAATAGAGCTATTACAAAAAGCTTTATAAAACACATAACTGAAATTTAACTCATAGAATAAATTCGAAAAATAAAAACTGTTGAATGTAATAAAGTTGCTTATGAAAAGAAATAATTCCTAATAACTATTTATTACAATATTAATACTAACGCTCTTCGAAAGACTCCACACGTAAGATAATACTCTCTGCGATTGAATTTGACGTTTGCTTATATAAAAATCTTATATCTTATTTCAGGTGGAGACCCTGTGTAAGGTTTGTAATTTTCAAGTTCATATTGTTTGTGTATTTTTTATTATACGTTTACTACAATTATTTATATTTGATAAAATTTCAATTCATTTTTGCCGCCACAAGCAATTTTGTTAATACGAACCAGCTGATGTCAGATGATTTGTCACTTGAAAATAGAACTCGTCTTAAATCAAAAACGTCATATGTACTGTACACAGAGAAATAACACATGATATTGTTTCAGATGATATGTACAAATTTAACATGTGAAAAAGGTTGTAACCAAACTATCGAAACTATCGATTGAGCCGACTATCGATAGTTTTGCAGCTCTACTAGAGTTGTGTCGGTCACAGCGTTGCCATAATTTTTTTTTTGGAAAATAACTGCTTCTTAAGGAAAAAAAACTGAATATGTATATGTAACTGAATATATATATGCGGGATTTCATGGGAAGTGACCCAATTCTTATATCGATGTCTTCCGATTTGAATGAAATTTGCACCACGGTTAGTCCTATTGCATAGTAGATTAGACTAAGTTTCTGAGTTAGAGGGGGTCAAAATTTGACATTTTGGCCAAACAGGTGTTCTTTCTCATCCATGTAACTTATTATCTATTGGTGTTAGCAAAATTTTTTTTGGTTCTCTTTTGGGCCGCGAGTTTTTAACTCAAGACGAGGATTTTTAAATTTTTAGCATATGCACTATTTTGGATTGGAATACATCAATTTCAAAATTTGGGACACTTTACATGAAGTCTCCCATATATACATATATATTGTTACGAAAGTAACTTTAGCTAAGAATAAGTTTATTAGTAATTTTTTTTATTAGTTTAAAATGTTATTGTATTAGTTACGCATATATCTAACGTAAACCCACTGTACAGAGTTTTCTAGTACAAATGTTATGTTATGATTGTTATAGATAACTATATAACATAATAGTGTTAAGATTATTTTTAACCCATAAAGTATGCTTTAGTTTATTGATGCATAAATCGCGAAGGTGGGCATCGATAATCAGGATTATTTAAGTGTGTACATCGCAATTATAAGTGGTAAAATTGACTAAGTTCTAAATAAAGTGTCGTGAATAGTTTATAGTACAGCTAAAAAGTAAAGTGTCTAAAGTGTTTTATTTATTTTATTAAAGTTGCAATAAAAAGAACTCAAGAGGTTTATTATAAAGGAAATAAACCAAAAACGTTATTGAAAAGGCAGTAACGTAACAATTGGTGTCAGAAGTGGGATTGCAGAAATAAAATAAATTAGAAAAAAAAAAAAAAAAAGACAGCAATGAAATTTGATGAACTTAAAGTGGAACAGCTCAAGAAAGAGTTGATCAAGTTAGATCTACCAACTGCAGGAAATAAAGCAGAGCTGCAGAAGGGGTTAATAGATGGATTCGAGCGACGCAATATCGACATTGTGAGCTACGAATGCGAGGATAAAGAAGAAATGGAGGAAAGAACTTCGTGCAGTAGCAAATAATATGGATATCAACACGATCTTTGCTGCTATGATGGCAAAAATGGATGATAATTCCAGAAGCATGGTGATGATGATAAAAGAAAATTCGGATGAAACTACTAGAAAAATTGATGAAACTTCTAGAAAAATGGAAGAGAAATCGAGCACCATCCTGGCCGAAATTCAAGAGAACTGCAGAATTACAAATGAGAAACTTCAGGAGATTTCCAGTGAAATAAATGAAAGAGTAAATGAAATGGAAATAGAATTCAACCAAAAGCTTACTGAAGTTACAACACAAATTACGGATATTGATAAAAAGTTTCATCATCTTGAAGCAAAAGTAAATAGTCTTTAATGTCAAGAGGGACCAGTGCGAGGTATTCCAGAAGTCTCTAGTAGAATAAAAGCTCCAAGTTATGATGGCCGTGTTCCATTTGATGTGTTTAAGTTCCAATTTGAAACAGTAGCCAACAAAAACGCATGGAACAATGAAGAAAAGGCAATTGAATTGATTTTAGCCTTAAGTTCTACAAAGTGTTCCAAGTAGCTGTAAAACCAATTATGATGACGTGCTGATGGCACTGCAGCGTAAATGTGGTGGCGACCACAAAAAGGAAATCTACAAAATGGAATTACGTGAAAGAGTGCAAAAGGCAAATGAAACTTTACAGGATTTTGCACTCGAGATAGAGCATTTGGTGCAGCTTACGTACCCTGGGGAAAATCATCCATTTTGGGATAATTTTAAAACGGAGGCATTTGTAAATGGTATTCGGGATGCAGATATAAAAATTGCGGTATGTACATCACAAAAGTCTACATTTGCAGAGACTGTTTCATTTGCCCTAGCCCAGGAAACTGCTAGAATTATTTCAAGACCACAAGTAGGCAAGGTGCGAAGGCTCGATGTGACCACCAATGGTGAAAGGGATATTGTGCAGGATATAAGAGAGGCAGTTATGGAAGCTTTAAGCGAGAAGCAAAGTAAAACTAAAGTGAAATGCTATAACTGTGGTAAGATTTTCACGTGCAGAGAAACTGCAGAGCACCAAGAAAGCTAAGAAGATCAGATTCACCGCCAATGAACAGCCAGCGGGCTAAATATCAGTCATCACAGGAGTCGCCGTTAAGTATGGAGGGAGTGCTACCATTCGCATCTGAGGACTCGACAATTAATTTGGTAGTGCAAAAGAGCAATAGAAGTGTTACAACATGTGGTTACATCGATGGCAAAGACCACATTTTGACTATCGACACTGGTGCAGGATTTTCAATTATCAGGCCTGACTTAGTGAGCGGAGCTGTCGAACCACTAAGCGGTGTAAGCTTGCGAACAGCAATAGGTGAGCCTGCTACTGTCTATGGAAAACACGTGTGGTGTTAAGAATTGCTGATATAGTCACTTTTCATGAGTTTCTTGTGGCTGACATTGTAGACGAAGTACTGATTGTCGCAGATTTTATGATTCATCAAAACATAAGTCTGGATATGGGAAAACACATCATGTATTTGGGTGATGTTGAAATACCCCTTGATGTTGGGTATGGAAGCGAGGCTCGTGTGGGACAGCCTCTCGCTTGTACTCGTGCGAAATCGTCAGCTCGCAGAAAAGTTGATAAACGTGAAGAAGCGGTTGCTTATGTAAGACAGCTAAGTAAATTGGAGGACAGGCACTATACGGAGTCCGATAGAAGGGAAAGCATCAGTGAAGGTTGCACATTGCAAGTAGAGCCCAGTAAAGACTGAATAACGGCGCAAAGAAGTGATCCTGTATTGGCTAAGATTATGAGGGACAAAATGGCAGGTAGAAGATCAACTTCTGAAGAAATTGCATCGGATGGTCAACTGATGAAAGCATATTGGGTACAGTGGAATTGTTTTCGAATGGCAAATGGTTGCCTATACCGAACATGGGAGAACGCCGATGGCAAGGAAGTTAAAAGCCTAATGGCTGTGCCGTCTACTAAGGTATGTGAAGTGATGCGGAAAATTCATCACGGCACTAGTGGAGATCACCTAAGTGTAAGGAAAACCATAGAAAGGTTGAAGGAACGTTTCTACTGGGTTGGATGTAAACAAGCCGTGAAGGACTGGATATTAAGCTGCAAAAAGTGTGTTGCAGCCAGGGGAACAACAAATATAAGCTGAGCGCCACTCCAGCAGTGCAACTCTGGTGCATGCACAGAAAGAGAACGAGGTATCTTGCTTGGAGCGGAGAAGTCCTTACGAACCTCGTAAGTACGAACGTGTGAGCACTAATTTGTCCAGATATGATCGGGTGGTGAACTCCGAAGGATTTAAGAAGGGCCAGTTGGTTATGCTGAGAAATCCACAACAAAAGAAAGTATTATCTCCCAAACTACAGACACATTTGGATGGGCCATATAAGGTGATATATCAATTAAATGATGTTGTATATCGTTTAAAAAAATACCGAAGTCTAAGGGCAAAAATGAAAGTTGTTCGTTTGGAACGATTAGCCCCTTATGGAAGAGGTGATTCTGAGCCTATTCGGGACGAACAGGCTTAAGTGGGGGGCAGTGTTGCGAAAGTAACTTTAGCTAAGAATAAGTATAGTTTTTATTAATTTTATTAGTTTAAAATGTTATTGTATTAGTTTCTCATATTTCTAATTTAAACCCACTGTACAGAGTTTTCTAGTACGAATGTAATGTTATGATTATTATAGATAACTATATAACATAATAGTGTTAAGATTATTTTTAACCCATAAAGTATGCTTTAGTTTATTGATGTATAAATCCATTTAAATTCAGCCACAGTGTTAATGCATAATGATATTAGCTGTAAGATAATAAAAGCTCGATCGGCCCAGAAATGTCGAAAATGTTACAGACATTTCGACGAGTCGAATACTCTAGAGACACCTAGATGTCAGCGAACAGAGTATAAATACTCGCGAAGGTGGGCATCGATAATCAGTATTAGTACGATTATTTAAGTGTGTACATCGCAATTATAAGTGGTAAAATTGACTAAGTTCTAAATAAAGTGTCGTGAATAGTTTGTAGTACAGCTATAAAGTAAAGTGTCTAAAGTGTTTTTTTTTTTATTTTATTAAAGTTGCAATAAAAAGAACTCAAGAGGTTTATTATAAAGGAAGTAAGCCAAAAACGTTATTGAAAAGGCAGTAACGTAACAAGATATTTACTTAATTTTTTTTTAACATACAGAAACAAATCCAATATTACATAAATTATTAACAAATATAATCTGGGAATTAAGATCTCATGTTGAGTTTAATTTTTATTATAAACAAGTAAGAGTGCTAAATTCGGCTATGCTGAATCTTATATACCCTTCACCATTGTGCGATAAGAACAAAAGGATATTTATATAAATATACATATAAAATAAGGCGAAATTTCTTGTTTTGAGATATATTGAGTATTATCTTTTAGTTTATTGATGTATAAATCAATTTAAATTCAGCCACAGTGTAAATGCATAATGATATTCGCTGTAAGATAATAAAATCTCGATTCGCCCAGAAATGTCTAAAATGTTACAGAAAAGGCAGTAACGTAACAATTGGTGTCAGAAGTGAAATTGTAAAAATAAAATAAATTTAAAAAAAAAAAAAAAATAATAGACAGCAATGAAATTTGAAGAACTTAAAGTGGAACAGCTCAAGAAAGAGTTGAGCAAGTTAGATCTACCAACTGCAGGAAATAAAGCAGAGCTGCAGAAGAGGTTAATAGATGAATTCCAACGACGCAATATTGACATTGGTAGCCACGAATTCGAGGATAAAGAAGAAATAGAGGTATGTACACGTGCAGTTGCCAGCAGTATGGATTTAAACTCAATGTTTGCTGCTATAATGGCAAAAATGGAAAAAATATCGGAAGAAAGTTCTAGAAAAATGGACGATAATTCCAGAAACATGGTGTTGATGATAAAAGAAAATTCGAGCGATATTCTGGCCGAAACTTCAAGAAAATTTGATGAAAATTCTAGAAAAATGGATGAAACTTCAAGAAATGTAGAAAAATGGTAAAGGAAAATTCAATAACCATATTGGTCGAAATTGAAGAGAATTCCAGAATTACAAATGAGAAACTTCAGGAGATTTCCAGTGAAATAAATGAAAGAGTAAATGAAATGGAAATAGAATTCAACCAAAAGCTAACTGAAGTAACAACACAAATTACGGATATTGATGAAAAGTTGCATCATCTTGAAGCAAAAGTAAATAGCCTTCAAAGTCAAGAGGGACCAGTGCGGGTTATTCCAGAAGTCGCTAGTAGAATAAAAGCCCCAAGTTATGATGGCAGTGTTCCATTTGATGTGTTTAAGTTACAATTTGAAACAGTAGCCAACAAAAACGCATGGAACAATGAAGAAAAGACAATTGAATTAATTTTAGCCTTAAAAGGAACGGCAGTGGAAGTTCTACAGAGTGTTCCAAGTAGCTGTAAAAACAATTATGATGACGTGATGATGGCCCTGCAGCGTAAATATGGTGGCGACCACAAAAAGGATATCTACAAAATGGAATTACGTGGTAGAATGCAAAAGGCTAATGAGACATTACAGGACTTTGCACTGGAGATTGAGCGGTTGGTGCAGCTTACCAATCCTGGTGAGAGTCATTCATTCTTGGATCACTTCAAAACTGAGGCATTTGTAAACGGTTTTCGGGATGCAGATATAAAAATTGCGGTATGTACGTCACATAAGTCTACCTTTGCAGAGACTGTTTCATTTGCCCTAGCCCAGGAAACCGCTAGAATTATTTCAAGACCACAAGTAGGCAAGGTGCGAAGGCTCGAAGTGACCACCAAAGGTGAAAGGGATATTGTGCAGGATCTAAAAGAGGCAGTTATGGAAGCTTTAAGCGAGAAGCAAAGTAAAACTTAAGTAAAATGCTATAACTGCGGAAAGATTGGTCACATGCAGAGAAACTGTAAAGCGCAAAAGAAACGTTCAAGATCTGCTTCACCGCCCAGAAACAACCAGCGGGCTAACCACCACTCATCGCAGAAGTCACCGTTAAACTAAACAGAGCTAGCACTGCGAGGCATGAGCTAGCTCCCACATCTAAGGGCCCCACAATCTCCATCTCAGTAATGCAACAAAATAACAGAAATCTTACTGCTTGTGGCTATATAAACAGTCAAAAACGGATTCTGACTGTGGACACTGGGGCATCTCATTCAATAATTAGGCCGGATTTAATACAACAGTCCATTGAACCACTATATGGTGTAAGTCTGCGAACAGCTACGGGGGAGCCTGCTACTGTCTATGGGAAAGTAAAAGCTAAATTATGTATGGCCAACACAAGCGCCCACCATGTGTTCATTGTGGCTGATATTGTAGATGAAGTAATCCTTGGTTCAGATTTTATGATTGGACAAGATATTCAACTGGATATGGGTCAACAAATTATGACTTGGCGTAATGTTGAAATTCCCCTTGATGTTGGATACGAAATCAAGGCACATGTGAGACAGTTACTCGCCCTTGAACGTGAAAAATTGCCACCTAAGTCAGAAACCATTGTATGGGCGCGAATGGAGGGAGATTGTAAGGACAAAAACAGATTATGGGTGGTAGAACCAACAGCAATTACAGGTTATATAGTAACAGCGAATGCCCTCGTTAAAACCCGCAACAGCTTAGTTCCTGTAAGAGTTTTAAATTTGTCCAACAGCGAAAAGGTCCTTACGCAGAATTTTAAGATTGGACAATGTGCTTCAACGGAGGCAATAATAAGTTGCGAGAACCATCCAGACGCAGCTAAAAAGAGTACCAAGGACCAGGAACTACTAGAGGAACATGTGCGGAAATGGACGGGATATCTAAGGCCGCCCGAGAGAAATAAGGCAAGACAGTTGCTAAAGAAATATGCCTTTATATTTGCGTCAAAAGGTAAAAACCAGGGCAGAACGTCAATCGTGAAACACGAAATTAACACCGGTGACGCTAAGCCAATTCCCTCTAGCAAAACGAAATGAAGTTAGAGACCTGGTTAATGAAATGGAACAGGATGGCATAATAAAACCATCATCAAGTCCCTGGAGTTCACCGGTGGTTTTGGTAAAAAAGAAAGATGGAAGTACTAGATTTTGCGTAGACTACAGGAAACTTAATGACGTCACCAAGAAGGACAGTTATCCATTGCCTAGGATTGATGACACCCTAGACACGTTAGCTGGAACAGAATGGTTCTCCACATTGGACTTGCAGAGCGGTTATTGGCAAGTAGAAATCGCAGACAAGGATAAAGAGAAAACTGCTTTTAGTCCAAGTGATGGCTTATGGCAGTTTAATGTAATGCCATTTGGGCTCTGTAATGCTCCAGCTACATTCGATGGAACAGGTGATGGAACAGGTCTACACCGAAAGACATGTTTGGTGTACCTTGATGACATAATTGTCATGGGAAAAACATTTGATGAGCACTTGAAAAACCTCGAAGAGGTGTTAAAACGTATATCTGCAGCCGGACTCAAGTTAAGTGTTAAGAAATGTTCACTGTTCCAGAAGGAAGTAAAATACCTAGGGCATCGTGCAACATCTGATGGCATTTCAACAGACGAAGAGAAAATACGAGCAGTCATGGAGTGGCCTCGCCCTCAAAATCTACATGAGTTACGCAGTTTTCTGGGTTTATGTACATACTACAGGCGTTTTGTACCGAATTTTGCCAATATTGCTGCCAGTTTGCATGAATTGACCAAAAAGGCGCAGGCATATAACTGGGGTGAAGCACAGGAACAATCATTTCAGAAGCTTAAAGAATTAT
Organism: Pollenia amentaria; assembly: GCA_943735925.1. NCBI lineage: Eukaryota > Metazoa > Arthropoda > Insecta > Diptera > Polleniidae > Pollenia > Pollenia amentaria. The sequence continues at coordinate 87,852,668 of OX031010.1, read as the reverse complement.
TATGCACAGCACCAATTTTATCTTATCCAATCGCGGAAAAGAAATTTGTGCTAGATACTGATGCGAGCGGATTCGGAATCGGAGGTGTGTTGTCCCAAGTGGTCAACGGTATAGAGAAAGTCGAAGGCTATTACAGTCAAATACTTTCGAAGCCTGAGGGGAATTATTGCGTGACTAGGCGAGAGCTTCTGGCAGTACTAGAGATATTAAAGCATTCCCACAATTATTTGTATGGTCAACATTTTGATTTAAGAACAGATCATTTTGCACTCAGGTGCCTGCTACAATTCAAAAATCCGGAGGGCCAGATAGCGCGTTGGATTGAGCGCCTTCAGAGCTACGATTTTAGCATTGAACATAGAAAAGGTGGAAAACATGGCAATGCGGATGCTTTGTCTAGGCGACCCTGTAAGCTGGAATGCAAGCATTGTGTAAGGGCTGAAGGAAAAGAAAACTTCTATGATGTTCGTCTATTGCAGATAGAGTCCCATGAAGACTGGTCAATGGCGCAGAAAAATGACCCAATTTTAGCAAAAATTCTGAAAGCCAAGGAAGAGGGCAGAAGACCTACTCGAAACGAAATTACGCCAGAAAGTCCATTGATGAAAGCATACTGGGCTCTGTGGAACAGCCTTCAAGCAGTAAATGGCTGCTTATACCGTACGTGGGAAAGCACTGATGGAAAATCAGTTAAAAACCTTATAGTAGTTCCGTCAGTGAAAGTAAAAGAAGTTCTGAGGGAATTTCCTAACGGTCCAAGTGGTGGTCATCTTGGTGTGACAAAGACCTTAGAAAAATTAAAACAACGGTTCTATTGGGTTGGCTGTCAACAAGCCGTAACTGAATGGATAACCAATTGCGCACAATGCATGGCCGCCAAAGGTCCAGTACGGAGAAGTCGTGGGCCGCTGCAACAGTACCATTCTGGTGCCCCGTTTGAAAGAATTGCAATGGATATAGCTGGGCCTTTCCCTGTTAGTAATGCAGGCAACAAATATGTGCTAGTAGTCATTGATTACTTTAGTAAATGGCCGGAGGTATATGCCATCCCAAACCAAGAAGCTAGGACGGTTGTGGACGTCTTTGTGAACAATTGGGTGTGCCGCTATGGCGTTCCATTGGAATTGCATTCTGACCAGGGCAGAAATTTTGAATCTGCTATATTTAAAGAAATGTGCGAATTGTACGGAATAAAGAAGACAAGAACAACACCATTGCATCCGCAATCTGACGGTATGGTTGAAAGATTTAACCGTACATTAGAGGAACATTTGCGAAAAGTAGTTAGCACACAACAAAAAGACTGGGATGAGCATATTTCAAAATTCCTGTTGGCGTATAGATCAGCGGTTCACGAATCCACCTCTCGTACACCCGCCAAAATTGTATTTGGAACAGAGCTCAGACTACCAGGAGATCTAGAGTTTGGCGTTAAGCCTATACCAACGGGTGAAAACAATGAAGGCTTCACCTCACAAGAACAAGAAACTCTTAATGAGCTTCATGAATTTGTACGAAACCGTATTAAGCTGTCCAGTGACAAGATGAAGGCCAGATACGATCGAGCGGCAAATTCGGAAGGATTTAAGGAGGGCCAGTTGGTTTTGCTTTTTAATCCCCAACGAAAGAAAGGATTATCTCCCAAACTATAGACACATTGGGATGGGTCATACAAGGTGATAAAGAAATTAAATGACGTTGTATATCGAATACAGAAACACAAAAGTCCAAGGGCAAAAATGAAAGTTGTTCATTTGGGACGATTAGCCCCTTATGGAAGAGGTGATTCTGAGCCTATTCGGGACGAACAGGCTTAAGTGGGGGGCAGTGTTACGAAAGTAACTTTAGTTAAGAATAAGTTTAGTTTATTAGTAATTTTATTAGTTTAAAATGTTATTGTATAAGTTTCGCATATTTTTAATGTAAACCCACTGTACAGCATTTTCTAGTACAAATGTAATGTTATGATTGTTATAGATAAATGTATAACATAATAGTGTTGAGATTGTCTTTAAGTTTATTATTATCTTTTATTATCTTTTAGTTTATTGATGTATAAATCAATTTAAATTCAGCCACAGTGTAAGATAATAAAATCTCGATTCGCCCAGAAATGTCTTAAATGTTACAGACATTTCGCCGAGTAGATTGATCTAGAGACATCTAGATGTCAGCGAACAGAGTATAAATACTTGCGAAGGTTGGCATCGATAATCAGTATTAGTACGATTATTTAAGTGTGTACATCGCAATTATAAGTGGTATAATTGACTAAGTTCTAAATAAAGTGGCGTGAATAGTTTATAGTACAGCTATAAAGTAAAGTGTTTAAAGTGTTTTATTTATTTTATTAAAGTTGCAATAATAGAACTCAAGAGGTTTATTATAAAGGAAATAAACCAAAAACGTTATTGAAAAGGCAGTAACGTAACAATATGTAAATAGGCCGTGGAATATTTTTTTTCATATAAGCAAATATCTTTGTGTGAGTTTGTTGTTTGTTATGCGAAAATGGGAAACATCCCACCAGTGGTGGGATTTGTTGCCATACAATAGATTTATCTGTTTTTGCAAGTTTTTAAGATGCGAAAATTCCCAATCTCTATTTGTAGAAATTATTTCGTTAAAAAGATCAAAGTTGAAAAGCAGAGTGATAACGAAAGTCATAAGATTTCAGGGTTTTCGGGAAATATATTCTACTAAAAATTTCTGATATGTTGATATATAAAACGTATCCATATTTCATACTAGAGCCCTAAAATTTAAAATTTTGAGTTTTTTCAATAATGTCTTTGTACGGGAGGTACCACGCCTACTTTTCCAATCTGGCCCGTATTGTGGGATGCTGTGTATTGATAACCGATATGTTTGTACCTTATTTGGGAACTTTAGCTCGTTTCGTTCTCCAGATATACAGAAATATATAACGTATTTGTATGGGAATTGCCACACCCACTTTTCCAATCCCGCCCATTTTCAGAAGGGTGGTGTATTAATAACCGAGATGGTTGTACCAAATAGCTCTTGCCGTTCTCCAGATATACAGAAAAAAAAATTAAAAAACAACAACATGGGATTTATGGGAAAAATTAGAGGTAGTCGTGGTTTTTTGCTCATATCTTAGCCATTTATGGACCCATCTTCCTGAAATTCAATAACAATCAATTTCGGACTAAATGTATAACAATCTAGCCTCCATTATATCTGGGGTTATCGGAAAACCCATTTAAACGGACGGACAGACGGCGAACTTCCCTTCTCATAAGAAGCCAGAATATATATACTTTATAGGGTTTCAATATTGTTGAAATTACAAACAAAGTTATATATACTAGCCCGGTTGATATGTTTTATGTTGATTACCAAAATATTTTGTTTCTAGCGTTGACCATCCGTCAGCTGAACCATTTCTAAAAAAGGTATTTTTTCAGTTTTTCGAATTTTTTTGTACTTTGCTCCGAGACGACATAAATAAAATTTGGTATCATCGAAAAGAGTTTTTGAAGCAGCATCCAATGGTTTATAAAACTTGACCACTTGCGACCTACTAATTGAGATATTAAGCTAAATACATATTTTCGTTTCGGGTTTTCATACAAATTCTACGTATGTGGAAGTAGTGTTCTGCTTTTCATATTGAATCTGTTTTGAAATAATGATAATTTTTTTTTGTAATTATTCACATAAAACGCGAAAATCGCTATATATTTTATCTATTATATATTTTTTATAGGCTATATGGGTATCAAAGCTCCAAACGAAGTAGCGATATTTGTTTGATGGGAGCAACACGAGTCTTAGAAGCCAGTAAACTGTATTCGGACTTATAGAGTCGCAGAATAAGCTTTTTCTGAGGCGTCGCTAAACCCATGTATTTCTACATTGTTTTTTGGGCTTTGCCGAATCTAACGAGGAATTTTCAATATATTTATTGCAGAGCAGTTTTTAACGAACCTCTGCCATTTAAGACAAAACAATGGTTTTAGGTTGTCATCCCAGTCGCTTTTATCTAGCCAGATCTGTGCATGATTAATTTGGCATCAACAATTACTGGAGCTATCCATCCACAAGGTTCAAATAATTTGGCAATTGTATATAAAACTTCTCTTTTTGCGTAAGTTTCTTTTAATTATACATTTGGGACAGTGAATGTAAATGAGTCTGACGAAATGTTCCATTTGATCCCGAGAGTCTTGGTCCCATCATTTTCGGATAGATTTAACCCGTCGAGTGTAGTAGAGTCTCACTAGGTAAATCCTGAATGACTTGTGGCTCATTAGAGTTCCATTTCATTAGATCAAACCCGGCTGATTTTAAGACAGAAGCTAATTCTTTTCCAGTCTTAATAGCTTCTTCTATTCTATGACCTCCTGCATATCCACATCCACATACATATTTTGTTTAAGAATATTGGACGTTAAGGGATGAGACATTTGCACCTCTTCAGCTAACTGAAGAAGCGTTCTTATGGCTAAAAATGGTGCACAATTAACTCCAAATGTGACTGTGAGAAGCTCGTAATCTTCGATAGGGTGATTTGGGGATTTTCTGAATAAGATTCTTTGACACTTTGTTTGTGTTGTGTCAATCAGTATTTGGTGATAAATTTTTGTAATGTCGGCGTTAAATACAAAGCGGGAAAATCTCCATTTGGCTATCAGAAAAACAAGACTTGCTGAAAAATTGGTCCTGGATATAAAATGTTATAAAGACTATTCTTATTTGACGTTGGGCTAGAGGCATTGAAAACCACTCTAAGTTTACCCTACAAAAAACGAGACTACTCTATACATGCATGTATGGACTACTCCATAAGGGAGTAGGACTACTCCAATACCTAACCTAAATATATGTAAAAACATACTCCAATTTACATTGCGATGTCCTAGGGCTGGACCAAGTAACCCACCTATGCATTACATTGGGGTACCCCCAAAACTACTCTATGTCGCTACACCATAGAGCACCCACAAATAGTAGTTTTAAAAGTACTCTATTTTACTACCCTATGGAGTACTCTAAGGAGTTAGTTTCGAAAGTACTCTATTTCACTACCCCATGGAGTACTCATAGGGGTTAGTTTCGCAGCTACTCTATTCCACGGTAATTAAATAATATATATAATCTTACAAATTATGTCAGTTTTTTTTATTTAAGTTTTTTTAACTTTTTATATTGAAATTTACTTTCATTTTGTGCTTTAATTTAAATAATTTTTTACCCGCATATTTATTACTAACCTAAACAAATGACATATGTAAGTGCTACCATAGATGTAATTTAACACCAAGCATTTTAAGTGTTGCCAAACATCGTTAAAAAATTCTTGTTAAAATGAAATGGTCCATGGCTGCATTACATAAGAGTAGTCCAAAAAGTGCTCCTTTGGACCATGTACTCCATTCATTTTTTGTAGGGTAGTGGTCAATCGGTCAGGTTTTATTATTGCGTGATGCGGCAGATAATAGTTCGGGGCTTTGTTTATATTCGAGGGTTCGATTTTTCTCATGTGGCCTAACTCAAGATATTCCAAAATAGCATTGTCATATAATTGTTTTATTTCTGGTTTCTGGCTGAGCATGCGTTCCATTCGTAGGTACTGAGCCATAGAAATGTTGCGAGAAGAGCCTATTTCTTCTGTTATTTTGAAGGGCAGGGTAACTACATACCTTCCCGTGTCGTTTTTACGTGTTGTTTTCTTGAAATTTAATAACGAAATTGTTGTTCTGGGCTTAGTAGTTTTTGAAGTTGGTCCCCCCACAATCCAGCCAAATACTGTTCTTTGTGCCAAAAGGGATCCAATAGACCGCATCTGTGTGTCCAAGCAACCAATAGAGGGGCCCACATCGAGGCCTATTAGCAAGTCGATGGGTCTACTTTGATTGAAGTGAGGGTCTACAAGTTGCAATTTTGCAGTCTCACTGAGCTTTTGCATGTCTAACGTTTGAGGTGATAAATTAGAGGGAAGGGTCTTGAGAACTGGGGCCCAAACTTTTAAATTAAACGATGTGTCCACCCGTGAGCAAAGGTTAAGCAAACATGCTTTAGTTGAAGTTTCAGAAACTGTTTGACTCAAACCAGTAACGTGAACTACGTTTCTTTTAGTGGGTAGTTTTAATCAATTTTTTAGTTTGTCCGATACATAGGTTGATTGTGATCCAGGGTCGATGATAGCTCTCGCCTGGTACCTTTGTCCTCTAGTTCCTATTTCGACAATAGCAATGAAAAGCAAGGTTTCTCGGACTAGTTGATTTGTCGACGATTGGCTATTTTCACGTAGGGTCATGGAAGTAAGGTTAGGCATAGCTGATCTTGTAGTGAACTTTTTGTTTTGGGGTCGCGCTGCAGCACTTATACTTGGTTGCTCATCAGCGCTATTTTGTTGTAAGCTTGTAGGCTGCGTCACCGTTGGCTTGTGCAACAAAGTGTTGTGTTTTTGTTTACACAGCCTACAACTGTATTTACTGAGGCACTCCCTAACACTATGACTAATCGACAGGCAGTTATAACATGAATTTGTGACTTTTACAATATGGATTCGATCACTTACGTTTTTTTCTAAAAATGTGGGGCATGATCGTAGGGTGTGTCCCCGCGACAGTGGGCACGTTATAGTGTTATTACTCAACCTTCTATCGGGCTTATTTTTGTGTTGACTGTGACTCTCTGATTTCGCTACGTTTGTTTGGAATGAGTGAACATTTTTTCTGTTAGAGGTATTTTTTCCGACTTCAGACTTGGGCGGTATGGATTTGTCCTTTGTTGATTTAATATTGCCTACTGATTCTATGGTCTTAAATTTGTGGGTCCAAAACAAATTCTTGCCATTTGGGAACTTCGGCGCAATGTTTTCGAGAATTTTCAAATTCTTGAACAAGTGCCCTGGGAAGTTTTGTGAGCAAATATAAATTAAAAACGACTCCCATGTCCAGTGACAATACCTAGTGTGCCTTATGTCTGCATAGAATCGTTAATTTTTCTTTGTAATTTTTTGATTGAGGCGCCAGAGTCTATATAGGCATGAGGCAGATCTAAAATAATTTTATATTGCTCGTTAACCTGCATCCATTTATTTTCGTACCGGTCAACTAAATTGTTCCTTGCCATGATAAACGCATCGTTTGTTAAAGAGACGTGCGAAATTGCTTCTCTGGCTTCTCTCCCTGTTTTTGGGTCAGATAAAAAAGCCTTTCAACATTGCTAATTTTTGGGCCATAATTTATAATCCGCAAAAAAGTGTCAGTGTCGCAAGGAGGGAGTCTTATTGATGAGACTTCTCTTTCTAACGGAATATTTGACTGGCGTTCAACTGGTTCTATGGCTGTGTCCGCAAGCGCAAAGATTTCCGCATTGATGGACGACAAATAATTTTTATAGGCTGTTAGGGCACTTTGGTATCGCTCCCGTAATTTCTTGTTGTCAATTGGCTCATCACCATCCTGATCTAAGTCCCTACATTCCTCATATGACCTTTTTACTTGGGCCCATATGGAGTCTAATTCTACTCGAACAATTTCTAAGGCGTGTACATTATCTTCAGCACACGCTTCTGCTTGAATCTTTTCGAAGTCGACTAAATCGTTTGTACAATTCACGAATTTTGTCAGGGACATCTTTTTAAAAAGAAAAAGTGTCAGAATAATAATAAATTGTGTCAAATAATTTGCCTGCTAGCGATAAACAACTTGTATTGTATAAAATTTGTGGGTCAAATATTGTATTAATTTCCCCGTGTAATTTTTCAAATATGAACGCAATGGTTACTCGGTTTTTATTTTAATAGTGACGTCACGATTATTTTATGCAAAAGAATCAAGCAAACACACAAGTAGAGAAAAACAATGTCTTAAATGTTCTCTTTTGTTATTTAAATTTTGTTTTAATTTTATTCTTGTGTTTTTTGTAGTAACTATATGTTCACTTACTTGCTGAATGCTTGCTTGTTTTGTTGTTGTTGCTGCTGTTTGTTATTTGCTAGGCGCGTACAAACTTCTCTGCTGCTGTGCTATGATCTGCCGGTGGTGGTTTACCTTTAGTAATTTGGATTTTTTTGTAATGTTTGTTGGCTGTTCTTTTTTTTTCAATTTTCAGGGTAAATTTTTTTAATCACACTTTTAAAAAAAAGTTTGTTCATTTTAATTGTTGTTGTTTAGAGTCATTATTTAATACCGCTTTTTATACCGTATTATTTTCCCGAGTCACTAGAATTTTTGTCTTCTTTTTTGACCAAGTTTATTTTCTTATGTTTTATATCACACTTTTTTCTTAAAAAAATTTGTTCTTTTTAATTCAAGAGTCACAAATTTTCCAACTTCTTTAAGTTTTTAAATACACAATTTTTTTAAAGTTTTCGTAAAAAATTATCCGGCTCGTTAAGGGCCAAAATGTTGAGTGTTGAACTTTAAATTTTCAGCTCCTCAAATTGTTTCACGGTTCTTTTTATTTTTTATTTTAAATAACACACTTTGTTTTTTAATTTTAGTTATTGTATTTTTTATTTATTTTGTTTATTTAAATTTCTGCTACACTTTAAATGTTTTTCTTTGTTACTTTACTTGTTCACTGTTTAACGATCGAAACTAGAGTGAGTTTAAGTTTTATATAAAAAACAGGAGAATGAGAAAACAAAGAACATTAAACTGTTGGTCCGGGGTCCAACCTTCAGTGCTGAGCAAGGTCTATCCATTAGGTCTGCTTAAGGAGCCAGATGTTTATTTGGGTTTTTCCTCAACCATGTCAAAAGTTGTTTACATTTTGCTTATACATGTATATTTTTGTTTACGTTTTTTGTTTTTTGCCACACATACATGCATACAAAACACATTTTTCCTTTTGTTTTCCTATGTAGTAGTAAGATTTTGACAACCGTGAGGAAAATTACACAAACAAAATGCCTGTTGTTTTTTGTACTGTTGTATTGTTGTAGCGGTAAGCAGACCTATTGGATAGGCCTTGGTGCTGAGGTAATAAAGTTGGAATGCGGCTGAAAAATCATATGTCTGCAAAAAGGCCTTCAATAAGGCCTCTTTACTACATGAATTTCCCTCTGGAAATGGTTGGGCAAATCGCATTTTTTTCCTTGTAAAGAATTTTAACGTGAATTTTTTCAAATTTTTCATGAGTGAGGAAATTCCAAATATTTTTTTTCCTCCCCCTCATGAGGATGAATTTGCAGAAAAATTTTTAATTTTTCCCGCGCGCTCATGAATGAAGAATGAGCGAGCGTTTCGGTTCTCTGATATAAAATAAGAACACAAACCAGTTTTAAAATCGCCACGATTGGCGAGAAATTACTACGTATGACAGCCCAGATTGTACTATAATTTTTTTTAAGACAGTGTGGCAAGTCGCCACTGGCAATGTGTTAAAAGAAAAAAATATAGCATACACACATGATGAAATAAACAGGTGGCATTAGTACGCCAGATGGCGATTTTTTGCTCTTGTATTGTTTGTCTAGTCTTAAGTCAAAGTTTTGTTTATGTTTACAAAAAGTCCACGTTTTGTGCTGTGATTATTGTATTGTTTTTAAGTTTTTGATTATTTAAATTAAAATTAAATAAGATAGTAACCATAGTGAAAAAAAATTGGCTAAAAAGTAATAGCTTAATATAATTTTTGACGTATACGGAGACTTATTATTCATTTTTGTTGTAATGTTGTATTTGTTGCCTTAGTGCTGCCACCTGTATTATTTCACCATGCATACCTCTAAACCTCTGCACAAATGCTTTTAAAATCCGTTTCAAGACATTCGTTTGTTTTTTAAATACTGATTGTCGCTCACTCTTTGCTAACGAATCAAGTACTTTGTTGTGCAAAACACATATAACAAAAAATAGATAAAAAACACACAATTGCAAATTAATTGTAAAAAGTGTGTTTTAAACAACGAAATACGATGTGTAAAGAGTACGGAATTTTCTCCAAACAGCAACAAAGCAAAACAAATCACACTAACTAAACCAAATCACATGAAAGAACTGTAGCAAAATAGGTGATAAGTATGAATTATCTTGTTTTTTTTCCATTATTAGGTATGACTAGCTAGATTTGTATAAAGCAAAAAACAATTAAAGATGAAAAATATTTTTATAGAATATTTAAGTTTTTATTTTAAATTATTTTATTATTACAAAAACATGTTATCAAATATTTAATTAAAAGTAAAAAAAAAATTAAAAGGTAATTCTATTATAATAATAATAATAATAATAATAATAATAATAATAATAATAATAATAATAATAATAATAATAATAATAATAATAATAATAATAATAATAATAATAATAATAATAATAATAATAATAATAATAATAATAATAATAATAATAATAATAATAATAATAATAATAATAATAATAATAATAATAATAATAATAATAATAATAATAATAATAATAATAATAATAATAATAATAATAATAATAATAATAATAATAATAATAATAATAATAATAATAATAATAATAATAATAATAATAATAATAATAATAATAATAATAATAATAATAATAATAATAATAATAATAATAATAATAATAATAATAATAATAATAATAATAATAATAATAATAATAATAATAATAATAATAATAATAATAATAATAATAATAATAATAATAATAATAATAATAATAATAATAATAATAATAATAATAATAATAATAATAATAATAATAATAATAATAATAATAATAATAATAATAATAATAATAATAATAATAATAATAATAATAATAATAATAATAATAATAATAATAATAATAATAATAATAATAATAATAATAATAATAATAATAATAATAATAATAATAATAATAATAATAATAATAATAATAATAATAATAATAATAATAATAATAATAATAATAATAATAATAATAATAATAATAATAATAATAATAATAATAATAATAATAATAATAATAATAATAATAATAATAATAATAATAATAATAATAATAATAATAATAATAATAATAATAATAATAATAATAATAATAATAATAATAATAATAATAATAATAATAATAATAATAATAATAATAATAATAATAATAATAATAATAATAATAATAATAATAATAATAATAATAATAATAATAATAATAATAATAATAATAATAATAATAATAATAATAATAATAATAATAATAATAATAATAATAATAATAATAATAATAATAATAATAATAATAATAATAATAATAATAATAATAATAATAATAATAATAATAATAATAATAATAATAATAATAATAATAATAATAATAATAATAATAATAATAATAATAATAATAATAATAATAATAATAATAATAATAATAATAATAATAATAATAATAATAATAA